>CM075173.1:35680535-36889036 GCA_037576465.1 Parascaris univalens
TTGGCGAGCTAAAAGTCGCAAAAACAACCAGTCGGACACAGAGAAGGTCTTTATTTTTTCACTTCTTCTAGTTTTCGCACGAGAAGTTTTAGATTTTTATCACACCTTCATCAAGGTTGCGTATTCCACGGGCAATCCCAAGCAGGTGTCATGCTCGAAGAAACTGAACTGCGCGTTTTCCAACTAAATGTTGCCTCCGAAAGATTATCTTTTTTCAAACCGGAAGCTGTTACTGTTATTACCTTTTCGTATAATTTCATTTATGTCTCCTAAACAAGAAACAATAATCTGTTGTCTAAAATGCTCTGCTAGTCGGGCTCTCCATTATGTAAATGATATGCTTAACAACGTTTCAGCGAATGTGTCCACATGAAAACCGTCGATCTTTTGTTTCACTAACCCAGAACCGTCGATTTTCACACCTAACTGCACTGTTCTAGCATGAGAGGGAAATGCACCTTAAGTGATCGGTGATTCCTTTTATGCGAAAACTTTCCGGAGTGTGAAAAGAATACGCTTGGGATATCGGAAAAGAATCCATGGAACGACTGATGAGGCAAATAGCCTTCGTTTGGGAGTAGGCGACGTGAGGGAGGGTAGGGCGGACGGAAAATGGAGGAGATCGCGCGGGATCTTTAGCAGACCTGTGATGTGATCCAAAGAAAAATGTGGAAGCCGCAGGTGAAGATAAGAGTTGATTGAACAGAGAGCGGTTGGGATGAAAATAGCGAAAAAACGCGTAATGAGTGCTTTTTTGCTCTCCCTCAATGTTGTGCATTGAACGGCTTGCACGAACACTTCTGAGAAAAATGCCAGTGTTATTCATGATAAGATTAGCGGGGCGTTCGTTGATCTGGCTCCAAACGAAAAGGCGTCGCGAGTTGCTCATACCTCCTAACTGTAGCTTCATTTGCTGGAGGTATGATTTAACTTACCTACCCTGAACCCTAGCTAGGCACTTTGTGCAGATGACTGTAGGGAAGTTGGGCGTGCTGTTTGTGACCAGCGAGACGAGCTGCACTCATCGTCGCACAACAGTGCGGGACATTACCGTAACATGCATTGTCCAGGAAGCATTGCTAGCAGTGCGACAGTGTATGGCCAACTGAAATCTAAGCGATCAATTTGCTCAGAACCAGTCGCATCAGAGCACCAATTCGACCCAGCAGCAATGTCTTCTCCTCTAACTATTGTCCGCAAATATTGTATACAACGAGAGGACTAGTCAGATTATTACTACGGAAGTTACATGATCTTGTGAGGATTTTACAAGTGCATAGCTTACAGCAAGACTTTGTGCTGAATATCCATTAACTCGAAATCATTTCACTCTCTGTCCCTCTTCAGTGTGCTCACCTTCTCCGCAGTTATACTTGGACACGCAAAGCTCGTTGCAGTGAACTGCATATTTCCACGAAATTTAACTCACGAAAGCCATGTGGGGCTTTTTTGGACCGCTATGATCGTCCAAACGAGGCAATATTAATTTCTGTTCTGCAGTTATCAGAACTTCCTGCTCGTTTTGCTCCCAAAATTTTCACTTGTGTTTACTTGCCCCAAAAAATCCGCTCCGGCCTCTTCTTCTGTTCGCAGTCTCTAACTTATTTCGTTCCTAATTACTTTTTAACTCCTTGTCCTTTCATTTTCTTCAAAAATCTTTTCTCACCTCGTCTGAGAAGGTTTCCTCTTTTCCTCACAAGACGAAACTGCATGTTCAGCACCCCAGGTCGTTTCGCCCTTGGAAGTTATCCAAGAAAACAGGCACATTTCTTTTTTCGTGAACAGCTTGCAATTCGAACATGCTTAGACATTTTTGGGTAAAGGTGCAGAAATTTCCAGCATTCTTATCCTCATTTAGGGCAACAAAATAGTGCCACGCGGGTTCCGGTTGGGAGGTCCATGCGACTGTTTGTTCGCAGGTTCAATTTCACTTTTTGGTCACTCAACTGCTGGGGGATCGTTTGTTTACGGCGTGCGACTTTTTTGGTTTCCAGGTTGAAAAACTGATGCATGCGAAGATTCATTTTCACAGAGACTGACTCTTGCAAATATATGCCTGAGATTGAGAGTTGCCAATACGTGATGTAAACAGCTCTAAAACATTACGCTGCTATTATGGCATATGGAAGTTCAATTTCGAAGATGGCAATGCTTCCTCATAAAACAAAAAATACCTTGTCGTTAGGAGTTTCACGAAGATTTTCCTGCTATAACATGTGAAAAAAGACGATTGAATGTGTACTGTAATTTTTTTTGTGAAGAGAAACAAAGGCTGAAAAGCAAAACTGCAAAACGTGGCAGTCTTAAGAGAGCAAAGCGATAAAGGAAAACGCATCTTTACTAAGACGAGAAGGGGAAACTTAGCGAATACGAGCATAGGAAAGCTCCAAGCGTCGGCTGGAAAGCTGAAGCTGTACGCTTATGCCGTCCCCTATTATTCGTCTTTCGCGTTTAATGTCCCCATAATATTCACTTGATTGCTTCTTAAAGTACTCTGTTTTCGCAGGGTGTCTTTTCGTCGAAGAGTGTTCATTTTTGATGAAGAAATCAATGAAGTAGGCGAATACAGCTTAGACCGGTAGCACAAGTTGCGAGAGGATCGTGGCAAGGCTGCTGTTATAGTCTTCGAATATACTTTTGTTGCTGGACTCTTCTCGTCAACCTAACGCTGAGTTTTTGGTGTCCTCGAAAAACTTACCCATGCAACATATTTCATGTTTTTCGCAAATTTTCACTGAAATTTTAAAACGACAGGGAGGATTTTCGTCGGAAGGCATAACTGAGATAACAATAGGTTGAACTCCATTTTGATTTCGTGTAGCTTATAAACGATTTAATTTGTGTGAAGAAAAACCCACTATTAGACAATGGAGCTGAATTGTCCGGAAACAGTAGCAGTTCTTCGCGACCTACTACATTCATCTACCGTCAGTTTTTGTATTTACTTGTTTCTTCCATAATATCTATTGCGCGGTTGAATGAACAGCAAAAGAAAACAAAAATGAATGAGGGAATGGCAAAGTGGAACAGTGCTGAAGAATTAAACTGTAGTAAAACAAAGTTAAACCACATATTATTTATCCCGACTTCAGCTGCTTCCGGCTCCGAATCGATTTCAGAACTTTATTTTTCTTCTAATTCAGTTTTTTGGAAATCCTCTTCCGACGCAGTTTTATTAGAGAATACGGTTAGTCAGTGAAATAGCCGTTCCAACAAAAAGCAGAAACCACATTAAAATAACAGAGAATATGTGCAACTTAGCATTTTATGGGCGGTGTCAATGAATTAGTGAATAAGATGGGCAGCCGCATGAGGGTAAACAATTTCCGGCTGAACGGTTTTCGTCTTTCAGCTCTGCACAGTTAAATAACCCCTCCTAAACCTCAAATGTGAAAGCTTCGAGCTTCATTCGGTTTTTTGTGGTGCATCTAAGGGCACTTGTAAACTTTTAATTGATCCTTTGGAACGCATTTGCCCCGTTAGGACCTTTTCCGTTGTTTTGACGCCGATTCTCGCTGTTTCAGCTGAGCTTGCCAAGCATTGATTTGCGTATGTGTTGATTTCGAAAGTCGACAGACGCCTTCACCGAGACCACATTCTTTTCATGTTCATCCCGATCCATATTGCATCATTACGTCATGTTGAACAGGAGGGGAAGTGCAAATTTTTACCCTCTTTTGTACGCTGACCATTTTTCACGTTGTACTATGCCAGTGGAAAACGATTACTTGAAAGTGCAAATATGCAAGCAGTAGACCTGTTGAGAAGTGCAAGCAAGCTGCATGTTGAGATAGTTGAATTAATACCGTTCTTAATGAATGGTTTTCAGCACCAAAGTCAGCAAGAGGGAGGCCATTACCTCGTCGGATAACTAAATGCAGAGTTGAGGCGATAAGGTCGACGAAGCAGAAGGCAGTTAACGAAGGATTGGGTGAAATCGTGAAGGTGTGTGAATTGTAACGTCTGTTAACATCGTGCGACTAAGGAACTGGATCAAACAAAGATTATTCGAGCAGTTGGGGAAGTGGCTATGTTGCTACTTAAATTGAACTCTTGTAATTCAATCGCCAGTCTTGCCCAGAAGGGAAAGGCTACATCAGCTATGTTTAGTCCTGCCATACTTCAGAAAATGATCTAGTGGTCTTTTTCTTTAGCACGTTTATAATTCAAGTGAAAGTTTAATAGGTCAAGCACAAGTCATGGCGTTAGGGTTTCTAGGTATTAGGTGAGGAGCATGTTACACGTGCAAGTATTCGGCAGTAATGTCCAGAGGAGTTGTCATTTAAGGCGCACTGTAGTCACTGCTAGACAGTCGCTCTCGTAAGCATCCTAAAAATGTAAAATGGAACATTTTATAACTGATGGGAGAAGCAAAGTAGATGAACAGCCCATGCGTCAACAGGTCAGTGAACATTTAGATCCCAATCTAAGCAGTCCCTCCAGCGATTACTTCTCCCCCATCCAGGGAAATCAATCGTGCACCGAGAAAAAGTAAGCAGTGAAGAATCGCAAAAATTTCACGATTTCGGGAGTAAATCAGCCAATAGCTGCAATTTTCCGAGGCCTGTTCGAGCCTTGGCTGTCGATCATAACAGATGGTCGTGTGCAGCTTTTCGAAATGAGACCATCACTAGCAGTTTCAGAGTCCAATTTCCAGATTCATTACATGAAAATGACCTATTGAAGCTTTCAATCGCACAATGAAATTTAAAATCATGATTCCCATGCTGTAGTCGGAAACGCATAGGCGTGCACGTAAGGGTGGCTAAAATAGGGGAGCCAAAGTGCTAGAAAATTACGGGCTCAGTCGTAATAGCTTGAGGCGCAAACTAACCAATATGCAAGAGACTGACCAGGCCAGAGCCATAACATACAGCATATAGTGGCCGTCAACATTATAGACTGTTCATTCGAGTTGGTATAGCCGCTCATACGGTCCCGGAAGCTGTGGTATACAAGGGCAAGTTAGTGTTGTCTAGATGAGACTTCTTCTTGGAGAGCTCACCCTTCTATTTGTTATGCAGGCTTTTACGTAACTTCAGGCCCATGGACTAATACATGCGGCACTACGATCCAACCAGCCTGCAATAATCGTTCTTAATAGTATTGCTATACCCGATGAAATGCAGCTGAAGTCAGTGGTCGTTAACGGGAATGAGATTCATTGAGAACTCACGACACTGCCGAGCAATGAGACCCAAGTTGTTTGCAAAACACTGCTATTCGAAACATACGTAACAGGCTGAGAGCACTGTCAATCGTTCCATTGGCTAAGTGAATAACATAAAGAGAGTTTCATGTGCATTGTTTCCATTCAAGTGGAACATGGAAGGGAATAGAAAGCAAAAGTTCATATGTAGAACGAGGAAATAAAATTCTGTCCGTTCAGGAAATAGAAGTTCATTTCAGGTGCATTCAAAAACAGACGATGTAATTCCATTAGTTTTGAAGACAAGTTCACAGATTCCTCTAATTTCTAAAGACGATAGTTTTACGAGTTAGGAAGGTGGAAAGAGCTGGGAACAATTAATATATGAAGTAAGGCCTGCGAGGATAATACATTTGAGGATATTGATATCAATGGTATCGCAGCTTGTTGGGTGTGGCGATAGAGAGCCAACCCACGACATCTCTTCGTAATCAAACAGTGATCTTTTGCTCTCATAATATTGTGCATTTTGCCGTTTGATCGACTTGTATGTCATCGTTCCATTCGGAGCCTACTATGGCCGACTCCACCGCTTCAGTCTTTTCTTTCGCTCGATGAATGTTCGACCTCCACTTTATTGTTCTCTCTTGCTTGCTGGTTGCTGCAGTGACTATCAATAAATTCCTTCGACTATCTTCGTGTCTCCTCGTCTTCCACTTCGTCTCCTCTCAGCGTTAATTGGCTAGAGATACAACACAGCTAGAGCGGCAGATGGCAACGCAAAGTGAGCAATGTTGGCGATCATAAATTTGAAGGCACTTAGAGGTGAACGAGTGAGATAATGAATCGCTTTTAGTTGATCTGTACATCTCGTTGGTTCCTCACTTATGAAAAAGATGAAAGAGGAGAAATGAGGAGGACAAGAGGACGAAGATGAAATCGCTTGTGTCTTCATGAAATGCCGAATCATTTCTTAGGGCTCGGGTTTCATGTCCTTCTGGACCACAATTGGCGATAGGGCGGTGGATGACGCTTTGACAAGTAGAAAAAAACTGTATTACATTTCATTGACAGTTGTCATGAACAATCAAAAGCTGATTGTTGGTTAACTACTGCATCGACGATAAATGATGGAAGCGCGTGGGTTACTCCGTCTTGGCAACTGAGGCTTTAAAAATTCTTCCTGGAATAGGCCCACTGATTATTTAAAGAAAGTACAGATGGGGGATGCAGATCTAAATTACGAAATGCCTGCGCACTTATCGTGTAGTTTCGACTTCAGAACTGAGTGAACTGTTCCAACTAGGTAGCCTAAAATATCTCCTTTTCCTGTCCCAACGCATTCGTACATCCCTTTTTTGTAGAAAACCGTGTCTGTATAAACTGTTGTAACGTAAACAATCCGTCCGTGTCAAAGCCTACTGAGAAATGCATTTTTTCCGGAATATCAGGTCTTTGGAGGCGCGTGGTAAGGAGCAAGAAGAGGCGAGTGAATTCCGTAAGCTCCTGAATCGTTGCTTTCAAGGAACACGGCTGTAGCTCACTTCTTTCGCTGTTTCTGCAAAACCTTCACAAACTTCAAATATCACTGGCTTTTTAAACATCGGGTCTTTCTAATGCGATCAAATTGCAAAGGCAAGAAATTTCTTTTGAGCATATTCTTCTCATTTTGAGCATGCCTATTCTCGCAAGAACATTCTTCCGTAGAAATCAGAAAGAAAAGTACATTCGAACATTAATACTGGCGAGTGGTTAAAAATGCAGAGACACTCCTCCTCCCTAGTTATCATCCTCAAAACCTTGCAAGAAAAATGAACTCATAATTGTTTCATTTGCACACTGCTACAGCCACATGCGTGAAACGTCCGCATCTAAGAAGCCACAATAGGTGAAAATGATGGAATTTCAGGCAAGCGGGAAGGAAGGATTCTTATGAGAAGAGGTACGAGCTAACAGCATCATTGAGGTCGAAGGTGGCTCATTTGTTTGGTGATGCGACTTTCGCACTACGTCCGTCTGTTTTGAGGCTGAACTCCACTTCCTAGCTGTTGCTTCGTCTCTTTCGTATATCTCTTTTCATCCATTTTATGAACTTCTATCCACCTGTAAGAAACCTCTAATTGATTCTGCTGACCACTGGAAGGAGCTGCTTTTCTTCGATTACTAAAATACTTGGAGAAGAGACAGCTACCGAGCAGCATAGAAGTAGTTCCCAAACGGCATCGGCACAAATCACAGTATCGCAGTAAAACGGCGTAGTTTCAACTTACACGTGTGCATTGCGCTTTCTCTATATCATTTGATTTCTCTATGTTATGTCATACGAAGATCTAACTCTCCAGGCAAATTTCAAGATGCCGACATTCTGCGCTTCAATAACTACAGCAGTTCTGCGTTCCAAACACAGACGGCCCTAACGCAGGACTGCTGAGACCAGTATTTGTCGTCAAATTTTTGCGCTGGTGCGTGGGCTGTGACATAGCAATTCCTAAACATAGCGAATTCAAGCGTAAAATCGAATAAGGCAGCGCGCAATTCTTCCGCGTTCATAAACCACAAGATGAGGTTAGGTTGTACATGCCTACATCCTAGTGAGTCAATGCTGTCCTGTGAGTTTTCTCGAAAGCTTCCAGCGGCACAGTGATGGAACTAAGACGCTATGAATACGTAAAAACCTCATTTATTTTTCTCTTCATTTACTTTTTCTCTAACCTATCTAGATCATGTGCAAATCATTCATTTATTTCGATCCACTTTAGAATCTATGCAAATTTTGGGGACTTTGCATGCAAACGTTGCACGCAAATTTCCAAAAGTTTACATAGATTCGTGTCAACAGAACAATTTTTGTGGCCGTGGTTCATTCGTTTGTTTCGATGAGTTCAGGAGCGGCAGTTTGTCGAGAGGGGTTTTCGGCATTGCTAGCAATTGTATGAGCTATGAGAGTTATTTTGTACTAACAGGTAAGATGATAGTGATGCTTTCTCAGAAGGAGACTTTTGCCGATTGAAGGATGTTTTGTTGATTACTTAGAATCACAAGTGCGGTTTCGTTGGAAACGATTGAATTGAAGACAGCGGAGAGGGGTTACACATCATTTGGGTCTGCAAAAGATGTAACGTGGAATGGCGCGTGCTATGATCGCAAAAAGTTGTTCTCAAATCTTCTTCCATTGGTCTGTTTTGTTCCAACCGTTCTTTTACGGAGCGTCGGCGAAAAAATGCATCGACAGTAATTTTCGTACAGATCCTGCTCGCCCCACCAACTGTTCGTTTGATGCCGCGCACATGCAAACAGAGCGCGGCGTGGCGAGAAATCCTGCTTTTTGCCAGTTTTGTCTTTACTGTTGCGATGTTTGTTGGTCCTTCGAGAACCGAATGCTGCACCATTGTCGATTTTCAAGAACGCGATGTGCTTGGAAGTCATTATGCCAGAAATTCCTGTCTTTCTAGGAATCTGACACCAATGGCTATTAGCAGTAGGTGATGAGAGGCTAATGACGATAAAGAAGCTGACACAGAAGAGGTGGATATGAGGTGGTTACACCTATTCGAAATGAGGGAGATGAAAAAAAGGAGACAACGTTGAAAAATTACGCTCAGTGGCGGTGAATTCCCATTTCCATTGAGGCTGAAAAACGGGAACGTAATACTTTCTTGCTTGAACTAAACTTGACACCGAATCCGTGAATGCCATGGTAACTTAGAGACGCTAACGCAAACAGCAGCCAACTACTTAGAAAATCAGACAGGGCATCACTCCGTTATCTTGCAGACGAATTGCATATCGGGCTGCAATCCATAACTGGGAAATGGGCACCGTCGTTCTTATGGATGCGCACATATTGTGTACAAAGAAATAAGCACCGCATAAATCACTTTCTCGTGTGACATTCCCTGCAGAGTGAGCGGAGGGCGTTACAGCTGTCGCTAGCTTCCAGTTTCAAACAAACGTATAGCAATTCTCTAATCCGCTCCAGCAAAAAACTGACCGCGCCATGCTTCGAACTTCAAAAATAGCCCTGCGTGACAGGTGACATTAAAATCTGCCTGCCAGTGTTCGTAATTTCACTTTTATCATTCATGTTTTATTCGGCTGTTGAAGAAGAAAAGATTCATCATGTTGTGTATGAGCAGAAATTGTAGTCAAGCTACATGGAGTTTAGAATATCATTTGACATAAAATGATCCAACAGTACACATTTGATGAGCACCTGGAAAACGTGGAAAAGAGGACTGGCCTGCAGTTTTTCCTGTAGGTTTCATTTGGTTTTTTTGTTTAACGCAGATGAGGTGAACGCACAGTTTCAGGACAAGGAAAATATGATCAAGCAAGAAAAGTCAAGAAAAACAGGCTGATAGTGGTACGGAATGTTTTGCAATGTTTTCGAGAAGAAGGGCCGCATGTTATGCGTCTCGAATGAAACCATATGACTTGTTTATTAGCAACTTTGAGAAATGAGGCCAACGCTAGCACACACAAAGCTTGAGTGGTTGCCACACGGTATGAGTAAATCAAGGGCAGCCGTTGCCTTCGAGAAATGTCCTAAAACATTTTGCAAACAACTAGGTCTTGGCTTATCGTTTCCATCCTTTTTTGCGGTGGGTCCCATCTACCGCGTCTCCAGCTGAGGTAGCCGTCGCAATAAAAGCTCCTACCACATATAGGGTCACTCTTCAGTTTTCTAGTGATGGCACCAAATACGCTAAAAACGCTGGTTTAATGTCGCCAGTGCACCTGGTGCACTAAACGAAGAAAAATGAAAATATGTTCAAAGGAAGGTTACTTACGTTCAGTAATTTGATGTGCCGGTGCGGCCCAGTTTGCAGCAGACTAGTGTTGATCAGAGAGAATACGAACGTTGGCAGGAATTCAAATATTAAGAATAATAGATGATTATACGTAGGGGAGGACCAGTTGAAGGGCGATGCTTAAAAAGGAGCTCTCCTGAGCTCCACACCAGAGGCCTGTCCCTGGTTGCTATAATTGTTCGAATGACGAGCATCTGCTAGGGCAGATTTCGCTGATCTGCCTAGCTCCACCTTCCATTTCCTCTGATGCTTGCAACGTGCCGTTTTTCCCATTGAAGCGCTGAGTTTTTGTTCCCGGTTTCCGCTGGGTGAATCACCGTTTGCGCTGTGTGTTTCATCGTTTCCTGTCGTCATAGGCGCCGCTGAGGCGGTCAGCCTCTTTTTTCCACACGCTGGCTGCAATGAGCCGCAATGACGCATCCCGCGTTTCACGACACTTGGCTTATGCAACTCACGTCATAGGAAATGCTTTTCACAGCTAATTAATGAAGGCATGGTGATTAACATTAATTCTGACGTCCACATCTCGACATAACAATGCATAGAGTCGAAAAGTTGAAGGTACCCAGTATAATTACCGAAGCAAGGGACTGATTCCACTCATCAGAATTGCACATTGCAAATGTTTGCTTCCCATCCATAGAGGGTGTAGAACGGAAGTCGGAACTTTGAACGATCGTTCTATGAAAGGATACATTCTTTGCCGATGGAACATATTCCTAAGAGTAGGATCCTGCATGAACTTAGAAAATGCGCTGTTTCTAAAAAGCTTCAAGTGCAATGCAGATCGGATCCGTCACGACGATTCGACGCCGAATTCTGAGGCAGTGGCTACTGTAACCACGCAACGTGCCTTATAAAATTCAGAAATCTTGTCGAGGCGTTCCTTAGGATCGCATGTAAAAATTGCCTGAGCAGGAATCACTGCTATTTTGAAAAGCGAATGTTGCTTATAAAAGGTGGAACGGGATAAAGAGATAACTGAGGTGAGATTTCCGTTTCCTCTGCTTATTTGGGTATAACTGCCTGCGAGCAGTTCTGCATTTTTTTTCTAGGGAGTCGTCGTCCTGTTGCTTTCAGCTGATGAGAAGTTCCGAGCACCGTCTACGTTTCGGTGAAAAAGAAGTGACATGTTGGGTATTCATTCAGCCTGAGTCCTTGATTACTGGTCGCGTATTTTAAATGATCATCGTATTTTCTATGTCATATGTATCTTCGATATTTACGTGGTTTGCTGTGTTTCTATTTATTTGCTGCGGATTTTGCTATCGCAGTACTGTGCTCAGCTCCATCTAACTTCATCCAGTCCTAAATTACCTGAATTTTCGTTAACTTTTCACAAAGATATAAAACGATCGCTCAAAATTCTTTACCGCCTTGAAGCAATTATCTGACTAAACTCCTGCATTATTCATAAGTAGCAGAATCACGCAAAATACGTGAAGGGAATATGATCCAACCTACTTTTCCATCTTGTTTGTGCCTATGTTGCTTTACAAATTTCAGTCTTGAATGATTCCCTTCTTATATCGGCTGTATCTTATCTGCAAGCATGCGATTGTTCCCTCGAGGCTACATGGAAGTTACTTTGAATAGAGTAGGCAATGTTCTGCCCTGGGAGTGCCGAATATTGCATGTCAGAACGCTGTTTGTTTACAAGAATTTCTATGATCCTTTCTGCGCAGTAACCATCACACAAATTCAAATTCCCGTTTTCAATTCAACCAGTCCATTATTCTTACAGCAGCAAACACTGGTTCAAAGGATCACATATTTCAGGAAAATCTAATTACAGCATGAAAGCAATTTTTGCGAATCCATAGCTGCCTAGATTTTTTTGTCTCTTTTGGTTAACACCGCGTTTATAAAAGTCTCTTGCCTATAGCGTACTTAAACTGAAAGAGTTTGGATTCAACGACAGTGCTTATTTGCTCGTGCACACATTTTTCTTTCTCTCATGCTTGTGCTAGGCACTACAGTAACTGGCATCTACTTCAGGGGCGCAAAAATACTCGTTTTTCTTAGATAGTGCTTTGGTCTTTTCAAGCTTCCAAGACGCAGTTATATGTATAGTGTTTGAAATGCAATTGAAAAGATGAAAGTAGGGCAAATGAAAAGTAAACGGGGTTTTACAAGTGGGCAAAATCAGCGAAAGACAACTGACGCCTTCACTGGGAATAAAAAGATAGCACCTAACAAGTGTTTCCTAATTCCTCCCCACTGCTCCTACGAGTGAGTGAAAGTCTAAGAAACGCCCTAGAGTTTTCCATACTTAACTAGGCAAAGCTTATTCAGCAGTAAACTCTTATGAACAGGTTCCATATCAAAGGTGGGAAGGATGCTTGAATATTCAAATCGGAACAAAAGCTGGGTGAGACGACTTCATGCGAAAGGGCCCCTCCTCCCGATTGACCAATGATGCGCATTTATTAAATCTCTAATTTTATCACCTGCATTTTCTCGGAAACAGTTATGCAGTCTTGACAAGGTACTTCAGCCTACTGAAAACAACCCTACCAATACGCTCTAAAGCCCAAACTGCACTCCGCTCAATGGGTAATAGTGCGGTTACCAACAGATCGCTACCATAAACAAGTTAAAGTCTTTGGTGAGCATCAGGATGATCATTCAATTGGTCTTTAGCAAGGAAAGGAGAGAATAAGCATGCGTGAAGATCGCAACGGGACAGGGACTTAGATGTGCTACATGCAGCGAAATTTAGAGCGATTAGATATCGAGCACGCTAAGCTCGAATTGAGCAGAAATTTCAGCTCTTTATCTGCTATTCCAGTAGTTTCCATGGATGGCCTGTTTTTTCGAAAGCAGGAAATTCGGCGCAGAAGCAGCAGGCTCCTATCTAAACGTTAAATCGCGTCTGACCGTCTACACATCGCACTCCAAAAGATACAGATTTCGAAAAAAACAGCGTTTTATTGAATGGCAATCGGCAGGAGAAGGAACGGAGATGGAGGCCAAAATTGAATCCCGGAATTCTGTAAAATTCGAACTCGATATCTTCAGGCTACTTGGGTTTTGAATTTTGCCCTACGCTTCTACCCCAAGCATTCTTCCGCAGCAGTTTTGCTCCGCTTGAAGTGACATCAGCCTACCAAATCGAAAGCATATCGAAGTGATCCGTTTGCTCCGTTCGCTCGAATCTGTTATCGATGTGCTTCAATTGACGCGTGGCTCCTATTCGAATTTTTTGCAACGAGGTATTTATATACTGTAGCCACTGTTTCGGGGGTCTCTGAACAACATAACCTATTTAATAAGTGCACGATATGTATGTTGTGTGAAGTTACTGATTTTGTTCTAAGTACTTCCTACTTTCGCGTTCATTTGTGTAATAAGATGCGCGACCATATACTTCTCCAAAGCAAAATGAAGATATGCTATAGTTCTTGATACTGCAGAGAAGAGCAGGAATAACGAGAGGACGGGAAGCTGAGAGACTAAGGAAATCCGATCGCAGAAGTTTCCTTCAGTTAAATAACTCGATAGTTCCAGATACCTTATTTGAGCGAAATTTTGCTGTACGCGACTTTCTGTAACTGTTGTTCAGCGAAACTATGAAAGCGAAAAGTGGAAAAAAGCAGAGCGGAGGCGAAAGTTCCACCTTGAAGCGTAAGCCAGCATTGTGGAAAATTTTCGCTCCACCTAAACCACTAGTCTTCGCTACATTTCAGGGACTCTCTAATGCTCAATGAAATGCATGCCTACACTATTGCTAACCAATAGTGCAGTTGTGATGGGACATCGTGCAGGAAAGTATCAGAAGGAAAAAATTTCTCCTGCTACATTAACATTCCTGGCGAGCTGATGGGCTTTAAATGGCAACGTGAGCGAAACTAAAACCTGTTGAGGAATGATGAAAGCAAGAGCAATGGCGTTAGAAAAATGCACCTTCGAAGGTGTGAATTAGATCACTCAAATGTGACTGTCCCATACTAGTGCGAAACTGCTTATGGGTAGATGTAGATGAAAAAGCACTTGTCTAGATATGGTATTTTCTCCGCTCACCGAGGCATTGACAGTGCGAAGTTGCGATCTCGGTTACCGGCTGTCATCAAGTTCACAGAACGTGAACAGATCCGACAGCGAACAGATAGTGGGACAGGTAGCCCGAAGGTGGCACTAGCAAACCAAAGCAATGAAAAACCATTTGGGCAAGTTTTCGGCATCAATCCTCTTCTCTCCGTCGGGCTCCATTGTGCTTGGAGCATCATAGCCTGTCGCAGAGGCTTGTAGTTATGAAATTTCTTTTTGGATCATGATCTGTTGCAGGTTTGGTGGCTGAAATTGCTCTCACCGCGCTCTTCCCTTATGTTGCGGGGCAGCGCATCGCATCTCAAGAGGTAAGTTTTACACTGGTCACTGCTCTGTGTGCCCTGCATGTGGGAGACATAGGTGGACGATGCTCAACTGATGCATTTTGTTTAATGCCCATTGCGAACATTATACAGAGAGAGATGCGGATCACGGGCCTTCCGGTTGCATGGCAAACAACGCATAAATAAAGTAATAGTCTTTGCGTCATCTTTTTATTTTCGTCGCTTTTACGACTAACGGCGGTCTGAAAATTGGTCATCATACCAAAAGAGAATACCATTCAGCACGTGCATCATTATAAGTCATCGTTATTGGGGTCTGCCATCAGCATGACAACTTTTCAGCATGTGCATGTGCAGACCTTACCAACAATGTCCGGGAAATCAATGGAACACAAGAGGACTACTTTTTGAAAGAAGCATAGATAACAGGAATAAACGTGTTCGGCATAGAATAAATGAGAAAAGACAAACAGAGGTAGGAGAATTGAAAGCTGGCATGCGTTTTAGAAAAAAGCTGAACCATCAGTGATTAGTGCACCTGGTGATGGTTTTACAGCAGTGAAATACTGGTAATGATTATTTGTTCGCCGTGGTTCTAAAGCGTGCATTAATCATAGCGCACCTGGTGATGGTTTTACAGCAGTGAAATACTGGTAATGATTATTTGTTCGCCGTGGTTCTAAAGCGTGCATTAATCATAGCAACTGAAGAAAAATTTAGAGTTTTCAGCAACGCTCACCCAGCAACAACCACGAGGAAATAAACTGCAAAGTGCCTGGAACAAATGGCACATACAGGTGTGCTTGAACCTTAAGCATCCAAATTGGAAAGTAGATCTGATGGGAGCACGATGGGGTTCCCTGCTCAGTGACGCTTTGAACTAAGCTAACATAGGTTCGAGATGTATCATAGGACATTTTGAGGATATGTAAACCGTTGAGAAATCGCAAATTAGATGGTTGGGCAAACTTGTTTTAAAAATTTTTATGAAAACATTTATCTACAGATTTGAAAAAGCGTGTGGACTACCTATGCTGTTCCGTAAGGCACTTGCAATGCGCTTAGTACTCGAAACTTAGGAGTGAACAAAGGATGCGTGGTGGAGATAAGCAGCAGGATATAGATAGTGGCATCTTCATCATCGTTATCTCCAAATCTTTCTTTTTGCTCTCACCTGGTCCAAATATCAAGCAGCACTGGAAGCAAATATAAGCAGTGCTTCTGACAGAATGCTTGAAGCATTCGTCATACTGGCGTCACTGCTCGTAATGCGACACTTTCGGGAACTATGATGGACGCAAGCAATACATAGCAGCACTAGTGATATGTAAGTTGTAGGGGAAGTTGATCACGAAGAATAGCTTTGTTCACGTGCTATATGGATATGATAACTCGGTGTTTCAGTCCGTGGAATGGAAAGTATTGCGTTTACGCTCTTGGATATACAGAGTTGGCTTGTGAAAAAGATATCTTCTATAACGACAAAACGAAAAGTTACGCGCGTGACGTCGACGTGGTCACCATTGCCACCTGCTGGCAAGATGAACTACTGAAAACGAAATACAGCGGAGGATTGATGGTATTTGTACCTTGAGGACGATTTTTGCATGTGCTCTCTTTACTGACGAGCATATGGTATTATTGAATGCATGTCTATTTTATCTCAGTAAGATGTTTCATATGGCGCCTATTCCATCGCTTATTCCATAGTAGGCTGGTTATAAAACTGAAGATGGTCTAAAGATATTCGTCAAAAATACGAATCAGTTGGAAATATGGGACACAGCTGGTGGTTTCAGCAATACAAAAAATGAGCTCGCCCCGTCTTTATACAGTTGAAGGAGCGCAAAGAAATATAAGTATGCGCAGAGCTGGTGCCAGATAGTAGCTCGTGCGCCGGGATGAGGGATGGAGCGTTGCGGAATAGTGATATCTCACCAACAGCAGTTCACCTTCCGTATTGTTCCGGTGCCGAGCACAGCAGATCGCGGAAAATCTGAAATCGTAAGCAAAGCACCACGAGATTTTTAGAAGGTGTAGCATTATATCACATTTCCATGCAGTTGCATCTAGAAGGCGCTAACTTCTCATGAACCCAGAATTTGTGCTATTATCGGGCCTCTATTTTCTGGAGTTTGAGCATTCTATCTCAGGGCATCTCCATTCGTGTTCATGTGAACTGGGCAATGCATATTTTCAAGAATGTGGGGCTAAATCAGGCACGTCGGATCTCCACTAACACTAACAGACTTGTAGATTAATTGTTTACCTAGCTACTGATTTTCGTATAGTCTGCAATAAATTTCATAGCTGTATGCATTTTAGCTGTGGAGTAGCTCTTTTCTAGTTTCCATTTTTCGTTGTTTTCCCTTTTTTGGAGTGAACATAGTTTAGAATGCTCAGATGTGTGAATTTTACGATTTTTTTGAAAATTTTCGGGTTTCCGGTTAAGACTGTTGGGCGCTTCGCAGTGGCAACTTGCAAACATACATGCATTTTCAGCCGGTGTGCTCCTTCAGTTAAAGAAGGGAATGCTTGCTCAGCTGCTCCATTTTGAGAATCAAAAAGTCGTGGCGGCTTTTTAATCTACACGATCTGCAAAATCAGCCCGTATAAACGTGCAAATGTATGAAAAGCAAACGGAAGTGATTATACTGCGGAAGCTGCGACAAATGACATTTACACCGACTTTATTTCCTAGCGTAATTTCTCACTGGCAACGCTGCAGGTGTTGCGGAATATGTCAAAGACAAAAAGGCAACAACAGGATCGCTGGCTGATTAGAAAAAAAAATAACAGAATTAAGAGTAACGATTGCTTCGAATGAAGCTTTAATGCAGTGCAGTCCTATCACAGCATTAACATTGGCAAAGCAAATAGTAAAAGACGACGGCGACTCGGAGACATGTTGTGCGACATAAAAACATTGGCATTATGAAGCTGCTTTACTATGTTTTGCAAAAAGTGATTTTATCACCGGGTAACTGCAGTGTTGCTTTTAGCGTATTGCGGGAAGGTCTGTGAATCTCTTCTTTGCATGCTGCAAAAGATGTGAAGAATTCGACTCGCCAAAGGACGAGATCTTGTTGAAGTTGAAGAATGTGTTCACAGCATACAGCGTGCTGAACATGAAAAAAATTTATGACGTCGTAGTGGGAGAAAACAGCAGAGAGAACGTGATGTACAGAGAAAGGTATTTGGTGAGGCTGAATAAAGGTGGGATAATGGAACGTATCGAGCTGCCAACATGCCTATCAGAAGGTTTCAGACTGGTGAGTCTGTTATCATTGTCTAATTTCTTTGCAGAGTTATGCTGTCCCAAAAACGCACAATAAATTGATACTGGGCTGTTCTTCGTTTCCGCAAAGCGTAAATGTTTTGGGACTTTAATAATCCTCTTATCGCTTGCGGAGGCAAAGTCCAACGATTCTCAATTTTACCTAAGGAATGAGAAAATCATACTTAAGATGTCTTTCATTTATTGTTATCACATAAACGGCCATTGAGTGACATACAAAGTCGACCCATTCTGGGAACGGGTTTTTTAAACTAAAGAATATCAGTTAGTGATGAAATTCAGCTGTTTGGAATAATTGCCCTTTCGTCGTTCTTGTGCATGTGCCAAATACACAGCCGTTTCCTACCGGTGTGCCGTTATCTGTTTCTGGTGAAATCGGCGAGTGAAACATCAATGGTAGGAAATGTCACAAGGTGTGATGAGATTACTTCTAACCTTTTTATCAACTTACCGGAGGAATCTGCCGCGGCAGACTTCTATTGATGAACAAAATTTCGTTTCCTGTATGTTGGCCTTTCCTTATAGTGGTCACTTGGTTGCCCTTATAGAAATATTGTCTAATATCACTGTAACCTCGGTAAAAATGCGTAGCATGGTTCACACATCATAGCAACCACTGCGTATGCTACTGTACAGCGCCATGGACGCACCGCACATTGCGAAACGACCATAGGAAGTTATTTGGTTTGGGATCCACTTCTAAGAAATTTGGCTTCCTTCAGTCTACCTGCGGTGCAGTTAGAATTCAACAAGTGCTCATGATGTGGATGGTATCAATGTAGTTAAAACACTATTTCAACTTGTTCTATAGGTCTTCGGTTCAAATCGTCCAACTGCTAGCAGTAGTAAAAAACAGTGGAACTAATTCATGAAAAGAGATTACCTCGGATGGGACTCCGTCACAGAGCTCGTTCATTTACTGCAGGCACCGTCATTGATTTACACACCGATCTGTTGGGTGAAGACGAATTGGAAAGGACACTGTGAAATATGCGGTGATAAAGCGGATAAACAATACTTAAACATCGAAGCATCTGGAAAACTAAACAGCAAGTTCGGTCCATTTGACGCCTACAGAGTTCATGCAATGGAGGAGACTTACTGCAGCAACTTCTTCGACAAGGCAATTCCGCAGCTGGTTTGCGAGACAGTTTGCAGCCGTATCTGAGACTTTCAGAATAATTACGAAAATCCTCCAAAAGCAAGCCTAGTGTCCTCTCTAATTTACCGGTCGAATTCCCGAGCTTTGTCTGCCGAAGTGCATGACTCTTTAATGGAGAACTTAACAAGTATCAGCGTGCATAACATGATTTTTGCTTTCAAGACTACTACTTTGTTTTTCCTAAAGTTAAAGTGTTCAGCTTACCAGTTTATAAGCTCGGCTTAGATTTTCTAGCAAAATCACGCTGCATATCTCATTACAACATCATTCTTTTGACGGGCTATAAGTAACTGTTTTTAAGTGCTTTTTGACCACGATGTCCTCTGTGTTTTTTGTGCTATAGTGTACCTGGTCTCTATTACCATTTGAGTTACCGTGCTTTTCTTGGTCTCACGTCACTTCGAGAAACATGGTTTGCCCATCTCCATTCTGCTGCATGAATTTTTCGTGCCACAGCCGTTACTCCATTTGCGTGTCGCAATTCTTCGTTCCATATCTGACGTGTACTGGTAACGCCACACATCCTTCTTCACTACTCTTCGTCGCACTTCGTTGTGGACCACTTTCGCAGGCATATAGCACTGCTGGAAGCGCAGTCGTCCTGAAAATGTCAGCCCTGGCGTTCACCACCAACTTTTGTCCGTCACAAAACGACTGTTGTTGAAAGCAGGTCAGCTAACGAACTCGCCTCGTAGGATACTGCTGAGGTCCAGCCCGAGGCGGATGTGTTCCGACATATCCTTGACAACACATTGTCCATTCGTATTATTCTTTGTGCGCAAGAGCTGTTGCTTATCACTCTTCGTGAAGAGATTCATTCCAGAGCCAATTTTCTTGAAGAGTTTGGCCAATTATCTTAAACTGCGTTGGAGGTCTTAAGGGCCTTCTTTAAAACGGCACAGTCACTATCGAAAAGAAGATGGTTAAGCAGTTTGGTGAGCAGCCATAATTCAGCCATGATTGTTATTTTTTTCTGAGTATTCCTTCCAGGATCACCGTAATGAACACTGGGTAAAAATACCATCCTGTCGAAGCCGTCAGTCCATCCATGCGGCTACATTATCGAGAAGACGAACGTCAGCTATGCGCTCTTCATTAATGGGTGCACTCCAGCTGCATGCAATGCGTTTATGACTGCTGTTGATCCTGCTGAGTTGTCCTGTGTCTGTCAACAAATGCGAGAAGTATTGGAACTTCGTACTCCGTACTTTTCTCCAGTGAGTGCCTGAGGATGCGGATGTAATCATGCTTTGAGTAGGGTCCTCTGAAGGCTGCCTTCCTTTGATGATTCCGCTACTTCGGATATTCGTTTCAAAAGCACCGCTGGGAACAATTTGCATAGTTGTGGCAAAAGTGCGAGAGGACGGCAGTTTTCTTGGTATTCAAGAACATTTCGCTTAACACCACCTTCTCTGATGCTAACAAAGCAAGGAAGCAATGCGTGAACATAAGAGGTGGTGAAATCCCACCCGTAGCCTTTAAGAAGAAGTAGCTTCCTACTTTTAGGTGGTTTGCATTGATTCCGTCTCGTACCACCTGTAGAATGTCTTTGCGCTTAATACGTGAGGTGGTTTCATCCACGTACACCTTTCAGGCACAGGGGTCGTTGTAGTAGCTGCGCATTTTTTTTCATTGTTCGATCTACTATGCATTTTCAGTTATAATCTTCCCGAACACCAGGTAATCTTATTCTCGTTTTAACTTCCTTTTCTGCCTTTTTCAAGCTTCTTCTGTTCTCTGCCTCTCCTCTCGGCCTCAATCTCTCGTATTCCTTGCAGTCTGCCTAACGACTTCTGCGTATCTCCTTGTACAAGTTCTTGTAATCGTCGTAAGTTGTTTCCCATCTAATTTCGTTTTGGCTTGACTAGTCACTGTGCGTCTTGTTCCCTCCCAGATCCTTCTTGCCCGTGGTTGGGCAATCGGACTACTTGAGCGACCGACCGCTTTTTTGATGTTATTAACCAGCATTTCACTGTCTGCGTCGATCGCTAGTGACAACTCACCAGTCTGTCGCCAGTGGCAACACGATATTTGGACTCTTTCTCCAGCGTCGCCGTGCTCGTGAGATGCCGTTGTGACGCTTATAGTCGAATGTTGTCCTGGAATGAAAAAGGCGATGGTCACTGCCGGTTCTGCAGTCTTCGCATCAATGACGGACATATCCATGAATAGATGCCCTGTTCCCGTTAACGCTCGACCAGTTTCAATCAAGGCAATATCAGCTTGCAAGTGGATTTGATCGCAAGTGTTTTTAAGCGAGACGGTCGCCAATGACACATTTTCCAACACAGCTGTCAGTGGGGTCAGTTCTGCACCCACCCTTCGTACTAAAATGGCCTTGAACAATTGATTACGTGGTTCCGAACTTCATAGCATCCTTGCTGTCTCCGTGGAAGTACTCGGTGTTGGCCTCATCTGCTTTCAAAGGAAGTTCTCTAACTTGTGGTGCATATATCTGGGCAATCTTCGAAGCGCGACTCTCGTCAAACAGCAGCACTGACACTAGAACTTACGAACTTGCAGTTACTAATCATATTTACAGCTTACTTCCGTACTGTGAAGCCAAATCTTCTCATCCTTGAACGGTCCCTGAAAGGTTTATCTAGGAACACTGAGTTGCCGATGTGAAACCTTGCTATGAGCTTGTTTTGGAGTCGCGTCTCGTAGATAAAAATGTTGTCAGCTTTTCTAGGTGAGATGTCAAGGTACAAATCGTTGGCCATCGACCGACAGAGCTCTGCCATTATGCGGAGCAGCGGAAATGTCTGCACTCAAATCGCTACCCACTAGTCCTTTAACATCCGACCGAATGGTCATTTCTACTCGACTCTTGCCAATTAAAATTTGCGGTAATCGCGTTCCCATTGCTAGCGCTTGCGTCCTAAGTAGCCGCTTCTGTGGACCGAACACTCAGTTGTCACTCCGTGGCGTGATGGGAATCTTTCCTTTCCCTAGCATTTTCGTCCCGACTATTTTTCCATTTGAAGTCTGGGCTAGTTACTCCTCCCATACTCAATTCCTCCAGTTCGTAGTTTTTTCTCTGAGTTGGAGCATTTTTAGTTTCTCTTCTTTCCCTCATATACTTTAAAGGAATCTCGGATAATGTACCGATTAGTGGCAGGTTCTTTGTTGACTGTTTCGAAACTTTGTCGTCTCTTCCGTTTTCTCCAAGATGATCTTGGTGCATTGGTCAACTAGTGAAGTTGTGGTATTAAAGTAATCCAGGTATCAGTATCTGACGAGAATGCTTTTCAGGTGGCTGTTGAGGTCTTTCCCTCCATTTCTTCCCTTGACCTTGTAACTGGGCCTACTGTCCATTAGAAATTGTGATTTCCAGCACTCGTGGAGGGTTATCAGAATTGCAAACTATGTGCATCGTATCTTGCAACTCAGATGTACCAACTACTATCAAAAGCAGCTAAATGCAATGAACGCAGTTCCTCATTAAATACCTGCAAATATCTGCGTGTTCTATATCTGCACGGTCCCCTTATTTAGTACACAGTTTAACAACAGAAAAAAAAAATGCTTGAAAACATTTCATTCGCATCGCTTTTCGCAAACGTCATAACTCTAAAGCGTTAAAATCCTTTATCTTTGGATTACCGGAATATCGCAAACTCAAATGTCATTCATTTTTCTGTATGACACCCTGCGCACCTTATGCGATCCTAAGTTTCACAGAAATGTTGCCGTTCTCCTGTTCTTCGAAGAAAAAGGGGGATTTGTCATTTCAGGCTTGCCAGATATCGTTATAGCACAAACAACATTATGGACAGCTCATGCTACTGTTGTCGTGCCGACATGCGGAAAAGAAAAAAACAAAATTCTAGCAAGACTTTTGGAGGGAAGGAAACACATGATCGTAGTAGCTGGGAAGATTCAGTGTTCTCTTCCATTGCTGTGATCCTTTCGTGATATACTTAAACCCCTCTAGCCGTGTGTTAGACGGATTTTGTAGTCGGACTGACACTATCTATCGTGACAATTGTGTTACATGGGATTTGCTCAGTGGCAATGCCATTAGCACGCATACGACTGCATCCTCCAAAATGCACGTAATCAGTTCTAAACTTCGGGCTACTGCTGTTTTTGTACATTGAACTCCGAAGCGTTTGATGCGCATTTGTTCAGATGCTCTGCGGACGTCTCATCTTTTTTCATTTGTTCTATGCCGGTTACCTGTTCTGACATCTACCTTCAGTTTTCTTTAGCATACCTTTTCTAGGCTTTTCGCTTCACGACTGAGGATAAAACAAGTATATATTCAGAAAATATAATGTATACTAAGGTTAATTGCATCTGTGATGAGTAACTTGTAGAATAAAATGGGTGGATTCTGGTGGCTGCGCGAGTAGAGAGGATGGATGTGTGTACATGGCTGGAAAGCACCTTTCGATCTTCAGTTGTGCACCTCTGACGACGTCAATAAAAATGCTCAGAAACAAACCAAAAAAGGAGAGGAGAAATGGGGAGAAAAGGGAATGTTGACATAGAAGACTCTTGAAATCCCTTCCTATGTCGGTGGTAAGCTTTAAGTATTTTCCAGAGAAGCGATCTATTTTCGTTCCTTCTTTCCGATTCGTTATCGCTTCGGGACGTTTTCAGTCTTAGACACTGAGAAATTGAACGTTGTCGAAAACTGGAGTGGATAGCGACTTCGCGACTTCTCTTCTCTCATATGAAAAAAGCAAATAATCCTTTTTTGTGGTGAGGGATAATTTATACAGAACTGCTTTATTATGAGATCGTGAGACTATCAGAATTCACAGAATGAAAGGATGCAGATCCTGAGAATATTCATGTGAATCATGGAAAAATACCCTTCTGCAGAAGTGCAACAGAACGGTGCAATAATCAGAAGGGTAGCGCTTAGAGCTGAGAAAAGGAAGCTCGCATCTTGTGTGTAAATAACGTCCTGGCATAGCTGCGTGTTGCAGACAGAGGATTTCTGTGGATACTGGGATACACACAGAGAATACAACGTGAAATGTTGCTGCAACGGAAATATCACGGATCGAATGCTCTGTCAGTGTGAGGCTTTCATTTGAGAATTTGTGCAGTGGGTTTAGTGAAAGATTCGATTGTTACCGTACTTACCATATGGCATGAATTCATCGTTCTTTTATCCACTGCCTCACTGCAGTCTTCCTTCTACCTCCATGAACGAAGATTCCTCACATAAGAGCGTTCTTGACAAGAATGCCGCAGTCTACAAAATCACGGCGGGGTCTCTTTATTATGAATTGTATTTCAAGGCGAAAATTACCGTAAATGTGAATTGCAGAGGAGATACTGACAGCACTGAAGGTATGATTTGGAAGTGGTCGGGAGCGCGCCATTTCACTCTTATTTTGAATGAAATTGTGCAGCAAAATATTTCTGTCCGGCTATGCTGCAACGATTGTAAGGATGGTTCATGACAATCAGTGTGGGGTCGCGAGGGCCGACGAATTGTCGCAGCTATTAGGAGGCGACAGCAGTATCAAATTCGAATAAGGGTGCTCACTTTTTGAAGAAGGGGGGAGATGGATTGTAGAGGGTCACGAAATGTCTGGAGCACTAACTTGACTAAGTCAAAATGAATCCGTTAGACGGAGTGTTTGAATCTGAGAGGCGAAATTTTGTGACTTTGACAGACCATAGTTGACAGCGAGTGGTGGAAACGACATCCCAGCGAATCAACCATTCACCATCGTGCTGATCCCACGTATTAGCCAGCATTTTTGCTTTATTTCAGTGGTATAATTAGTTGAAAACATATCGATTTAATTTTCATTGCTCCCATCCTATGCCGTTAGTAACATTTTGATAGTCGGCGTGGAAATTATCTGCGCCTTTCAGACGGTTTAATTTTCAGAATGCAAAGTGAGGACAATGATGCCGCCATTTTGCCTCAGTTATGATTTGTGGTGTTCTCTCCTAATAGTGTCTCGGTGGTCACAATGAGAATTTAGTCGCAAATTTATACGGACACCACAGGATGCTCCTAAGTGTTCGTGTATAGTGGTGATCTGTTTTGTCTCAGGATGTTCCTCCGTTAGGCATTCAAAAGCTATATTGAAAAGGTGCAACTGTCCAAATATGAGATTGGCAAAAGATTAGGTTGCCTTCATTCGCCAGGAGGACGGTTATAGTAATTCGACGACACACTACGCTGCTGTCCAAAAAAGAGGAGTGACTAAGCAACTTTATCACCAAAATCTTCAAATTTGAACATGATCAAGCCAGCGATAAGTAAGACGTAGTAAGTCCATGCTGAAACGTGGATTAGCGATGATCATCACTTCGTTATTCCAAAACTTCTGCCCCAATGATCGGTCCGCAGATTTGGCGAACGTAATTACTGAAAGATGAAATAAGCCCGAACTAGCAGGTTCGCCAAAAGAGTCTGAGTTCTGCAAGAGTGAAGCAGTCTTCATGATTCTGTTACATCACACACATGAGAGCACAGTAAGACCGTATGCCCTTAAACAGGGTTACATGCTCTGTGTTGGCAGCAGTGGTGTTTGTCAGTGTGTCATTTTTCCCAGATGATATCGAAAAACGCATGATGGAAACTGAAGGTTTTAGCGTTATTTTATTAATGCACTATAGGAGATTTCTACAACACTGTTTCTGATGGATTCGTTTGTGAATTTTTTGAGAACTTCACATCTCAGAATGAGATCAAAGCTCGATCGTAACATGAACCATTTGTTGGAGAAAAATGTGCTTTAATGTTGGCAAACCGAGACCAAACATACAGATACAAACTTTTTTATGGATGTTTGTGAATTTCGAAATGTACCATTTAAAACTCTCAGGGATTTCGACTGTTTAAAAGCTGGACACATTTTTATAACCGATGTCGTTAACGCTCATTTCACAAGCTAGAAAAGGAACCTACAGCACTCCAGCTGGCCACTAGAATAGTGAATACCGTAACTTCCATCTTTGACTTCCATCTTTGACAACTTCCATCTCTGCTGCACATTCTGCAGCAGCAAGTATTGCAGTTGTTTGACAACTCACTATCAAAACTATGTGATTGTGCCGTCGAAGCAACACGTTATGCTGTCAAAGCAACGTCGCATTGGCAATCTCTCGATTAGAAATGTTATTTGCTAATTTCTTTAAGAGATCGCTGTTCAGCTTAGACTGCTTGCGGTGGATACGAACGCTTTCATATTGCAGTGCATCCATTTCTCATAGAGGTTTATGGTGGCCTACCTGAGATTTGTCTTCAGCTCGTATGCAAATGAAAAGTCTATAGGATGGACATAAAAAGCAAACGCTCATAGTATGAATATTCAATGTCAGTGGGTTGTTTGTACTCCGCACGTTCCATCGGCTGTGAAAGTGACTGTAAAGCAAAAGGGAAGTGGATATAAGCATCGTCGATCAGCAGGGATCATCCGGACTGAAAGCCTTAAGTTTACGGAAGAACTCGTTTGAGGGGAGGCCATCCGGAACGCTGAGATATATCAAGTAGGTGATGGAAAAATGAAAGCATGTTAGGGATTTGAGGGAAGCATTTAAGTATGTTCTGCAAAGACTTGACGTCTGTATCAGACAGCAAAAAACGCCTGTGCAAAATGTAAAGCACGTACCTTCAAAACACAACTACGACATTTTTGGTCTCCATGGATGTTTCGTGACGACCTGTTGCATCTGACAATTGCACAGTCATACGTTCGATAAAGGGAACCCGAATGCCAAACGGATTTTTGCATTACCCTAAGCAGACACAGCACTTCAAACTAGAATCTGTTGACCGATGCAAGACGCTTGATTCTCAGAAACAATCCAAGGAATTGGAGTAAAGTTGGAATTGCTGAGGAAGCACAGTACTTTATTAAGGAGCTCTTTAACTGCATGCATATGCAGCTGCAACGCAAACTGCTGTGATGTAGTAACTAAGGCAAAGCATCAGGGACAAAGCTGCATTTCTCTTTGTTGTTGAGTGTTTACAACAAGCTTTTCATTTCGTTTCCATCGTTTGTTCAAATGTGACCTCCGAGTGTATTAAGCGATACGTTTTCATCGTCATGCTCAGTCGAAACGGTAACTGAAAAAGAGAAGACTGCGGGTGGAAATAATTTTAAACATGAGCATCCTTGTCGCAGCAGGAATAATACTAGTCTCAGCAGTATTCTTTCTTGCATTCATACATTCATACTCCAGTGGACAACGAGACTGTCCTTTCCTCGGCCAAAGGCAACAGCCACCATCAGAAATTCTATTACACCTAAACCGCACCCCCTCCCGCTTTCCCAAAGCGTGACAAAATTTGTAGCGTCCATATTTCCTTCTTCACTCACCGGTCATCTGTTGTCGCGAAATGCGAGATGAGCCATCGCGGCTCATTGCAGCCAGCGCCTAGCAAAAAAGGGCTAACCGCCTGACGAGCGGAAGCGATGATACACCCAGCGGAAACTGGGAGATAAAAACTAAACGTTTCAGTGGGAGAAAGGTGATGTTATACGCAATATGGGTGGCTTTTGTCAAAAATTTTGCAGGACATCAATGATTTTAAAGAAAATTTTGCAGGATATCAATGATTTTAATGAAAATTTTGCAGGATATCAAGGATTTTGCTGAAAATTCACAGGATATCAATGATCTTCCTGAAAATTTTTGTATTATATGAGCGATTTTTGCCAAAAATTTTGCAGGATATCTATGATTTTAATGAAAATTTTGCAGGATGTCAATGATTTTGTCGAAAATTTTGCAGGACATCAATGATTTTAATGAAGATTTTGCAGGATGTCAACGATTTTAATGAAAATTTTGCACAAAATCAATAATTTTAACGAAAACTTTGCAGGATATGAATGATTCTCCTGAAAATCTTTGCATTATACGGGTGATTTTTGTCAAAAATTTTGCAGGATATCTATGATTTTAATGAAAATTTTTCAGTATATCAAAGGTTTTAATGAAAATTTCTGTAGCATATGGGTGGTTTTTGTGAAAATTTTTGCAGGATATCTATGGTTTTTCTGAAAATCTTTCTTTCATATGGGTAATTTTTATTAAAAATTTTGCAGCAAATCAATGATTTTAACGAAAATTTTGCAGGAAATCAACGATTTTAATGAAAATTTTGCAGGATATCAGTGATTTTAATGAAAATTTTGCAGCATATAAATGATTTTAATGAAAACTTTGCAGGATATAGGCCACTTTAATGAAGATTTTGCAGGATGTCAATGATTTTCGTGAAAATCTTTGTTTTATATGCATGATTTTTGCTAAAAATTTTGCAGGATGTCAACGATTTTAATGAAAATTTTGCACAAAATCAATGATTTTAACGAAAATTTTGCAGGATATGAATGATTTTCCTGAAAATCTTTGTATTATACGGGTGATTTTTGTCAAAAATTTTGCAGGATGTCAACGATTTTAATGAAAATTTTTCATTATATCGAAGGTTTTAATGAAAATTTCTGTAGCATATGGGTGGTTTTTGTAAAAATTTTTGCAAGATATCTATGATTTTTCTGAAAATCTTTCTTTCATATGGGTAATTTTTATTAAAAAATTTTGCAGCAAATCAATGATTTTAACGAAAATTTTGCAGGAAATCAACGATTTTAATGAAAATTTTGCAGGATATGAATGATTTTAACGAAAATTTTGCAGGATATCAATGATTGCGATGAAAATTTTTGTAGCATATGAGTGGTTCTTTGTCAAAAATTTTGCAGGACATCAATGATTTTAATGAAAATTTTGCAGGATATCAGTGATTTTAATGAAAATTTTGCAGGATATCAATGATTCTGATGAAAGTTTTGCAGGATAACAACGATTTTCCTGAAAATTCTTGTATTACATGGTTGATTTCTGTAAAAAATTTTGCAGGATATCAATGATTTTTTTGAAAATTTTGCAGGATATCAATGATTTTTTTGAAAATTTTGCAGGACGTCAGTGATTTTAATGAAAATTTTGCAGGATATCAATGATTTCCCTCAAATTTCTGTATCATATGGATGATTTTTGTAAAAATTTTGGATAATGTCAATGATTTTAATGAAAATTTTTGTATTATATGGATGAATTTGTCAAAAATTTTTGAGGATATCAATGATTTCGCTGAAAATTTTGCAGGATATCAGTGATTTTTAATGAAAATTTTGCAGGATATCAATGATTTTAATGAAAATTTTGCAGGTTATCAATGATTTTCCTGAAAATCTTTGTATTATACGGGTGATTTTTGTCAAAAATTTTGCAGGATGTCAACGATTTCAATGAAAATTTTTCATTATATCAAAGGTTTTAATGAAAATTTCTGTAGCATATGGGTGGTTTTGGTAAAAATTTTTGCAAGATATCTATGATTTTTCTGAAAATCTTTCTTTCATATGGGTAATTTTTATTAAAAAATTTTGCAGGAAATCAATGATTTTAACGAAAATTTTGCAGGAAATCAACGATTTTAATGAAAATTTTGCAGGATATGAATGATTTTCCTGAAAATCTTTGTTTTATATGGATGATTTTTTTAAAAATTTGCAGGATATCTACGATTTTGATGAAAATTTTGCAGGATATCAATGATTTTAACGAAAATTTTGCAGGATATCAATGATTGCGATGAAAATTTTTGTAGCATATGAGTGGTTCTTTGTCAAAAATTTTGCAGGACATCAATGATTTTAATGAAAATTTTGCAGGATATCAGTGGTTTTAATGAAAATTTTGCAAGACGTCGATGATTTTGATGAAAATTTTGCAGGATATCAGTGATTTTTAATGAAAATTTTGCAGGATATCAATGATTCTGATGAAAGTTTTGCAGGATAACAACGATTTTCCTGAAAATTCTTGTATTACATGGTTGATTTCTGTTAAAAATTTTGCATGATATCAATGATTTTGCTGAAAATTTTGCAGGATATCAATGATTTCCCTCAAATTTTTGTATTATATGGATGATTTTTGTAAAAATTTTGGATAATGTCAATGATTTTAATGAAAATTTTTGTATTATATGGATGAATTTGTCAAAAATTTTTGAGGATATCAATGATTTTAATGAAAATTTTGCAGGATATCACTGACCGTGATGATAATTTTTGTCGCATATGAGTGGTTTTTTCAATAATTTTGCAGGATATCAGTGATCTTGATGAAAATTTTGCACAAAATCAATGATTTTAACGAAAATTTTGCAGGATATGAATGATTTTCCTGAAAATCTTTGTATTATACGGGTGATTTTTGTCAAAAATTTTGCAGGATATCTATGATTTTAGTGAAAATTTCTCATTATATCGAACGTTTTAATGAAAATTTCTGTACCATATGGGTGGTTTTTGTCAAAATTTTTGCAAGATATCTATGATTTTTCTGAAAATCTTTCTTTCATATGGGTGATTTTTGTTAAAAATTTTGCAGGATATCAAGGATTTTAATGAAAATTTTGCAGGATATCAATGATTTTAACGAAAAGTTTGCAGGGTGTCACTGATTTTAATGAAAATTTGGAGGATACGAATGATTTTCCTGAAAATTTTTGTATTATACGGTGATTTTTGTTAAGCATTTTGCGGGATATCTACGATTTTGATGAAAATTTTGCAGGATATCTATGATTTTAATGAAAATTTCTCATTATATCAAAGGTTTTAAGGGAAATTTCTACAGCACATGGGTGGTTTTTGTCAAAATTTTTGCAAGATATCTATGATTTTTCTGAAAATCTTTCTTTCATATGGGTGATTTTTGTTAAAAATTTTGCAGGATATCAAGGATTTTAATGAAAAATTTTGCAGGACATCAATGCTTTTAATGAAAATTTCGCAGGGTATCAATCATTTTGCTGAAAATTTTGCAGGATATCAATGATTGCGATGAAAATTTTTGTAGCATATGAGTGGTTTTTTGTCAAAAATTTTGCAGGACATCCATGGTTTTAATGGAAATTTTGCAGGATATCAATGATTGCGATGAAAATTTTTGTAGCATATGAGTGGTTTTTTCAACAATTTGCAGGACATCAATGATTTTAATGAAAATTTTGCAGGATATCAGTGGTTTTAATGAAAATTTTGCAAGACGTCGATGATTTTAATGAAAATTTTGCAGGATATCAGTGATTTTTAATGAAAATTTTGCAGGGTATCAATGATTCTGATGAAAATTTTGCAGGATAACAACGATTTTCCTGAAAATTCTTGTATTACATGGTTGATTTCTGTAAAAAATTTTGCATGATATCAATGATTTCGCTGAAAATTTTGCAGGATATCAATGATTTTTTTGAAAATTTTGCAGGACGTCAGTGATTTTAATGAAAATTTTGCAGGATATCAATGATTTCCCTGAAAATTTTTGTATTATATGGATGATTTTTGTAAAAATTTTGGATAATGTCAATGATTTTCCTGAAAATTTTTGTATTATATGGATGAATTTGTCAAAAATTTTTGAGGATATCAATGATTTCGCTGAAAATTTTGCAGGATATCAGTGATTTTTAATGAAAATTTTGCAGGATATCAATGATTTTGCTGAAAATTTTGCAAAATATCAATGACCTTAATGAAAATTTTTGTGTTTTATGGGTCATTTTTTCAAAAATTTTGCAGGATATCAATGATTTTGCTGAAAATTTTGCAGGATACCAATGATTTTAATGAAAATTTTGCAACACATCAATGGTTTTCTTGAAAATTTTTGCAGGATATGGGTGATTTTTGTCAAAAATTTTTCAGGATGTCAATGATTTTAATAAAAATTTTGCATGTCTTCATTATTTTCCTAAAAAATCTTGCATCTTGTCGATGTTTTTCCTGAAAATTTCGCAGGTTTTCAATGACTTTCCTCAAAATTTTGCAGGATGTGAATGATTTTCCTGAAAAATTTGCACGATTTCAATGATTTTAATGAAAAATTTTGCAGGATATCGACGATTTTCTTGAGAATTTTGCATGTTGCCAATGATTTTCCTGAAAAATTTGCACGATTTCAATGATTTTAATGAAAAATTTTGCTGGATATCAATGATTTTCTTGAGAATTTTGCATGTTACCAGTGATTTTGCTGAAATCTTGCACGATTTCAATGGCCTTAATGAAAATTTCGCATGTGTTCAATGACTTTCCTGAAAGCTTTTGCATGATATCTATGATTTTCCTGAAAAATTTTGCAGGAGATCTATGACTTTATTTAAAATTTTGCAGGATATATATGATTTTGCTGAAAATTTTGCAGGATATGAATGATTTTCTTGAAAATTTTTGTGGGATATGGTCATTCCTGTCGAAATTTTGCTGGATATCGATGATTTTCTTGAATATTTTGCACGATATCTATGATTTTCCTGAAAAATTTGCACGATTTCAATGATTTTCCTGAAAAATTTTGCAGGAGATCAATGATTTTAATGAAAATTTTGCAGGATATGAATGATTTTCTTGAAAATTTTTGTAGGATATTGTGATTTTTCTCAAAAATTTTGTACGATATCAATGATTTGCTTAGAATTTTGCATGTTATCAATGATTTTCCTGGAAATTTTGCATATCTTCAATGATTTTCCTGAAAAATTGTGCATGATATCAATGGTTTGACTCAGTCCATCTTATCCCCTCCCTTCCGAATCTGGTATATCCCGCGTAGTAGTGATTCAGAACTACCTGTTTCGCTGCTAATGAGTTTATCAGTAAACGTATTTCATTTGTAGATGCAATTAAATACTTGGAATGCTCAGCGCTTCCTCACACAGGGCTGAAGCAGGTACTGGAAGAAGTAATATGTGCAGTCCTCGTTCTGCAGCCGAGGTTGAAACGCACAAGGAAGTGTCCAGTGCTTTAAGAATGTGTCTCGCCAGTTGTATTTTACTATGGGCGTTCTCTCTTGTTTACCGTTTGGTCATGAATCCTAGAGCCCTACCTAATTATTGCAATGTAGATGACGAAAGCGACGTAGATATTGTCTGTCTCTGTGCCGCTTTCTTCTTATATTTCCCCAGAGTTGGTCATGAAGTGTACGGGAAGATTTTTTTCAGTACATGTTTCTTTTTTGGTGTAGTCCTGGCTGTTACGTTTTTCGGTGCCCTGGCTTTCTTTTTTTTTCTTCGCTCTTTGGTTAGCTTCAGCGATGATTGTCACTAACATATGGTTTTCATTTTGATATGTTTGCTGCAGTTTTTCGATCGCAGCATCAAACTGATGCCAAGCTGCTCCCGAAGGAGAGGAGGGGAGCAGATTTGAGCGCTGTTTATAGGTTCCCTTGTTTGTTGTGATGCTTTGCGCTGTGACATTTTTGTACCGGATGATTGTGTTTGCACACATCCGACCGTCGAATATATGTGGCATTGCCTTTTGATAGATGGGCGCTGTATATTTTCATAGGTTTAACATACTTTCTTTGATGCTAACTCTGGCCTTAATGCTCACATTAATCGAAAATGTCTTGCCCAGTGTGATGATGTGCAGGAATTTATACTTCAGATAATGCCAGCAAATAGATTTTCAACTCTGTTCATGAGATGTGAACCAACTACTTCAAATTATTCGAATATAAGTCACTGATAATTGTTTTTTCCGACACAGTGGGCGCTATACAATGTGGACAGGCCAGGACTGTGCATAATTTTACATTTATGTCTAAGCATCTGTGATATTCAAATTCTCAGATCATTTCAATTATGGGTATAACACGCAGAGGTAATATTTGCTAATAAATTCTAGGCTTATTCTGTTCTCGCTGGTTCGCTACTTCTCTGAAGCGCGAGACAAAGTGGACTAGCGAGCAGTTGCAGCATCCACTGCAAGTTTGTCAGAGGAACCAGGCAAATGAATTATGAGGGATGAGTGCCACTGCTTCTGAGAGTACCTTCCGCTGCATAAATTTCAAGAGTTTTCTTGCAGTGAATACAAAGAGGGAAGTTGTAAAATAGATAAGAACTCGCAGCTAGGTACAACACTGCTCTGATTTCCTCATATATAAAGAGTAACGCTGAACGGCCGTCGGTGGGGAAACATGCAAAGAAAATCAATGAATAAGGTCAGAAGGCTCATCCTGCTTCGGTCCTTAACCAGTGACGTCAACTTCTAAACAGTGCGCGGACCATTTGGCTGTGCTCAAAAAATTATGACACTGCTGAACTGTGATATCGCTGACTTTTGGTTTCTCGGCCTCGGCATCCCTGCCACGAAAATGGGCAGCAAAAAATTTGTCTTTTTGTCCTTCCGTAGGTCCTGCTACAGAGTTTTGCTCCCGGTATGGGAGAGCTGTGAACCGTAGAGTTTTCAGTTAATTGTTATAGGCTTTGAGGTTTGTAATCTGCCATTTGCCATAGTGGGCAAGAAAACCTATAAATATTATGTAGCCGTATTAGCTGCAACGGTCCGAAACTTAGAAAAAGATGTTCTCTATTCCTCTGAATTCTAGTGCCTCGATGACGTTTCTACGTCATGCATTCCTCTGGCATGTCCTATATTCATGTACTGTTTCAGGGAGTTCTGTGATATTCCTTTTGCTAGGTGAAAGCTTTTTGCAGTTGGTCTGCATTCGAGACGTCTGCTGTTCAGATGATGCACGTCACGAAGTACTGGCAAGGCACACGCGGGTTCTCAGGGATGGAACTTACACACTTCAGAATCGCTAGATGATGTTTCTGTGAAACGCCGGCCCCCGATGGGAGTTGAACGAGTGGCGGTAAACTCAAAAAAACTGCTCAATTTCACTAACCGAATCCGGAAGCATAGTTCCATCTGCCTTCTTATATGTTTCATTGTGATAATGTAATCGCAACGTTACGATGCGACCTCGCTGTCACCCATTGCTGATGGCGTGGTATTCCCTACTGTACATGCTGTTAAACTTCCGTCCCTGTCACATTTCTCCTTAGATAGGTCATGGTGTCTGAGCTGCTCAGATTCAGAACAGTGGTACCTTTCAAAGAAGGACTCATAAGCAGGCGCACTTGTTTTCCTCCCCGCAGAGTTAGTTATGGTCTTCAACGAACAAGCTGATCATCTAATTGAAAGGTCACTGCACATCTAGGGAAAATAAAAAGAGAGTCCTTCCTTGCACTAATTGTTTCCTTGTCCTTTTTAATGTCCTTAACTTCGTGACGTTTACCTGCATGAGTATACTGTTAAAGCATGACTGGTCGTATCTGCAGTGGAAGTTTCAGGAGAACTCAAAGCATGGGACTCCTTCCATATCTCTCCCAGCAATGCACAATCTTTTTTCCCATCCCCGCCGCTTACTATGTAATCTTTGAGCTCCGAAACAGCTGAGCAGTCTGTTTCGTCACCTCACTCCTATCTGCTGGAATAACCCGGTGCTATATTTTGTTTCGTGCATTCGATCGGGTTCTGATGTACGCTGCAGTCTGTGCTACCGTTTCATGAGCCATTTTCAGTTGGCACATCGCCTCTGTTGACATTGCTATTATTCACCCTAACTTGCTGATATCACCAACCAAGCGAAAGTCGCTACTCCATCTTCTTCAGAAACAACTCTTTCAACGGATTTGGAATGCAGGGTGACCGCAAGTATACTAGAGGTATTAGGTTTCATTAAACACCGGTATGAATACCACCATCCGAACTGCACGTTCCCCCCGAGATGCAGGAGCGAGGGTAAGCGAACATTTATATGCGAGTTGTCAAAAGATCAGTGCAGTGCAGGATGTTATGAAGGAAAGATAACAATGTCTGAATTTTGCAGCATCCCGAGAACGGATGGCTGAGTAATAGGTAAGCATAAGCGTTATGCGACTTTAGCAGCGAAAAACTACACCATGTAGTATGTGGCGGACGGTAAGGTGATACGAATGGACGCCACTTCGCAAATAAGACAGATAGTATCTCTGCACCGAGATCCAAGTAATGAATTTCAGTGTACATTGTGTAATTCAGTGTACATTGTGTAAACAATTTAACAAGCTAATGCTTGTGCTAAACGCAGAACAATGAATAAGAATTTTTCAGGGAGAGCAAGATTTAGAACACTTGCCGAACGCAGGAAACAGAGCACTGATCTTCATAGACCATGAGTACTGACATTTTGTTCTACGGAGGAAAACAAAGTGAGGATGAAACATTCGTTTATCATGGACAAGGGAAATGTCAGCATATCAATGATGACTTCAAAATAGCCCTTTGAGGGACGTTTGCAGTCGTTTCATTATATTTTAGAGAACCAAAAATAAGCAGAAACGACGCCAGTGGATTGCATGAATTCGGAGTAGAATGTAGAAGTGCTGCACATATTTCAATCAGTAATTTAGGAAACGGAAATTGCGGTCACCACGTTGCCTTGCTCGCCTTTGAACACGCCTCAAATGCCTTATCGTGATACCTGCGCATTTCATCGAGAAACTTGATCAGTTCAAGTCGATGAATTTCCTTTTTTTTCGACAGCAGTCGCAACATTTCGAGAACCTGAAATTCCCATTCCTGGCACGTGCTAAGATGATACCTGGCGCAGCATCATATGACCCGTCGCCGCCACGACAGTGTTCTTGCCTCTGAGGAGTTCGCTTTGCTGTCACGCTTTAAAGTTTGAATGACGATGTTTTAGATAAATGACAGCGATGTTTCATCGCCTTTTCAAGAGAGAATTACTGTTCAGATTCATTCCAAGCTTCCTGCCCGAATGTGCCGAATATAAGAAAGCTGAGCGCAATGTTTCCGCAAAGCCATGCAGGCTTCTGTGAGATGTTCCTTCTTTTAAATTTAGTCAGATCATCATCAAATTTCAAAGAGTCGGCATTCGAGTTTTATTTTACCTGGAGCATCATTGACCTAAAAGCTTCTTGGGAGCCTCCAATTCTAGATGGCGAGCAGAACTCAACAGCGCTTTCCTGTACTACGGAAAGCAATGTTCACACATGAACGCAAGTCATTTGTAATTGATCAGTTGCAGTGTTCTTGTCAGGAAGATTCCCGTAGTTCGGCCAGTGAAGTAATGATAGAAACACCTTCATGATTCTTTTTCTGTTCTGCAGATTCTCACATTGCTTGCACTCGGTAACGTGCTTTAAAAAGATTCCAGAACTATTTCATCGCCTGCAAATTGTTTGGATCTCCGCCTCTTCATGGTTCTCATCGATGGTTATCCGAAGTTTCATACCGCATCTTTCGTTCCACCATGCAACCGATTTAACTTTCTTTCACCTCCAGCCGTTATAGACGTAAAAACAAGCAAATTTCAAGTTTTCGGACCCCTAAAAAAGTAGAAATCTCTATCGGAACTGCTATTGTCATAGTACCCAACGGCTTTAATGTTCCTGCTGTAGAAAACTAGGGCTCTATGAATGGGAGAAGAAGGACTCAAACTACTTTCAGGGTCTTTTGAACCTGCTTGCAAGGGTTGGGACAGTTTTTGAGGGTATTGATAACGAGAACAATAAAATCATGAAAAATCTGATTCTGCTCTCATCTTGTTTGCGCGATCGGATGACTATGATTTTCCGTTTCTTCCTGTTGTGCTGTGCAATAATTTGTCTTCCCATTCACAGGAAAGTGGCGTAATTTATCACATTCTTGTAAGTGAGTGTGATCGACGATTGACCATTGTTTTCTTGTTGCTCAGTTTGCCGCGGACCTGCTGGATAGGTTTGATAATGTAATGAGAGCAGAAGCATGTGGGCTGGCTCAGTTGTGCACAGAAATCAGGTGCCAGTGGCAAGTGAAGATGCGAGGCATATTTAAGCGTATGAGACTCGAGAATTCCAGTTGAAAATATGTGGTGCAGCAAACTGCATTCTTGGCAAAAACTGCCCTTCCTGAGTAGGCGGTCTAGACAAAAATAATATTATCTACATTTAATCCACCGGGAAGTCGGTGCGATGGAGCATGGAGACAAAGACGGCACTTGAAAGCAAGTTGGCATCCAGAATCTCGCGCAACATGCTGAAATATCTTCAAGCTGGATGTTAAATCAATGGAATGAAGGTACCGATAAAATGCAGAAATATTTACGGGAGCCAAACATTTGCTGCTGAGCTTTTGGTCGTTACAGCCAAATAAGCAAAACATTGTCTGCAGTCGTTAGTCACGCATTTAGCGGTGAATTCATGAAGAGTTGTATTCACTGGAATTATTTTCACAACTTCCATGATATGGGGCTGCTTCACTCAGAGAAAGGAGGATGGAGCAGCGAAATGTGAAGGCATATTAATCAAGGGGTTCGATTTCTTCCGTGCATTAATGATCGCATTCCTATCGCAGGCAGGTGGGACAAGGTGTTCGAGTTCTCACTGCTTTGCTTCTGCAAAACACTCTTCGAACCAAAATGATATGCAGGTCACGAAAGATGACCGATGGTAGCTTTGAAAACACTTTTTTATAAGAATAATTGCATGCAGCTGATCCTTGACTTCCCGCACATTTTTATATTCATAGAAAAAACGAGAGGGGCGAGCAGGGAGAAAGTTCGAAACGATGAAATTGTCGGAGATTGCAATTTCTGCACATCGAGGTTTTTGCTTTTTATCGGATGTTGTCCTTGAATTTTGCGGAGATGTCGCCAGGTGTGCGGATGTCATCGTTTCCTCTCCACCCCATATTACCAACCCTGTTTTGAACAAGGTTGCACGCACTCTGTTGCTGTGGGATAATATTGAGGAGTTCGTTTAATTTACCCAAGGTTATTCGCTTCTAATTATCTTGCGGACTCGACTGGCCGAGTTACTGAATCCACCTAATACGCACCTCTCATTGTCGTCAGTCCTGTAGTCCATCCTTCATCGATCCTAGGTTCGTAATAATGCCCCGCAAACTTTCAAGAATATTTACGTTCTCCTATCTTCCACCCATTCATCACTAATGCTGAAAAGGTTCTTATTTTTGTAATGATAATAGTCTGATCAACATTCCAGCCTCCTCGTGTCTATTCAGCTGTCTGCGTAGGAGAATGTTGCAGGCAGTGTTGAGGGAGTATGAAAAAAATCGTTACAAGGTCCTGGCCGGTCAGTTGTCTATCCCAAATTTTTCCTCAACACTAGTTTTTCTCCTCTGGTTTCGAAATGGCATCGCAAGGTGCACTTTTTCTTGCCACATTCTGATTCTGTATCTTTTCTACAACTGTCTCTGAACTATTTCAGTGCATCGTCAGGTGTTTGAGGTGAACAATTTCTTTCGGAGGTATTTAATCGCTTCTGCACAGTTCGAAGAGGTCTGTTAATGGGCTATTACGTTGATGTGATTGATCTCACTACTAGGGTTGAATTCAGATGCCTAAACCCACACTGCATGTCTGTTACCTCATGTCGTCTTCATCGCTGGCTTTCTGCTGCATCATATTTGGTTTCTCTTCATTTTGTTTTCCGAATGGCGGCCTTTGTCTCCCATTGCGCTATGGATTGGCAACACCTCATTCACTTACTCCTGTGATATTCTATTATCAGTCATAGGCTTGATATTGTTCTTCGCTGATATGGTTCTTCGTCTGGCATGGATTTGCATGGACTTACCTGACACCGCCTCCAATTCTCCACGAATACTGAACAAGGTTCCATGTTGCCGGTGTAATTGGTACATTTCAGTGGAGTGTTGAGATCAGGAATCTCTATCTCCTTTTATCTATCGAAATGCATTCGTTAGTCGACCCATTGGTTGCAATCGGTGTTCTATTTTCAGCCGCCCATCAAGTCGAAGTCGGCCGACAATTTTCAATCCAATCGACTTCAATAGATTTTATCACGACCGAGAGTTACTTTGATTGTCTAGGACTGGTAACAGAAGCTAACTAGTTTCTATGGCTAAGTAGTGAGGTACCTTTTCGCTTTGTTGGGTAAATTTCGAAAGTGCTGCTTCGTAGGTCCGCTTTTTCGGCTCACTCGCTTTGTTCGTGTATTCGTGCCTGGCGAAGTCCATTTCCTGTCGGCGAGCTAATAACTGGTGTCGCTCTTCGTTGAGTTCTAAGTTCAAAGTAACGTTCAAATGTTTGTAATTAACTCATGCACGATCAACTTAATGACTTCCAAAGGCAAATGCGATTCCATGAGGCTATTTCTTGCAGCTTTCACTTGGCGTATTAATTAGGAGTTGTGCGAGAGGTTTTCGAAACCGTTGGGGCTTGGTGCCTGAAACCACTCAACGTATAAATTTTCACAAATAGCAATTCTGTAGCATTGCAATGTCGGGAGAATGAGGTGGAAGGAGGGAGGTGAACACGACGAAAGTGATGGAGGGAGATCAATGACAAGTGAATCAGATGAGCGCTAAGCAACTTGGCTCGCTGAGGAACCACGCACATTTGTATTTGCAGTACTGACCACGGAGGAGGTATTCGTTCCTTCGATGATTGAAGCTCAAAGGCGTATTTCATGTCAGCTTGCTGGCGGAATGCGATGAGGACAGAGGTGAACGCCAGGAGGTGCAAAAGGAAGGGACGGGGACGAAGTAAGTATGACTTTATGTTCTTCGTTTGGAAGAGGTGGGGGGAGGGGGAGAGGGGAGGCACATGTGGATAGTTGACATTTTTGCATGGAAAATTTCGCTCAGTTACATATGCTCTGAACTGTTGACATTTTTCAAGGTCGACATCTACATCTCCAGCAAAATCCATGATTGCTGCTATCAGTTGACGCTTTTGTTAATTTGACATCGCTCAGAGAGGTGATTTATGTGATCGTATTATGAAAATGATCACAGGGAAACGACTTCGTCGGGAGCTAATTCCAAAATGAGGCCGAGGTGTTTGAGTCCTAGGCCATGTTCCTTCCAGATAGTTGTTCCGGACGTTCTGCAGGCTTCTGCATGCCGTTCATTCGTGACATAAGTAGAACTTGGAATAGAATCTTCCAGCTGAGGGACACAGGAAGAAATCGGAAAATTCAAGTCGTTTTGTTCAGTGCCTCGACCTGAGGCAGACGTTAAAATGCGCCATCGAGCGCCAAAGAATATTTTTAAGGTTACTACCATTTTAATGTTCAGTGCGGGGATGCAGCTTAGCATTCCACGTACTTCAATATCGTTTTTATGACTGTGAGATAAGAGAGCGACTGAAAAACGCGTGAAGAGAACGCCTACAACGCAAAAGTGTAGAAGGCAGAATGTGGGTGTGAAAAGACACGAGTGCTGTCACTGAACAAAAAGCCGACTGTGCTGAACATCAACAGGAAAAGATGCCCAATTGATATGTTTCCGTGGTCGCTTCATGTTAATGAGCTCTATATGTTGGTTCTTCTCACCTACCTACTCATATCGGGAGACCAACGTATAAAAAGCGCAATGTGCCAGACATCTGTGACCATCTGCAAAAGAACTACATGCTGAAATTTGTACGGCAAAGTTCACGCAGTTATATAAATGCTTAAGGGAAGTTGAACTGCAAATTCGTCAGCTATGAAACCACGTATCACTGGAATTTCATTCCAAATCAAACCTGATGTCGATGCTGAGGATCCACAGGTGTGGGGGGCGGAGGGGAGAGGTTAGGAACCAGATATGGAAAGAAGCTGCAAGATCAGCAATATTGTCTTGTTTCTCATACTCTTACGGTCTGATGCAGTTTCCAGGGTTTTCAGTTTAGATGGATACTCGCTAGCCAACAAGAAAGTGTAGGAAGAGACTTTGCGGTTTATTTTGACTCTTTCCGAAGCAAAGAAATTCCTCCTTTTAGTGAAAAAATCGACACGCACACAGCACTGTCGCGAAGTGTTCCGTACTAACAATGCGTGCCCTTACATGGCAAAACGCATCTGACTAACAAATAAACAGCTGCCAGACTCGGCTTTATCGCTCTCTGTAGCGTCCCATACCGTGGGCCGTAGAATTTAATGCAAAATTTCACGTGACCACATGCCTTTTTATTTCGCATGCGGCTTATTGTGAAGTTTCCGTTGATTTTGTGCATCAGGGAACATCTTTTACTGACACGCTTCAACTGCACTTTCATATGCTTTATCAGCTCTTAAAGTCAGCGGTTACCGTTTCAGCCTCAACCGATTCAAGACATAAAACTAAATTTATACGAATAGTGGAAGTGCCTTTTGATAAATCGACGTCGAGTCCTTCGGATCATAACAGTTCCTCGATTTGGGGCTGGAAACCAGACCGGTGCGACTTTTTCCAATGTTGTTTAGCAAAAGACAGCAAAAGCAACTGTAAAACATCCTAAAGGTTCGAACAGTGATGAACTAAAGTTCGCTGTTTTCGATGACCTTCGAATGGCTCTGCAAACTACCAGCTCATCGCTGCGAATTCAAAAGCGGCGTGGTAAAGACTCCCGTGTCAGTCAACGTTGTTCCGGTGAGACCAGCATTCTACACTCTCTATTGACATTAATGAACAGGATTTTCAAATGTCATTAGCTGTAGGTCAGTTACATATTAGTGTGGTCGCTCAAATTTTCCAACTCTGCTGTCGGGTTCATAGTCGCCTTTATTGTTATAATTCAATTAATGTATACGCACTACCCTTTCCTCATTTCCTCTGCACTTTAATGACGCATTTTTGTGAGATAGTTGGTATTTGGCGCTTGACATACATATCTATAAGGGAAGGCGAGATGCGTAGAGCGTTTAATAATGGGTAAAAAGAATTTGTTTTTCTAAGACAAAATGGAACTTGTTTAGTTCTTTTCTGGCCTAACGTGGATCTTTATCTAAGAACTGTATCTTCTGAACATGAGAAACGGTCTTTCAGACGACAGCACAAAACTGTTATCGCCGTTCTTCCTTATATTCTTGAAATAAACACTGCAGATTGCACCCGCTAAGCCACGAGCGAAGCAACGACGCGAAGACAATGCTGAGTGAATTTCGCTCAGCATAGGCAGCCCGTAGAAAAAGACTAGTGTGAATAACTCGAACCTCCTTAAGAAGTTTCAAACCTAGGAAACTTTCCCGATACAATGGGCTTTACAGTCGGCTTTCCGCAGGAACATCATCCTGTGAGAGGATTTGAATATTGCGTCAAATTTCCATGACGCGTGGTTTATGTTAAGACCACATTGGTGAGTATTTTATGACATCATTCAGCCAAGTCTGCATTTTCATAGTGTTATATATGGCGATAAAAAACCAAGGATCCCTATTTGTAACGAAACAATGACCACTGTGATTTTATAGCATTATTTTTAGCACCATGTTTGTATTCGAACCATGTCATTAACTGATTTGTGTGTTTATGATCTTCCCGAAGCCTATAGAAGGCTGGCCTCTGCCTGTCGAAGTCAGTCTTCTCGATCGGCCGTTCCTCGACTAGCATCTCCTGGTTCGCCTCGCCCTCTTCAGCTTGCTGTTTATGAGATTATGGTGCCCTTCATAAACGACTTCCACTCGGCCTCCACTGAACGTTGTCGCTGATGGAGATACAACGCACAGGTCGATCTTCAGAAGAATCGCAACTTCGTCCAGTTGAGGCGCTGTGGCTGAGTTTTGCTAAATATCTCAAACCTGCCAGCTAGAATCAATAGCCGATGAAAAGAACGCACCTGTGAAATCAACGTTGATGAAGGTCCTCATGAAGTGCATCGCTCTTCTACCTTTCCGCTGGTACTCTCGGTGCGTAGCTGCCAAACGTCGACAGGTTTCAATGCTTGTCTGAAATGAAACCTTATGAAGTGGATGACACAACGTACGAAGCTATTGCTTCTGGTGATGAAATGCTATTGTTGTAAAAACCCTACGCGCGTCATGCGATGTAATGCAATTGTCTTTTGCTTTTTCATCCAGAGATCGTGAATATCGTGGGTTAGTACAGAGAGCTTTTTTCGTGAGGCGCTCGATGGTAACCAAGCAGCAGCACGAGAGTGATCGTGGACAATGTCCATTGTTGTGGAAAACTTATGTGTGAATCCCTTGGTATTGTGTAAGGGCGATCATTGTGTTTCAGCTGTTGACGGCGACTCGCTGCTTCGTGTGCACGTGTCAATGAAAGTGCGTTGCTAAGGGACGGGCGCTAACGCTCAGATCGGTGGCCCGAAGGAATCGGGGCGTTAGGACATTTCAAGCGGGTCGTGGTTAGCACACGAAACAGTGGAATGCGTCATAGTATCAAAGGCAAAAGCGCCGAAGATTTTACAGGAGCGTATCAGTGGCAAAGTGATACAGGAACCTGAAGCATTCGTAAAATGATACGCACTTCTAAGGAGGCAGTATGAGCACAGAAATGTTGCTTCACTTCGTCAAGTGTCTTCAGAAGCAGTTCATATGGATCTTTGCCTTGCTCGGACTCCAGTTGCATTGTTGATTCTGTAGCTGGCACCAGTTCTGGATTTGGTTGTAAAACTTGCATCATACTGGCAGCCAAATGGCATAGCATTTCCTGAAATATGAAACTCAGCTGCAGATGCAATATTCTTCATTAGGAACAAAATGGAATTCTTTAGGAGACGACAAAGTTTATCTGGTAAGGACAGAACGAGGGAAAAACAGTTGTATTTCTGCACCGGGTGTAACGTTAAATATCAGGTTGAATTGAAGAAAGTTCGGCTCATATATGATATGAGCTGGTTGCAGAAGATTTATTCCCAATAACGCCACAGTCTGCTCATCTAATGGATATGATCGACGAATTAATGTCCACTTCTGTTAATGCTCTATTGTAAGTTCATCTACTCCTAGTTTAAAGTGCATATGAAGTTACCTTGTATGCATCTGCATCCTTGACTGCGTTCAGGTATTCAGCGCTTAGCTCGGACGTTTTAACTGTGCCAACCTTTTCGCCAAGCTTCATGAAGAGTTTCTTGAACGCGTTTTGATTTTCGGGCTGCACACACTGCGTTGAAATTTCCATTGGTGTTACCGCCTCAGTTCCAACTGCCGGATCATTGACCACGTTTGGTCCATCCGTCTGCTTCATTGGAGAACTGCATCTAGAACTTTTTAATGAAATCATGCAGCCCATATGTGGTTAAGCTATCCCCTGACGCTTCTTTATTTCGAAAAATTATCGAAGCCACGAGACAAGGAACACATCAGCAAATCATGATTCACAATAGCTTCAGTGGCACCTTCATGCATAATTTCTTGATGGCAAGGGGAGAGATTTTTTTAAACGGCAGTCGGCAATCGTTTGAGAATCCCATCATTCTCAATTAAATGATGCTCAGAATCAAATGTTAAAAAATTTAAGATGAATGAGCTGAACTAAGTACGTTCATCCTGAAAGCTCATGTAACTTTCGTGACCGACGTAACAAGATGGATTCTTCGTTTGCACTTTCCTCGTTGATGAAGGAGGAACGGAAGTTTTTATAGCATTTGAACCTGAGAAAAGCCGGCTCAAACCTCGAGAAGTCATTGTGGAGCATCATCTGGAGTCGAAATGTTGCAGTTAACCACATAGGTTGCTCTAAAAATTTAAGAGGCCTTTCCGTCACTTCTGTTGTCAATAAAACGTTCGTTAAGGAGCTTCACGATGTGAAGTGATCCTTAGTTTGTACATCTTGATGCAATAATAAGAAGAGGAGTTCGAAAACATGTGAACTAAACGATATTTTTTCACTATTTACGTAGGTTTATTGCAGTACTTGGATATGGCTGAAATCGGGTGTAAAAGATTATAAACAAAAATTGAATCTAAGACAATTCTCTAGTCAAAAAATAATATGAGTGATCTGAAGATATTGGGGCAGCTGAATTGAAACCATTACACAAAATATCCTTGAAAGATTCGACCAGTCCATACGCCGGTCGTACATATTCTTTTGAAAAATACACTGCCACGTTTCCGTGTTCCCCCTCTGTATAATAATGTTCATGTTTTAATCTTGGTCCATTCAGCAGTTTTAATTTGGGAACGACTGGAGCAGCAAGCTGCTACGGCTGAATTCATTGCTGATAGTTGTGAGATACATGCGACTTTTCACAGAGGATGGGCTGAAAAAATTTTGTCTTCTTTGTTGCTTCAGGTCATGTTGCGATTGCTGACCCCTCCTGATCGTGTCAACTGCATGATCCTAAATGGTTGCGTACTTCAAAAACAGATTTGTTTTCAGATATAGCTCACAGCAGCAGAAATACATAAAGAACGGGGTTGCCGTAGTATGTTTTGTGCAATGCATATTTGCAAGAGCGTATAAGAGTCGGATGTCGTACACATCCGACTCCCTTCGAATCAACTTCCTTTTTCAAAAACGGAAACACCTCGGAAAAAACCTTTTTTGCTAAAATCGTAAGCAAGGGTATTGCACTCTTTCTTTTTAAATCAACTGAGAACTCAACTGTGATCTCCGACGGTCCGCGGGCGTCGTGTTCCTTGGCAGGTTTTTCACGTCTTCAGCCATCTCTGCACGTAACCAGACTGCGCACTGGGCGTTGCGTAAAACAATGGCTCATATGGTGCCATTTCCGGTCGCAATAATGAAGGATGATTAGGTTGCATAAACAAAACACGCGAAATTGGCTCTTTTGAGGTAAAAGTGGTATGCAAAATTTCGAAACGGAATCTGCAAGTGAATGCCCGAATGCAAACGGAATGTCTCCTCCCGCGTGCAAAAAGCAGTTAAGGTCACGTTTCAAGCCACATCGCAATGAAATCTGATGCAACACGAACGGGGCAGTCTTCAGTGATCATCTTCTGGTCGAACCATCCAGTACATCACTTGCAACAGAGTTACTTGCAACCCCCCGTAGAGGTTGCAAGTAACTCTGTTGTAGGTTCCGTGAGAACGAACCTAAGCAATTACACTTATAATCGCAATTTAAGCAATTCCTAGCTTCTGTTTTAAAAGTTGTTAGTTTTTGCGGGAGCAACAGACAGGCATACAGCTGGGTGCCCAAACCATCACATCGCCACATCACGCTTCCTTCCAAAGTCAAGAATCTCACGCACGAGGAAAAACTGCTCTCGAGCTACGTGAATTTCTCGAAGAACAGTCGCTTCGCTAGTTGCACTCCGCTTTACTTTAAAGCCACTTTGTGGCAGTAATTAGTTTTAAAATGGAACATTTTACTCTCACCTGGCACGCAAATGTCTGCGTGGCAAAATTTGTGCTGCAAAGAACAACTTATCTTGAGTGAGATTCATATTAGGGAAGAACTGTTATACCTCAACATAAATTCAGAACGTTTCAGTGAAGAGCGATTAAAGGGCCAACCGTTTTCTACATGAAATCTCAATTCGGTGAGTAAATGATCTCTTTTGAGTTTTATGCAAACTGTTCACACTGATTTCACTCCAAATTGCCTAATGGCTAAACTTCGATCGATAGTAATATTCTTTTAGCAGAGATATCGCATTTCCCTCATGACCGGAAAACTGTAACTTTGACCCTGCGCCGCTGCTTACAACTGATTAACAGGCTTACATCGGTGCAAGCAGCTTTATTAGCGAGAAGGAATGTGTGATTGAGCTGTAGATTACGGCCTAAACGAATTTATGCACGCTCAGTTCTTGCTGTATTCTGTGGATGCAAAGTCACTCTACAAATTTTCAAACAGGATTCAGTCAGCAAACGGCAGACGAATGGGTTCATTTTTTGCTGAAATACTCTCCCGAAAACATTAGTATCAGAATTTTCACATAGAAACAGCCTCATTTCGTGTTCCTCGTCCTCCGAATATCATGGTAGCTTCATTTATGAAGCACATATTTGTGACTGGCTCGTGCTTCCCGATTACGCAAATTATACTGCTTGACACCAAAGTCATCAAAGCCGGTAACAAAAATTATTCTCGCGTGATTTCCCTCATGACCGGAAAACTGTAACTTTGGACAATCATTTTGTGTTTGGATCGCAGCAGCAATTGATTTGAGATATCACTGAGGAGATATCGGCGAGTTTATTGCACATTAGAAAACTCATGCGTCTATTTTCAGCAAAAGCCGAAATCTAGAATAGGCAAAAGCAGAAAACCAAGATTTTGGGGAACCCTGCTGGTAGAATCGTGAACGAAGGGTAACGAATCCGTTTGAGGTACTCTTGAATCGTGTGGTATTTTTTCAAAGGCTGGCTTAAATAAAGCAAGAAACTTGCAAATCTCCGTGCCGTTTGTCCAAGTAAAGCCTCATAAATACTTAGCAGTCCACTTTTGCATAAGAAACACACATTTTTGTGGCAAGTAAAAGAAGCACGTCTTCAAGAACAGAAGAAACAAATAAGTTAGCATGAAAAAGTGAGAAAAAGTGATTTAAAAATTAGCAAACGTTGATAGAAGTAATGAAAAGAATTTATTGGTTATCTGAATTTATTTCAGTACTTGTATGAGGGTTAGGAGGCTCTGACTCCCCTTACGTCAAGGCATGAAAACTTGCTGCTCATTCTCACCCACCGATTTCCTGGGCTGCAGCTTAGGAACGCTGTTTTCATACTTAATCTGGAAAAATAACGCGTTCCGTATTCACTCGCACGGAAGATTTTTCTTGCAGGGTTGCTTTTTATGACTCTCGTAGGAAAATACAGCAGCTATAATTCTTGCAGCCGTGTTTTCTTGAGTGATTCATACAAGGCTGATCATCGAAAGCTCAAATCAGGATATCGTAGCATGACGATTCGATTACTCATCGTTTTGTTACCTGAATAAAACGAAACGCTGGCTATAGAGACAAGTGCGCCGCCGAGCCAGGAACCTGTTGAGACGGATGAGGTTGCATTTGCATTCCATAGAAATGAGTACCATATTGGGGGTTTATGAGATTTAGACAGTACAAGGATGACGCAATTTTAACCCCACTGGGTTTCATCTCAGTAATTCTATAGTGAGAATTTCTCACCAGTGTATAGATCCGCAACGTATAACCAACAAAGAAGACAATACAAAGTTCTGAAAAAAATTACCTGCAGAAGTAAAAGCGAGAAGTTGTTGAAGCAGATTTGTTCCCAGCTGTTTCAAGGAGCCTTGTTCAGCACCGTTTTTCACTTGCACTTTGAACATTTTCTGCATTTCGAGCAACAGCAATGAAGTATTAAGCATTTTCGGCATTGTCACCATAAACCTCTGCAAGATAGCACGAACATACGCGGCCAAAAACAGATGCTACTTTACGGGTTCGCTGAATTGCTCGTTCCATTCACATCCAGTGATAGTTATTATCATTGTTTCATACCTGATAGAACGCAGCTTATAAACGAAAAATAATCTCACACTGTCGCTCCCAATAAAACCTTTCAATTGGTGCGGAGGTCACTTCAAACAGTACAGGTGGATATCAGTTTTATATAATTTGTATCTGATGTGAACTTTCTGGCCACCTTCCGTCAGTCTTGAAATCATCAAAATTGTAAAATTCAAACCAGAGTGGGACGCAAAGAAACCAGCTGCAGTGAATCTCCTTCCTCGTCCTAATCAAAGCACTCAGCATTCGAATATCAACGAGTGTTTTATGGAATGTTCTTTCAACTCTCTCATGAACGTTCTCTTCGACTTAGGGTGACCAGCAGTCGAAATAGTATCCTACCCACATGAACAATTATTTCTCAAAAAACGTTTCTCTGCTTTTTTCAAATTCCTTCTTTTTGGCTGTTTCTATAGTGTCAACTGCTATATCTGTATATCACACAAATACGTGGCGTTATAAACAAGAAGACTTGAGCAATCTGTCGGAATGTGATTTTGCTTAGGACCGCAATATAATCATGCTCTTCGACATCATGAACTGTGAGACGGAAACCATAAGTTGCATCCGCACGATTGGTTCAAAAGATCTAAAATTATTTATTTTCAAACAAAGATCATCCCGTTCTAAGAACATTTTAAAAATGGAGGCAGATCCAATGATAGATTTCATATGCGGTCAGTTTATTCTATAAGCGTCGCAGCTAGATTCATCTGAAATCACAAGTCACTATTATGCGCGGCCAGTGGATCTCTCAATGAGATGATGTTACTGCTATTATTCTTATTCATACGATTCTCGCTCGTTAAGCAATCGTCGCTGTTTGGCAGCCTCCAGTGCAAAAGCTTCCAGCTCAGTGAGGTGTTCATTCTTTGCAATCTTCTCCTCCGCACAATCCTCCAGCTCACAACTCATTGTTTCCACCTCGTTTGCACTCTGCAAAAAAATGCATCATTCATAAAACAATAGTGCATATTATACTAGCTGTACACCAGTCCAATCTGTGATCCACTACCCTCGCACTTGATCAATTCTGTTCTATAGAGAATTGCTGTACTTGACTTTACAGGTGTGAAAAGATTACACTAATTTAATGCATCGGACATGTCGGCCGTCTTCTACGCTGTAAGCTCGATGCACGAACAGAGATGAGTTTCCAGGAAGGGTGGAGAGGGAATTTTCGAAGTTTAAAAAGGGGCATCACACATAGAAAGGAATATTCTAGACAGGACTTTGTATGAGTGGTGTTTTTTATATTGGTTTTGTTCTGCACTTTGATATTTCGCTCATTACTTCTGGTAATATACCTCGGACTGTCTTATATCCGTATATTTTTGGCGCATGATTGCCTAAACTATGTAGTGCTATTCTATTTCGAAAGTCCGAAGTCGTCTACTGCAATATATTATTAGACGTCGAGGCTTACGTCCGATAATCTTACCATCCCATATCAAACAAATGGTTGGACATCAGCTTATACTACTCCCAGTTGATGTTTCCTCATTTCCGTCACTCAGATCTTTCGCCTTGCACCGGATTGTAACTCAAGCGTCCACAATTCAGGAGATGTGAGCCGAAGTTCACTTAGAAAGTGCGCGGAAATTGCAGAATAACGAATCCCGATCACGAATCGAAGAGATGATCCTTTGTATATGGAGTGCAAAAGAGCTGGCAGTTCGCCTCCGTAGAAAAATTATTGAGGTCTCGGAACACATGCGATGCACTTAAACGGCAAGTTGAAAAGATCCGCCGCGAAGCAAGCTTTCAGTTTACTCCAGAAATGCGGTCCAAATCCACATCATCTAGTAATCCAATTTCTTCGCTACGGAGACTCAAGCCTACATCACCAGACAAAGCGCAAAGGTGAGCCTCCTGACGACGTAGACACCAGTGGATTGAAATAATAGTAATAATAGTTCCAAACGTAAAAAGCAGTGGACGTGTCATGAACCATAAGCGGCAGAAGCAACAAAATATTCGAACATCGCAAAACAGCGTGAAGTAATCAAACTGATCCAAACAGCAAAGGACACTTCAATAGCAGTCTCAGACCGTGAAATATACTATACTATAAAACGTTGTTATAGCAGCTCATGAGAGGAGGATCCAACAGTCAAAATTTCAGTCAGTAGAAAGCATCAGGGAGTTGCCTTCATAGAGTCAATATTATGCCGTATAAATAAGTATAAATAAGACTAAAGATTGAACATCGAAAAAGCCAGCCGCTGACGACATTGTGGACAACGGCCACTTAAAGAAGATGCCACCTAGGATATAATAAGTAGAAAAACAGTGAAGCGGCCATTAGATCTTTTGCGACACGAATTACGTGAGCTAGGACGTCCACCCACAAAATATCCGATATTACTCGGACCTCGGTACTCAACTAAGGATGTTGTGTCGCCTAAATACTCCTCCAGAAGCTGAGCTCTGTTGGAGAGGAGAAATGCTGAGCAACGCATGAGCTGAAATATTTATACAGCATCCACGATAACAATAGCTACTGAAGGATAGGCTCGTAAAGAAACTAGTAACGTGTAAAAAAAACGAACAAAAATGGCAATTCTTAAAGATTTAAATATGAAAAATTCTTGTGACTGATACACATTTAATGCACAAATTAAGAAAACTGTTATATGATTGAAATGTGCAATGTGGTACATAAATTTGCTTTTTAAGGCAACGGAATTGCAAGAAAAAACTTTTAGGATGTGTTTACGTGGCTTCAGCGGCAAGCGACTCTGCAGTTAGCGAGCTCATTCTTTGACGAAGATGCTCCTCTTATGGTTAAATGGGATCACTTACATGATGGCAGGGATCACTGCGCGATTAGAAGGACGTATTGTGCAGCTGTCTGATGAATCTGCTGACCCTGGAGGTGCCCGAGCCCTGATCTGCGATACCTAGCAGCATCTGCAGTGATGGTTTTAGTTTCCCAAATCGAGACGGTAAAAGAGCGTCAATCCCCATTTGGCATATTCGGCCGCGCATCGGAACGAATACTGCCTCCTGTACAGAACTCAGCGCACAATTACGCTCACAACGAATGTTTCACCCTACAAGGTTGTGCAGGGAGCAGGATTCCCTGAAATGAAAGTCGCAGGTGACGCTGGCAGTTACTAATACATTTCAATCGCTTACTGCCGCTCCTTCTTCATTCTCGCTAGGCGTCACATTAGGTCTCCCACTCTTTTGGAATAGTTTGTAATTACTCTTCTAGCTTTCGAAACGGCGGGTGTCAGATCTTGCTAACGACGGTGAGCACTATTGTTTTTATTTCGTTCAACACCGCATGGTTAACTCCCTAGCACAGAAACACATACGGCAAGTGCGGTTAAGAATCTTGAAAGTGTACTCCGTGGGATGCGTGAATGCAGGGCAATAGGGAGGCAAGAAATGATATTTGAAACCTTAATGAGGCTCCAATCCAGCCAGATGCACACTGTGGTTTAGCATGATAAAATGCTCGAGATGCAGTGCATCTTCTCCGAATCGTTATGCAAATAGATCAATGCATAGCTGGATCGGAAGTACACTTCCTAAATTGGCACGCAAATTGCAACTTGCAGCAGATCGTCTAGATCTGAAGAATATCTTTGTTTTCGATAAGCACATGCGCGACGCCGATTAGGACAGAGTGCATAACTTTGGTCCATTTGTTTTTTTTTTTCTGAATTTAGCATCGCTCTCAGCAGCGGTGAGGGCGTCAAATTGGTGGGCCAAAACAATACGTTATGGGCAATTTCGAAGGCAGTGAGGAAACCGTACACTCTGCTAACGCAAGGCAAGCGCGAAATAGAATGAGGGTGGTGAGGATGTAACAAATGGTTTACTGAGGTGAATTAAATGTTGAAAACTGCTTCGAGACGTAGAGATATATTTGTTCCTCGGAGAAGTTAGAAAAAACAATTTAATGAAATTTTGAGACCCAATAAGAGTGTTTGTTAGTACCGTTGTTACCACGATAAAACAGTTGCCCGTCGAGGGAGTCCACGAGCGATCAGAGAGTTTATGATTGAAAGATAGGGGTCTAACTGATGGCAGACCGCTTGCATCGCAAGCAGCTGCACAACATCTAGTAACTTCAAGGATTTATGCAGTCCTGCATAAATCCAGAACCACACTCTCGTTATAAGCGACTAGGCGAAATTGCTTCAGAGGATACGCCTGCTTGCAGCTAACAAATGTCGATAGTAAATCCCTCCGAAAGTAGAAGGTTATAGATGCAACTTCAGGAAGTAACGTTTACAACACTTCAGCTTATGCTTTGTTGCAATCCACATCGCAATTACTGTATTGCAATTCTCGCTTTCCTCGTCGCAAAATGTTCGCTGCGTTTCGGAACAGGTTCGTCAACGCTCACCACAAGCAAGCTCTGTCAACCTCTCATCTGGTTTATGTTTATTTGGTCAAGTCTGAGATGTTTACGTTTATTTCTTTATGCACGCTTGTGTTATTTCTTATGCACGTGTATATATTCAGTATGCACGCAAATATTATTTATCATGCACACTCATATTATTTATAATGCACGCTTGTGCTATTTATTATACAAGCGTATATATTTATTATGCGCGCTCATATTATTTATTATGCATGCGTATATATTTATTATGCACGCCTATATTATTCATTAAGCACGCTTATATTACTTATTATGCATGCATGTATATTTATTATGCACGCTACATATTATTTATTTTGCACGCGTATATATTTATTATGCACGCCTACATAATTTATTAAGCACGCTTACATTACTTATTATTCATTATGCATGCATATATATTATGCACGCTATATTATTAAGCACGCTTATATTACTTATTATGCATGCATGCACCTTATTATTATTAAGCACGCTTACATATTATTATGTATATATTATGCACGCTTGCATTATTATTATATTATTTATTATGCACGCGTATATTATTATAATATTATTTATTATGCACACTTATATTATTTATCATGCATGCATACATATTTTTATGCACGCGTATATATTTGTTATGAATGCATTTATATTTATTAAGCACGCTTATATTATTTATTATGCACACGTATATATTCATTATGCACGCTTATGTTATTTATTATGCACTTGTATATGTTTATTATGCACGCGTGTATATTTATTATGCACGGGCATCTAGAGCAAGAGTTGCTAGACTTGGCGGCTGTTATTGACGCCATGTTGTCATCTTCCAATTTCAAGTGGGTCGATCGACTTCGAGGGGACCATGGGTATTTAATGACCTCGATCTGCATGTTTCATCTCCTCAAAAGACTTGCTTTTCTATGTTTTAATGCTTCAATCACGCACGTGGAACGTGTTCCAACGATGAAACAATGAAGGGTTACAAAGGGCCGCCATTATAACTCTCCACAGGTAACACTGTCAAGTCGTCACGAGAAGAATCGTCTTCCTTTTCAGGTGCACAAAACAGAAAGTGAACCCATCAAATCCTCACCTGCGTTTCGACCTGTGTTCAAAGCGATCCTAAATCTGTTTAGCACAAGTCCATTTAATGACGTCGTCCGACCCCTTGCATATGTAGCCTATATCTGTTCCCTTACCTGGTGTTTCTAACTGCAGAATAATTGAGGTTACCGTTACGCAGTCTGTTGATTCTCTTAGCTCACATGTTTTATGCGTACAAAACTGCTAACTGCAAATTCTGTAAAAATCCCCTGTACTTATATGAACTATATCCTCATAGAGCGCAAAACAGTAGGGACGAACTGTTTGGGCGAGTACGTGGTTAAATGTGAGAAAACAGACAGCCGCCAGGTTCGAATACCAACAAACCACACAATGAACATTTTGAATGCAACCGTCATCTCCAGTTCCGTGCTAACCAAAAATTCGTAAAGTCCGCTCGAATGTGAACCTATGTTTGCATAAAACAGTGAAATTAGAGCATTGTGCCTCGTCAGCATTTAGCAACTCTCCAACGACGATCGTCATATGCAATAAGCACTCAGTCTTGGAGATGGGGAAAAGAGACGGGAAATTTCTGCATTGATATTTTGAATGATCAGACCGCCAGTGCAAATTTTCTGCGAGGGATTCACCTTCGTGATAAATGCTTGAAACGGCTATGCCTTCAAATATCTATGACTCCTGTAGAGGATGACAAATTAAAATTGCATGGAACACCACTCTTTTGTTTATGCTTTTTCTATCCAATACCATTTTCTCTCCAGAACATCGCTCATTAACATATAAATCATTTCCATTCATCATACGCTTCATATAATTTGGGTTTTCTTCGCATATTTATATCGAACGCGTGTACTACGCTTGGTTTGTTGTGAATAAAAATGTTTTTTTTGTCGCTGAGGGAACTACAAGCACTCGGAGATTTATAGATGTGGGTTGTCACAGTGAAAAAGTGATACGGGGTTCTACACATCCAAGCTAAAACCGGGGAATTCCTAATTCAATCGAGCAATTTAGTGGAGAAGGAAATAATGCTCCGCTCTTCTCGTCCACTACGTCAGTAAGCCTTGAGTGCTTCTTTTCGGACGAAGCCGTGTATGTATAGATTTCCTGGACTTAAATTGCTTCAAACTTGAGATCCGCTCATTAGAAAATAAGGTCCTTTCTAAAAATACATGTCGAAATTCACTCCTCTCATTTATTAAATCACGTTTTATCGAAGAACGCAGCTTCCCCCAAAGTCATCGGTGGTATTAATCTTACGCCTTAACTTCAGATATTTCCTACTGTGGTCCTTTATTTTGTTATTCCACTCTTATTTGCATTCGTGCTCATTCAGCAGTGCCTCTAACGGGTCGTGTACTTATCAGTTCTCTTGCTGGCGTTGTTAATTCGTGTGCGAATTTATTTCTTCATTTCTTGCGGCGAATTTCGTAGATCGAAGAAGCACTGTTTTTTTTTTCTGAATACTGCACCGCTCTGTGAGATTCTGTGCGAAATGGCTGCAACTCCTACGAAATTTTAATGCGCCCTATAAAGTTCCTCGAAAACCAACTTAACACGGTGCTGTGCTCTATTTTGCACGTATTCGCGCGTTTGCCTGCTAAGATCTGCGTAATGAATGAGTCTATATGTATGCGTGTATCGGTTGGTGCAGAAAGCATGAAACGCCGAGCACGTGATGAAAAATTTCGCATACATAATCTTTTCCCGAAGCTATGAAGACTCGCTGCTTGACGAGCTCTTTATCTGAAGCAGTCACGTCCAGCGAAATATTTTTCAGAATGGAACAGTTAGTTAGTAAGGTAAATAAGGAAAAGAAGGCCGGTTCACAGCTCACTCCGAACCGGATGCTCATCAGAATCATCGCATATGTGCAATTCGAGATCACTCTGCCGAACCGTCTATGAGATAAAACATTCTGAAAGCTTCCATAACTGTCAACTGTGCACATGCTATTGTTAGACCACGGCGCGCTGACTCTAGTAAGTAGTTGAGGAGAATTGTTAGACCAACGGATGCTTAAATGAGTGTTGTCCAGGCGATCTCTTTCATTCTCTTCCCAGATAACGAGTCTTTTTCCATCGGAAAGAAACTAGATTGCCATGTCAAGGGGCAGGAGGCAAATTTAATGCGGTTATTCTTTGTCAAAAATGCTAGCAACTTTCCATTCTTGTTCGAGAACACATTCCATTCCCAGGTTCATACGTTACAACTTTTGAAGTCCACTGATTTGAATCAACACTGACCTTGCCCTCAAAAACAAACCCGGCTACTAGCACGCTGTATTTATTAGCTGTAAGAAAACAAGAGTTCCCCGAAATTTGTGTTCATTTCATCTAACCTCCGACGGAGAATTCTGTCTGAATGAGCCACCTCGTTCCAATCCCATAACATCCGAACCTCTGATGCGCCTAAGAGCAGGCATTCGACAATGGAATTCCGGAGTTTTTTATTTTTTCACCCTTTCGCCTTTCGCCTCACACTTCTTTAAACCTAATTTTTGGGGCTGAGAGCGAAAAGCGACCCCTGTGCAGCTTTTATAAATGTTTGTAGGATAATTCTGATGAATTTTTTTAACGGAGGGATTCGAAGATTTACTCATGAGAACTTTCATCCAGATCTCATGCCCGATAATCAACTTTACTCCTTGAATGAGGGCGGCTGCTGAGTTGTCTCTTACAACACAGTCTAAACAATATCAAGCAAGTTGTTTACAGGAACAAGGTGCTCCAAATAAAGTCACCAAGGAGGCGTCATTAGACGAAACCACCGGTCTATGAGTTTGCTACTATGTTTTATAGAAAACAGTGTTCTTCACTTTATCGTTAGCTTTTTCTTGGCTCGTATTTATTCAGCAGCCATATGCGTCAACCTCCGAACTTATCACCGATTTGTTAGGCGTTAGCAATGCCTCAGACTAATGCAAATGTTGCTTACTTAAAGTGTCATTTCATAAGGACACGTAGGTTAGTTCGTCGCTTGAGTGCTTTCATAATATTCTACTGTTCAGTGCAAGTTCTTTTGCCTCGGAAAGTGCGGCACTGCTTTAGAGGTGTCTCTTCTCTAGAATGATAAAGCCTCTCATTTTCGCATATAATAGCTCAGGGACTTTTCTTTTGCTCACTTAGACTTAAACTCATTCATATTCTTTCAACATAGGTCCACTTGACTGGGACCATCCATTCCCTTATCAAGAGCTGAAAGCCCTGCAGTTCAACGCTTATGCATTCTCGCCATTTAGACAAATTAACACCGTTATACTATAGCTTGAAAATAAAACGCCCTCATCATACGTGACAGTTTCAGTGAATCGCCTTCTGACCGCATTTCATGGTCATAAAACAGAATAAGCGGTTGTAATTCACAGAAAATAAAACTGTCTTCAACAATGAGCGAACATCATTCTTTGGTAGCCAATAACTGATAACGATATTAACGTGAAGTTGTTTAATTGAAAGAACTTGTGAAGAAAAACAAACTATTTATCAACTCAGCGGTTACTGTTTCCGGAAAGGCTTTGAGCAAGGCTTTTCTAACCTCATCAAACGAGAAGAACATGAGAAAAGGCGTCAAGTGCACGTTCTGAAATTAAAAATGCGCGAAATTCCCACTTATCCACATACCAAAATGCACTTAAAGGATTCATCATCACCGCAAACATTTAAAATATCATTGGATTACCAGGCGATTTTGATTGGATCAACAGAAGAAAAAGTGGCCAGTTCTCCATCATCACAAAGCTATCATATGGAACGAAGCATCTACAAATTGTGTCACTATAAGCTGTGAAAATATTAGTATTATTACAGCACCTTCGTTTGACCAATGAATGGAAAATGGTCAGCAACCCACTATTTTCAACCGCCGTTATAAAATGAAAAGTCCGTAAATTGCATTGCTACAATCGATAAAATTCTTGAGTTGGTTATGCTATTTCCATTTCATCAAGACACGAAAAAAACAGTCGAAAACATATCATTTCTAAAGAATGATATGAGGTGGAACATCTATAAGTTGCAGCGATCCTATCACTTAAATTATTCAATTTATTCCACTAGTATTGCTTGATCCAGCAATGGAAAGTAGTAAAAGATAAAACATCTTTACCAGATGTTATCGGATGCAGGAACATGAATTATGTCGACGCAAGAAGTTAGGTCATTTCATTGATTAGGATACTTCATTTAATCAGACAGCGGAAAAAGTGCCAACAATCCTTTTTTTTCAATCGTATGTGGGGAAGTATCCCACAGATTGCACTGCTCAAAGAAAAAATTGGTGAATTTATTAAGCTGTTTTGTTCTGACGACGGGTTTCCCAAATAGTCGATAATCGGTTGTTTTTAAGCGATCATATGTCGAGAAACATCAACTGATTGCATCACAGTGAACAAATCGATTATTGGGCTCATTACCCTATATCGGTTTTATAAAGCGATGAAAAGTAGCCAGTAATACGCCGTTCTTAGTAGCCGTATGGAAGCAAGCGTCGCAAGCTGCATTGCTCGATGCAAGTGCTGCGCTGACTGTACTGTTTTCAAGTGATCGTGCAAGGAAAAGTAGCACACGATGCAATGCTGACGATCATGCGGCAAGAAACACCGGCAGGTATCGGCGGCGCAAACAACTACGTTATTGAATTGCTATATTTTCGTCGCGTGATGAAATCAAAATGGCGTACAAAATGCAACAATTTAACTGTTAGCACTGACGCAATTTGTGGATATTTCGTTGTATGTCATTGGCGAAAACGATGATTCGCTATCTATTTCTTCATCGCTTGATGGAATAAATTTGCAGTAACGAATCCAGCAATTTTTAGTTTTTCACGTTGATGCAGTTTGCGGGCATTTTATTCCGTCTTATTGTTTAAAGGCGATGAAACATTGGCTCCTTATTCATTATTTCGCCGTTTCAAAATAGCGATACAATTCGAAGAAATTAATTAATCATGTGGGTGCAATTTGTGGATGTCCATCCCATCTCTTCTTCTGAAAATGATGCATTAGTGCCTGTTCATTCGTTGCTTAACCACTTCAAAACAGCGTGGTAATTCCAAGAAAGCAGTTATTTGCTGGGATAAAATCTGTGAACGTTCTGAGGACGGCTCAATATTCGCTGTGTGCTCACAATTCGCTGAAGCAACTGTTTGTACCGATGAGATCTGCGGATGTTTCGTTCCGTGTCAAAGATGGAGCATTTCCTGTTTCATCATGCTTCAACATTTTAAAATGGAGTGGTAATTCGAATAAATTAATTATTTATGGCGATGCAATTTATGGTTATTTCATTCTGTCCCATCGGTTAAAAATGGCGGCTTACGGGCAATTTATTCATGCGGAACAGCTGAAGATGGCGAACGAAGCGAACGATCGAAACGTAAGGCAGGCCATAGGCGTATTCGAACAGTCCGTTAGCTAGGGCCGACTGCAGTGATAGAAATTCTTCATCTCATCATATCTTTTTAACGTAGAATGAAACACGTACTCTCACGAGGACCCACACTTCTCGTACAAATCCTCTTTTTCAAGAGAAGAGGACGAGTGGTTCTGTCTGCACCGGTGCCCACGCAAAGCCCTCCACTTTCCGAGGTGCAAGTCGGCAGACAGTTCCCTCACTGTGTTTGGTTTATGTGGTCTGTACGCTGTTCATGCTTAGAGCGTAAGATGATTTGCAGTTTCGTCGTTTTTATTACTCTGCCGCTATGGCCTTTGATAGGAAAAGATCTCTCGAAACACCGTTCATAAGCAGTCATGGACAACACTGAACCTCATCAAAATATTATATTATATTACGTTATACAGTGCGTTCAATGTGATGTATCGTACGCAGTTTCTCCGCAGTTTAAACACTTAGGAAATCGTTATTTGAGCGCTTTTTTAATCATGTTTGTATTCAAAAGGTCATTTTTGATGATGCGTATTGCGCTCGATATGATGCCTTCTGAACTGCGTTTTGACTCTTTCAAGGGTTCGAAATGAGTTATTTCTCGGCAGCGCTTCAACCACTTATCGCCCAAAAAAACAAGCAAAATGTCATCCGTTCGGTATGGTCCACCTTGAGCTGCTTTTTCATTGTTTGAATGACCAAAAAAACGTTACTCAACAATTTTTTACAGTCACTCGTGTTTTGAAGAGGATACAATTTAGACGTTTTCAGCTGCTTAGACTGCTTGTGTTCGGCATCGTGCGCTATGAACTGTTCGTGACTGCAGGAAGTTCTATTATCTTTCCTTCATTTTCATTACAGTTGCAATAGATCTGAGGTATCTGAGATTCAAAAACTTTTTGGGAGGTTTGATAGGTGCAGTCTGCAGAAAAGCCGTGCTTAGAGTCTTCACTTTTCCCTTCGCTCCCTTGGCCTTCGTGTGAAGATTACCTCAAGCAGCAGTTTCGAATGCTTTCGAATATTTCCTCCAGTAGGTTTACGTTAAAGCGATGTATCGATTGTCCTCAATTTTAAATGTCTATTACTCACAACGCCCTAAGTTTGCAGGACGACTTCTCGATAAAAAAAACTTTTCACTCTCGTCCATTCCACACCAGATCCGCCACGGATGTGCCGAAATGTTCGCTTTGTGACACTTTCCGTCGAATACTATGAAGGGGAGATCGTTATATCGATGTGTTTCCTACAATCTTCTTAATTAGTCTCAAGAGGCCTAAAAAAGACCATCGTAACTCCCACGTGCATATATAAATTATGTCAATTTTTCGATGAATTCACTCACAATTTTAAAGATCATCGCCGTTGCTGAATTCAAAAATCAGAAAAGATGGACGCAAACACTAAAGCAGAAATGCGCAGACGATATGATCATCGGCTCAAGAGGCAGCATAGCGTGTCGGCATCACGATTGCAACACCACGATCGCTCGATAAGGGATTTCACGTGCGATGGGACCCGATGCGCCATATGTGCACGCGTATGTGAGATGTGAGAAGCTATATGCATACATGTGATGATAAAGTACATGACGTTATAGCTACTTGCCTCCTACCTATAAAATTTCTCTGCTACTCATCGAAACATATAATGTTGTGATAGTTTTTGCAGCCATCGGACATTCTCCTACATTCGATTCAAAATTTGTTCAGAAAAAAGAATCTCAACAAACGTAAATTACAAGTTGAATCGATTTTGTAATGCAAAGAAAGTTGGCATCATTAATGGTCTTATTAACCCTATGGATGAAGCCTCGGCACTCAGAGCCGAACCAGAAAATATCTACGAGAAGTAACGCTTCTGAAGCGAACGTGAAAAAATTAACTGTGCGCTATGAGCGAGGCCGCGAAAGCTAAAGGTTTTCATGCTTTTTACAGATTTGTTTTCTTTAAAAAAACGTTGTTTAGCTGAGAAAATATTTTGTATATAGGATAGGCTGAAGGTGATCGTATGTTTGCAGTGAATAAAGGTCGCGTTCGATCCTGCTTAACATCTGGACATTCCATCGCAACAGACTGATTTTCGCAGTCTGTAACTACTCAAGAATTTTTGCTTAAGCGGAAATAAGGTGAAAAGCCTCTCAGTCGAGCGATATCTCTCTCACTGCAACTGCTGCCACAAACATCCTCGGAGCATCAGGGATAAGTTGTAATTTCACTCGAAAATTTTGCCGATGAGTTAAAAATTTGAAAGCGCTGCAGGACATAGATAGGTCCGCGTTCATGCCCGGCGACGAGTGTTCAAGCAAATTGCATCTCCTTCTGCCTTTCCTTTCCGTCTCGGATTACTACAGACCTGGTTTTTTGGGGGAGGGGGGGGGGGGGGGGAATAGTTCAGCAGCGCATGTGTTCAAGAACTTTCGCTTTTTCTATGTGAAGTTCTGTACTTGAGTGGAAAGACCTTTCTGATTAGGTGATTTATAAGTAAACGGATAACGAGCTGGCAGTGCAGAGTGCGAACCGTGCCGACTACAAGAATGTTGGTTTAAAGAACAGACCTCCGTTCACTACGATGATATGGAATCGACGATTGCATGTCGAAGTCGCTGTTCCACTATATGACGACGCCGTCGGCAATAGCTATAGCGACCAGGTATTTATCTCGTTGTTTATCGTTTATCTTAATACAATTAAAGGAAGATTCCATAATTTTCTAAAAATACCAAAGAAAAATTTTGCAGAAATACACTAAAAGCGTTTGTTTCTGCATTTCACAGCCTCTTTTTTTTTCTGAACGTTTTACATTTACCCAATTTCCGGTCATCTTAGCTCACGTGGTTAGCTGATTTATTCCGTAGATGTTCACTGAAATAAGCAGTCCCTCATTTAATTCATTCGTGTAAGCAAGGGGAATCACCTCCGATAGCGCAAAAATTAGTTGTTGGTGCAGTACAAACTTTCTTCCGGTGATTTGATTTTTATTTATAAGTCTGAATATCTGTCAGTTTTACTTCGTCATATGATGGAAGTAACCATATGAAACTTCATTAATGTAAACGCGCTTGCAGATTTCGTCGTTTATTGCTCGGTGTGAAAGAGTAATATGGGCATTTACTGTCTTTTAAACTTTCTATATATTTCACAGTCTATCGGATCCTTTTTTTCCGCTTTTTTAACATCGATTTGGCTGCAGGAGTCGAGGGTACGAATACTCTGTGAAGGGTTTTACATGAGTGGTTGAAAGTACGTATGCTTTATTGCGCGTATTTGAGATGTTTCGGAGTAGTTGATGTTATAGGCGGGCTTAATAGTGCACATATCATAGCAGCTCGTTTGGCATGACATCTCGGCACTATGCCCTTCAACCTTCATTCATTCGTTGGGACGAATGCGCTGTTTCGAATAATTATGTACGCGAATGGGACACTCTCTATTTTAGACAGTTTCAGTGCTGTTTATTTACATATTTATTTATTCGTTGCTGCAGTGAGGCTGCTTTGATGTAAAATCTGCTCAGCGGACCAGATCTTGCTTTCTTAGCAGTGGGAACTCCATATTTTGTTTGCAGCAGTCCTGTTACAGCATATGCCAACGCGGCAGTACATTTATGAAATTTGCCGTCCCAGATGCCCCTAAACCATCTGTGAAGGGGGTTTAGTTCGAGGAAATGCAAGGTGGCTGACTGCTGTAGTGCGAAGTTCTTGCCGGCCTTATTGTGATATTTACCAATTAATTCGTATCCGAGGCTTATTGGGCTGCATCGCAACGAGATGAGTGGAGGGTAATTGGAACTGAAATTGATTTTTATTTTTGTCGCATTCATTGCCACTGTTCAAACGAATTTATTTCGTTGAAGGCTGACTGCTTTCATCCATTCGTGTAGCTGCAAAACTTGAAATTCCCCTCACAAACTAGCAATGCCAGCAACAGCTCTAACTGCAGAGCCAGTTAGGGATCTGTTGCTGGCATTCCTCTTGACCTAATGGACCTCGGTGAATCCAAGCTTTGATCCTGCGGTTAGGGGTAGGGGTCGTGGAAAGCCAAGACTGTGAAATCAAGACACCTTTTCTGTTGAATTAAGAAATTGATGGGAATTGCTTGAAAGTTGTTTGCTGATAAGGGCCGAAAGATAAAGAGGATTTGGAAACGCTTGTGACGGCGAAGGAATAGGATTAAGGGTAATTTAGTTGCCGCTAAGGAAAAGCTGGGCTGACCACCAGTCGACATAAATATGAAAATAATTTTCTTTTTCGTGATGTTTCTAACTACACTGTTCGGCCGGCCTTTTCCGGAAGACAGCCGCATTGTGAGAACTTTATGCTGCCACTCTCCGCCACATCAGAAAACAGTATCTCTCCTTCTTCGAGGAGAAACGACTTTGAATATTGGTGGATCTGCGTTTTGTGATGGCACTCATGTGCTGACGCTCGCATGTCTTTGCGTCTTCCCTTCGAATCTGCTTCCTGTTTACGGTCGTTTGTTTCCCTCAGATGAACTCTCGCGTTCCTCGCATCAATCCTTCTCCACCCTCACTTAAAACTGTTATGTCCGTATGTATGTGTCCACATATGGCTACTGCATTTCCGACGTAACATTTCATCCGTTCGGGCCATTTTTGATCCGGCATATTATTCTTCCCTAACCTTCGCTCGCTGGCTTCTGAGTACATTTTGCACAGGAGGGGTACGCTTGTCCTGGGTAACAGGACCTCATAACCGGTCAGAGCAACTGCGATGAGAAAGACCTTGCTGGCAGCAGAGGGTTATTTCGAAAAATTTTCTGGGGATAAGCATTTCAAAGTCATTCACTCTTCTAGCTAGTAATAGGCGTTTTCGTAACAGAGTTATCTTAATGTCTAAGTTGACTGAACCGGAAATGGCTTGCTCATATATATACGGTGCAACTTTTCGAGGTTGACTTGAGAAGTTGCCGTGATTAAGATTTCTCGGCGAGCTTGTAAATATCTGGAAGATGGTGGGAGGACCAGCATCTTTGTATGGTTTCCACCAAAATCGTCGGGACGGAACCTTTACGTTAACGGACGTTGCACTGTGTTATGTCTGTAGAATGCTTATTTTGAACTCATAATGAAGAACAAACGAAAGTGAGCGCAGATTCTAGTTGTTCCGTACGTTGCAGAAGCAAGCTTGAGACTTCAGAATGGAATCGTAGTAAAGGGAGTTGTTGGTGGCATAGGTGAAACGTACATTTCGCTCGGCTGTGCGATGAAAGAGACGCATTTTGCAGCTGAATATATGTGTAGCTTTCTTTATGATAAGTTGTTTCTTGTCGCGTTTTTTTTTTGGAAGAGGAGTTTTTAGGGTCAGAGAATTATTTATTTAGAACGAGTGTGTTCCATCCGGTTTAACATAAACATTTCAGCTCCATCAACAATACACACAACAAATGCAGGCCTTTGTTTCCAATGGTAATCCGAGGACAGTATTGCCTACCGCACTATTTCGGGCACCGCAAAACGCCGTTACAGTGCACGCTATTCACAGCCAGTATCAGCCCGTCTATGATCAGGTTGTACAGCTCTTTGTCATCCCGTTTTCACTTGTTCTCGACCGCTGCTCAGCAGCTTCTATACCTCATAGCATGAGGATCTGCACTCATGTTTACTGTAATAATAGTGTAAGGGAGTTTGCGAGCACGGTGGTCAGCGGTCGTTCAGATACATAGGTGTTTGCATATGTGTTCTCATGGCATATGCATATGGCATAGATGCACATATAATACCGGCACATGAATACGCATAAGCATGCTTATCAGCGTGTAAACGACGTGGATAATCTTTAGGAGATCTTACCACACTTGTGCTTTTACGGGAAGTTTCTACCACTGGGTGTTCTGCATTATTTTCAGGTTTTTTTTTTTTAACTCTGTTTTTCTTGCCACTCTCGCCGTCTTTCAGTCATTAAGAACATATGCGTTTGCTGCAAAGAAGTTCTCGTTGCGCCTATGGTTAGGATCGGATGTACAGGAAAGCAATGAGTTGCTTTGAGCTCGGAAACTGGATTCATTGTGAACAGTGTTATTAATGGGTACGAAATGTAGCTGAACGATTGGTATTGAAAACTGAATTTCGTTTTCGTGAAGACGAAAAAGGGAAAGAGATTTTGTGAAACAAATGTGAGGGCCTCGATTTCACTAACTTGCATGTCAGCGGGAAAAGGAACCTCAGGTCCTGGAGGTATTTATTTTCTGCTTTGGGGTTCATTGAACATGTGCCTATATCATTCGAAGTGACGTTAGAGGCAGCAAAGAGCAGCGCTGCATCGAATGTTCGAATTTTCTCTTGCTTTTACGAATTTTTAAAAAAAATTCTTTCAAAGGAAACAGTGGCTCTAGGTTCTTCTAAAATACAGGAGGACCGTTTAAAGGTTTGTTGGGTTTAATATATGCCGTAGGGTGACTTTCGACCATATTTCACATTAATTGGTCGGCGTCCCAGTCACTCTAGATCAGTCGAGTCGAGTCGAGTCGAGTAGCGAACAGGTCATTTCAGTGATGTTCTAGGATTTTTGAAGGGATCTTGATGGAGCGAAACTGCAGAAGCATCTTTCAGTGTTTTTTTAAAGCAATGAAATTGATCGGTGAAATAAGCAGATTGCAAAATCACGGGCGTTATCAGCTCATCTCACATCTCTACTCCCAAGTTTTATTTTGTTAGGGAAGATTCAGTGCGATCCATCTCTATATAGAATATGTTTCGTTTATTCTAAGGTGATAAAGAACCCGTTCGCACAACCTCGGGCTTATGCCCTTGTGGCTATGAATCAAATATATCAACGGCAAGCGTACGGAGTATCAGGTGTCTGGAATGGAGAGCTTTCTCCGCGCACTTAGAACAACCCACTTTTCTCGTGCAAGATATTTGTACGCAGCATCCCATGGGATATCACCGAAGAAGCGCTTCGTGAGGTTACGTCACTTCTTTCCTTCTCGTTATAACTTGGTGCCATTCCCCGCTCATTGACTCCACCTTTCAGCTTATTCGAGATGCTAAGGCGTTACTTAGTTGTTTAGATAGTGTGGGCATTCGTTGCATGAAAAAAAAACATTGTATTGTGAGTTGTACATTGGCAGTAGCACTATGAGGTATGCGGACTTTTTCGCCTCGAACTGTATTACGACAGAAGGGAGAGAGAGTGAAGACGATTTAGGTGCCGATATGGATTTATGCAAGGCCGCTTTTATCGCGGCACTCGCCTTTGTGGAATTAGCCGGCATGCTGGGACGGTGCCACAAATTTGCGATGCTCATAGAGGCTCGTAATGTAACTAAAAAGATATGGCGGGTTTTTGATGTTTTTTTATTAATGGGGAGGTGCAGATTTCCTTGAATGAGTTTGCCTCCATTTCGTGTGTTTGGTGGCGGACGGAAGGAGGCTGAGATTCGAAGTTCTTAGTTATCATCTCATCAGACTTTGATGCTTAACATCAGAATTTTTTTTTTCGTATTATTGGAATTAAGCATTGAGCATTTCAGGATAGTGCAGAGTTAAGCATTCTATTCTGGGCTAGTACCACTCTTCATCTAAATAATACTATTAAGATTGAAAGGTGTAAAAATAGAAAATTGAAAATAAAAAACTCTCGAACTGTTAAGTTGTGACTCAGAGGTAAATTACTGCACTTGTATAGCATATAAGACATACATGTCATAATGTAAGCGAGACATGAGCAAAAATGCTGAATGTGAGTGGGCTGAGGTTGTGCAACCTTCGCAGCGCCAGACGGAGGGTCAACGTTATTTGACAGTGTCAGGCCATATTTCATTCTTCAGCTGAGAGCTGAGGTTGTGGAACACTGTTCAACCGAGATTTGAAGTTAGAAGTCATTTGTGAAGTAATTTAGCATAGTTTATGAGCTTCTGGAGAAGTTGTACTACTCTTACATCTCAGCGAGGGAGCAAATTTCAGAGCGCACGTGTTTGCTACCTTTCGCGCTGAATACCTGAGCACTTCTTTTTTTGTTCCGTCCTCCCAAACATTGGTTGGGATCGTCGACATAAGAAGTTTTTCATCGTTCACACTCTAACATAGCTTTATTGGCTTTCGGTGGCACATATAACGTCCGATCCTTGATCAATAAAATTCGTCCATAACACGGAAGTTTCATTTTGTGCGAATGACGGCTTGTTAAGGTATCAGTGATGGTGGGGTATTCGTTAGTGAAAGAAGTCAAATTATTTTTGTTGGTGCGTTTTGAAGGAAAGTAAGCTTCAGATGGTGCTGATGAGAAGAGCAGATAAAACTTCATCATGGACTCATTTGCGAGGTCGGCTGGATCAGTGCCACTCTGTAGTGATTTTAAAATTTCATTGGAAAACGGTGAGGAAAGGGAGACCAAAAGAAATACCGTTGCTCGATTTCATCTCAAGCATAGGGTTTACGGATCGGGCATTTCTGCATCACTTAAAGGGGCATCACTGCATCATTTCTGCAGTATTCGCAATTCTCGAATTGTGATCCACAATCGCACTTTCTTTTTAATGTTTGCAAGTTTGCAGTATCTTCCTCCACTTGAGTTCAGCTGAACATTCATTATTCCTTTCCCATGCTTTCCCTTGAATCATGTGGTTATATGTTGCAAAAATACCTCACTCAATCTCCGACTTGTCCATCTTGCTGATAACCGTGCCTGAGAAGAGCGGTGGCAAAGTTACTGTCTTTGCAGTAGTTGGAAAAAACGCATGCAGTTTCTGGATAACGTTGTTGTGATGCTGGAGTCGTGCAGCTTTTTTAACATTGGGGTTGTGCGAAACTTATCGAAGTATGCTGTAGTTCAAATTACTGTACCTCTTGACTCAAGACCTGAATCTGAAATCAGAAAGGCCCAGTGACACTTCTTTGAAGCTGTTTTAGATGAGGTGCATTAGGTAGAAACGTTGTGAAAAAAATGATATGATGTATTTGTACTTTTCCTAAAACATTCGTTGCAGTACTGTTTTCACTCCATCCTCGGAAAATTGGCCTATGATCTAGTTATCCTCCATTTGCGAATTGTTGTGCAGCATCTTGTTCTGACACAAGTACAGTGCGGAAAGTAGTTTTTGGATGATGACCTCACTACTGACAAGCGAAGGAATCTAAGTTTCAAGGGAGCCGTATTCCATACCTTATGTTTCTGCTGTTCTTTCGTGTTCTTGTGTATATGTTGATGGTCAAATGATGTACTGTTATTACGAATCGGTTCTCTTGTTGGATAGGGAAAGAATATCTTATCAATTGCCGAATTCTCTTTTATATTATAAGAAGTAAATCTTTCGAACACAATGAAACTGACAGCTAAAGCCGCAACATGTTTCCTGCAGCGCCTATTTCAAACTGCAAATTGCCGTTCAGCATATAACATCGTGATACTTGCAGACAGTGCTCAACACCTTTTAAGAGCCCATAATTTTATGAGTGCCCTCAAACGCTTTCATCCGGATTGATCAAATATGAGCACTTTGTGCCGATTGCTTGAATGGGAAGGAGGAAGCAAGGTAATTTTACTTACCCAGGTTTGAATTTCGTGACTGTTTAATACTGAAGCCCTATGTAATATGAGTAGAGTTTGCCAACGTCAGGTGCAGCTGTTGGCGATTTCTTAAAAGTGGTGGGAGTGTTATGCGGCATTGTTTATCGCCAATTCGTTTTCGTGTTTTCTGTAGTTTAGTTCAGTTGATGGCGTCTCATGTGGAATTTGGACGCTGCTGCCGACCACATTTTCACTCACAAGCTTGCCTGGGGTCATCAGGAAACGGGAGTTTTCGAAACAAAACTCTCTGTTTTACTCGTACAAAGGTGAGCCAGAAATCGGCGATGCGATGCATTATGCTGAAGATTCTTTCGTAGATACGTGGACACACTCAGCGTGTAGAAACGGAAGTTGCGATTCCCGGAATTCTGTCATGAAACTTCAAAAAATGAGGGCATGTTTTATGATCATCGGGAGCATAAAGGAAGGCCTTGAGAGGAGTGGAGGAGGAGGACGGTGGCGTAGGCAAAGAGAAACCTGCGTAATGTAGTGCCTTAGTCCCCTCACGAAGTTGTCGACGAAGTATGCCGAAATGGAATCTCGCAGGCTGATGTAGGACAGGAAAAGTATAAGTAGTATCCTTGGCGAAGCCACTGGAAATGCTGAACACGCGACAAAAACGCGTGCCTATCAGTTTCTTCGGTGGGCGTTAAGAAGAGACGCAAACAGTCATATCGTTATTTTCTCACTGTTGTGAGTTTGTCGCTTTTTCCGTTCTTGAAGGCAGTTTACAGTGAGCGTGAGATCAAATGAGGCAGAAGAATAGGAGAGCATCAAAAGTTCCGTGCAAAATGCTGTGAGAAATAAAAAGAGAAGGTGGTCATGACAAATTTCATCTTTCACTGACCAACTTCAAAATTGCTATTTGGCGAGTTTCGCGTACCCGTTCAGCTTACCACGACGCTTCTTGCCTCTTGAATAATACAATCATACTTCGAGTTTACCACTGTTCTACCTGCTTGCTGATGTCTATAGTGTATTTTCTTCTAACGACGAGTGAATAATCGCTGAATTCGTTGCTCTTCAGAGTTTGTCTTTTCAAACGCGCTCATCGGGAAAAGGAAAGGTAGAGATAGTTGAGAATGCTATTTAACCGAAATGGAAATGTGAGTGTGACATCTCAAAGTATCTTTGTTTTGACCAGCTATTCAATAAGATGAAATTATTTCGCTCCCCTTTTTCTTCACAAAGTTAACAATTTTATTGTCATCTGCTTATCGAACATTTTCCAAAGAAATAGGACGGCGTCGCATTCATATCCTCCTTGCTTTGTTCCGAAACAATTGCTGACCATATGGAACGTCCACAATGATCGAAGAAAACTTCCGTTCACCATCTATGGTGCATTGGAAGCAAACAGATCACTCCTACCGTCACAGGGTATCGTCGGTCATTTTCATATGTCGAACTTCGATAGGCGTCAGTGACAGTTGATCATTTATTTAACTATCATGGTATAGTTTCCAATCTTTCTGTTTGCCATCCAGATACGCTTATGTGATTGCAGTGAATGGATAATTGGGAATTCAGGAATTCGGAAGATATGGCACGTGCCATGTAGAGTGGCCAAGTAGAGATCCACATCCGTTGCTGTATTCAACTAAGGACCCCAGTCAGCGTGCAAGGGCTGCCGGATATGTGTATATTGTTTTCGAGCATGAGGCGTCTATTAAGAAGCTTATGCAAGAGTGCTCTAAAGAGCTTCGCTCAGCGCGGGAGTGCTGCTTCCGAATAAGAAGATGGCGCGGTGGGAATGTTGAGGAGAGACAGGTTGGCTACGTTCCAAATTACGGATTATGTTGCGCCGCAGAACATGGTGTGTTTATTCATCTACGAGCTTTGGGAGTTCCAAGGTGTTAAGGGTTATCTTGGTCTGTTATATTAAGAGGTGCTTAGGGAGAGGGGAGGTGAAGAATGCCGCAAATTTGAAAGATACGAGCTTTCTACGCCACCATTATAGAGGTGACGTAGAAGAGTGAGTATTACTCAGTGGTGCCATTTGTTGGCCTGAAATAAAGAACAGCTGACAGGAAAGTGTGCTGTTTCATTTAGCGAATTTCTTGCTAGCATTTGATTAATGTAAGTGCGCTTATCCGTCCTCGTCAAGACTGATAGAAGCAAAGAGGAAACCTTAGGGAGGTTTCGGTTATAATTCAGTATATTCCTGAGGGCGAGAGAGTTATGGCAAAGTTTTTAGGGGAACGATGAAATTCATTCAGTGAACTGGTCAGATGTATAGAGTATTCGAAAGGATATGATAACAAGAGTCGTCTGCATGGGCAACAGGCTGCATATGGAGCCGATGAGAGCACCTCTAATTCCGTGGCACGAAGGACTAGTGTTTTCGAATGCATGCTTAAGTGGTTGCTGGCATGGATGCTGCAAACGTTTAGCTGAATTGCAGCGGCTGCCACTGCCACTCTCTCGTATTCATTTTCCAGGTTAATTTTTCGCTCAACTGTTTTATTTTCCAGCTATGCAAACTTTCGGGGCGCTTTTTTCGACAAAATTTTCAGCTATGCCGTTTCAAGTAAATGTAGTTGAACAGATATTTGCACGCTAAATTTGGCCGATTTTTTGATGGAGTTTACACATGCGAAAAGCACTCTCAGAATGTTTTTTCTAAGGTTTTTCTTGATGCTGCAAATATAACCACCAGGATATCTGCGAGGCGAATTCTCCGCTTGTTTTCTCCGTGAGCCGTTGCGTGTGGTTCCTCACATAGAAGTTTGTGAAAAAAAGAAAAAAAATGGTATCTCTCTCGAGTTGGGGGAAGTACCAAATAAGCGGAATGCTGTTTAGGGATCGCTTCTTTTTTTGTTCTCTGTTTCGCCTGATTTCGTGGGTTGAAACGTTTGTATAGGAAGTAGTGGCGATAATAATGGAAAAGAATACGGTTTACAACCGGTTAGCCATTGCTGCACGCTGATAACTTATCTGATACATCACTAGAAGTTGATATCTTTTCCAACTAGCTAGAAGATTTCATAGGAGGATTGTTCATCTGCCGTAACGGTTGTTTTGTCTAGGTTCAAGTTATTCCATGGGTGGTATCAGATGCTGTTTATTCGCAAAGCTGTCCATCTCCAATAGGATCAAAGATGACCGTCTTCATGGGCATCCTGCATGGAATGTTAACTGCCAAGGTAGAACATCATTTTTTATCGAGTCGGTGAAATAAGTCGATCTAAGTACCTCTCAAGTGCGGTTTAGTGGGGAATTAAAACTTGCCGTAGATAAGGGAGGTTTGAATACGTGCAGCAAACGGGAGTCGTTTTTTATTCGGAGTTGTGCAACACGTTGATTATTCGGAAGTTTTTTTTGCACTAGTTTGAGATAACTTTTCGTAATTGACCGTATTCGAATGTTGCGGTGGCCTCGCTATTATTCTTTAACGAACAGGAATTTGAGAGAGAGGAAGACATCTGGAGCAGTGACGAATTCTTTTGAGGTGCATCGAACATACACTGATTCAGTAACCTAGGAGCTGAGTCGCGCTACTCTACGGCTTATTTCACTGATTCACTAGGTCATCATCTAAGCAATTTGCTTGAATATCTTTTAAAATGGCTGACCACGAAGAGTTTTGTTGGAACGCAGATGAACATCGTGGTCTATCGAAGTAGTGATATCCGGCGTTCTTCAAGGCTAGGCTCCAGAAGGCGCCAAACCGTAGAATCGAATGTGACGTCAGATCTCTGCTATTGTTTCGAACATTCTGGTGTTTTTCTGGTCATCAATTCCTCTTTTTCAAGAACACATTGTGATGCAGTCAAGGAGACACGAAACGAATGGGCTCATAGACTTGAACTCGCATCGTGAAGGTCTCCACAAATAGGGCGTGAAACGAATGTTACTTACCGATGCCAGTTTGACGCTACGCAATAAATAATGTGACGTATTTTATGAGGAGGCGCATGTGAAATGATTATCCATCAAAAGCCAGTGGACGATGAACTGTTATTTTGAGTTTGGTTTTGCAACGACACTGGTGATTCTGCTGGAAATATGCTGACGACACTGATATCTCAAGCAATTTGTTGTCTTTTCCACTGCAATCTGTTGAATTTGGTTCGGGGAGGAAGGATGGAGCAAAGCGATAAGGGAGTTGAAGCCGAATGGTTCCACAGACTTGTTTAGCTAGTTTTGGTATTTTGTTGCATTTCTGTTTCACCATTGTACCAACGAACATTAAAGACCCGAGAGTAATTAAATAAGGGTTTCTGGGATCTGAAAACTACGAACCAACGAGGCTGACGCCATCTGTGGCAGCTCCAAGCAGTAGCATGTTACTGTGGATTAAGGGTAGCATTGGAAGCCTCAAAATGGGAAAGATACACAATATTATCAAGACTAGTAGTCCTGAAGGTGGAGATAAGCTCGGGTTGCGGAGATCGTGGGTTTTGGTGTCAGGAACAGCGTTCCCAGAAGTGCTTTTGAAGGCTGGGGGAGGAGCACCAGACATCCATAGTTTCGTTCCACTTAGCGTCGTTCATTGTGCGTTTTCAGTGCCTTCGAACACAGAGAACACACTAGAACTCAGGAGCCTTAATTAGCATTCCTCGGCCTAAAGTTTTGCGTTGATTGGGTCGCCAACTTTTTCAGAGAGGTGGAACCTGTAGAGCATCACAACTCCTGCTTGCAGTGGATGCCGATGTGTTCTTAACTGAACTTCTTCTAAAGAAACCTTTCCGGTAGTAATAGTTGCGCAAGAGAGAAAGAATCAGTTACTCGGTAATTCGGGACCAGAATTCCTCTATCATAGTCCGTTGCGTTGCCGGTGAGTATGAAAACGCTTCAAGGAATTTTAGAAGAATTCATCAGCTGCGTCTCGTGATGGCTGAAACATGCCTGGGTCGTCTTCCAATGATATCGAGTTTTTCTCTCTTTTGTAGCTCCACATGCTGGCAAACGTGTGTGTCTAACATTTTCCCCTTGAAGTTTCTGCACTTTTATATGCCGCAATTTCTGGACACTTTCCCTTGCATCGTGCTTATCATGTGCAGTATCGCTGCTTGCCTATGGTTGCATTATTTCTATTTGCTGATCGCTAATTTGTCTTATTTATATGGGCGTTTCGCTGTTTCAAGTGTTCTGACTACTTTCCCTCAGTTACGTTAATTAGGGTTACGAGGTACCAAATGCATTTCATCATTAAAAATATAAGTTCAGGTGCTGTTCTCGATTATGGCTGATGTATATGGTAATGTTATTTCCGTGGAGATCGATACGGATAAATACAAATAGCCGCTTGGTGAGTGCGTTTGATTGCTCACTGTCAAATGTTTGTTCTTTGCATGTTTCAGTAATTGACTTTTATTTAGGAAATGTTTGTGCGGAATAAACAGATGGGAAAAGGAGAGGATACTGCAGAAGTGTGATTTATGTGATCCCAAAAATCACTCAGTGTTAGCTGCATTAACATGTGCAGTTGGCTTAGTTGCATTATATGAGAATTTTATTTGATTCGCAAGTAGCAGGGTTTATAACGTGGTGTAACTTTTAAGGTGCTTTTTGGAAGTTTTGATGTTGCATTCGCCAATCTTTTGTGGTTGGTGAAAGAGATGAGGAGGCTCGTTCTACGAATTTCAGTAATGGTGACATCGTGCTGTCTATTTTTTCATTGAGAATTAGAGACTGAACACTCTCTTCGATTTTTGCTGATTTCTCTGCTACGCTACTTATTTGATGCGTTTACTCTTGCTTCGCAGCTTCATGATTAAATGGTGTTTTGGGATAAAAGTGGATTTTCGACGGTGGAGCCGCTGTAATGCAGGTAGTGGACGGGTGACTTTCGCCTCTTCGGCTTCGTACTTCCGTGTTTTTAACTCCGATTTCCTGGAAATCAAGACGTTAAAGTTTTCGAAGAGAATTCAAATTGAACCTTACCTCGAATATTCAAAATGTTCGCCGTGCGGTAGTGCTCGAGGTCCATGTTTTTGCCGTGGGAAAAGTTGCATCAAGTACTATTGTCTTCAGTGTTGACAGGTTTGCACCTCAGTTCATTGGTCTTTGAAGAGGAGACGTGTGTGCTTTTGTTGTGACACTAGTAAACCCACACCATTTGCTCTTTGCAACACACATCATCTTGCCTCACATACTATGGCCAGCAGAAAATTCTGCTTCATTTGAATGTGCCGTTCGGTTTTGGTCGTTCGCCGAATTAAGAATTCCAAATGTAGTCTAAGTTGCAGCTCAGAGAACTTGGGAAAGTTTGGCAATCTCCTTGTGCTGAAAATATCGTCGCCACCGAAATCACTTCATTGTGGTGAGAGCGATTACGATGCTGCACTTAGTCTCACTGTTCCTACTTCCAGGATTCTGCGAATAATCAATGAACAGCTGCCCGGTTAATTTCCATCTAATTCCATCAGGTTCTTTGCCACTTTTGAGCTAACGTGAGGTTATGGTAGGAAGAATGTAAATTGTTTTACAAGTGTAAAAATACGCAGTCCAAGAAAGCAGAGCACACAACATGGGTGCTGCAGGTTCGTCATGACAGTGCGGGACCGTACGGCATGCACAGGGCACTGATGCGTAAATCGCGTCGTTTATCTCGTTTTGAGGTTATGGATGATGATCGTCACCGTTCGTTCATGATCGGCTACGCTGCTGTTGCTGCGCGGAATAGTGGTTGTCTTATCTATCGTAGCGGGTAAGTTCCTTTCCAGCAAACATTGCGACCACTAGCGAAACAGGACGGAATATAATGTTACTCTTTCGTTCACGACTCGCGTGAATTTTTAAAACTTTCGAATGCTTCAATAACCAGGTCATCAGCTTCAATAACCACTAAGTGATCCATTGGACTCCTTAAACCACTTCATCCCATCAATCCACTTTCACCAGCAATTTGAACCGGACGATGGTCGGAATCAGCTGCAACCCAATGCGCAGTACGAAGACAATGCGATAGGTTATGAATGGTACATTTTTGTCTACTTATCACCTTTACATCATCTTAAAATTCTCCTAAGCGGAAATGGAGGTGACTTTAACAGATGTTCATTAACAATGGTAGCTTTGTTGACAACATGTGTTCCGATCAATGCTTCTCGAGTTAGTCGACTATAAATGATAGACTTGAAGTCGTCTGTTGGTTTCAGCCAACTAACTTGGCTCATAAATTCTTTTTATCGATGCGGAACCAATCTCAAGAGCGAATATGTTCAGATCTTCACCATACTTCACATATTTCGTTTTTGACGAGGAGATGCCAAGTGAGATACTGCAAAGTTACACGTGGGAGAATTCTTCTGAGCAGCCAGAAAATGTGACTGCACGATATGAATTCGAAAGTCCATACGCGGAATTTAAACGTTTATACACCCTGCTGTAAAAGCAACATCATTCGCGATTAAATACTGAGCTTAAACGGAGCAGTAGTGTCCTATGAGGAGTGAGGGAGAACAGGGGACTGATAGAAAGCTTCGCAAACAAAACGGCAGGCTGAAACGGTTGGAGGAGGGTGACGGACATAAAAAGGACTTAACAGGTGGAAATGAGGCCATCGTAAGGTGATGAGCTCGACAGGACGAGCTTTCAGCTCGAAAGGGCTATCCTTCATGGGCGTTGGTTTGGCATACGGCAACAGTGATATTCACAAGAAACGCTTGTCCTAATTGACCTCCGCACTGTTCCAATCGCAATTAGCGCACGTCGCACCTTAGGAACACCAAGTATGATCGAGGGTGGTCGGAGGGAATTGAACTGTTTCGAAAGCTTGATTAGCAGAACGCATTAGCGCCGCTTACCAACTGCAGAGTACATATTCTATAGGTGGGAAGGTCGGGCGGTTCCCCAGTTTTGTGAACGGCCTTGCCCCAAAACCGGAGGTAAAAACGTATGGGGTATAGGAAATTTCTTCATGTGCTTCGACCTCATAACGTGAAATTGTAACAATTTCAACTACTCTTCTCCTGCCACCTTCAGCTTTTCCAGTGCTCACTTGCTTCTTGCGAGTCCATTTTCGCAGCTCTCGAATGCTTTGACACAAAATTTCGAAGTTGTTAAATTAGTGCCTCCGCTCATATGGATAATTCGATTCCTAAAAAGGGCACGTTTTATGCAGTCTTTCCATTCCTTCAGCTATGAAATAGGCAGCAATTAATGTTGTCTTATATATCATTCCAGTGAGGAATTCTGCCGTTCAGAAGAGTACCGTTGATGTCTGTTTTTCCTACCACGGACTGTTAAAAAGGACAAAATCCATGCAATTTTGCATTTCTCAAGGCTATCTAAAGTAGCACAGTTTGTGCGAATGCGCATGTTGTGCCCGTGATTGTCATGTAGTGCGATGTGGGCTAGTATGCTGAGGCCGTCTGTGTGTCCATGCTCATTCAAGTCCGTCTCCTTGTCGTTCTTATGTTCGCCTGTACATATCTGTTTGTGTTAGAACTCCGAGCATTAACCTTTGTTTGATGGCATCTGAAAATTCTGCACGCTCATGTTACTCGAAGGTACGACTTTCTGGGGTTTTGCAGGATGTGAAAATTCATGGGTGCTCACTCTTTTAATGTCAGTTTTTACTCGTTTTGAGGTAGTTGTCGCAAATATCAGTGAAAAAAATCATCACAAATCAACGGAGATGGGAAATGATGATTCAGGTGTATGCAAGACACAAATGGGAAGCAAATTTGTTTCACTGCATACGTTGAATTATGCTATATGAGGCGCAGTGTGGGGGGGGGGGGGGGGGGGGGGGGGGGATGCTATTGGTACCGTTACATGGTGGTTGTTAAGGCCTTGTTGTTGAAATTATGGATTTCTTGAATTGTAAAGAAAAGTTTTAAGGTATGGAACATGTACTATTCGCGATTTGGGAAAACATGCGATATCCTAATACTTTTCAGTGTCGTGCAAAAGCGACGAAGTTTCGCAGTTTACTGCTGCATTCTTACGAAATATCTCTAGAAGTTTAAGATTTGTTCTGTTCACTTAATCTTTACGATTCAGGGCAGCAAATGTTTAGAACAGTATTTGCACTCAAAAGTTTAGAAAATTTGACCTGCGAATTCAAACGTTCATTTTACGATGGGGACTGCAGGGACGTTTACGTTTCCGAATACAAACGACTACTGAGAATGAAGTCCCTCCATTCCTTCCTACTCTTCGCTTCCTCTATTTGCCACCACGTATTCTAAGCGCCAAGTGGACGAAACTTATATGGTCAGTCGTATTCTATCCGCAGTAGTGCAGTTAGCATAATCTTGGAGGGGTAAATGCCAGTGTGAGGAAATATTCCGCATGGGTCTCTGCGACAAGAATGGCTGCCGCTCCATAAAGTTGGTTTTTGTTATATTATATATTTATAATATTATATAGATCCTGAAGTATGCGGGATACATTCTTCAAAATTTAAAAAGCTTTCACTCGTGCTCATTCCTAATCCCCACTTAATTTTACTTTACTTTCCTCAATGAGGTCTGCATGGGGACGACTCAACCTGCTGTCTAACCACCTTACAAGCACAAGTGAATCACTGCTGACAAGGTTGAACGCTTTCTACTTTGAACTTAGTTAAAGAATAGCTACAGTAGTCAACTGCTTTTACTTCATCTTGCGTGGAATCGCTGTTGTCCTGACTCAATTGTTAGTGTTGAGACTGTACGTCTGAAATGGACTCACGGCATTTTCTTTAATAGAATCTGGGTAAGGCTTCGTAAATTGTGTGTGTGTGCGTGTTGCCTTGATCAGGTCGAAATACGGTAGAAACTCCATTAAATTAACTATTTGGAGCGATGCAATTTGCGAATATCTCGTTCCATGTATTTCGTAAAAAAAATGATGGTTATTGGCTACTTGTTCATCTCTTTCAAACGGACATAGTTGATATATAAGCAAATTGATTTTTTTTACACTGATGTGATCTGTGGATGTTTCGGTCTGCGTAGGCGGTTTAAAATGATGGAATAATGGCTGTTCATCCGTCGGTTGATCGACCGCAAAGAGCGCATTAAATATCATCAATCTGTTCTCTGTTGTGATGCGATCTCAGGATGTTTCATCTTGCATCTCGCATTAGAAACGTGTCATTGGTGGTTATTTATTCATTGCTTGATCAAGTGAAAATCGCGTAATAAATATGACAGATTAAACGTCTAATGTGATGCAGTTTGCGGATATCCCATCCTGTCTTATGTTTATAAATCATGAGTTGCTCGCAGTTAATGAACTAAGTGATAGCATCAAAATAGGGTAGTAGATCCCGACAAATGAATTGTTCATATTGTAGGTATTTCATTCCACCTCACCCCGTAAAAACAGTGGATTACTGGTTATTGAATCATTGCTTGTCCAAATGGAAACATTGCTGCAAACCCAAAAAAACTATTTTTTTTTTCTCTCTTATCGCTCAGAAGTGATAGGTTGTTGGTTATCTTCTCGTTGCTCGACGATATCATAACAGGACAACAAACCCTATTTGTTTGATGCTATGCAATTTCAAGGTGTTTTATTGGTTCCTTCGGATATAACGATCGGTCATTGGCTGTTTATGTATTGCTTGCTCAGATCAAAACAGCGTAATAAGTAGGACAGATCAGTTGTTTAGTGTAATTTAAGACGTTTCAGACTAGAAAAGGTGGATTATTTTCTATTCATTCACTGCATCATTAAAGGAAAATGACGAAATAAATGCAATAAATTAATTGTTTACCGTAATGGAATTTGAGGACTTTCATCCCATATCAACGGTTACGAACGACGGCATGTTGAAAATTTGTTCATCAACTGATCGAAAAAATAGCGTGATAAATAAATTATTTGTAGTGACATAATTCGTGGGTACCTCATTATATTTCATCGCTCAAAAGCGATGGATGATTCGGTGTTTATTCAGTGAGTGGACATTTCGAGGGAAGACTCATAATACCTCCAAACAAACTGTTTGTAGCGATACAATTGGTGGACGCTTCGTTACATCTCGTCTGTAAAAAAGATGGATTTTTGGCTATTTGTTCGCTGACTGAATATTCCAAATTGGTTCGATAATTTCACTGAGTGAATGTGGATGGAGCTTTTCGATGTTCCATTGCATCTCATCCTTAAAACGTTGGCCATTTATTCATAAATTCGCATTTCAAACAGCCTAAACAATGAAATCACTAATTATATAACTGATGCATTTCGTAAATGTTCCTTGATATCTCACTGCTTAAAAACCATCGGTTATTCACTATACGTTAACTAACTGGCCACTTCAGAATAGCAAAATAATTTCTCAAAATTACATATATTGGTCAGCTTATGGGTGCTCCAGTAAATGTCACCAGTTATAAACGATTCCTTATTTATTGTTTATTCATTATCCAATCATTGCAAGATAGCGACAAAATTACTGAGTTATTCATTTATGCGGCCACCATTTGCGGACATTTCATTACACTTGTGCGACAGAAGTGTACTGTTGAATATTCATTCACAGATTGGCCATCTCGAAGTTCATGATTGATTTCACCAAAATAAATGTTCATTGAGGAACAATTTTTCGCTTTGATAACGTCTAAGCGGTAAAAAACGATAGACCATTGATTATTTATTAATTACTTAACCGTTCCGAAGTTGAGCAATAATTTCACTTAACTAGCTGTTTGTGTGTTGGCTGTAACGATAGACAGCCAACCCGCGATATCTCTTTGTGATGAAACAGTGACCTTTTGCTTTCATAACGCCATGCACTTTCGCTGTATGCCTGCCATTATTCGACTTTCGTGTCATTGTTCAGCTTGTACTTTTATTCGGCCTAAAGCCTATGTAAGGCGGACCCTAACCGTTCGGGTCTTGTCTTCCTCTCGACTGCTCTCCGACCTTCAGCTCCCTTTTATCGTTCTCTCTTGCTAGTTGTTTGCTGTAGTGCCATCGATAAACGACTTCGGCCATCTCCTTGTGTCGTCCCATTTCACTTTCTCTCCTCTCAACGTTGTCAGACTGGAGGTGCAACATTGTGGGGGCACAATCTGTGGATGCATCGTTGGATCTAAACGGTTGAAAAGGATGGGTTACGGCTTATGGCCTATTCGTTCATTAATTGAACGCCTAAAAAAACCGTGGCAGGGTGGCTGAACCAACTACATGCGCGGGAATAGTCTGTGTTCAAAATTCCGGGATAGTGCAATAATTCGACCGCGCTAATTGTTTGTGAAGCAAAACCTGTAAATGGTTAGTTCCGTCGGAGCGGGCAAAAACGATTGATTATTACCTGTTTAGTCATTAATACGCCATTTTCGAATGGCGTCATTATTTAATTAATCAATTCTTTATATAGGCAAAGTACGTAGATGATTGAATTCGTCTTAAAGATTACAAACGAAGCAATATCGCCTACTCATTCATTAAGTGACTATTAAGAAATTGTGTGACGATTTCAATAAATTAACTGTTTACTGTTTTGAATTTTTGGATGAATGATTCCATCTGAAGGGTTGTAAACAACTTATTATTGATTACTTATTTAATGGCTGACGTTTCAGAATATCGTAGCGATTCCACCAAGTCAATTATAAAAAGGAAGGGTTTGTGCATGTTTCATTTCATATAAACGCTCAAAAACGATTGATTAGTGCATATTTATGTATTACTTGAGTATCCCGAAACCGATGGGTAGTTATAACGAGTAAGTCATTGATGCCGGTGACGCTTGTCGATCTTACTTTCCTTCTGAAAGACTAAAAATGGCGGATTATACACTGTTCATTCAATGACCGTTGATACCGGAACTGCGTGGTAATTAGAAAAATTAACCACTTATGTGCATGAATGATTAACCACTTATGAGCTACGATGTGTGCATGAATGGTTCCATTTGACCGCTCATAAACGACGGATTGTTGACTATTTACTACTGATTTCGTTATCATTCTGAAATTGCTGATACCACTAAATTAGTCATTTATTCCGGTGCAGCTTCCCGTTAACTGATTTAATCTGAAAGGTAAAAAACATTTATTAATTCCAATATATTCTTTGGCTTATTATTCTGAAATTGCGTGCTAATATCACTAAATTTTCCAACTGATTGATTAAATCTGAGGGTAAAGAACAACCGATTATTCATAACCTATTCATTACATTATTGCTCCAAAATCCCACGAAAATAGCTCTTAATTAGTTATTTCCCAGTTAAAAATTTCTAGTTCATTGATTACATCTGAGCGGTTCAAACAATTGATTATTTCCTGTATATTCATGAGATCGTTATTTAAAAAAAAAAAAAACTTAGTCGTTAATTCGGGCAAGCTTTTCTAGTTCATTTGGGAAATCTGAGCGGCAAAAGAGTTTCATTGTTCTCCATCTATTCATCTACCCAACAAGTCTGAACAGCAAAAAAACGATCGACTATTCGCCATCTACTAAATTACCTTTTAGTTCTGAAAGTGCGTTTTAATAGCGCTAAATCCATTGTTTATCATGGCGCATTTCCGGCTGATTGATTAAATGTGAATGGCAACAAACTATTGGTCAATCAACATCTGGCCATTAATTCATCATTTTGAAACTGCGTTATCACGGCGAGTAAGTTGCTGTTTATTATGGTACAGCCTTCGGTTGACTAACTAAACCTGAACAGTAAAAAAACGACTGGTTATTCCCCGCGCATTCTTTAAGTCTGAAATTGCTTGGCGATACGATGAATTAGTTGTTATTCACACATAATCTCCTTTTGGTTCGGTAAACTGGTTTATTATTCCTCATCTGTTCATTATCCTATAATTCTGAAACTGCATGATAATAACACTGAATTTGCTTCTATTATCGTATAGCTTGTAGTTGATTCGATAAAAAGGAACCATGAAGAACGAATGATTATTCCCAATCCATTCGTTAATCTGTAATTCTGAACTTGCGTAATAATAGCAATAAATTTGTTACTTACAGCAGGTCAACTTGTGGTTGATTCATTAGGAACGAATTATAACAAACGATTGATCATTTCCTAGTGTTTGCTAATCTATGATTCTGAAATCACATGATGACACCACTAAATTTGTTGCTTATTATGGGAACGTGTCTGATCTCCTTTAAAGAAGGATTTCCTTTCAGAGATACTGCTTAACTACTATAAAAACATGAATCCTCCAGGATTCTGGCAACCTTCCCGAAAAGTACTTTTGGTGCCAGTGCTACACATCAGCTGCGGTAAATTGGGGTTGACTGAGCATAATTCGTGACATAAATTAGCTTCACTTTCTACTGGAATAACCCGTGGGCGGGCTCACGTAGTCGATTGAAAGTGCTGATGGCATTGTGTTCTCGCCTGCAACGTGGTCATTAAGTTGACAGGCATCATGCGAGTCTTCTTTAGATTCGCTTTTGCCCTGTGGTCAGAAATGCCATCAGCTGTCCTGCGTGGCTGTTACTCGGTGCAATTTTGCTGCCAATGGCTTGCCGCAAAATAAAGCCTTTTTGCTGGCCTGTCTTTATGACAGATTCAGTGCAGTGCATGAATGAACTTCCTACTCGATGAACTTAACTGAGAATCAAAAGCTTTATTTAAGTTTTCCCAATTACAAACAGCATCTGGAGGCCATTATATGACTTCATTCTAAGCGACCATCGTCATCAGAAGAAAACGTAAATAACGAGAAAGGGTTTCAGTCGCCCCTGTTTTCCGATCAAACAACATATGTCTTGTTAAGACTGGCAGCCTCATGGAGTTGAAGCAAAGCATCGGGATTTTCAGCTGTGGACAGAACAAAAAGGATTATTGTTCCATTAAAGTGGCAAGAAAAACTGATATCGCTAGATATCGCTAATAAAATTCACGATAATTTGAGGGCATTTCAATCTCAGTGCAAACACTTCTTATTCACTGTTAGCTGCAGATCCAGTTACAGAAGAGCTCCTTTCCTCAGTATCCTCTGACTGGCTTCTGTCGCCTTTCGACTGCCGATCGAACAGGGTAATTGCAGGCATTGTTGGAACTTCTGACTGAGAAGCACTGAGGTTAGTTGTTACACTTGCCTTTTCTGTTTTCCCAGTGATCTCAGGTGGCATTTTATCCGGAATCGGTTTTCCTCTAGTTTCGGGAATCCACATTGCGTAAAGGATAAGATCAGTAAGGCTTGTTGCGGTCATTAGAAAGTATGGTGCTGGCACCCACCAGTCAGCCTGTAAAAATTGTTAACCTCTCTATCGCATACAGACGGGATAATTTTGAGATCAGCAACGTGGAATTTCATGAATAAATAAATGAAAGAAAACAAGTGAGTGAATGAGTAAATTAACAAATGGATAAGCAAATGAGTAAATAAATAACGTCCCAACCGGATATAATATATCCAAGAAAAGCAACCGGAGAAGTCGGATATGCAACCCACTAACAAGTCCGAAAGGGAATCTTGCTTTTTTTTATTCCTCGTCCTCCGCAGGGGATTCTGAGAGCTCTAACATTCGGCCGGGGTCCTCGTGGAGGCGAGAAACTCCTCCTTTACACTGGTGCGACTCATCATTTCACATGGTGGGGGAGCCCTCGTTTTTTGTGGCATCCTCCAAACAGTACTGTTCACCTTTACTGCTCAACGTGTGATGCATAACCGTTTGGTCGACAGCACTGCTGAACACCTCCTGATCAGTAGTAACCAATCGCGGAATTGTTTCAGATAAAGCGAATATGAGGAAAATGTTTAATGCTCCAAATGAATCACTTGCCGGTTTAAAAAGCAGTGGACTGAGGATAGTTCCCAGTCGGTTGAACATTTGAATGAATGCGTTGGATCCACTGCGAATAGGTGTTGGAAACAGCTCCGGTGGCTGGACCGCGTTTAGGACAAATATTTCGGTGCACATTGCTGCTCCAAGAAGTGCCGCTATACGATTAAACTGATATAGCGCTCCTACCCATGCTTCGCCTGCAAAACACTGGGAATGACATGGTTAACCATGTTGCAGATAACTGATTTGAATGGTTTCGAATCTGTTTTTCTTCAAAGAGATTTGAATTCGTTCTCTTCTCCTTCGAAGATGTAATTTGCTGTACTACGAAGTCCAGGGTTTTATGCGAAAACTGGGCGAAAAATGGTACCGCAGATAATATACAGGCTGATAAATCTGAGAGGATAGATGGAAGCTAATAAGGAAGCGTCTTGGTACCGACGTGGAAAATAAAAGGGAAAGTTTGTGAAGGCAAAAGAAATAATATTGAGGGAGAAATTCATACGTAATTGAAGCTGATGCATCAGACAGAGAAATATATTTGAAAGTTGATTTGCGAAAATTCATTTAACAGAGTTTCGACCAAAGTCGGATTCTCAGAGAACCCTAAGAAATCCGTTATGATCGAGAAGTCGAAATCTATAGTCTAACCTTCTCTTCCTTCCTTCGTCGCTTTTGAATATGCATCCAGATTATCATCTTAAAAGCGTAATTATATATTTCCACAAATATGCACTTCAAGGATTCTTTGCAAACGCGCCTTGTGCTAATCAGTTTACCTGGTGAATCAGAGTCACTATGGATCTGTGGATCTATCAGCTGTTTTCGACATGCCAACAGTTATGGGCTCAGTGACTGCGAACGGCTCACTCAATGATTCTGACATACCTTTCAAATATGCAGTAGTAATAAAGTTTACACCAAAGAAAATGTAAGTAATACATTCGCAGCGGTAAAAGATGACAGCTACGATGTTGTTGACCAGCGATGATGGGTGGGGCTACGTTGTTAACACCTTGCCACGCATTTGCCTTTGACACGTTTGCGGCAATTGTTCTATTTCATTTGCGAAAGTTCTTCTTTATAAACTCAGTTTGCCTAAAGCAGGAATTATGAGTAGATGTGAATTATGGGTAGATTATGAGTAGTAGATCCGCATGAGTAGATGCGAAGTTCTATGGTGAGAGAGGACAGGAAGCACCTGGCACTGCCAGACCCCAATGTGTCAGCCTCTGCTCATTGAAAACTCGGCAAATGAAAAAAATACCCAAGAACGAAAAATACCCAACATGTTTGCGGCACAAATATAAATGGTGAAGAACCAATTTCATATGCTTCCAATCTACGCTGCTTTGGACGTTACCATCTTCAAGTCATTCATGTATTTCAACGCGTTTCGACATTGTTATTTAATGCTGATAGAAATGAGATAGTCCCCTATTCTACTACTGTCCATACACGCTTCTACTCTGCGTTTGAAACGCAACTCTGTGAACACTCTTTAGCATATGAAAACTGGAAATGCCATAGTTTTCTTCACATCAAGCGTAGCTTATAGTTCTAACCGCTAAACTTATTTATTTTGGCTGACAACAGTTTTGAGACGCCATTGGCACGAAGAGAGAAAGAGAAGATGAAAGTGCAGGAACTATCTAGAACTCAAAACGTCATCTTTCGTACGCTTGAGAAAAGAAGAGTTGTTGTTGTTCACGATTTTTCCGTCCCTACACTTTACGCTGTATTCAAAACGATCATTTACATATTTTGCAGTTAAATTTCGCTTTCGGACAGGCTGGTTGGGAGGTTACCCCAATCGCCATAAAATCAGGGAGCCGTCGAAGTGTCCTGTGAAGGAGGTTACTAAGAGCATCAATGGAATATTGCGCAAGTGAGAAAAAGGGGTTGTACAGAATATGCGCTTCTGCATTCCCTATGCTTGATTGGTCAGTTCCACAAGCTAACATACAATACAAAACATGCGATGTAGACACTTCATAACTGAAACAGTAGTACTGCTGCTCATAACTTGCGAGAATACGTCTTGCTATGGCGAAGTGAAAAAAGAGTTGGAGTGAAATATATCGGTAGTAAGGTGAGGAAAAAGTCACATTTTAATGGCTGTAATTTTTTCCAAGCTGATCAATGTACGTGACCCGAGAGGAGATCGTTTCCTATGTAAATTGTACCGTACCACACGTAATATCTCTAGCTCCAGTCCTTCCAAGTAGGGAAGTCGTTTCTGGCATCTGCGCAGTAGTACTAACAATGAACGAGGACGCTGAAGTTGGATGGAACCTCCTTTTTTCGAATGGCTGATCTGGATGCTGTTACACGATAAATAATCCACCAGGAGTTCTTTCGGTTCCTCACTTCTTGACATGATTTTTTCTTCTGTGAACTCACCAGTTTTCTCATTTGATGCAACTAAGATTCGGTGTAATACGTTCATTTCAGCATCACTATCATTGCTACATTGATTGTTTTTGATTTCCGTCTTGAATATGTTGTTGCCTGCGCACACTTTTTAAACATCGCTTCAAGAAACAAGCTTATGTGGATATGGTGGATGGGTTGGGAGATGTCTCCTTGACCTTCCGGGAAAGACAAGAAACGATAAACGCGATCTTGACTCATGATGTTCATTTGATCGATTTCTTAGCAGTCACACCCGGTGCTTCCTCACACTAATTGTTTTGTCGGCATGAAATAAATGGTGTTTTTCGAATCCTGTTTTTAATACTTCGCTTCAACGATTCCAATATGGTCATATTCTCATGTTCACCATCCGAATGCGTTTCTTTAATTCTACGGATTATTGAATAAGACTGTATCGCCTGATTTATTAATTAGTAGAATTTATCAATTTATTAGTCCGATTTACTAATAATTTACTAATTCCAAATCTACGCACACCAAAAAATGACGTGCAGAAAATGCAGCAAAAGTGTGAAGATTTCGGCCATTAAGACCAGGTTCGGTGCTCTGCCAATCTCTACGCACAGTAGTACACATATTTGCGCGAAACCGCCTCATTTACTAAGAAGTACAAATGCACTTTCATGCTAAGGTATCGGTACGATGAGATGAGCTTAAGCTGCAAACGTAAACCAAGGTGCACGTGCGCAGACGTAACATCTCTGTAATATGACCCTGCAGACAGTTTTTCCAAATCTTTTGAGCAGGAAGAGCACGGAAAATTGAAGTAGGAAAATTGAAAGAAAACAATTACGTGCGGATATGTAGACTACCATGACTGCGGCTATAACGAGAACAATAAAAGTAATAGCACCAATATGCAACAACCGCCTGCCAACACGCTTCGACGCTCTTTCGAGGATAACGGCGAAAATATTGATCGCATACCGAGATATTCCCAAAATGAGAACATTTATGTACACGGTGCCAGCAAGCGCTTCCATGTTGAAGGCTATTCCATAGCTAACAAAACTTGCGGAGAACCTAAAACACGTGCTGTTTCTTCAGGTAAGATTTTCGCATATCCAGTTATGAGAACAGATTTCCAGAATTTCTGTACATGCCTAAGTCACCCCTATTTGTGAGTTAAAAGCCTCTGAAAATTTTGTCAGGCCTGGCTCTCATACCACTTCATGCAAGTTACCGCCTTTTCATTTATCTTCACCTGAAATGGTTTAAAAAACAGCAGTACCCGAATGCATTCTGGTCATGAAAACTAGTTTCTATGGAACAAATGGCTCCCATGGCTATATGCTTCTTGTTGAGCTACATGCAATCGCAGTCTTCGGTGCTTCAAAGCATTGAAAAAAGCTCCTTTTCGTCGATGCACGATGATGTCACCGCAATGTTTGTGTTCTGCTGCTGCGTGAAAATTGCACTTTGGTAGCGAGATGCATTCCTTCGCTTTTATTCATCCAAATGAATTAAATTATTGCAACACAACAGAAGTCGTACATTCGAACAAAATGACTTCATCCATTCGTCGAAGACTCGCTGCACAGATGGATGGCAGAAAGCATGGCGACTATTCAGCACCCATTGCGTTCAAAATGCCTTCAACAAATCCACCCCTCACAGTAAACCAAAATTACGGTTTTTGAAAGCATTAGAGCTCCTTGCTGTTCTCTTGGATAGGACACTTTTTGATATATGGAAATGCTAAATTCTTACAAGCTAACTGAGAAGACGATCGCATACTTCGTCAGCGTCCACGATTTGAATATGTACAGGCTGTTGTACCTAGGTAATGCTGCAGCTCGCCTTTCTCTCTGAAAACATTGCCACAACATTTGTTGTCTTGAAGATTGCAAACTTGGCAAGAAGCTTTGCCGAGTCCCCACCATTCTGCTACAAGGCTTTGCTAAATGTCCAAAGCAAAAATTTAGAGAACAAAAAAACATCAATCTCCATTCCTTTCCATTTTCCAGTGTAGCTCATTCTCTTCCTCTCTTCACTGGTCGCTTGCAGCTTCGCTTTTCAATTATTCCTTCGGAAGTACGAAGCTGTCTTAAGTACAGTAATCTTGAGTTCATCCTACAGTGGCAATTCTCTTTTTTTAAACCAAGCTTAAGTACGATGAAGGGAATCCACTTCAAGCATACTCAGTAGATAAAACATTGTGCGCATTAGTTTCACAGATGCCAGAAAGACGCTGTGACGTCATTCTCCTACGCAGAAAGGAGCTGCACCGTCTTCGCAAAGCTGCATTGCCAAGTAACATATGAAAACTGGAGCGCTGTTTTTGTGGCATGAAAGATAATTGCGCCTTGCTTCGAGTGCACAAATATTTTAGGGTGTTATACCTCCTCTCTGCAACCTCCCACATGATTTTTCTCATTCCTTCGTTATCTATTTACTTTTCTAATACAGTCTGCACAGGTCTGCAAAAATTCTACTGCACTTTGATGCTGCCATAACTCAGTTGGGATATGATGAAGGAGAATGAGAAGAAGGGTTCACCCATCATCATTAACGTTAGAACCACCCCGTTCTTGGAAACTTAGAAGTCTTGCAGCAACGACGATCTGCAAGCCCTGCTTGGCTTTGAAAGATAAGCGCCTCAAAACATGTGAGCGGTTCCTTTCGCTGCAGCTGTCGCCTATTATGGGTGTGTACTACAGCCAATCCAAGATATCTATTTGTAATGCAATAGCGACCATTATGGTGGTATTATAGCATTATTCGCGTCATGCCACTAATTGACTTATGTGCTTTTGATGACTGAAGCCTTAATAAATCGGACCTCAGCCCGTCAGGATCAATCTTCTCCGTCGACGGCTCTCCTACCGGCAGCTGCCTTAGAACGTCTCGCCTTCTCCAGTTTGATCTTTATGAGCTCAGGTGTCCCTCCAATAAACGACTACTACTATCTTTGTGTCTCTTCGCGGCTTACTTAGCTTCCCTATCAACGTTGCCGCTGCTTGGGTTACAACACCTGCCAGCTGTTTTCTTGTCGTGAGCTCTGCCAATGAGAAGCTGTGGCAGCAATGATGTGAGGGAAAGTGAAAAAAAAGTACAAAGGAGGGTGTAATTCTTCTAAAGATGCTTGATCAATATAAGGGATGTTTATTCGTTGACTACGCCACTGATAAAAAGGAAGCGCGAAAATTGCGCAACCCGTAAGAAACTTCCAAGTCAGGCGGCATTCTCTAAACGGCCTCAATCCCCTCCCCCATCTTCCGTGTTTTTATTTGGAATCCTTCTGGTATCTCGAACAAGGAATGATACACCAGGAGAGCTGAATGGAGCTTAAACTTTATTACGATTCATGATTAAAAATGTAGGTGGTCATCAATGAATTTGCTACAATGAATAAGGAAATATCGGAGGAGAAAATAATGCATAGCAGATTCACTACTGTATGAAGTGGCTGCCTTCAATAATAAATGAACTGTTGTAACGCTCCACAAGTTGCTAGTCATGATTGCACATTATCAGATGACGATATTTTCATGATACAGCTGGATTTTTCATGAACTGATGCGTGCAGTGAATAGAATATCACAATAAAGTGTAACGTAAGGAGCTGCCGAAGTTGACGTTTGAGGGGCATATTTAGCAATGTAAACGGTGAAAATACGCTCCACTGAAACTGCTGCTGATGAAAACTCACTGAGGATCTGGGTATTACGCAAAAAAGATCGAGTCATGATTCTCGAAAGAAGGCATGTATGTAGCCTCGGCTGGATTCTGGGAGCTTTAGGAACATCCTTCAAAAACCGTTAGATTTTTGGAACGTGCTCGAGCTCTCCGAGCAACACTGTATACGTGGGAGCGCAAATTACCTCGCGTTCGCTTTCCGACTGGACCACAGAATGAACGGACTCTCTAAGCTCGTCGGGTATCTTGCCGTCCCACTTTTTTATTGCTAGAACGGCTCTCTCTGCTTCTTTATCTCTTCCTTTTTGGATAAGCCAACGAGGTGTTTCTTCAACAAAACTGCAATGCTTCATGTGCAGAACAGTATTCATTAAAAACGTCCCCTCCCCTACCCCGTTCTCTACGTGTGCGAAGAATGAGATCTGTGCCAGGAATAGCTGCTCGCTCTTCTTTCTGCCCACACGCAAATAGGAAGCGCTTACGTAATTGCTCAAATAATAACACATAGTGAACTACTATCCAGTTAGCTCGGATCTACACAAGAAAATAGATAGAGAATGTCGAGTGCACGTTAAATGCAAGGTTCATGTTTGGATTCAGAACCTGAATATTCGATTATAATGCTTCACTATACAAGCTTCTAAGAAAAAGAAATTAAAAGTGGGGAGAGCTAACAAGAGCATAAGAAGTGGAGCAAGGGTGATGATCGCACTTGCTCGTGCCAAGATTCTCCAGTCCTTGCAAAGGTAAGCCAGTCCTGCTAGAGCCACATACATCGGCGAATAAGTGACCAGTGTTGCAACCCACATGCGACTGCTATCCGGTAAATTTTCCATCAGGTAAGGGTTGCAAGTACTGAAAGCGGTTTTTCTTATGATTATCTTCAAATAATCTGAAGCTTCTAGCTCCCATCTAAAACCTTGCAATGATCCCGTCATCGAAACTAGTGTGACGTAACTTTCAACGACATTCGTATAATAGGTGGGTAGGCATCGCATCCAGTTAGCTTCACCAAGCGCTTTCACATATAGGTACGGACATTTTAGTCTATAGATACGGAATAACGCCTCAACGTTTTAGTCTATTCCGGTGTGTGAAGAAACACACGTACGCTTCCTATGACATAGGCAATGCAAGCTGAAAATCAACGCGCGTAAGGCTAATGCAACTAAGCTGGGTCCTTTAAACTTCTTTGGCCTCTTTCGGAGCCAACAAATCAGTGCATAATATGGTATAGCCACAATGTTCCAGCTGAATTTCATAACCGTAGGTGGTTTCTGAAATGGAACGGCAGGACAAACGGAAGTACAAAGAGATGGACATTTATATACATACAGTCATAATGTGGCCATAACGCGTTCTCCGAAGGGAATTCGTAAGCATTTGTAAGGAGCTTGCAGGAAAGAGGTACATTATGATTTCAACGGACTAATCTGTGACGAATATTTCCAACGAGAAATGCAAAAGTACTTCATCGGATCACGGGCGACGGGGAAGCTTAGAACAAAAACAACATCTGATCATGGAGCATTCCGTCATGATATTTCTGGCGATTTATGGTGCGATGCAGCAATCAAAATTTCTTAGCAGATTCATGGATTGCGTAGAATGAAGACGTCGTCGATACCTCGTGCACTGAATTTGGCGGACAGAACTTCACTTACTGCAGTTTCAGGTTGCAGTAAACAAAGTAATGGAATACTTTAGTATTATTTGTTCTTTGTTTTGGAAAGTGATGAGATGAGCTCACAAACTCTGATAAACTTATGCTGTGAGGGTGAGAAGTAGTGATGTTCAGGACACTTTTAACGCAATTCGCAGCGTTTGTAAGCTGGAAGGCAGTACGAAATTTCAGATGAAACCTTTGTTCCATTTTCGGCCTCCGCAGTGTTTTGTGGCCTGAATCCAGTTCTTAGCAAACTTGAAACATATGTTTATAACATTCATGACTTTTATGGCATCGTCAAGACGGGGATGACTTACAGTTGTAACTCTTGTTCTATGAGTTGACTGCAAATAAAACATCGCGCGGCTGCAACCGCTCAAAATCACGAAAAGTACGAGATCACTACTATCTAAAAACACAACTTTGTTCTGAAACATTCATGCAACAGACGACATCTGTCGCTATAGCGAAATGCATCACCGCTACTCATTGGAGCCAGCGTGCAGCAAAAAGGGCTAGGCGGTTCAGCTGCGCTAACCACAAGCGAGAGCGATGATGCATTCAGCAGAAACAGGAACGCAAAAACTAGACATTTCGACAGAAAATGGGTAACGTTGCATACATTAGAAGAAATTGAAAGCAGAGCTGGACGGGACAGCCAAAAAATACTCTACCCAAACAAACATTCGGCATTCTCGTTGTGCTGATTGGACTAGGGAGCAGCCCTGGCCTGGAGCTCCAGGTAGCTCTTTTGTGCCGTCCTTCTTCCCATCGTCACATTATCGTAATTTCTGTACACTCCTTGCTGTTCGTAATATTGCGTGCATTGTATTTCGCCTGTTCTACGCTACTTCTACTGTAATCTGGCTGCATTGCCTCAACGAATTACTCAACATAAGTAGCAAACTCTTAGAGCAATATTTCTTTTTTCCTTGTTCAGTGCTACTTCCTCTGCGACTGGACCATGGAAGGCAATGGTTGTAACCGCAATCGTGGCTCACAGACTCGAACAATTCATTACCTCGAATTATCTGAGCTAATTAATCTGTAAAAGTAGTAGGTCTTGAGCTTGGATGAATTTCAACTCAAGGAATCAGTGGAGCAAGCACCTGGCAATATCCTGCAGAAACCAACCCACTATGGATGTATAACTAGGTAAAAATAGAACCTTGCCGAAAAATGTAAAGTTAATGCCGATAATATGCAGTCAAAAAATGGTGCCACGCGGAAATGACACCGCAGAAAATTTTCTCCGAATTTTGCTCACTATAGAGGTGACGCAAAAGTAATCAGTGAAATGATGTACAAGTCGCTTCCGTTTTGCAAACACTCTATTTCTGTTCCGCTGCTCTCACTGCCAGCTTGCCACAACCGTTACCCATCGAATTGTAAGTCGTGAATACCGACCGCATATGTAAATGTGAGCGATTTTAAACTATTAGTACTTTAGTATTCTGCAAGCTCTCTTGTGACTCCCGAACGATGGTGAGTCAGTGACACTCTAATCTGTTTCCGCTGCAACTTTCCATACCAATCGCTAAAGAATTTGTAATGATGCGTACCAGTGTTTTCCTCCATTGAAGAAGTTCACAGTGAGCCTAGCGATAGTGAAAACCCAGAAGCTGTTGGCGAAGGAGCTGATTAGCTCGGAGGCAGCCAAGCCAATACTTGCACCAATAAGTACCTTAACTTGTAAGCATGATGGGCATTTCCAAATGTACAGGTATGACTTCCATCTGCATATGTCAACATCATTTCAGGAGTAGGACTTTCTCTTTAAAATGCAGCAGTTACGGAAAGGACGAATAGCCGCAGTTGAGTTGAAAGGCGGCTAGTAAAACTTTGAAAGCAAAGCTGTCCCCAGTTGTCGGGTCATCGATGAGGGAGCTCCCGGGAAAATTTGCTGGCAGAAAACAGCGAAATGCAACCGAAAACAATCCCTTCAGTATGAATAACATCAATTTCATAGACAGTTTGCAGGGTGGTTGTTGAAAGAAGTCCTCATCATCCAAATGTTCGTTCCAAGAGTCCCTCCTGGATCAGAGTTCGCAAAATGCCTCATTGCTCTGCATCCCAGCAACAACCTGGAAGCTTAAGATGAGTTCGCACGCCGTCCCTTGATGAGACGTACTGCGCGCTCCATATCCCTAGTAGACTAGTGAAGTGCGGAAAGCGTTGGCAGCACCGAAAACCTGACCCAAATTTGATGGTGGGGGTTGCCACAGTGTGTGTAGATTAGCGAAGTAAACAAGAACATATCCCAAAAATTTGCTTTCTAAAGTTTCCTCAAGTCTTTTCCCTTCTTTTTTCAGGAGATTCCACTTCGATATTAGTGAGAATAAATCCCCTGATTTTGCTGGCGCTGTAAGGTGGAGCCCACTGGCATTTCTTTGTTCGCCGACCTCCATCCCAGGAACCGTCCTATATTGTAGGAAAGCTTGCTTCTGAAGAAACCTGCATATACAAGAGCCTGCAGATAACAGGTCTTCCAAAAGTAGACGGTATTTATTTATGATCTAGGGACTATCGAAAGTCGCTATTGACTTGGTCAATAGTAGTATTCTCCCGGGACTATGACAAAAACCTGGCTCCGTTCTCCGCTGCACTCGTTGTGGAATGAAGAACACCAACATTGGAAGTAATCTCTGGGATGAAATCCATATTTTGGAGATCTTATTCACTTTAGAAAACATAGAAATCCGTTGCATTTCTGGATCTTGGCCAACAGTAGCGATTACTTATATGATCGGGAAGAATCAGTCTCGCCCTCGTACAGTCTTTTTTCAAGTGAAAATGGCAAATTGCAACGAATATTGCAAGTCGTCGGATCCAAACTAGTTGAATTTCACGCTCGTTCCCTCCAAAATCAAAAATAGTAAGGAGTGAAATGTGAAGGAACAACGTCCTATCGAGTACATTAGAACCAAACGCAGCAGATGCAGCAGGAGTAGCGAACAAGCTTTTGCTTGGGTGCTCTTTTAAGAAGAATGTAGATAAGATGAAGTTAAACGCAACAATAAATGAATGAAAAGTGTCACATCGAATGAAGCTCTATTATCTGACCTTCCCTGATCATCAGTTATCTATCTTGAATAAACAGCATTCTCTCCCATTTGAGACCTGGAATTATTTTAATGAAATAATCTCCATTATTGTTGACAGGTTAGAAGAAGACCATGTATGCCTCCCACTTTACATTTTACTCGCTGCATTTAAACTTACATGTCTGTTTCCACCTCTGCCGCATCTGTGCGAACACCGAAATGTGTAAAAAAACGTTCTAAGTTTGGTACAGAAACCGCGACGATAAAAAATTATATTATTCCTCACCCATTTCCTTCCTATGAGGTCAGCAAGATTCCCGAATACGAGAGCTCCAAGCAGCAGTCCAACATTTTGCAACGCAGTCCCCAGTTTCACATGATGCGGATCGATTGCGAACTGAAATATTTGAAATATATTCTTGTTCTTGAATTGCTGTAGAAGTGCAGAACATCACTAGACAGTTTTTATGCACAGAAAAACATGTGTCTGCGAGGCAGGTGCATTGATGTTATGTGAATGCTTGATTTGCAAGCGATGCCTCAGTTCAGGCTGCAGGCAATAATCTCACTTCCATTACGGTATTCATCCCTGAAGTTATGATACAGGTGATCCCATCAGCATGGAGTTTCTCGAGAATCATATATATGTTTCTAAAACTTGATTATGCGTTTAAACTGTTCTTCAAGTTATGGACCCAAGCCTTAAAAGCGGGGGGAAAGGCTGAAAGGAGTTTGGCAGAGATGTGGCGTGCTACCCTGTTTTCACTACAACTGCCCTATAGTAGTGATGATACATTTGTTCGAGCAGTGAAAGCGTTTAAATAATCGTCGAAAACCTCGATAATACTGTTCCACTTCTTCTCTGTATATCTCAAACAAATATAACCGTTTTGCAACATTCATATTTCACTTTTATTTCCGTTTATGTGCCAGATCTGATCGTATTGTTGTTCGAATTCAATATTTTAGTGCTTCTTCATTGACCATAAAATCTTTTGCACTTTCTGCTATTGCAAAAAGCAAAAGCATTCATTGTGCCAACATCATATCACTGTTGTCAGTATTCCGCTGTTCCGCTGTCGCCGATGTCTTAATGCGGGGCTGAGTACTGACTGCACATTATTGAAATGGGCCTTTATCTGACGAAGGCTTCCTGTCAAACTAAACATCGATATTTCTCGTCGTTCCTATATAATTTACGGGTTCGCCTCCTGCTCCAAAGTTTTCATATGGGCTGCATGTTACCTGCGCAATACTTCGTGCAAGACCGGAATGATTCACAATTGCGCTATCGTCTACATCATGACCAGCGCTACTACACTTTTGCTCGTAGTCTCATTATGGCTTTGACATAAGAAACAATGCTGGCGTAACACCCATTGTTAAAAAACCGAGACGTGTGGGTCGGGAGTGGATTCTGCTGTGCTCATAAAATAGCAGTCACGGCTGCAAAAAATCATTTACTGCAAAAGTGACATTCAAATATTTGTTAACTTCGCTGAAACAAATTGATGCAGCTGAGCTCGGCGTTAACAGTTATTCGAGACAAGCAAAACCGTTCAAAGCAAGAACACTGATTTTTGCGCAAATTCCAAGCATTTTAATGCATCATTCTCATTGACGATCGCAGTAGAATCACTCGAGTAGCGTATCGACGCGGCAAAAGAGCATTACCTCTTCTCTTATAGATCCGAAGTCAAATGTCTGCTTTTTTTCACATAGTGCATCAGTGCCATTGAGCGATATCCAGCAGTCGGTTTCATTGCATGCTCTGGAGGACGGCTGAAGGCATTTGAACTCAGTTGTTCCTTTTCTATCTGCAAAACATCAACATCTGGTAATTTTTCTCCAAGAAAACAATAGTGCCATCCTGTCAGCTCAGCTAACCCTCGTCCTCTCTGAGAGACCTATTAGGGAGAGTGATACAGAAGAACTCAGAATAAACAGAGCGCATTTACTGCGGAAAATATGATGAAATGCGGCCTCAGTGTTTTACACTGGTCAAACATACAAGAAAAGGGGCGATAAAATTTTAAAACGCGGAAACATCGAAGAGATGCGATGTCGTTTCTATCGTATCAGAATTTTTTACACAACCTGTAATTTTATAGCACAGTTTTTGCAATCGTTGCTTTTCGAAGCAAATAAACATTTAAATCAGCAGCATTCTGTCGTGCTCGAAAGACCTCAATTCACAGTGCTGTTCTGTTGTTTCATACTCAACTGCTCTCCTTTATTTGTGCTCTTTATGCACTTCCTTATTAACAGCCGTTGTCTTTTGTTATTCTCTACACAGCTTTCTTTTTTCTTAACACTTCCGCTGCAAGAATAAAATAGTTCTCTACAGCATTTAATGTTCGCCATGCTCTTGCAGTTATTGTCCTCAAGTCGTGTCGATGAACAACGTCAACGATCGGAGATGGAATGTTCCATTATACATCGGAAGCCAAGGCTCTTTTCAGGTATTTAGTGCCTTCTAGGTGAATCATGGAAACCATGTGAAATCCTTTTTTCTTGTAATCTTGACTCCATTGTAACATATTCACTTTAAGCCATCTGCTTTATTTACTTCAATTCAGTGATTTGTTACTATATTTCCGCTGCAATTTCATCGCTGTCGCATGCCTCTGTGCAACACCTCTACTCCTCCATTCACATCTTCCTTAGGCGCATGAAAGTGCACTGTGGCAAAAAGAGCTATTTTCGAGTACGTTTAAGAACCCACGTCCTGCTGCATTCTCGAATAACGTTAATTGTCCAACGGAATGACTGCGATTGTCGTAAAATGTCGTAAAACGGCCTCCCAATCGCGCTTTTCGCTTGCTTGCCCAATATGCACCTCTGCTTCCGCATCTCTACATCATTTTTGCACAAGTGCCTCAAAATTCAGGAACTTTTTTGTGGGAGGGAGCTTGGAGCTTTTATTAAAGTTTTGTTTTTGCTTGTCCGAGCATTCATCGGCACCGGCCTCAGAAAGTTGCTGGGTGGGAAAAATCAGTTATTCATAACTGCACCCTCATTCGCATCTTTTTGATGAGCAATGTCTTGATCGGATGGTTGACCCGTTCCTGCCCCCTCCCCTTCCTGGTCTCGTTCATTGGCATTTGTAATGTTACTCAAATTCACCACACTACACTGCTATTCTGAGGTTGACAAAGTAGCACAGTTCTTCAAGAGCTTTCTCCCTGACGACATTTTAGGCCCAGGCAAGTGACGGGCATCTGTCCTGCGAAAATAGAGGTAGTGCAGCACGGCCTGGCGTGGTCGAACTGAGCAAGGACGCCTCGCGCACTGAACAACGAAAAAAGTAAATGCTCTTTCAGATTTATGGACTTAACTTCAGTAATTTGATGAGGTGACGCCCCCTGAAGTTGTAGTGATGAACAGGCGAAATACAGAAGTCAATAGAATTTACGGTATTGTGACCAGCAGAGAATCGGCCGAAACAACAGAACACTATTCCGAAGACCACTGGAACGGGCATTGCAACGAAGAGCCCACCCGACCTCCTGACCAAGACTCCTCCCTGATTGATTCAGCATAACTCGAATGCCGAATTTTTGTTCAGTCAATTCCGCTGTCCCGCCTGACTCCGCCTTCAATTTCCTTCAATTTATGCGTCGTCACCGTTCTTCTACTGGTACGTCTAGTTATTGCATCCATACTATCGCTTCATACATCACCGTCTCCGCTTGTCCTTGGCGCCGCTAAGGATGGCTAGCCCTTTTTGCTTTGCGCTGGCACCAATGATCCGCGATGATGTGTTTCGCGAATAGCGACGACTAGCCTATCGAGAGTAAGTGCCCAAAAGTACCTTGGTTTACTTGGCATTTCCTTTTCTCACGGCTGATTGAAGAAATAATGAATCTATTGGACTCTGGAAAAGTAGGAAAAGCTCGTTTCCGTAGCAGGTTTCCCAATCATTTTAATCTCATGTAGCCACATTCCGCTCATTCTGTCACCGAATTCTTCATAGGGTTATTGGTATGGAAAACACGTTATCGGCGAGGAAGATGGCTGGCAATCTTGCTTTTCTTCCATCATAGGTCTACTCAGTTCATTGGTAACGAGCCATCCAGAGACGGCATGAAAAATATTCTCTTCGCAGAAAACCATAAGCGGTTTCAGTGCACATGTCATTTTGTCACTGGTTTCCTCGTACATCGCCAACAGTCGGTCCTTCTGTTCGGTTTCGTCGTCGTCCCCTCGGTGCTCTCTCCGCTCTTCTTGACCTTGTCTGTCTTTGTTGTGCAAGTTCTTGTATTCCCTTCCATTCACAAGCTTCTCTGTTCTTCTTCTATGATTGATAATCGTTTCGGTTACTTTGTGGCTTCGTGTGTAATAAAGTCGTGCTCCAAGCAATTGAGCACTAACTTCGACTTTTGATTAACGTTGACCGGTTCTTCAGTTGCTTCAGTGAAGAACGCAATGGCTGGGAAAAAATGAGACATTTGTTATGGAGTAATGAAGCAAACAAGAGGGAAGGCTTAATGTAGCGAAGTGGAACTATGTCGCTCGATTTGGTGCTTGAAGTTCATCTTCAACCATCTCCCTTCCTCTTCCACCCTTCTGAAAGGGTCTACTTTGCTATTATGTGGGAGTGATGGATGCAGTGCAGTTATACATCGGAACTAGATGGAATCGGCATTAACGTTTTACAAAGCATGTATTCAATCGAAAAAAACACACGCTAAGGTTTAGCGGAACTCCGAAGAAAATAGTGAAGTTGTAAATAATCAGGCCATGCTTGAACTCTGTACTACTTTAAATTGCGTTATCTCATTCAGCAACACCATAAGGAATGGGAACTTCCAACGTAGAGAGATGATGATGATGCAAAAGATGTGCCAAATTACAAAAATTCAGCTCAGCTGCCATGAGTATCAAAAATTTCCGGTGTTAACGTAACGCTGCAATAGAATCTAAAATTTTGCTTCTTTAACATGTTTGCGGGGAAATCATGAAGCACAAATACATTCAACCAGAATTGCACAGAAAAATAAAGCCCACGAGATTACGGTATGTAGGACACGTCGTTGAACACGGCATGAAGAAGGCTTACCACAGAAACGCTCACAGCTAACAAGTAAGCTGCCTGGTTAGATCCAACTTGGAAACCTCCACAAGCCGCAAAATATGTCATGAAAAACTGTCACTGTTTGGATGGCACAAGGTTCAACCTCGCCTCCCCAACTGTCTATTCATTTTCCCGATCTCCAAAAAGTGCCAAATGCTGAAGAACCAGCAGCAAATCCTAGCGATATTCGGCTTATGTCCACCGACAGCAGCTGAAAACAACAAAAAGCAACAGGAGAGCGATATTTCACCACCAGGAAATAACGATCAATTTGCAAAGCTAGTCCTGCCACTTTATCACTCTTTTTGACCACAGCTCTTCACCTTGTGTTCCCAGAACCTTTAAAAACTGCATCACGTTCCGCTTCAAAAAATCGGAAATTTGCATAAACTCTTTATACTGAGGACACAAAGCCATTCCATGAAATTTTGCAGTGATGCGCTTATCCATTTCGAAAGCTCCATAAGTTGTATCATATTAAACTTTATTTCCACAGGGACTTTTTAACCTCTCGCATATGGTGCCCCCTACTCTCCTTTGTCATAAGGAATTTACTTTATAGAGTGTACGTTATTAACACTACTGCGGAGAACGATGCCAGGAGCGAGGGTTAATTTCATTGATGACTCAACAATTAGGAGAAGACGAAGGACTTTCAGTGAGCTAAAACGGCAAATTCTGTAGGCTTGTTGTGTTCCGATTGGCCGCTGTTGCAGGAATCCGTGAGAAACAACGAGGAGTACTTTTATTAGTGAGATCGTTCCGATGTTCGTCGGAATTGTTGATATTGCGGCGTGAAACAGATATTTGATTTAGCGCTGAAAGGACCCGATATGCTAGCTCTAAAAGATCGGCTCCACGAGTTTATTCACGTTCCCGAAATTTGCTTTATTTTGTTTGGTTACTCGTGAAACTATGCAGTTCCGCGCAAGTATCAGAAATGCAGTTAACAGCATGGAGGACTCTGATGCAATATGTAGAGCTGTCAACCTCCATACCTCTGCATTCCATTTCGTAGGCTCCGTTATCGGCAACAGTTCTTGTCATTTTTGAAGCAAAAAAGTAGACTTCACCAATAAAACCCGCCCTTTACACTCGCCATTTCGCTCATTGGGATATAACATATAATTATCACAGTCGCCTCATAATTCCCCAAATGAGCCGCCTTTATTAGTCACGAGTTTTCGTAACTTCTTTGAGATGTACATTGAATAGACCATTCCGTCATGCCAGCTGCAATTGTGCCCTCCGGCCTCCAGACATCAGTACTATGGAAATCGACTTGCGTTTTAGACCAACTTACGCCAGCACCGCAACATTGTAATTCGACCTAGGTTTTAAACCACGATTGCTTAAATAATGTTCGAACGATATGATAGTAAAAGCAAGCGTTTTTCAACATACCTCTTCCTTCTGAGGATTTTCAGAGCGGGAATCTGTACTTCTATCACGTAGTCTTCCTACGAAGCTCAGGCTACGATTAAAGATATTAGCTCGTAAAGGAGCTTTCTTCCTTCAGAAAACAACGGAGGTCTCTCCAAACATCAGTTCCATTCGATTTGAGAAAGACGGACATTTCTGAAAAGTAATGGGAAGAAAAGCTCACCAGCGAATGTCATAAAGATTAGATTAATGGTCTGAGAGAACACCATCATCGCATAAGTAACCGTCAAAAAGTAGATATAGCCACCGCACTTCTGCAAATCCTTCAGTGTGGCTGCTTCTCGTTTGCTTGCCGTGGGAGGTGTCGGCATTGCCGAATCGCAGCTTATCTCACGTTGACTGGAGAAATGCTGCGAATCAAATCCTGTTGATACCGAACCACTGTCTTTTTTCTGCTTCATCATCACTATTTGCTAATCTGAAATTAATGGCACGTATCTGTGAGGTCACAAGGTCTGGTTCATTTGCGTACAGCAGACAGGAATTTATATACAACTCGTTAAATTCATGTGATTCTATTGTCGCTTTTCGAGGGCAGTGGTCTTGCGGGTACATGTTACTGCAGTTCTTGAAGCGGAGGTTTTGAATAGTCGAGCTGTCGCAGGCTAATGCCAACAGTGCTAGAAGCACCGAGCTGGTGGTGAATTGAATCACCCTACTGACGATAGCTTTTTTTAATGTCTTTAAACACGACCCAATCTTCTTCCACTGTGTGTTTGCTTCACTTCGATGGGGACGTTTACAAAATGACACTCTAAAAGACCAATATTTTGCTCTGGTGCATTTTGGCTCCTCTTCTTACACCCGTCAGTGCCAACCAAGATCACTCATAGACTTTCCTCTCGCAACTTAGAGAAAACTTTTACCCTCATTTTTTTTGATCTCAACCTGTCGTTGAAATTCACGGCCTGAATTTACGTTGCATCATCCCTGCCCGGTATTTGACAAGTTATTAGAGGATCTAACACAATGAACGAAGATTGTACCAGCAAACTTTTTAGAAACAATCCTACTAGAATTATTTGCAGCTTGGCAGCTTCAACCTGACAGGAACAGGTGCGATGGTGTCGAAAGGCTAGCGTTTTTGAATAATTTCCCTTCTAAAGTCTGTAACTTGTTGTTGTTGTCAAAGCTCATCAACTGTTTGACAATAGCTCACATTTTAGAACTCCTTGGACTAGCATCAACCATCGCGTACTAAGCAGGATGGCATGCGTAAGCCTCCACATGATTCGCTTATAAAGAAAAAGAAGAATTAGGCGACTTTGGTAAAATATACCGACCAGATATTTAAGATATAGGACAACACACAAGGTAATGAAGGCATAAACAAGATTGGCAAAAGTTGTCGGAAGAAGGTGACGAAACAGCTTTAGCCGGAAGTTACAACGAAAGATAGAAAGTATACTATTTAGGCGCTTGTCAATTGTGTACCAGCTCGTTCCGATGAAACTCATGAGAGTGGGCAAGTCTGTAGTTCCATGTATTGCGAGCTACGTGAGAGCAATGAATTTTGATCTCATTGTACAGGAGAAAGCAGCTCGTATCTGGAGGGCGAGAGATCAAGATTCAACCTTGAATTGATATCCGCCTACAGGGCCGTACTTTCGAAGGTGCCACTTTTCCTAAAATTATACATGTGGCCTCATAACACAAACATATCAGCACTTTTATGCAGTTATTTCTCCGTAACTCTGCAATTTCTTTCGCGTTAACGTCGCAAAAGTCAACACTGTTCGGCCGATAACACTGTCAATTTACGAGCTTTGGCGTCAGTCAGCTCCTATCCAGAATCCGACGAAAATCGCATTTGTATGTTCCGGCAAAAACGAACTTATACGGAACTTTGTCCCACTAAATTGCCGTTATTTAAACTAAAGTAGAGACTGTTAGATGCCATCCGAATTTCTCGCCTTCGGTGGGGATTTCGGATGACATTTAACGAGTCACGCGACCGTTATCAGTGTTGCGTCATTCAGTGTCCCTCCTCTTGCATCGGCACATCTGTTGATTACCGTTCGTATGTGTAAAGCAATGAGGAAGTCCCTGAAGGACATCCATAGAACTCAACAATCTTTCTCTCTTTCTTTCGCTGAGGGATTAATCACAAGGAATGAATTAATAATAAACCATAAAAAATAAGCGTTCAGTGGAACGAAGTAACAACTCGCAGACATCACTCGAAAAAGCGAAAACGCAGAACAAGTCATTCGAGATGTAACCCATGAAAACTAGAAAACAATGCGGATCTCGTTCATAGGGAAATTTAGTTCTCATCTGCACTGAATAAGCGGTAAGAATCAGTTCGAAGTGTGTGCACCACTAATCGAGTAACGCGGCTTACATTTCTTTCTACTGGCCTTCCCTGGGAGCACTCGGCAGATGCTTCTCACATCAGCCATTTAGCTCTTTGGTCAACCGTATTCATATCCGCTGCTTTAATTTTATTTAATAGAGAGCGAATTATAGAAGGCTAGCCAAAGTGAAGATTCTTTGGCATTTTTAAGAATAACCCGAAGCTAACTTGGGTCCAAGGTGAACAGGGAAAATTTCCTTCATTGACTAATTCAACCTCTGAAAAAGTTGTGGTTCCCTGTCCATTGACTCTGAACGTGGATTGAAGTGAACAGAAATTCCTCAACAACTGGACAACAGCATAATTCGAAAATAAAATGAACTACAAAACTCTCCACTACATTCAACTCTGTTGAAATCTAACTGCGCATTTACTTTCACTGATATTACAAAGTTTACCGTAATGCAACCTTTGCAACCGGACTATATGACGACCGTCTGGTAATTGTTCGTATTGCGCGACAAGCCACGACAAGCATGATTTTTTCGTAACGATGGAAGGCCTAGTGTTCCTAAGTCACTAGTGGATTAATGAGAGCTTCGTTCCAAATATTGTGTTTGGGGCCTGAGCTTACTGCAGTGGCATGAAGCCGCACGCGCTGCTTGCCAGATATAGCTTCGATCCTGTCGTTCAATGAAAAAATCTTCAGTTATAGGAAAAAACCTAAATTTCCACCATGAGATCGCAGAGGTAAACACTTTTACATCAAACGGGCCCAAATTTTTAATGGGGAATAGTTAGTCGGTCAAGCAACGAGAATGACTAGAAGTTCGGACAGAGTTGAGGTCCTTAAGGCTTAAAATTGGAAATGGTCCTCCATTTGTCAGGAATTTTCTTAACCCTGCGCACTCTTGATAAATACGCAGGTTGAGTTTTTCGTCCGAAAATACAATTTAATTCACTGAATATCATTCTCATAGCCTTGAACAGCAGCCATGCAATAGAATAAAAGTCTTCAATAAGCAAGTTTCAGCCGACAGCTGCTACGATTCAAGTTTCTAATATCCTTTTTTTCATGAATATTTGCATTTGAATTGCTTCCAGCAGTTACTAAACGCGTGCTGAGGGCTAGGAGCGGTATCCGATTAAGCATATTTAAAAGTCCAAGCGTCAGTGAATTGTGTCCAGGGACAAATTGCAGCCCCTCGACTCCGGTTCAATAAATCCACAGCTGTGGATAAAGGCAATCCTGATAAAGAAGAAATACTTACAAACCTGTCGCAGAGACTGACAAGAGAGAATAACCGGTCTTCAGAAAATGTTCCGCTCATGAGAGAAATCAAATTTCGTAATTCTTTAGTACAATGCAAATTAAGTCACTTCAAAGTGATTCAAATTCAATGCACACATGGGAAGTTGGTCTCATTGGAGAGGAGAAAACTCATTCCACATTCGCATTTTCTATCAGACGCCATAATGACGCTGAGTAATGTTAATTTGGTTAGGCCATCACCATGACGGAACGAAAGAGAGAGGTGCCCAGCACATAGGAGCCATTAAAACAAAATTCTTTCTGCAAACAATGCGACTGCAACATCTACGCTACGGCATGCTGTCAAGAGAAATAAGGAAGTGCAGATTGGATTAGTTTGAGGTTGGCCAAGCGCCGCAATTATATCTCATTTTTGTGTAAGCATCGATCATATCAGTATATTCGCGGGTAACAGTCACATTCGACGGCCGTTCCCTCATCCGCAACCTGGCGAGGCGTTGGATGGCTTGCAGCTAAGCGCACCATATTTGGCGCAAAAGGAGGCATTTAAAAACTTCTGAACGAGCCACTAAAGTCGAAAAGAGCTGTAATGTGTTATGCACTTTGTGCTGACTGGAAAAAGCGCCGAATGACAAGTCGGTTGCAGGTATTACAGTGGTATCCGAAAAGGATAATTGCTAACAACGCATAATGAACAAGTTCCTGTTCGCCATCATTTCCTTCCTCTCTGTATTTTGTGGAAAACATTAACAACGTGGAGTGGATGTCGGTCAAATTTTCTTCCGCTATTTGCAAGAAGTCTAATGTTAATTTTCAATTCTGTGTGTTGTTCCCCCGCAGCTACTCTGGATTTTTCGATGTGAATAAACGTGACCGGCTTACTCTTGAGATGAGCAATTTAGTAACCTTTATGAAAGGCAGAACGGTCTTTTAGTGGAAACCGAACGCACAAGAGAATACAAGTGAGGAAGGATGACAGATGGTTCTTTTCGCGATGAGTGGTTTCGGCTTCCGATCAACTGATGGATCGATCAGTTTCGCATATGATTACAGAAAACAAATAAAATGCAGAACGATGCCTCTGTAGAACAAGATCTCAAATGACCGGCACAGCTCTATGAGAGGTTATTTTTCCTTCACACACACACACGTTTGGGGAGAGTGAAAGTACGTTCCATGCGAAGTAAAATACGTTCCATGTCAACTAAAAACTTGACGGATATAAGAAGAATAATGCCGCTGAAATGAGACTTGATCGTTGCAAAATTCGTGCACCTTTTCAGCATCGTAGTGCTAGTAACTCCTTCTGATGAACAAATCTGAATAGGCATCTCTGGCATTGCTGTACTTCCCAGCTGAATCTAACCTAGAAACAAATGCGGGCACGAATGCTGGACAGCCTAAAACGCAAGAAGGTAAGTGGAAGGGAGGAATAAATGGGAGTGGAAATGCGCATACCGTTAACAAAGGTCGGATTGATGCAACACTAAGTAAAGTTGATATGCCTACACACTTCCAAAATTCCTTGCAGTCCCAGTCTTCCTAGCAGTGCAGGCATTTCCAAAGATGTGAGATTAGCCGAAGAGGTTAAATGTGATTCATATTGGCAGATATTGCCTGAATTCTATACAATACATCCGCAAATGCTTGACCAGATGCTTTTCATTCATTTCATTATCAAAAATGATGGAACTTTTCGCACTCCTTACATTCAAGGAAATATACAAAACTAAGCATTAGGAGCAATTCTTCATGCAAACGTTAGTCGGAAAACGTGCCATATGGCCATGCAAGATGAAGCAAAAACACGTCAAGCCTAGTATCGGTTTTTTCTGGGAAGTAAATGGAATCGGGGTTTCTTTTCGTGGCATCTGAAATTGAAGCTGAGCATCTTAGCTCTTCCAGGCAATTTTTCACGCCACAGAATGAACGTGGTCGATTTTGGCAAAAGTAATTAGATACGCTGCTGATGTTCAACGTTTCAAAGAAGTGGAACTGCAAGTACGCGAAAAATAAGTCACTCACCAGCAAAGTGTCGTTCTATGTTTGCATATTCATCCATCATGAAATGAGGTATCAACGAAATCGAAAGTGGGAACCCATCTCAGGTGTCAGCTGGAATCTTTTCCATTCTCTACTTTTATGGGAAGAGAGGATTGAAAAATAGCAGCAAAGAAGGAATGGATAAAAATAAGTAGAGTTGGACATCACTGATATTACTGAACTGGATATCACATATCACAGGTAAATATTCCCAGTTTTGTGGAGCCTAACTTCACAAACCTTCATTCTTTGAAATGCTGCAAGCCGAAGAAACTGCATAGGAATACTGGAATGCAGTTTATCAATTTCAAATTTTCAAAATTTACTGGATTTACGTGACGGATTACGCCACATTACGCATGAAAACGCCCTGAACTTACCAAACAAACACTGCCTACAAACTACACCGGCAGACAGCTATGCGTACTTACTGACAGAGCAAGCTCACAGTGCATATTTGCAGAACCTTGTACGAATCGACCTTGGTCATTTGACGCAGAGATAATCGTAGTAGTACGAGCAATTAGCGAAGATCGATATGATCGATGCTTGCATAAGAGGGATGCATTCAAGAGCTTTTGCTTTTCCAAGTTCGACAGTGGCACCATTTTCTAAGTTCGTGAGCGGCCGGTTAAACACCTTGGGTCAATCGCAGCGTCGATGGTAAGGTAGCTGCATATTTTTGCCTTCCTTGCAGTGCATGTGCACTTTGGGACCTCTCCAACTAACTTTTGTGTGCTGATATATGCCGGTGTCTTATTGAGGCACAATGCAAATTTCAGGTCCATTTATCTCAAGCTCACTACCTGTTTTCAATTTCTCTGTGCATTCGAGAGCTTTTGTCACTGATTGCACCAACAATGAGGATAGAACTCGGCTACATTTTGAAAATGCAATTCTTTGACAACTGCCAACTTCATCTTCAGCACATACAAATCAACACAGTTGAAATTACCAGATTCATTTCTCGACGTCATTACCCGCTCGTGTCCACTACCAATGGGCAAAAAACACTTTTTTGGCACAGGATCCGCACTGCAACGAACGTATTCGTGCTCGTATAGGAGCCACTGTACTGAACAAAGTAAAATGTAATTATATCAAACGAATCTTACTTACGTTCAGCAATTGGATGTGCCGATGCGGCCCTGCTCACGGCAAGTGAATATTGTACAGAGGGAAGGCAAAGTAGACAGCAGTTTAATATGCGAATAAAGATAACTGCACGTGGTGGAGGATCACTTATAGGGCGCTCAAACGGGAGCTCTCCTGAGCTCCATACGAGGGGCCTGTCCCTCGTCCTCACTGCGGTCCGACTGACGAGTCTTTGCTACGGGAGCTTTCGACGATCTGCCTCGCTCCGCCTTCCATTTGTGCTAATGCATGTAACATTCCCTTTTTCCCATTGACCATTTTCGGTACTGTATGCAGCATGCCCTTTTCCCCATTGAAACGTTTAGTTTTTATCCCTCGGATTCCGCTGGGTGTATCATCGTTTGCATTAGGTTCTTTATCGTTTCTGGTCGTTACAGGCGCCGCTGAGACGGTTAGTCCTTTTTTGCTACATTTTGACTGCAATGAGCCGCGATGACGCATCTCGCGTTTCGCGACAGCCACGATGTGAATTCGGATGGGGATATGAAGAATTTAGATAACTGTATGCGTAAAAGCGTGGATTAGCGTGGCAGAAGAGCACCGAATGAATAGGTCGTTTCGGATTCCTACACAATGAGCTCACTGTATCTGCAGATAACATTGCATTACCAACCACCTACTGCTTTTTGACTCAGCCTGCTTTGTGTGTATTCTTCCCAGAGGAACAGCCTGCCTGAGGTGTGAAACCAGAACCAAGCTATCGCAAAATGCTCGCATATTTCTCGTCTTGCTTGAATGAGCTGAATTCCTTCTAAGTTGATGGATCATGTTGAAGAGTCTCAGCATTTGCATTCGCCAAACGTGCAGCACCCACCTGGACTGGCCAGATGGACTGTGAGAAAAACTGTTTTACGTAAATTGAATTCCGATACTTTGTCGTGCAGAGAACTGCTCTCCGACTCTATATGTCTCTGTGCAAAAATTTTTTCGCCTTCACTGCTTCTTGTATGAGATCGGCATTGCCAACGTCGGACTTGTGATCCCGTTTGATGTTACCGGATAGTGAATTCGAGTGAAGTAAAGCCATATAGTTAACTGCATCCATTTTTAGTGAGGATAAAAAAGTCCACGTTCTGACCGTTATCACTGAAGTCGTGCAGGAGGTATCCAGACAGTAAAGTGTGGTCCGTTACACTCCTTCGTTGCTTTTTTGTTTTCCAGACCTATGAAGATACGCATCGTTTTGAGCCTTCGATCTCCGATATTTTCCGTCCTGCAATTCTTCTGTAGCGAATAGGTGGTTAGCAAGTTCACCAATGAAGCAATCAGATTCCTTTGTTCGCTTTCGGAGCATATGAAGAAAAAACAGTCCCACTTTATATACCCAGGAAATGAAGCTGTATGCTACCGAAATGAACCCCAGTTTTTGTTTTTTATCATTTCCTCGTTGTATAAAATGAGACTGTTCTTCTTTCACCTGTTCCCAGTGAAGAAATGAATAAAATCGCTTCATTGCTGGTATCGCGGATAGCATTTTCCCAGCGAAAAATGGAAAGGGCGGAATGCACGTGGTAAGTGATGCGTGTATGAACCTTCTTGCATCTGAATTTTAAAATAAAGTGCGACTAGATAAAACCTATCAAAGCAAGACTTCTGAAAACTCTCAGTGTGATGGTGTTTCACTTGCGGGACTTGCGGTTTTCAGGAAAGAGTCTGATATGGACTTGTCTTCTTTGAAAGAACTGGATAAAATCACGGATAGGTATTCGCTTCATCGAACTTGTTATCCGACGGCATTAAGAGTGACACCGCAAGTTTGACAGTTTCATGCCGTCAGTGCAAACGCATCCAACGATAGGAATATTTAATTTGGATGACCAATAACGGCAAAATTTTTTACGCAAGCAGACATAGTAATGACATACTTTCCAGTACCAAAACGTTTCAAGATTTCGCAGAGGCACATCTGAAACAGTAGACATTTATTTGTCCGGAAACGAAAGCTCCAAATTGCCATCAAAACCCTTACTCAGTGGAGGTGGAGTTGCTCTCACAAAAGAAATCGAGTAACTGAATACAAAGAGCACTTCGCATGAGAAATTATCAAGTCGCTGCTTAAGAACTTTTAGAACAGTCAGGACACCCTGTGCCCATTAGAAAACATCAAATTTTTCTTACCCAGGAGTGAAACTGCACCTGTTTGTATAAGAAAATTTGAAGTTACCCTCCATACAGAAACAAAACACGGCAGTAAAACAGAGAAATAATTGAACTGAGAACGGTCATTGAGAACGGTGCCACGAATGCCCGTTTTGCTCGACTACAGCAACTGATTTCCTCACATCTGGCAGATCCGTGGACTCCTCGGCTCCTGGTCGACTTCGAGGCCAGGAAATCCGTAGTACAGCAGAACCATCGTTTCCTCTATCCCTCCTCCACCACCCTTATGCAATATTCTCGTGAGCGTTCCTACTGAGGGAAAGAACTTCCGCGCTTTTGACCTCCAGAAACGTTCGCTGCTACCACAGATAAGGTGATCACGGCATAACATAGGTAAGCAAGAGCTATATCAGAAACTGCATGTCATCGTAAAATGCTGCGAACGACACATAGCTTTTATTCCTTTCACTATGGTTGGTCCCCAACAGCGTCCCTACGTTTTCAGTGGCTTCTGCAAGCTACTACTTGCTTTGACAATTCCGGCATTGACTATACCAGAAACGGAAGTAATGCCTTACCTGCTTAAATGAATTAGCAGTTATCTGCTTTAGGAGTACATATTAGCAGAAGTAATGAGTAATGCGGAAGATTTTCCTCGATATTTCACCGGTTTCGATCAAATCAATCAGGCATTTAGAGCAAAAAATTTGACAACGTTGGCAGAAAATGGAACCATTGGAATTGCTAACTGAGGTTTATGAGGAAGCAAAACCTCCAAGACCGTTAAAAAATCCATCGGTTATTGATTTTTCTCACTGAATATTCATACTTTCGAAGCCATCTAAAAATAGAGGACAAACGGCGGGAGGCTGGGGTTCCGAAACAGTGGAATCTGTTAATTTTCTAGCGCATAGCTAGAGATAAGCAAGACGATTAAAGCTTTGGAGTTAAAAGCTGATGCTGTATTGTAATATTACATTTGTAGCCAATTACTTCCCGACGATGAAATGCTGAAACCTTGAAGCCTCTTCCAGCGCTGCATACTCCTTCTCGTTGCTGTGCCTTTCCTCCCATTGCTATGTCTTCCTCTTCCGGCGAACAGGCTCATGACGTTCTTTGGAAGTGCTGCAAACTGTTGAATCAATTCATCGCGCTGAAAAAAAAAGGTTTTTAAAGAGAAAAAGTAGCCGTGCACTTCGCAACAGTTAAGCGACATCCACATATCTTGATGTAGCTTATACTACTGTCACAGCAGGATATCAGAGACCACCGACCAGCAGGCCAAGTTGCTTGATCGCATCATGGAGAGTGACAAATAGCCTGATGGATGCTTAGCACTGAAGAGAAAGAAAAGCACAAACACTATCTCACAGCAAAGAAAAAAGCATGCAAACACTATCTTAAACGATGCGTCTGCTCCCTGTTTGTGCTTTTTTCTCTGGACGTTGCAAATTAACTTGCGGTCATCATGTAAATTCAGATCTTCGCACAGCCATATCATATACAGTTCGATTTTGCTATGAATCATTTTCAATATGGCTTGCAACTAGTCTTTGACATGTCAGACGGGAAAGTGTTCACGGTGTTCTGTAGTTGCTTCGTATTACGTGATTCAGAGGTGGTATATCTGGGGATGCCTGCTGACAAGGTGCATCGACAAAGTATGATTGTAGCACATTCTTCTCAGAGGGAGGTTTTGCGATCGCTCCGGAAAGCGAGAGAACCAAAGTCGTCGAAATGTCTGCTGAAGCGCCTCATCAGAGCAGCTGCTGCAAACTGTGAGGTCTTTTTTTCATCCAGCCAAAGTTGGATGAGTTCAGTTCGTCTCTCCACCTCAGCAGTTTCAGCTAAACAAATGTTTTTCTTTAGTAGTAAAGAGCTCAGTTGCCGGCACGGCACGCAGATCATTTACTGCCATAACGAGGGAAACGGCGAGCACTTACAGCTAAAATATATTCATGTTATTATATCTGATCGATTGGGAAATTGTTTCGAAAAACGCTTCTAGAATGAAACATTTCGTACTGGACCACTTTATGGAGTTGCCATGGACGATGAAGAAATCAACAAGCTTCTTGAAAGCATCGAATACACTGATGTGAGCGACACCGTGGAAGTTTGCCCTTGAAAGATGTCTTTGTAAAAGGAGTCCAGTGATTCACTTTCTCGACTGCGTTTCACTAGGAATGCCTGCAAACGAATGCTTTACGTCCATGCATGTAACCGCAAAGAGCGTCGGGATATGCGCACCTAATCATACTACATTTCGCAAGCACGATTAAGGGCTGTAGATTACTTTAACCTCTCTTTCGCAATTTTTTCTTCAACCTGTGTATTAGCTCGAAAACGACGAAGACAACGAATAGGCCAACAGTAATCTAGCATTCCTTGAGAAATATTTTCATCCAAGTAAGAGGGGTTTTGCTTGCCTTGTCCGACCGTCACTTGTGCAACAAAGAGTGCTTCGTCATTTTAATCGGCGCAGTCTACACTGAAAACGTCAAATTTCGTAGCTCTCCTGCCGCACTGCAGTTTTTCGAAACCACTATACTATTGGTTCTTGGGAGGAGGAGGGGTGGGGGGTGGAAAAGTGGAGATAGGGAATGTGAAGTCATTAATATAGTCAAAAATATGCATTTTTCAGAAACGTCATTTTTCCATCGCCACTCCATGAAACTGGGCGGCGAAGTTTCCTTGCCACTACAGGACTTCAAGTTCTCGCAGTCACAAACCCATATTCTCAATCCTTCTCTCTCTTATTCCTTGGAATCATGGGTGGAATTCTTGCTGGGTGTTCGCTGCAGCAAAATGAGATTTTCGGAATAGTAGTCCGCATAAAAATGTTCGCATTGCAGCCCACAACTTTAGTAATAACTGCCGCAGCTGATGCTGCCTGCAAAAAGATGTGAACTGTAAACACGAGGAGATAAGAAGATTTCAAGTGTTAGCTGATTTCTAGGGGTCTGATTTCTAGAAAAATGTCTAAGAAAATGGATATCGGCGGAAGTTCATAAAGATTTGATGTAACCGTGAGTTGGAGATATGCTGGTCAACGAGTAGTGCAACCTCCACGACGAATGTTCTCATGACACCAAAGAATACGCATAAGTATAATCGACCCGACATAACTGTAAACATAACTCTCATAACTGTAAACAGTGACCGATTAGACGATGATTTGTCCACATCTGATCGCTTACCAGAAAGAAATATGACTTACGAGTTCCATTTCGTACGAAATATGTTCGTATAACTCGCATGCTCAAATTATTTAGAAAGAAAATGGGACGCCATTTTCCTACTGGCAAAGGCCACTCTTGGTCTCACATAATGCTACCGACTTTGACCTAAATGAACGAAATTCGCAAAGTTTCATCAACAGCAACTTTCTTCACAAACGCAATTTTTAGTCTAATCGAAGGTGCAAATTGCGGTTGAAAGCATATCGAATGCTTTTGCTCACATCTGTATTGGTTTAGACTTAAAGCTATTTCGTCGGCATTACAGAAAGATGCGCTCATTTGGATTGGCGCCTACGTTACAACTGCGGTAGTAATCGCTTCAGCTGCATATGTGGGTTTCTTTTTAATTTTTTGTTTCTTAGGCAAATGCTTTGTGTACAATAATGTACGTATCTTGCGAAAAATGAAATCACAGCGTTGATGCTTCTCGTAACCTTCGTAAGGGAGGATTCAATTTGGATGGCGCATTCCAAACGTAATAAACATGCTGTTAGCTGTTCCCCGAAAATCCATTCAAAGCAAATCTCATCATCTGTCTCTCAGATCTGTAGTTACACTGAAAGCGAAAAATGATTGCTCACCGTGGTAAATGCAGACAAATCAGTAAACTTCCGTCATCAGTAAACTGATGTGAAATTGTGCAGTAGTACATCAGAAATGTGGATTTTTGTGTTCCTAATAGCATCATCCCCAAGTTTTATCAGCTATTCCGATGACGCCAGTAACAACCTGAAGATCTACTACTAATATTCCAAGGCAATTTTCTCTTATGCTTCATGAATGGCAGTTTCCATAAGGCGAACCGCGTGCATTTTTAGCAGGAATATAACTCTATCCAGGAAGAAATTTCAGTTGTTAGATGAACACACTTATCGGAATCGAATCGAGGTAACGCCAGTGAGTGTGGATCCTCGAGGATATAGTGCTAACGAGTTGCATTTATTGAGCGTGTCGAATGATAAGGACGGGTATCTTCATAATATTCGAGTCAGTTTTCTCATTCCTTTAATTCTCCTTTCTTCTACCACATCCGTTTCTGTAGTACTACTGGCAGCTGCCCACATCAGAAGTGACAACAACTGTTGCTTTGAAAGCGTTAAAGTCCACCGCAGCATGCTGACATAACAGCAGTCCTACCGTACCTACAGCGGAAATTGACCTAGAAAGAACGAACGCACGCTCCCCTCGGAAACGCCACTGTTGATAAGCATTACCACTATCAACGACGAGCAGTAACAGCATAAAGACAGCGACAGCGCGGATGTGAAGATGGAAATCATGTTGCAGTAAAAATTCGATGCAACAAAAACATTGTCGCTTCTTGTGGTGCATTTCAGGGGCACATAAGTTCCATCTGTTCAGAGTTTGTCTAAAAACCATCACTTGATGAAGCTGTGTTCCATCCAAGTTCTTCAGAGCAACAAGCTGCTTTTCAAGTGCATCTTCCTGGTTGAGAAGTAAAGATCAGCTAGGCAGAATGTGCGATCTTTTCCACTCCCTTTGTCCCACCACGTCCCCCAGCGTCCCGACATTTGTCGAGATGTAGTCGGAGCGGGCGAGTGGAAGATAGAAAATTTCATTCGTATTTGACATAAAGACTGCATCCACGTTGTTTACTACTTTTATGGAACCACAGTCACACATTTTCTGTGTTGCTGCAGTTTTGTAGCAACATGGCAACGTTGGCACTCAGATGTCATAGCAAGTTTACTCCAGTTCTACCACACACTAGCTGCCCCACACTGCTGCAAGTTAACACTAGTTCAGCAGACGTCCCAGGTCACACAAGAACGCCCAGTACTTGCTTTTTGAGAGAACATCAGTTGTTTCGCTCTGCAGGATCACGGCGAGCATAAATGATGACCGTCGAAGCATTTTTCCAATTCTACCACACCAGTTGGCGTCGTTCGGGACGAGAATGATGTCTTTGAGAATAAAAATGAACAGAATAACGCTGTTGAGAATGATTTAGCATCTACAGAAAAAAATGAAAGCGCGACCGACGGCTTTGTAGAAGCGACAGTGTACCGGCTTTTCTGTAAGAGAGAGCACGACGGCTTTTAGTCAAAGTGAGCCCCTTTCCCCTTTCCCCCTTCCCTATAAGTTAGCGCGGTCGGTTAAATCTGCCTAGAGCTTCGAAGAGAGTGCTGATTCGCAGGAGAGAGATAATACGCTGCCCCAAGCAAGCGTTGGATGACAGGAGAGTTGAAGTGCGCCATCGGTTTTCCCTGTCGTTAGACAAAACAAATCGTTCATCCGCTCCACTGGCTTCTTTACTTTTATTTTAAACATAAGGTACACTTATTCTTTCGTTATGGTTCGTAAATTTAGAGAACTTTAGGGCACCACGACAACATTGTTAAATTCGCCTTGGTGATTCTTAAGTAGCGGCGGCAAATTACAGCGGAGCTAAAAAAAAATTGAAAAGGCGCCACCAACAGTTCCGTTCTCATGACGACGCTGTCATGGTCTCTTAGTGAGAAAGCTGGTTAGTAGTCAACCATTGTAGCCGAGCCCAAAAGCAGGTGAAACTAATCAGCACATCAAGGTAAAACCTGGAGCGTCTCTGGTCATGTCAGTAATGCAAGCGGTTTTTGTATTTGGGCGACATAGAAAAATGCGTCGGCGATGTTACAGCTCCTTTATATTAATGCCCAAAATCATGAGTTGTTCTTCACATGAATATAGATGTTGTCAGTTATTAGCACTGATGCCCATAATTCCAGCTCTCTGTACGCCCCCAAGCATGCATGACACACATCTGTGGAAGTTGCGTTTCTCACATGGAGTATTATGACTCCGATGTTTTAGCATATGATCGGTAGAAGTATTAGCGCAGATGAAAGCAGTTTACTTGGCTCCGAAATGCAATCACGCATTTTCGTGTTTCCCTTTCAGAGCATTCTCATTGCAGCAGACAGTGATTGGGGCGACAAAGGTTTTGAACATCAAAGACATATTTTCTGACGAAAACATCCGTGAGGAGGCTCCTGAACCAGTCATACAGATTGTGCCCAGAGAAGGCAAGCTGCGTGTAACTGCCATCCATCACTACATCGATATGACAATTTCAATGCCGAAAGAGGTAAGGTGAAGTTGTAGTCAGATTCCATGTGGTACGTAATAGCAAACCTTTAAACATGATCTTAGGAAACATTTAAACAACTGTACATCAGGTGATAGTCCTGGAACGCATTGATACGTGTCTTAAGAAAGCACATAATGACTCATAAGAGAAAAGACGAAAGACGAAATTATTCAATGGAGAATTTCATGAACTTTTAAAGACGGAAGAGCCCTCCCCTAGCTTTGCTTACAACTCACCTGTGATTGCATAAATTTGTAGGTGTTCAGGTGGAAAGAAAATCTAGAAGCGGCAGAAATATTCTCGGTAATTCACTTCAATAACCGTGCTTGTTCACATAGTGGTAAAATACCCACATTTTCCTCTCTCAACAACTTGCACTTATACAGCGGGCAGCTCTCGTTCCATCCTCCGAATTGAGCTCTTACGTCAACTTGCCGAAATGTTGTCACATCCTCTATGCAGTATTTCATTCGAATGCACTGACAAACTTAGTACGACGACATTAATGAAGAATTTATGAAAGGTTTTTCTGTGCCAGCAAATTCGAACAATGAAACGCAATTGTTTGCATGAGAAAAAGCACCACTTTTCGCTAGCACCTTCATCGGTTCTTAGAAATTGGGTAAACATCAACTTTTTTTCCATTTCAGTCAAAATGTTCTGGTTCTGTGTCTGCGGTCTCCACTGTCGTGACCACTCGCCAAATGTTGTGGCTCAGGCAGGGCGGCGTTGAAGACAGAAACCGAGTGTGAAAAGTGTAGGCTTACTGAGATAGTAGGGGTATTTGCTGTGGAGCACCACGGCTCGGAAGGAATAGAATAGCGACGGGTGAAAGGGACGACGAAAGAAGGCTGTGAATATGAGAGGTGTCGAATGGAGCAGACTGGTGGATGAAAAAGGCTCGCACTGACGGACTGAAGCTCGACTTATACAGACGTCATCTGAGGCAGGACAAGAGCACATAAGTCGAACAATGACATTATATGATGAACAATGGCCCAGAATCGACTGAACGAGTAAAAATGACCACCACAGTAATAGTTCACATGTTTTATCTTCAGCGCCACGCCAGGTCTGGCTAATGATGAGATTGAAAATACTCTGCAGTCAAGAATCTCCATGCTTGGCTTTCAGTCATCCTAATTTGGACTTTTTTGTTACGACTTTTGAACAATCTGCCCATCTCATGGTAGAAAATCCTTATAAAATTGCCGTTATCCATGCGTAGCAAATTTCGATCATTGTTGAAAATACATAAGTACCTTGGTAAGAAGAGCTACGAACTCATAAATTGGGCACGAAAGCTCGCGGCTTTCCCAAAATTAGTAATATTTATGCAGCTTCTCGTGACTATATGCAATCTTCACCTGCCATCATCCCCGAGATATTTTAAAATGGACAATCACACTGAAATTTTGCTTCCTCCACCTCCATTCTTCCACCTTTCATACCAGCAACAACCACAATTTATATTTCGCCTTCTTCGAACGAAGGTCGGCGGCTGCCCAATATATGTCAGTGTGTGGGGATTCATTTTCGGTACTTCGTTTTCGTTTAGTGTCTGTTGCCTTCATTTACTGTCAGTATACATCGTTGACTGTGCACTGAGTAAAAATATACAGCGAGAATTTGCGATAATTTACCACGATGTAAAAAGTTTCCCCTACCCATCGTAAAGCATCCTTTTACTGAATGCAAGCTTTGTTTGCGACCTCGCAGAAAAATTCGAAAAACGCAAAAGTTAGGGAAAATCACACAGAAACAAATGTTGCCAGACAAGCACTCTCCGAACATCCACGCTTTACTTTGAAAAGTCCGTAACTCATCATCAGCCTTTCGGGAAGTTTTTAGAAAGTCCTGCAACAACTTTCTCTGTAAATGTTTAACTCCGATCCATACAAATCGATTTTCCATTTTGCCGAGTTCTAACTTCCGACATCCGCTATCTACTGAACGGTAAGATTACCGGAAAGCAAAGGAAGGCATGTCGATGAACTTAATAAGTTAAGGGAAGTCCACCAGATTCAAATTCAATTAAAACTGGAACCCCTGAAACCACACACAAACAATCTCTTTGAATAAAGTCCCATGCGCTACTGAAAACGAAAAGCCACGCAAAACATTTTTGCCTCAAATAGCTAGCTCTCTTACCTTAAAACCTCTTAAAATCCCTTTTCTTGTCTTTCCCGCTCCTACTGACCCTGAGTCTGGTTGACGTTACGCCATCTAACTGGCATCTGTATGCTCAAATGCAGCTAAGAAAAATAAGCATTGCATTTCCTTCTGGCGGTCACCCATCTATAATTTGTCATTATGGCCTTTGCAATTATTATCAAAAACGAGCATTACCGTCAAAGTTCATGATTGTTGCGACAAGCGAACAGGAAAATTTTCTTTCACGCAATCTTCGTAGCTTTCCCCTACTTTCAATTCAGCTTACGTGTACCGTTTTAACTTGTGATCAAAGAGGTGAAGCTCCGCAGCTGTGCTTCTCGGAGAAACCAGCCCACTCCACCCAAAGTTTTAATTTGTAATACACGGCGTCTTTGAAGCCGTATTGGTCCTGCAAATGCAAATTCCAGTGTCGGTGTTTTTAGGTTACAGCAGTTGGATCGTTACCAAACGTGGGTATCTCAGAAGATGCGAAGGGAAAGGGTGGAGAAATTGATGATCCAATTAAACTCACGCACAGAGCTGAAACTGTTGATAATCCCTCAAGCAACGACGACAGTTCCAAGAAGAAAACTAATGTTCAGTTGCCGTGCAACAGTCGACCTCGGGTCGCAGAAGCGCAACAGACATACCAATGGCAGCATTCTCTACATCGCTCATCATCACGAAAAAAACTCTCGGTACAGAATGCTATAAACCGGAGAAAATCGGAGGCAATATCAGCGCCGTCACTTCTGACTCCAGTACCAAAAGGATATCAGAGAGTCAGTCGGTTGCATGTAGGTACAACTAACGACAGCTCGCTGGCCTCTCTTCGCAAACTGGCCATGGAAAACACTCAACAGGATTACGCGGTGGGTGCGTTTCATGTGGCTGTGCTATTTTGCAAGAACGCATTATGACTGTCCTGCCTTTATGACCATCTTTTGTGGCTGGGAGTTCGTTCGGAGCTTTCATCTCACAACCTAGGGAACATGCAGCGATGGAATTTGACAGCCGTAGTAAAAGAAACTGCACTTTTCATAATGATTGCTGCAGTGTACATGCAGGCGTGTATACGTCCTTGCATGCTTCCATGCATGCATGCCTCCTTGTTTCTGCAAGCACGAATTATTGAAGCAGAAGTGGTGAAGCTCAATGCGAGTAAGACAATCTGGAAGTTCACTTTGAAGTGCTTCGATGTGTTTCGTATACGCTGATTCATCTGGATGGATGAATGTGAAAATATTATGCAACATGAGAAACGAGGATTTTCTTTGTATCCCACACCGGTGGACATGCATTTTACGTTGAGTCGCAGAATATATTAGCGGGTATGTGAGCTAAGTTTCTGCGCCTGTACTTCCGCAGTCCACTCATTGCCTGATCGGTGGGTCCCATCAGATATTATCAAGTGATAACGAAAATGCGGACTCCTGCCTTCATATGTGAATAATGCGACTGTCCACATAAATGTTCAAAAAAAAAACCGTTTCCTGGAACCGAGTCACTACGGAGTGGGCAGACAACCGTTGAGAGATGCCTGCAGTTTTGTTCCACCCCGAAGTGTTTGCAGTCTCTACTGGATCCGATCAATCATAGTAGCACGTGACGCAGTCTTGTAACGTTGATCTCGTTCGCATCGCTACTAAAAGCGATAGCTTGATGAACGCAGACATGCTTATGTTCCAGCACGACATCGCCCTTCTGCACTATGAGTTTTTGCGTCAGCCGTAGGCAAAAGTGTAAATCATCATCCAGATGCACCTGACAGTTTTTTTCTTTCATTTTTGGATGTACTATTCCCTTCTGTGTTTTTTCAGACTCGATTTCCTAAAAGTCACAACTACTAGCAAGTTGCAGAATATATTAGCGGGTATGTGAGCCACTGCGCTTCTGCAATCCCCTCATTGGCTGATCGGTATTTGCAGTCGTTGCAAATGTTTGTAGATTTGCATACAAGGTTTTCACGGTACCGTCCAACATTTTTTACGCCTTTGGGTTCAAAGGCTGTCGTAAACGTTTAAACATTTCTTGAAGTTGCGAACTAATCATAACTTCGCGACTAAATTGTGTACATCCTTACCTCTAACACAACAAACGCTGGAACTCTGGAATTGAGAAATTACTTAGGGATAGTGTGAGTTATTGATAATTTCGAATAATGACTTGGAATTTGACCCCTTTCAATTTCGAAAATATTACAGGTATTCGAAAACATCTACGGCTTTTACGTAGGAATTATTTCGTAATCGGCGCTTTCGCTATTTCTCTGGAAAACGAATTGTTTGGAAGAGTTGACGAACATGCCTTCATCAGCGTGCATATTTTGCTAGCTCCTGATGCTTAGCAGAAGCAGCTCTTCCAAGAATAGATCCACCATGAAATACATCTCGTGCCTTCCAGATCATGATTTCAACCGTTTTCATAACAGTACTGCCATCGAAAGAAAAACATATGATTTCAGGAACAACCTCCTCTAGTAGCTGTTTCGACAACTAGGACCACGCAAAAGTCGATTTCGGAGATGGAAGATGATGTGAAGAAACATAGTCAAAGCGCAGTGTAACTATGGGTTGAGGCACCAGAATAGCGGTAAATGAAAACAATCCGCGGTCAAATGTGGGTATTCTGAAGCATCGAACACGTCTCAACCAGCGTTAAAACACTTTCAGATGAGTCCAATATTTGACTAATACAGTCAGATACAAGCGCTTGTCTCACCATTATTTCAGTTATTTTTACAAATAGTAGCAGCTCTGCTTTCGTATTACTGAAATGTTCGTTAGGCGTTTTAAGAGAATGGTGAATGACGGTTATGTCTGAAAAAAAAATTGGTTGCGCGCTTCCTCACAACTTCATTGGACTACACTGTCTCATGACTTCTGGCTTCCTTTTCCTCCAATAAGTGCATGTGTGTTCTGTTCGTTTAAACTACTGCGGTCGATCCTTCGAGGCATGATTTGTTGTTGAGACCAACTTAAAGGAAATGACTGCACCGGAATCACTTCGCTAGTGCTTCTTCTGTTATTTGATCCTGACATCTTGCACCAACCAATACAGCAGGTTCGCAATTCTGGTCGTTATGATAAAAATGCAGTAAAATGCAATGAAATTAACAAAGACTGTGCAGTGCTGTGGAATTGCAAATTAGGCTCACAGAAGTTTAAAGCGGAATATTCTCGCACTGCTGCAATTTTAGGAACGTAGCCGGAATTTAAAGAAGTGACATACCGTTGAAAATTTTGGACAAACGCTGAAAGGGCATTTAGAATGAAATTGACTTTATTAAACAAATGTGCCGATGGTTAAAAGTAGGGGTTCAAGTCCGAAACTGCAAACAAATTTTGATTAGCCTTTGTCGTCATCACCTACTGCGCAAGATGAAGCTTTGGGATTTATGTGCTGAATTAGGTGATAGTTTTAGCGTTCACGTGATGGTTTCAAGGGGCTGGCTTTTGATGGGCTTTTCATATAGTGAGATTGATTGGCGCGAAATGAAGTGCTGTCGTCGTCCGCCAATGATAGAAGGTTGCTCATGCAGCTCTGGTTGTACCCGAGGAAAGGAGGGGAAGGATGGCTACCCGTGGGAAAGCGGACATAAAATGATGGAGTGTTTTGAATGGCATCCGAAAGTAAAACATTGTTAGTTGTTACACAGAAGCAGTCGGATACAGTTCCTCGGCCTCATTGGTGCCTCTCGTTTCGTTGAATAAATGTTTGCTACTGTTGCTGAGTTCTCCATTATTTTCATTGATTTCTACCCGTTATGGCCCACGTTAGTCCGCTGTTAACCGTTTCACTCAGTCTTTTGCAAGTTTTCTTCTATAATTATGATCATTTTCTATCAGAATCACTGTAATCTGTCACGTTAGGTTTCCACTGTTGCTGAAAGCTTGTCGAAAACTGCAAACTGTGTTCGTCGCGTTTCGCAGCACACATGTATTCACCTCTATTTAAAGGAGATAATCATTCATCACCGAAGAGTTTTGCGATGCTTTACAGCCTTGTGTGCTTCCACTTCATGTTCGCATTGTACGAATTCGGAAATCTGTCCCCGCCATTATTTTTTATGTACTCACATCTTCCACATCTTCAGCCTTTTAAGGGTGCTCGACTCGTTTCGATCTAAATTATATCGCTGCCTTATGAATTACATGTCTGTTTGGTTCGATTATAACTTAGCGAACCTTTGCTACTCCTTGTTGCTGTGCTTATAAACTTTCAATATGTTTTCTTCATTTCTGAGGAAATAAATAAAATGAATAAAGTAAAGAAACATCGGAAATGAATCTCATTGCAACTAAAACAGTTCGGAAAGTAATCAAGCATAAGGTCCGCGCCTGTATGCCATCAGGCCAACGCAGTTTTCGTTCGTCTGCAAGTCTGTTCATTGGAAGTTTATGCTCCTAGGCGCTACGTTGCTAGCCCATAGAATGGAAATGAAAAGTGCACCGATATCCTCACCTCAAATTCCTTCATTTTTCAAGTGCCTTATCAATAATGCTCCAGTATGGTGCATTAAAGTATTGATAAGCAGAACGCTCCAACTTTTGAGAACAAATGTATCGAAGAAAAAATTCACATGTCAACATTTATTTCTTTTTTGCACGATATCCGATAACTTAGTTACCGGAATTTCTGTTTTGACTTAGCAAATGTGCTGCTCAGCAGACTCGGCAGTAAGCAATAGGTAATGAAAACGCAGCCATGATTCCTAATCGCGAAAGCCGTTTCATAATTATGGCAGCCAATTTCGTATTCTGTACATAAGTGAAAAGCCTCGGAGTGCGCCTATAGTGAGCATTCGTGCACAGACCGCTCTAAATAAAAAGTGAGGACAACAACCAGCAGAAACCTGCTTTCATTCATCTAGGAAAATATTAAACAAACACTGTCCCTCATGGGCGCAACCGCGACCTCGAGCATGCATGTAGATCTCTTGGACAGTTCAACCACGACGTTGGAGAACTCCACATTGCAGATAAGGAACAACATATCATTACAGCGTTAATTGGTTCGAAAGTCACAGCGCTTTGTCAATGACATCACACCAACAGCATGTCATATAATTGCCAACAGACGTGAATGACGCTCAAAGGTGCACTAAAAGAAAAGGCGCCTCGAAGGGTTGATACATTTATAAAAGTATTGTATGCAAATGTACAACTGCTGCAACTCCACACAGCGCTACGATATTTGATTCGCGTGGTTAAAATGGTTACTCGTGGATTTGAAAGATTTGTTCTGTAAGTTGGAAGGTTTCCGAGCACTATAGTAAATATCTGTCCTGCCGAATGACCAGTTAGGATTAAGGAGAAACAAATCAGAATTAAATGAGCTTAATACGATGGACGTTTGCGACTTAGAAAGTGCGAGAGAGCAACTGGAAAGGGCTATCTGTGCGAGAGCACAAATGGTTACCATCGAAAACGGGCAAAAATTCGCTGGAAGGACTTCAGAGACTACGGTGAGTAAGACAGAAAGCGGCTAGCAAAAGCGCTGGCAAGTATTCGGTTGAAGCAAGAAAGCTGAATATGTGCCGTCTCTCCGTTCGTGGATAAATCTGGTCATTTAGCAAAGACAACATTTTCAATACAACCTGATGCCAAATGCAACTAGCCTCTATAATTCGCGAGAAACCTCACCTTCAGTTCAGTTCACCTCGCTTCAGTGGAGCAGACCAGATCAACAATATGTAGTGTGACGTCGATGCTACCACCGAACTCAGAAGTCCGTAATGGCGGGTTTGTTCCCTATAACAGGCTCTGGTCCTGTTTACAGGCAGGTGTCGTCAGTCGAAACAGGATTCTTCCATGACGCCTCATCGGATGTGACTTCCTAAACAACTTAATTTTGTTCCTTCACTTGCATTACTTATTCAAGACTTTCGTTTCCACGAGAGAAGTCAATACACTCTCTTTCCTCCCCCTCCCTCCCATGTCATCCTGTCCCTTTACTCACCCGAAGCGCTGGAATTGCTACCAAATAACAAGAAAAAGTGGAACAGCAGAATGTGGGTCCAGAGAACAGAAACCTTTAAGACCTTGACACTGTACAACGATCTGGTTTTACAGCCTTCTCAACACGTCACTCGGTAGCGTTCAAGTGAGACTTAATAAATCATTTCACTGTTGTATCTAAGTATAGTTATAATTGGTATAGTCAGTCATCTCGCAATGGACTTAACGTATTTGATGTGCTGAGGGGTAACAATGTCGACTAAAATAAAACGAGGCGTATGGGGGGAGTTGAACTTTTACCGATATAAGTTGACAAATATATGCAAGTGTTTTCAGAACAATACTGACCACCCAATTTCGTCTAAAAATGATAGAAAAGACGCTTTGTGATAGAAGACTGAACGGGTTAAATGCGGGACAGTCAACAGCACATTTGAGGGCGTTGAAACGTTGTCAGAGAAAAGTTTAAACATGTAGTATAAAAAATCTTAGGAATAATATTTGATTTGGACTTGCACATAAACGCAGTTGATTGGCTGTTCCTGCGGCAGTGCAGCAATGACGGTGACGTTGTTAACAGTACTGCGCTCCTTCTTCAATACTGCTTCCTCTTCTTTCTTTGTGAAGTTTTTGCAGAAGCCCTTCTTAGCCGATGGTTTGCAGTCATGGCACCCTTTACTGAGGTAGTCGGAGCATCAGGCTCAGTGCTGTCTTCCACAACGGAAGAGGATGGAGATAGATTTTGTATGCGGCGCTTCTCGGTGCTAAAGGCACTGATTTCCGGCTGCAGTGGTGATTAAGGACTGTACAGTGGCTTGGCACCTTGCCATGCCTAAGAACAGTTGGTTCTCTGTAACGATCTCTTTGAGTGTAGCTTATGGGTTGTCCTCCATCTTGCGCAGAGCACGAGCGCGAATGCCACCGTCTTTTGGAGGCCACAGATTCACACTAAACACTTCATCTATTCCGGTTTGCTAGTGTTGAAATCGGTGATAACGTTACGCCGATATGTGTAGACTCTGTTACGCCGATATGTGTAGACTCTGTTACGCCGATATGTGTAGACTCTGTTACGCCGATATGTGTAGACTCTGTTACGCCGATATGTGTAGACTTTCAAAGACTCTGTCTTGCGCTGAATTCCGAGGTAAATGTAGCGACAGGCAAAAATCGACGTGCTATGTTCGAAAAACTCTCCCGATATCATGATGGTGCCTTCGAGTGAGACCCTGATAGAAAATGGTTGGTGAAGGGAGACTTTTGTAGAGGCATCTAGCTCCGAGACGACAAGCGGCACGCGCGGGGTTATCGAAAGCCGGCACCGTCCTTGGAGATGACATCTTCATATCTGTTGAACTATACATCAAACGTGGCGTTATTGTCAGGATCGCAGTCGTGTCGACAGCGACTTGTGATGAACTCTGCAATGGATACAGGAAAAGCAGGCTCCAGGCCGGTCAGCATCTCCACCTGCTCCATGACGGCTGCTAACGTCCGCTGCTATCGTTCCCCCTGAGCTTCGTTATGGCTCGAACCGCCTTGGCGCTGATTAATGTTGAAACAAATCATAGTCGCCCTAGGCTTCTCCTTCTCTTTGTACACTCAAATGTGGTGAAACGGCGGTAGAATTTTGCTATGACCCCTTGAGAAGTTTTAGTCTTAGCGCGGATACTGCATGAGATGAAGAACGCAATATATTACGTGTGGTGCTAAAGAGAGAACCCAAGATATTCATTTCTGATGTTACAGTGAACGGTTTGCTTTTATAGCGTTGCTTTTCGTGCAGTGCCATTGTTCAACTAGTTTATTTCGACCTGCAAAGCCTATATAACGCGGACCTAAGCCTATTGAAGTCACTCTTCTCCATCGTCGCCTCTCCAAACAGCAGCCATCTTGGAACGCTTCGCGTTCCTCAGTGTGCTCTTTATGAGTTGTGGTGTCCCTCGATATATGACGTCGACTATCTGTGTATCTCCTATCGTCTCACTCGGTCTCCTCTCAACGTTGTGGCTGCTAGAGGTACAACAGAATATAAGAAGACAGTATTGACTAGTGCGACAATATAAATATTCTCATTTCGTTTAACAAGGATATCCTTTCTGCGTCCCGTTAGGCCAGCAACGTGAAGGATTCTTTGCCTTCACTTTAAACCTCACCGCTCTTTAATTTGACACCGACCTTCCACTTTACTGTCAGTATACATTCATATTTTCCTCGTTGATTGTACGAAGTATATTCCGCAGTATTTTTCCCTGATAACAGGATATATTTTCGCAATGGCGCATATATATATATAACAATAAGCACATAATGATAAAGACCTGATGGAAAATTTTATCAGCGACACTTCAGCGTTGATTTTTCCTCACCTTTCATTCTTATCCATCATGACGTGTTTTCGCGCCAGCGTTTTTATGAACTGTTTTCAGTTTCAGCTCCTTTCGTCGTATACATTCCTGTAAAAACGTCCTTCGACTGTATTTCAGTACGAAATCTCCCGGTTATTTCCAATTTTATCCACTACGTCTCTGTGATCTGATATCATCATCCACTGATCTGCACCGTCATTGAGCGGCAAATACTCCGGCGTCCATTCCTCCATAAGAACTTGTGCTCCTGTGAATGATTTGACGACGAAGACCTTATACAGCTGTGATAAACTGAGATTTACTCAGTTTAAATGATTCTCGAGCGGTAAGTTTTAAGTGATCCTAACAACGTATTCTATATGGCCCTAACAACGTAAGTCAAATGTGGGAAGTGAGATTGGCAGAAGGAAGCAGGTAGGAAGGGACAAACAGAAGAGAAGAGAGGGTAAATGCTGGAGGTATTGGATTTCGGTGTAATCTGGGAATGCCATGTTAATCTCTCGTGTTTCATTTTTTTGCCATCGATGTTCTTAGTTTTCCCGGTGCTGCTTCACTTTACTCTCCAATCGTCGCGAAACCCGAGATGCGTCATCGCAGTTCATTGCAGCCAGCGTGTAGCAAAAAAGCGCTAACCGCCTCAGCGGCGCCTATGACGACCGGAAACGATGACACACCCAGCGGAAACTGGGAGACAAAAACTAAACGTTTCAATGGGAAAAAGGGCACATTGCATGCATCACCGGAAATGGAAGGCGGAGCTGGGCAGATCAGCGGAATCTGCCCTAGCAGAGGCTCGCTATTCGGACGGTTCTGACGACCAAGGGCAGGTTCCTGGCTGGTGAGCTCAGGAGGGCTCCGTCGAAACGCCTCCCCCAAGTGACCCTCTCTCTTGTATTCTACCTGTATAATACTGATCTGCTGCGAGCTGCATCGTCTCATCGAACACCTGAACGTAAGTCAGCACCTTCTAAGCACATTTTTATTTCTTCGTTCAGTACATGGGGACTCAGGCCAGAGCGTAACCATAAATAAATATGGCATCTGCTGCGTACCAAGCCTCCATCCGAGTGAAGGCTAACTTGCTAAAGGCAGTTATGAAAAGAGTAATTTTTCCTAATTTGCGTGCGCTTGCTGCACAAGGAGAACTGCTCTTTTGCAACTGTGCAAGTGGAGGCAGCAATTCGAAGACTAGAACGTCACATTTCTGAGGTCGACGCTGACCATAGCGCTTCGCTAGAATACATAAAGCAACTCTACGTTCGGCCGGTGAGAAAGCTAATGAAGCTTCAATTTACCAAACTCTGGCAGAGGCGCCAGATAGTTTTTTCATCGTAATCGATGAGGCTAGAAGTGTAATGGATGACATGACCTTATCACTGCAAACTTAAATCTTGATTTGCTTTCAGCTCACCTTACTCCGCAGGTTTCACACCTTCTCGGAGAAACGCAATAATCCGCAGGACATTGCATTCATATTTTAGCTCGTCTTTTTTGACCGCAGAAATGTTTTGAAGGAAAAGTTTTTCGTATAATAAGATCGGCTCAAAATGGACTAACCGAGAGGGAACATGCGCGACTGTTCAAAGCATGCTCAGTTATGCATGACTTCCTTCGGAGACGTTCGACCAACACAAAATAAGGTATATGATATACCTGGTGATTAACAATTCGTTCATCAAGTTTAGTGGTCCGAGTAACTCAAGTTTCAACGATTACTCAAGTCAAAGTTATCGCATATTCGAACAGAGATATGCATGCTCATAAAAAGGATATGGCATCGACGCAATACTGTTTTACGAAGCAAATCTGCAAAACCTCAAAGTTGTGTGCACTGAAGACTATAAGTGCGCAGCAGAATATTTTACCCAAGCTCTTCGGACAATATGGATGTCGCGAAACGCGAGATGCGTCATCGCCGCTCATTGCAGCCAGCGTATAGCAAAGAAGGGCTAACCGCCTCAGCTTCGCCTATGACGACTAGGAACGATGAAGCATATAGTGCAAACGATGATACACCCAGCGAAAACTGGGAGATAAAAACTAAAAGTTTCAATGGGAAAAAGGGAATGCTTCATACATCACCGAAAATGGTCAATGGGATAAGGGGCACGTTGCATACATATCAGAAGTGGAAGGTGGAGCTAGGCAGATCAGCGAAATCTGCCCTAGCAAAGGCTCGCCATTCGGACAGTGGTAGCAACCGGGGACAGGCCCCTAGTGTGGAGCTCAGGAGAGCTCCGTATTAAGCGTCACCCTTCAAGCGGTCCTCCCCTTTGTGTAATCATCTATTATTCGTAATATTGAATTCCTGTCAACGTTTGTATTCTCTCTGATCAACACTGGTCTGCTGCAAACTGGGCCGCATCGGCACATCAAATTACTGAGCGTAAGTAAACTTCGTTTAAACGTAGTTTCACTTTTGTTCGTTCAGTACAATGGATTCGCCTACGACTTTTCGAGAGTGGCGACCTTACAGATGCTATTTTGGATCGCATCCTAATATTCCTACAAGATTTGCACATGGGTGGAGTTGTAAGAATCCTTTATCAACAGCGAACCACGTTATGCAATAACATATTAGCTCCCTGAGGAGCAAATCTCGAGTTCCTTCCTGAACGCTGTGGATTCCTGATATGTAGGATGTTCTGGTCCAATGATATTGCTATTGTGCGGCATTTTTTGCCATTTTTTCATTATTCGAATGGTGCCCTTGTGTGAAAAAAGGATCATAATCAATGTTGCGTCCGTCTTTTATCTGCCTCATCTATGCAATGCGGAGTTTCCATGAGATGCTTACTGGTAAGACATTCCTAGTGCTCTGTTTTAGTCGAAGAAGTTCCGAGTTATTTTCTTGGCGCTGCCCTGCGCGGTCCGATTCTATAACGAATTCAACGTTTTGTCGAAAAATGTTGGCTCATGATACCAGTCACACTTAAGCAACACTCTCTTTTAAGTTCTGGCATCCCAGACTTTGAAGTATAGATATGACGCTCTCAGCGCCTATTGCTATGTTGCAGATCACACTCTTAGTTTTTATTTATATCCTCTAGTTCTAAACAAGAATCCATTCCTCGCACATTTGATGAGCATCTGCAGCGCAACTTTAGCAATGATGGGTAACGATTTTAACAAATGTGCAGCATTAGAGGTGGTTCCTGCGACAAATTGAAGTCTGCTATGATTTCCTGGGAAGTCATCTAGTCGCAGGCCGCATCGTCTTCGTCACACCTGCTAATTTCTTGCCAAGGATCTCCTGGAATCCAGTTTGCTGGAACGCAGTCGATAGTTTTGATCTGAAATGTAAAATTTCATGCACTAGCCGGTGGCTGTTGAAGATTTCCTTCAAATATAGAGAATTCGGCCAATAAAGATGTTTCGCTTCCGGATGCTGTGAGAGCGTATTTTTACGGACCACTAACAGGACTGTGCAGGATGCCTCACTCAGAAACCGAAAGTTCTGCTCATAAGAAGCTTCCAACTTACTTCTCAGCTTTACCAGTTCATCTTAAAGTAACTCTTCTCATTGACGACGGGCTGCCCCCACTGTGCTCTCCAATTTTGGAGCATTTGCAGTGAAGCGTTTTCTGTGAAGCGCGCAAGTCTCCTATGGTGTCATTCGAATCTCCCCTGTGAACTGAAGGCGGCTAAACAGGCATGGAGTCTTTGCAGATCGATTTCTGCTCGATTCGAAATGCACGAACAATTCTTGATATTTAGCTTATCTCTCCTTCCCCCTATTCCCACACATGCCTTTGAAAATTCTCTAGTGTTCATCGGTTTTTAATTCACAACGCTATAAGTGCTCTCTTTCGCGAAGAAAACTCTGCGAACAATGCAAGTTCACGGCATGTATGAACTGAATAGCCAACGTGACGCGGCAAAACTCTATCCAGCGTTAACTCGCCTATTGGACTTAAAGAGTCCGGGCGCTTTGATGTACCGGTCGGCTCCTTTCTCCTCAGTTGAGTCTGCGACTGAACCGTCGTCCTATGTGCTTCACTTATTTTGACGTGTTGTGCGAGCTTTTAAACGAAGAACAGAAACTAAGCAACTTATATCGTTCAACTTTTCAAGTAAATGAATTGCAGTTTTGTGTGCCAAACACATCGACCGTTATTTTGTAGTCATCCAAGATGCTTAGACGAGAGCTTTAGATGAAAAAACCAGGTTTTCATAGATGTAGACTAAGGTGATGAATAGCTATGGCGACCTCATTGTCTATTTCCCCATGGTATGCATGCGATGCGCACTTCAAATTTTCGGGAACCAGTTATTTCTACACGAATACTGCATGTGGAATGATTTGTTGCGGGTCCAGCTTTCTCGAGGATTACTGATTGGCCCATCCATTGGCCATGTGCTATTTTTATCCTCCGTTCGGAACTCTTGGGGTTTTTGTGGCTGTGTCTGGGGAGATCTTGTAGCCCTGCTGCTACCGTAAACGATGTAGCAATTGAATATTCTCCCGCGCAGACCTCTGCCCTATTTGTGAACTACTAGTGCATGGTTGCTGTTACTTTCGGGTTTTTAAGCTCAAAAATACTGTATAATTGAGAACTGACTTTAGGTATCCTCTTCATAACTTCAAAGCGATAATCATCACTGCCACAGCAAGGATTCATTTCGAAGGAAACATGTCGTAGCTTTGGTAATCCTTCCAACGCACTCAGATCCCAGTCTGTGAACTGAAAAGTCGTCGTCAGGGAACAGAATATCATTGACTTTGGCACCTTTGGCCAACATATGCAAGCGGTAAGCGCTGTGCCGCATGAAAATAGAAGGTTATATTGCTTTGAAACAAATCGAGTACCAAGAAGTCCCTTCTCGATTCAAACGAGCGTCCACAGTGCACTAGGATTTGGTATTAACATTGCAATTAACCCTCATGTGATCACAGCTCCATCCTCAAAAGTCCTCAGTCTCTCCCTTTAAAAGTTAATCAGAAAAATAGCTAATGAAATGCTCATCGAAGAACTGAATGTCAATGGAGACATGACATGCGTTGAACAGACTGGCAGTTATTTGAATCCGTGGTGCGTTTTCTTTCCTGACTAAGCAGTCACTAAATTTTTACGTTACTGAGAATTAACATTGATTTCTATCCCATGCACAACTTCCGTAGTACAGCGAGTGAGATCTTCGTTTGACACTGCCATCTGAGGTTTCGCTGCAGATTTGGTCTAGGCATGAGCACTTACTCCGTGTATAGCATCGTGACAATTCGTAAAGCACACCTCGGTATTTGATCGGGTTGTATTTCCTATTCTCGTCAATAAGGACTAAAATGAGTGATTACAGAGGAGGAAAAAAACTACAACCTTTGGACTGACCTGCTATGAATGCTTGAAATGTACTGCTATTGCAGCTTCAGCAAAATATCGATGGCAGCAACTTGTCTATGTGACTCGTTCGATGCAGTTTTGCCCAAAAGTTGCCCTCCATCTGATATCAGGCACCAAGCAAGCAGCGAAACGTTTTTTTCACCTACCTAATGACTGAAAATTGTCACCTTATTGTTTCTAAACCACGCTGTTTGTAGCTCCTGCAGATGCTGCACATTTTCGATCCTCTTAAGCTGATTATCGCTGAGGTCGATTAGCCGGAGTGCAATGTTGTTCTCAAGTCCTGCGAACGTCCACAGATTGGTATCATATGAATTGAGAGCAGTGATAAGTTGAACGACAGTAAACTGGCAACCTCCCCTTTTTCTTCGCTCCCTCCTCTCTCCTCTACTTCACAGGGCGCTGTCTCGTACCTCAGTAGAACGGAGCTGTACGCAAAACTAACAGATATAAACCTGAATTAAGTCGTTCATCGACTTTATTACACATTTTTTGCTTTTGCTTACCTGCAGCATCTATTAATACGTAGATATGGCCTGCTTCTGTTCAGGTGCCATATCTGCTGGTGTTTTCCTAGTGTTGTCAGATGTGTGACAGTGATTCAGCACATCCAAACTGGTATTGCAGAATGCATGGTCACACTGTAAATATTACGATACGCCGAAGGCATGTGATGACGAGGAGCAGTGACATGATGGAGATCACGTAACTGCATAGTACGGAGATCATATTTCACGACGGACTGTTGCGTAACGACGTCTGTATATGCCCTCCCTTTCACCGTCATTTTATGTATGTATGTGTATGCTCAGTAATGTGTAAGGCTCAGTGTATGCGTATGTCCAGTGTGTCACGCCTCCCTATTTTCGCGTAGCAAAACTTCCTATTCAACTACCTGTCCTCGACAACATTTCGTCGATTCTACAGCACGCAGCACGTTCATCAGAAACATAAGCGTGTTTCGCATTTTGGAAATTTTCCGGTCTAAACTGCATAGTACGGAGATCATATTTCACTGTGAACATTATTGACCTCTATATGAATAGTGTGGGATGTGGTCCGTAGATAAATGCAGCTTAACACATGTTTAAGCTATAGTTGGTGACCTCAAACTAACTACGTTCATAGGAACTTTGATGCGCACCATTTCTACTTGTGAACGAACATAGAGACACATTCCAACTCAGTAATTCGTGAAAACTAAATTTCAAATAGCCCTTATTAGTGTGGTTGTTATCTGCACGTGTTTATCCGTCCACTTGTTTATCCAAAATTTGGTAGAGTATTTCACAGGCTCCCCTTATCATTCATTAACGTACATATATTCATAGTATCAGTGGATCCTGTCAATTAAAAAAATTTCGCAGATGAGGGTCATTCGTCGCGAGCGACAGCCCGGACATTTTTGTGACTCTCGTGCTCGTGGCGACCACTACACCTTCCCAACTATCCTTTTTTGCTCGCTTTTTTTCATCATCTGAAATTCCGTTCCTGATTTCTTAAAGGGCCTCACGAAGACCATAATCACAAGAAGCACTTTGCATCGCGAAATACGAGATGCATCATCGCGGCTCATTGCAGCCAGCGTGTAGCAAAAAGGGCTAACTGCCTCAGCGGCGCCTATGACGACCAGAAACGATGATACAACTAGTGGAAACTGGGAGAAAAAAACGAAATGTTTCAATGAGAGAAACATGACGTCGCATGCATCAGAGGAAATGAAAGGCGGAGTTAGGCAGATCAGCGGAAATTGCCCTAGCAAAAGCTCGCCATTCGGGCAGAATTAACGACCAAGGATGAGTCCCTGGTTTGAAGCTCAGGTGAGCTCCACTTTAAGCATCTCCCTTCAAGTAATCCCCCAACGTATAATCTTCTATTATTCATAATATCTGAATTCCTGTCAACTCCTGTATTCCATTTGTTTAACACTGTTCTGCTGGGAGTTGGGCTGCATCGTTACGCCGAACGTCAATGGACGTAAATCACTCCCTTTAAACAGTTTTTCATTTTTCTTCGTTCGTACACTTTGTAAATAAAGGAGAGGTGGCTAAGTCTGCACTTGAGTCTATCCTTATGAAAAGAAAAAGTATTTTGCCGTCTTGCAAGAAGTCGTGTGATGAAAATCGAGTCAGACTCAATGTTATGGCGCATGTTAAAGTGGACGCTTCATCTCGGTTTGAAAATTTGAAGAATGAATTTGGAACTTTCCTGACAAAGTCCCTCTCCGTTCTGTTCTTGGTGAGCTGGACATCGCTAATTTCAAAGAATATGAAATCATTTGTTCGCGTACGAAGGAATGATATCTGGTGTGGCAGCTAATAACTCAACGAAAGCGCACAAGGAGAGAGAATTGGAGCGTTTCAATCAGCGAGAAAAGTGAAATCCGCCAAAAGTCAACGAAAACCTTTAATTCAATTCCAACTTGATCAACCCAGCCAGCACGTATTCAAAATATAGCCCTATTACAATCCTTCTCTAAAATCAACTCTCCGCATTGTTGAACCCAGCTCTGTACATGTCATACCCAATCAGTTTCGAGTGAACGAACCGCATACCTACAGTACGCAAGTAAAACACTATGCAATGGCCCAAAACGCTTTCCACATGGAATGCTGTAAAATTGACGGCGCATTTGAAACAGTGACAGCTTCAGTTCGCAGCACAGTTAGACAATGCAAAAAAAAAAAACGTGATACATCTCCAAACTTTGCCACTTTGCCAGTTAGTGAGCATAGAACTACCCTCAGCCCCTCATGTTTTTCCCTAAAGGAAAAGATTCCATTTAATGCGTTAATGCATACGGTCCTAGAAATGACATTAGATTGCAGTGCAATAGCTGCGACGTGATGGAAGTTTGTACTTAGTCCTTATATTCTCTAGTGCGATTAATGGGAATATTCGAACTTTTTGTGTTCCGATAATCTTTCATCATCTGCTTATTCATACATGACTTCTATTTATTAAATTCTTTGTTATCTCTACTTGCGCAATATTTGCACATCTTTATGTGCTGCAAGTATATTTCCTTTTCTTCTCTTCTGCTTTATATGATCAAAAGTTCGACTAACCTTCTATGTTTTGAATGCCGTTTTGAGATAGAATTAACTCCTGTAACGTAACAAGTTTCGACAATCCTAAAACAAGTTCAACTCTCCGATCTTTGTTGCCCAAGAAAACCATAGATAAAAGACGGCCAACTTTTTCCACCTTACGCGGCCTCCTAGAAGATGATACTTACTTTTTGATATGCTCCATTATGGATGAATGACGCACTTAGATGTAATGGCTAAGAGCTGACCCACGTGCCAAGTGGAGCCACGAACTCATAAGTGGAGCCAACTGGAGCCATCTGCTCTATGGCAAGAAAACAGCAAAAGGAGATGTGAACATTTTACAGTTCGCCGTCATCAGAACATTCCACTGAACATTGTGCAAACTTGCCAGTCAATAATATACGCATTTTTACGTTACCTACCTACATATGTAAATGGATTTCAGACGTTTTCATTTTTGAGCTAGAAGTGGCGAATAACGATAGCAGCCGCATGACCGTCTACAACCACTTGCCGAAGCGGTATGGATAACTTTTGATTGCGCTTCTAAAGTTCAGACACCACCGATCAACGCTAGCATCAGTAATGTTTCACACTTGAAGTGCTCGGCAAGGAAAAATAAAATCAGTAGGAATTATGTAGATCAAGTTAGCTATCGTAGAAGAATATAATCACCTTCCATCTTCTTGATCGCGTTCCCAGGCAGACTAAGTACCGTCAAGTTAGTGAGTCGGTCGAGATTTTCGATCATTCGAATTTGGTTAGCGCCAAGGAAGAGCTTCTTCAGTTGTGTCAGTTTATCGATGTTTTCGATGCATCTAATACGGTTGTCTCCAAGTTCAAGCAACTCGAGCTTATTCAACTGTAAACTCTGTTTCCTCTTTGCGTTTGCAAACGTTCTTAATCATTAACACGAGGAAGTTCTTCTAAAGCAGTGCTGCTTCTTACGCGTGCCGAGTTTTGGTCCTAATTCAACAGGTCGGAATGACCTGAGACCATACTATGAATGAGTGACATGTTCAGTTATAAACCCATAAATGCAGCACTCTAGAACTTTTACCCAAATCTAAAAACAGATAAAACAGTTTACAACTCTGGCCGCTGATGCAGCTAGGTGACTGAACATAACCGTTCAATTTTGAGATGCTGGAATACTGCAGATTGTTGAAACAGGCCAGCTTTAGCGAACAATTGAACACTCGTCTCACCACTCCTTAATTAGCTTCTAAGAATGCGGAAATTCACAGCAAGAGCATGACTTTCACCAGATAACTCACGTGATCCAGATTTTCTATTTTGCGGATTTTGTTGTGAACCAAATAAAGTGTCTTTAGATTTCGAAGTGTGTCCAAGCCACCAATCTTTTCTATGCGATTAAAAGAAAGATCAAGCGTCTCCAGATTTGTGAGGTTTTCTAATCCTGCGATTTCTGTGATCTATAAATTAAGTTAACATCTTTAATTTTTAATATCTTCAAGACGGCTAGGGTCACATTTGTTGCCGGCGACAGTAGTGATAAATGTGGTTGAAGGCAGAAAAATCAACGTGACATTGATTCACTGAAACTAATTACTCATGAATGATCGAGGAATTCTCCACCTGTGAGAATTTTCGACTGCTGCTTATGCCGCAGTGCATGACTGTCCATTTATACTGGACTGTATCGGCCATGCATTACTTCGCATTCGTGCTGTGAATGAAAATCTTTGTTGCAGAAGTAACGCATATCATTTAGGTACTTCCCAGGTGATAAAAAACACAGAACTTTAGATAAACGATTTGTAAATAGGTGGGAAAATGTAATTAGCTGACTATGGAGAAACTAAGAGCACTTAAAGAAAGTGAATATTAGAGAGGCGTTGCACTGCTGCGTACGGTCAAGATGGTACGAGCCGAATGGAAGCAAAGTTTAATAAAGCCACTCAACGTGGTCAACGAACGTGATGGGGTGAAACCTACCAATATAACTGATTATATACGCAAAATAGCTGTGGGTTTGAGATACGCAGCTACAGGAATAGAGAAAGATGGAGATGTGATCGGATAGAAAAGAATGGATATCACAGAGGTACACCAATGCAAAATTGAGTTGCAGTGCGTCGTTCATTAGAACATATGGAATAATAACTAAGTGGAACACTGATTTACAGTTGAGAGCGTGCAAGTGGGTGTTATCGTTTCATACAAACCTCTATTTGACTAATCATTTTAATTTTCAGCGGACTATTCCTTCCTTTAGGTGGATACAAGCATTGAGTTCTTTTGCAAATAATACTGCCACTTAATAATAAGACAGAAGCGTTGCACGTGCCTGATTATCGTAAAGATTGAGTAGTGTCAAATGCTGCAGACTGCTAAGGTTTTCGATTTTCGTAATAAGGTTCCATCGAAGACACAGCGACCTTAAGTTCTTCATATGCGCATAGTTCTTGATTTTCGTTATCCGATGTCTTATTAAACCTAGGCTCTCAGCCTCTGGATCACATTCGCCTTCAAAAAATCATTAATTACTTTTGTCGAGAAATGCGAGATGCATCATCGCGAAGACACATCTAGCGGAAACGGGAAAACAAACACTAGACATTCCAGTGGAAGAAAGGTGACGTTCGATGCGCAGAGGAAATTGTAGGCGAAGCTAGGCAGATCAGAGGAATCTGTCCAATCAAAAGCTCGCCATTCGCGCGGTGCTAAGCGACAAGGGAGAAGCCCCCGGTCAGCAGATCCTTTTGAGTCGTCTCCTTTCCAGTTATTCATAATTTCGGTCAATTCTTGTATTTTAGTTGTTTAACATTATTCTGCTGTGAACTGGGCTGCATCGTCTCATCGAGTTACTGGACGTAAATCACCACTCCCCTTAGACAAATTTTCATTTTTCTTCGTTCCCTACAAGTTCACTGTATCAAAGCTACTACAAAGTGGCAGTTGGGCATGCTGAAATCCACCAAAAATGTTTTGTTAAACACGGTCAGAGGGGAATCAAGTCCTATTTTAATGAGAGAAGAAAAAGACAGTGCTCGGCATGGCTTTTTCATCGAAATCTCTGACCTAGATAAACGCTGTTAAAGAAAAGAAAAGGCTGCAGAATTTGCGCATGAGATGAGCAGAGTTAGCAACATTTCACTTCGTTGGAGGTGCTGTGTTGGATGTTTTCACTCATTCATGCAGTTTTTATCTGCCAAAAGCACTAAGGACCACTCAGCACATAGCGTCATTAGGAAATCACAAAAATCACTAATGCCGTGTTCCCGCATTATTATACAACCAGTTTTTTCTCCGTTCGCTGTTGCAACGGCCTTTTTGCAGTGTATTTTCCACGAAGTCTTTACTTCATCTCAAATTCTCTTCAAGTTGTGCATTTAAAACTCAAACATAAACGACTTTCTTCAGGAGCGATGCAGTAGCTTACAGATTTCCATTTTGAGCCATAGGGTACTTTTGCAAGAAACGAAGGTATTGGCTATGTTCGACTTTGTTTAGAAAATGTTCCTGAGCATGCTCTGCACTTCTCAACATTTACCACATATTATGTTATATCCGAAAATTCTCAGAGGAGGAAAATGCAATCAATCCACTAGCCGCAAGCTTACAATCGTCCGAGAAATCTTCATTTTGGAGGCGACCATCCGCTGACATTATTCGTTGGCAAATAGCTTTTCTTCTACCTTGTTCATTGAAATCTTTGCATTATGCAGTTCTACGATGACCGATGCGATTATCCCCGTACAATGACATCATTTGCCAAATCGCATTTTTCCTTCCGCACCGTGCGATACTAGTTTTTACATAAAAGTACAATCGCATCGCCTTTTTTCATCTGTACGTGCATCAAATGAGCGGGTGTTACGCTTTTCGAGTTTCAAATTGAGCCTTTGGGTCCTATTTCTTGGAAGAGAAGCGAGAAGGTCACTGAGGCCGTGAGGAGTTGAAATAGCCTTCTATGACATGCCATAACTGTTCCACCCAGTCTCCAGTTGCATTCATTGTGTTTTTGACGAAGAAAAGAACGATTCTATCTGAAGCTTGGACCACATTCGAGACTTCGACAACTGAGACTATCTGCACGCGGTTTGGAGGTGTTGGATTGAATTGATGTCTCTTGGAAGTTCTAGACTGAACGACATTTTTCGGAGATCAAGGCCATGCTGAACCTCCACAGAAAGCACTGCTTTCGAAAGATACCGTCAACGTCTAAAAAACCTTCCACTATTATTTTCAACGTTTGAACGCAACGCTGTGGTTCCACTACACCTTGAATGGGTTAAAACACCTGCAGCAATAAATAGATATACTTTTAGCGGCATTTTCCACGTGAGGTGACAAAATTGGAACGAAATTGGGTTTTGACCTTGAAGATTGACCTTGAAATTTTATTACCATAGTTTTAGCACTTCGGACACTGGAGTTGTCGCACACATAGGAGCGTACACGCGCATAAAATGGCACAATCAAAGCATATTCCCGGTAAGAACGCATATAATTGCATGGAATCGGCATTTTACTATCGCCTTCCTTGTTTTTTGTTCCGTCTCGTCTTGTTTGATTGGCTTGATTGATCGATTCTTTGAACGACTTATACTGCCATCCCATTTACGACGGATTGCTGCATTAAAAATTAATCGTACTTTTACCCTTCGTTTAATTCATAAAATATCATCGCGTCAAAATCTCTGGCATCGCGCTGTATTCACTCCTTTTAAGATGGTAATTATACCTTACTTTCCCTGCCTTGTAAAAATCAGGTGCACTGTCCGCACTGTGTGCGGGCAGTGCACTTGATTTTTGCCATTTGTGCGTGTCCGGAATCAGGTCAAAATCAAATGTTTTTTATGACTGCTGTGAGGTGTTGCTCGAACACTCAAAGCTCGGTCTCTGATGAAAAAATAAACATAACTACTGGTTCTACTGCTCCAGCCAATGAAACCTGTAAAGTTAATCAGTACAATCATGCGTTGCGCTTTCAACCAATATGTGAACATTCGAATATCCGGCTCTTTCTTCGGCGAAATTTGCCTTGCTTAGAGAAAGAAGCAAACGAGTAAGGTAAGTTCTGAATGAATTATGCAAAAACAGAAAAACCACCGGTGAATTCGTTTAAATTAAGATTTTCGTAATCACTATGCCTACGTCTCGTCTCGTACCACGAATTCACATGATGTAAGCAAAAGTATAAGTCACAGTCGGACCTCCTCATTAGGTATCCTTGTTTATAAGAAACGGTTTAGGTGTGCGTTTATTCGAGCATTTAATCTTCCATGCAACACTTCAGGGAAAGAGAGAGATGCCAAGACTGTGTCGAAATTAACAGAGGCTATCGATCCATTCTATCTTTGTTCCCGTTCCTTCCTTTTCATTGCTGTCTGTAAATTTCAAAGTGACTTCTGCAGACCGAAGCATTTTTGAGCTGCTGCTGCCAGTAAATGAACATTTGTTTGAAGTGAGATGTATGTGCGGTAAAGCCATCCACACATGTGCGCCGTTCACAGCAGCGCAGAACACAGAATTCATGGGTTTGAGCTGCAACAAGGAATAGTGGCGTTCTGCACGCACGAATCCTGCACATTTTAGCTGCCACAGAGGAAGTGTGTTACTGCATGTTGCCTGTGCTTAGATATTCCTCCTTCAGTAGAAAGATGTGTTCATATGTCGTAATTTGACTTGCAAAGGTTTAATTAATTTCACAGGTTCCCAGGAATTCCTGATTAGTATGGTGTTACGAAGTAGGTTAGCTAGCGATAATAAGCAAATGCGATAGCAAGCAAATACGTTAATTGGTTTATGTACGTGTTGGCTGCTCTGCACTTTTACGTCTTCTTGTACACGATAGCACAACGAAGAGTTGAAGATAGCGCTTCAAGGCAGTTAGGAGTTCGGCAGTCAAGATTTCCATAATTTAAAGGAGGCAGAAAAAGGAGACTTTCTGAATGTTCGACGACAGTGCGGCTAAACGATTGTTCGTCTCCATGATGGTGTTCCATAGTGATGACATAATTCTGAACCAGAAGCAGTAATTCTATACCATCTCTGTTTCGGCATCTACACTGAACTGGAGGCGCAAATTTTGGGCCGCTGCGGCTTGTCCGTGTGTTTATTTGATTTTACTATTAGGAAGTTAGTGGGCATTGTCGCAGTTCGTTCCGCTACGCAGTCGTCTTGTCATCCCAATTTGTGATTAGGCATCAATGAAGTAGCGAGCATGCAGGCTTGGGAATGGATGCCGTTCTTTAATAGCGTTTATTCCCAGATGTTGACGTCCTAGATAGAAGTGAGCTCTGGATGCCTGTTGGGAGATTATGAGCATGCGGTAATGCGATGTCAGGAGTTCCAAGTGATGGGCACTGCATGCATTTCAAAAGTAATGTGCTTGTATTCTGATTATATCCCGAGTTGTTTCAAAACCTGCTGAGCGTTATTCTATGCAAACGCCTTCAAGACGTGCATAATTCCATAGGACATTAGGTTTTGATCTTTTAAAACAACAGAGTCGGTAGAAAAGCAGCAAACCTGCACCTCTGGTCTTTGGTTTACCCGAAACAGGTGCAAAAGTCGAGCTGGAATGCTACAAACCGATTGATGCCTATGAACGAGGAAAACATGGTCTGAAGCGTATGAATTGTTTAAGCTGCACCCAACGTTACGACGAATGGCCTTCCCACCTCCCTTTCATACACATACAAAAGCATACTTTATGAGTATCTCCGAATATATTTCGTCGTTTTTGTATCAACAGAAGTGTTCCATTCTGCAACCTCACCCTCTCATTCGTTGGTCAGCCATGTTTCGGTGATCTGCTCCAAATTTTCACTGAGAAGAATGAGGCAAGTTTCATTAATATGCACTTGCCTCGAGTTCTTGTTTTTGAATAAAATGCATGAACATTTGTAATATACGGTATGCAAAGCTTCTATTTGGTTGTGAAATATTCTTCATTCGTGATGGCGCTGCCTTATCCTCTCATGCATATTGTTGCTTCCACATATTGTTACCACCAAACAACTGTATTCATCGGATGTATCAGTGTGCCATTTTCGCGCAACTCACATCCAGTGTAAATGTAAAGTTCGCAGAAGCAGTGCCAGCTATAAATTGGGCAAAGCCTACGGATAGTGCCTATGCAAGCGTGTGAGAGGAGATTACTTCGAAAACCAAAGGCAGAGGTAGGTGCGCAGGCGCAGATATTTATTCTTCTGACGCACTGTGGGACCAAGCAGTTTAAGAGGCCACCAAAATGCGTCTCTCGGAGTAGTTACAGGAGCAGAACAATCGCATCAACGATGATAATGAATGGAGCTGTGTTGCTCGTGATATTAATTCATGACCGTTATCTAAGAATAACTCTTGTGGATGAAATGTCGACAGATTTTCGCAGGTGGTCTTTGCCACCAATATCCGTCTGTACTTGAAGTGACCGAAGTAACGGTGAGAGCAAAAGAGTTTACTTCCACATTACCATCGCTGGCTTTCTACTTCCGAAACTTGAAAGAGGTTTCGAAGCTATCGGGTAGGAGGATTCCCAATTAAGAAGAAATGTGCGAACGTTACTTTGTCCTTAAAGCTTCATGGTCACTGAAAACGCTCGACCGCGAGTTTCGTATGGAACGCGGCGAAGTGAAGTACATGCCAATATATTTGTGCATCAATGTAAAGTAGGGTCGTCTACCTATATTTATCTGTCTGTGCGGGATAACAGATTAAATATTGCATATTCCCTACGTGCCGATATAAACACCTCGCAAATGATCCGAAAAACTGATATGATGCAAAGGTTATTAATATCTGTGGGCTGGAGCATCTCCACATCGTGGCGTCGCAACGCGTAATCTCAATGAAAACAAGGAATTAACAGCGTCACAGAATGAAGAGACTACAACAAAACGAGTGACCACACAGAAAGAAAAACCAATAAGAGTATTTCAAATGAACGCAGAGCGGAGGTCAACTAATTACAGGCAAGAGTTACCAGTGCAGAACATGACAGAACCTGAACATTGCACATCACCTGGTATATCAATGCGAGCTTGCACATTTTCCAAGAGCAACCTTGGAGTTGGCGAGACCGGAAATTTCACCACAACGACGGTGTAACGGACAAAAGTTGTCGCTTCCTCCCCTTTCACTATCCACCTTCCCAAAACGTAATGAGCCCACAAATTATACATCACCTTTTGTATTTCTCCATGCCTGAAAGAGTTCCCCCTCTGAAGTAAATCCCTGTTACATCGTTTGTTCAGCAAATATCAGCAAATTACTGCTCGTTCAGAATTTTCTTTCCGCGCATGAAGACACCGGTTAGCAACAATTTCATTCGACAATACAAACAAATCGAAGATGACTACGACATCGGCTAGGTGATTTTCACCATTCAGTAAAAGCCAAACGGTGTTAACTGATGGAGAAATAAGTCTTCAATCGTGTTGGCAAAGGTCACGTATAAGTTCTGAGCGAGAGTTGTTATTACGCGTGTTACTGACATCATAAAAACACGATTAAAATATCCTGTTTTTATGATGTCAGTAATACGCGTAATTAATTGTTGCTTATTACCAGATCGCACGGTGCTGAATCCAGGGACAGATGCGAGTGTGAAGATCGTTAGCACCGACCGACTTCGACGACATCGGAGAGCTCCCTTGAGCGCTGTCACTCCTAAGCAGCTTTCCAGCACTTTTCTCAGCGTGCCAGTTCGCCATTATGGGCTGACTTGTGGTTGCTTCTACCGGACCTGAAGGCAACCCGTTGTCATTCATGGAAGTTGGTTTGCTGTTTTCATTTCTAGGCGAGGACAATTCAGCTTTCAGCTTGGTGTTGACTTCTGCTCCTTGATGAAAACCATTATTACCGTATAGCTATAAACATAGAACGGGCTAAGGAAGCAACCACATAGGGAAACAAATCTTCCGCAATATGCGACCGTCCTATGATGGAGTGATACTCGAGAACTTTTATATAAAGGGAACTAACGGCTTTACACTGTCTGTGAGAAAACATGAAAAAAATCAGTGTCAGAGAATAGCTAAGACTCGAAGCACGGCTTCTGCGCTCCACTCACGTTCACATTAAATTGGGACGGTCGGCAATTTCTGGCTAGCACGGTTACCAAAAAGAAGCCGTCTGCGCGTCATCGTCTAGCCTAACCTTCCAAAGCTCGGAAAAATCACCAGGATGACAGGCAGACAATCCATGCAGTCTGGTCACGAAGCTCGACTTTTCCAGAGCATCGAAAAAAGGAACCTAAATATTCGAAAATGCAGCTCCTCGCGCACTCTCACTGTTTGCTTACAGACTCATAAAGTGCCACACTCGCCATCATTTTTTTAGGTGGCTATTGTTAAAACAAATACTGGAGAACAAGCCTACCTATTTTTAACCGAATGACTGGCACAACTGAACAGCACGGAGATGGGTTTGAAATCGTCACGAAGGGCTAGGCTGGAAATATCAAGCAATCTTAAAAATTATATTAAGGTATACATATACAGTGACATAACTGGTTTGGGAACCCGCCATTGTTGGCGGCTTAATATCTCGTCCATACGCAGAAGAAATCAGTAGAAGTAATTCGGGATTACTAGCAGTTGCCACTCTCAATGCATCCCTGTTCCTGCCCATCTCTTCAACGAGCTTCCTTTGCGTTGCAACTCCAGCCTTTCGAGTTCAACGCTGACAGCTTCACGCCGAAATTATCGAACAACTGGGTGTATGGCTCTTGTGCCTTTCCACTGCTCATCAACTTTTACAGTGGCAGTTTACTAATCACCAAAGCAGTTGAATACGTTCCAACAGAAACAACTACTAGTGACTAAAAATAACGATGTGAAGCTATACCCGACTACTATAACGAAATGAATGAAACATCGCAGGCATTTTGTTTGTCTGTTGAAATTTGCTTTTATTACTCACTGAAGCGAAGTTATTCGAAATTTGTAAAACTGTGCCGAAATTCGGAAAGTAAATGAAGCAAACGGTACCGGTAGAATCATATTGGTTGACTCGAGAGCAACAGGTTCTTCGACAGCACACCCGATATGATAAATTTCAATGGTTCGAAGCCCGGTGATTGCAGGTAGGAGTAAATGCATGGCAGTTTGCGCTATAGGGCTTGAAACTGTTGCTGCACAACTATCTGCTTCATATAAAGATGACTGAGGATAAGCACAGCATGATGGTCTTGTTACAAGAGGTTTCCGATATCAATTACAAGGCGCTTGTCGGTGCACCACCGCACTGAGTATCTTTCTTACAGATATTTTCGCATTCCGTATGCCCTTAGTTTGTTTTTGTACTCCATATGTTTGTACGCCTTTAGTTCGTTTTTGCATCCCCAATACAGTTTCCGCGTTTATAATACCGCTGCACCGCACAACACTTTCGAATTTGCTGGCACATTCGCAGTAACAAAACCTTCATGTTGCCTATCTAACGTCCTGGCACACTGACACTATCTGAAGCTGAGAAACGACTGCACCACAAACCAGTCCAAAATATTCGAAAACAAAGGAAATCCCTTTTAACATCATGCTTTGAAAAAACATACGAATAATACAACCAAGAGATAGAAGTATGTGAGCTATGTGTTACTACAAGGCACCAATAACATGAAAGGTCAGTGAACGGAGTCACTGAGTATTTCATATCCACTGACCATCCATATCAACTCATTATACTATATTCTTATCCCTATATCAATAAAAAGAGAAAGAAATGCCATTTTTAAAGGCAACCAACAGGATGCCCTTGCATTCAGCGATGTCCCGTCTTATCTCCGCTAATTCCTGCATCCCGTTAGCTTCCTTTAATTTCAGCGACTCTCTTTTGATTTCCGATACTGATTTTTGCCGCTCATCTCCCAACGACGCATCAGGTATCACCACCAACGTCTGTATTTCAAAGCACGATTTATGAGAAAAAAATGAAGTCCGGACATCGTCCATGAAGAAGAAGCGCAAACCATGTATGAGCTTTTTCGCTTCAACTTTCCCGGCAATTCTGTAACTCAGTAAATTTAGCTACAGAAGGCGAAGGATAAGAATTTTTCTCACGTTGACAACACCTCAATACCCATTTGTGTGACGCGCTAAGGAGCAAAGAGTTCCGACTCAAATTGCCGTTCAAGTTACGAAGATCAAATTTTTATATAAGCAAGAAAAATAAGAGTCATGGATTGTGCACAAAACTTAACGTTTCCGATAAAAACGACTACTCAGAGGAAACAGCTGCACCTATAATGGAGGAAGTACCACCTTTCTTCCTTAAGAAAGGTGGCTAAGAGGAATAGAACTATGCGGAAAGCGGTGCTTCTCGTGCCTTCTTTGCACAGCCATTCGTTAGATGCAAAAATATGACACCTTTGGAAGCGAAAGGTATTATGTATGATGTTCTCTTTTATAACTCTTCATGAGGGAAAGGGGTCCGCTGTTCTTTCCCGAGCGTACTATTTTAAATTTACAGCTTGATGTACAATGTAGGCGTGTAGGGTGATTTTGCTCCAGGTTTCGCAAGTTTGGTACATACCCTTCTTTCCCAATCTAATTTACGCAACAGTTCCGTAACTGATGGAGAGGGGTAGTCAGGTTCACTGTAAGCGTTTGTTTAGGTTGAATGGAGCTTAAAATCTGACCTCAGTTGGACTGATGAGTACAGCCGTAAAGTTTTACATCTTTTGCAAACCTCGATGCTAGGAAACTGCTATATGCAAATATGTGAGTACCCAAAGCAATAGTCAAAAAAACAAAACTGTCCGGGACTACAATGGAAAAATGAAGGGAGGAGACAAAAAGTCTGCCGGAAATAGGCGGTCTCTGACTGTATCGACTTTTGCTGCTTAAATTTATTTCACTAACCAAAGAGAACCGATCTGCAATAATATCCATCAAAGAACTAAAAAATTTCAATTTCTAGAACGGTTATTTCTCCAAGCCAACGTTCATCCTCGCGACGTGTTTCACTGATTTTAGAGACATAACTTTCGACGAGCATGTCATACTTCGACAACTGCAAACACAAGCTCATTTATAAAAACTATGAGATAACCCTTCTCGAATGCCAAAAATCACTGCACCCGAGATTTTCAATAGCATTCCTTATGCATGCCTAATAATAATATGAGAATGTAGTATTAAAAAATACTGCTTGATGCGCAGATCGTGATATCCAAACTTTCTAACAACGCAAATTCTAACCATGAAACACTACACTTTCTTATAACTAACAACAGCGCACATTTGCGATCACAACCACAGCCCTCATTCGAAATGCCAACGTAACGGCAATCAATCCAATGCTCCTTCGACATCTGACAAACGTCCTTCTGATGTCCATTCAAAAATTAAACAACCAAGCTCAAGTGTCAAACAAGGAAGTGTCCAAAATTAGACTCTGGTATGTGAGTTCACGGAATTTCAAATTTTTACGAAACAAAACAAGCAAGACTGCAAAGTCGGTGACTTTAAATACACTTTAGTGGGTTTAACGAAAAAAGAAGAAATGTACAGACTCCATGGCTCGAAAATGTTCCAGTGATTGATCGAAGTAGAACTATTCGACTGCACTCCTTTCCTTGCTCTTCTTACCCTCCCCGCTCCCGCCCCTTTCGAGAAGAAAACGAACTCACACAACGCAACATGAGAGAAAATGCGGATGCCTTTGCGCGTAAGTATAGCGAAACAATTCTTCGTGTTTTTTGTGCGGTTTTCCGATATGCGATTATAATATTAGAACACTGAACCCTTAGGTGAGTGAATAAATTGATTTTCAAAACGTTTTTGCAAAAACGAGGAAATCAGACTCCAACCTCCTCAACGGAAAGCTTCCTCAGTTTTAACAAGTACTCTACCGCTGAAAAAGTTTTCGTTTGAATGAGCTGACAAGCGCTCATATTCGACCTAATGAACGCTTATAGCTGTTGCTGAACATTACTGGAGGAGGTTTTGCACTGCGAATTGTCTTACCGGTCCATGAAAGTGTTGTTCAACATCATACGGAACCCAAACTGATTCAACGCAAAGTTCCTTCACCACTCCTACATTAAATCAGGTTTTTGAACAAACGGACTGTATTCCCTACTGCTTGGAAACGCAGTCAGCTTAAAGGAAATAATAGAATCGGTTCCTTGAATATGTATTACAGCTGACTATTTCAATCTTCATTTTTGGATGCGAATCCTTTAAAGCTAATAAGCACAAGGAGCAACTACGTACAATATTTCCTTCATCTCTCAGTCTGCCGATAATCGGACTGGGTCAGGTGAAGCTTTCATATTTTTTTGAAACATCGAAGATTTGCCTGCGCCTCACAACCTCCCCCCTTATGCACCAGCTCGGCCAGATGCGAAGTATTTTTATGGAACCCCTCTTGCAAGGAATTCATATCCCGTTCTTCGTTACCAATCTTTTCCCTAGCTCTCTATTCTTCGAAGCGCGCTCCTGAAACGGCTTATTCGACAACAAACTCATTTTACAAGTGAAACAGTAAAACTAAACCATACGCGTCCCATCGGTTGTGAGATGAACAGTTGCCAGCAACTCCACCCTCGAAATTTGCATTACGAGAAAATGAAAGGGAAAGGGCACTCTGCGACAAGCGCCCTTCTGCCTCCTTCATCAGTGTTTCAGTGATTTGTTAATGAAATGCTATGCTGGTTGGCTCTTCCATGAAAACTCGTCTTCAACGCCTTCGTAACATCGGGAGCCAGTTTCATTTATTCCGCTTACAACATGAACCACAGAGGTTCCCTGTTTGCCTATTGTTTTCATGTTGCCTGTGTGTCGAGCTTCGTTCTGAAACCCATGAAGTCGAACCGCTTCTGCAATGTTATGCCCAACTCTGCTCTCGCGTCACTTTACTAAATCTTTGAAAAAACTTCATACCTACAACAAACATCAAATAATCGTTGCAATAATGAAAACGATTAAATCTATCGGCAATAATTTACAATTGTAAATCAAACCTGCTTGATCATTTTTGAAGTTGAAAACGTGCATGACTTCATGAAATTAAGACAAGAAGAGGCAAGCTGTATTCTCAATGACGTTCAACTAGCCCGTCCACCCAGATATGAACAAATCCACAATCAACCGCTACAGCGATCTGCCGATGAAGAGATCCTCATTATCTCTCTTCTTTACCTTTCAAAGCACACCAATATCGCCTGTCCGGCTGAAAAGTGGAATTTGCAAAATGGAGGGGGAGGAGGGGGGCAGATGTGGAAACTTGTCCTTCACCAACCGAAAACTAGTTTGACAATTGCAAAAGCACACCAACTGGAACCTCCTTCCCACTAATCCATACGTGTTTATCAACCTGCAACCTGTAAAATACCACTAACGGCATACGGAGGGAATTCATGCCTGAGCCGCACTCATCTCCTTCCCTCGTGTTGGCGCAGCCAGCATTGTCTTCCACGTTCTCACATGAAGCCGACGGAGGCAATAGAACCTCAGAAGGATGAAGACGAAGCGCTGTTTCAGACTGATAATCTTCTAGTCCCTCTGCCGAAGTCTTGTAGGAATAATAAAGCCACAAGTCTCACGACACTATACGCTGCTCCTACCAAACCCAAATACCTACAGGAAGTCTTGAATTCGTAAAACACCTTCAAAGGCAGAGGCGTATCTGGAACCAAAAGCCAGTCAAAAAATCAGCTTAGGATGAATGAAAGAAGTGTGACAATCTTTTAAACCTTTTTCATTCGACATCCGAGAATGCTCAGTCACTGCTTCCACACTTTCGCAGCACATATCGAGAGCCAGGCTCTAAAAATGACGGATGCTGCGTAGCTGGAGAGAAGAGGACAGTTCCAAGAAAGCTGAAATTACATGGGTGCTATTGTCAAATTTCAGAAGGTGTATCACATCAGCCAAACGCTTCCCAGAGACTGTCGCAGTCTCACCGACGATCCAAGTGAGATAAAAGAGCCAAGCAACAAGGAGTGGAAATTCCCATGTTCGAAAAATGCCAACTCAGCAATATGGAGGGAGAAGAGAACGATGCATGGCCGCATATTGCTAGGGGAAAAACTTCATGTCCTGTCGTCCGTGACTGCGCCAGATAATGCACTGATTTGGTGCACACTGTTTGATCTAACGCAGACCAAGAATAGAAATGCAAGTTAAGCGATGTTGTGAAAGAGGATGCAAGAGGGAAGAAATTGTGAAAAGATCCATATGTACCTCGAAAATGTGTATTCTCTGCGTTTTCAACTCGATATCGACTGCAGCTTTAGCGACCGCTCTGCTTGTGTGATCAAATTATTCATGTAGTTTCCCTGAAGTCACATCAACTATTAAATGCGACTGAAAAGGCCTGTTAGCATATAGATACTACGTTACAAGTTTATGCATGGAATGGGATGGCGTTGTAACCTAGCAACAAAACAAGGAAGTTATAGCACAGCCATTAGAGCGAATTCAAGCTCCTTTAGTTACGAGAATGTACAAATGCGTTGCGCCACCTTGCTGACAAGATCCTGTGGTTTCCCTCATACAGAACGATGAAGTAGCTCAGTATGGTGCTCACAAAGTGCTCAAATACCCGAGAAACACTTGTTCGCACTATAAAAAGCTAGCTGAAATAAAAACGAGCGGCGATCTTACCGGAACATCAAAGTTTTCGGTTTTCCGTTATTTGCTTACCATAGAAACTTATATTTTTGCAAGAAGGGAAACTGCAGAAGTGCCATGATTCCCATCCTTGTATGGCAGGGACCTATCAATTCAACTCTGAATCTGACATCCTCATTCTCCGGAAATGTTTTTTTCCCCTTTTTGATGGAAAGGAATATTTTATGCGATTTCTTCAACAGCGCCTAAATTGAAATACATGTTGAAGAACTATGCGTCCATCTAGTTCAATAAAACGTTAAAACGTGAAGGTGCTAACAAGAATGTCACAGCCAATACAGAAGAGAAAAAGTCGTGTGAGCAGCGCATGGGTTAAGCTACTGGCCCACCAGAGAAAAACTCTGCAGCCTGTCTTATCTTTGCCTATACAGTATCTCTCACAAATACAGGAACAAGGAAACTGAGCACCGTTCTTTACTTAAAGGCTGAAAATCCAACTAACTCGCAAATCATGAAGAAAAGCAACCATTCACAACTGTAAGGACACATCCCATGCTCGAAGAAAACATTCAAACGAACGTTCTTGCTGTAGAAGTGTTTCCGGGCTTTTCGTTTATTTCCTTCTCACTCACTTTAAAAGCTTAATCACGATGCACGAGATCAGCAACGACCGATGCAACTTTTGTCTCGAACAGATCTGCTGGAGGAATTCGATACAGAAGACGGCTCGCTCTCTACTCCATCCTCCAAGAGCTAGGAATGATGCGAACTGCGAACAAAGGGCTACTTCATCAAGTTCAACAAGGTTTTCACTACGTCACTATTCCCACTGCACTGGAAAGTGAACAGCCCTTAATTATAAAAAACAAAAAACATACTCTGCTTCAGATGGTGCTTCACATACTTCTCCTCCTCGATTTTTAAGTGACCGATTATCCTTTCATCGCCTGTTCTTATATTCACGGTCTCATTTACGTCATTCACCCTAGCGACAATGTTTGCTGAAAAAAGACCACTGTTTGAAATCGATGACGTTAACTAGAGGTGTTGGCGTGTCTCGACTTCCAGAGATCCGTTCAGCATTAGCTGGGTCTCCTTTAGTGACAATCTTCAATCAAAAGCTTCCTTGTATAATGGCGTGAAATCTGAACACAAACACACTCAACATCTGATTTTGCAGGCACAGAAACTTGCTGCATTAGACAGCTGACATATAAAGACGAAGAATCAGCATGCGCCACTTCTCAAAATGCTAAGTTACCAAATATACGGAGCACAGCTAGGAAGGATGATGTGAGGCGTATCTGCCCTGCGGACATCAAAAGCAACGGCTTTGCTGCGACGGAAACAAGTCGTTTTAACACTTGGAAATCTCCGCAACTTCATTATGGTGGCTATTCGTAATACATACCAAAATCAATAAGGTGCGTTAAATGTCTCGTTGATACATGCGAGGCACTGATTTGTAATCCAACATTTCGTAACCTAAACTTGTTTTGATCGCAAACGTCGATTTATGTGCACTTCCTGAAAAGCCCATGATGGCATCACTAAATAGGGGGTATAACAACTACATAACAAGCCACTATTGAACACGGGGACGATGATGCAAGTTTAAACCGAAACTGCAGTAAACGGCTAAGCATAACGTTCTGATGCAATTTGCGGAAAAGTTTTCATATTTACATTCGTCCGCTCCTCCCTTAACCCTCCACAACTTACTGAAACCCTCAGTTCTACCCTTTTCAAATCAGAAGGCACGAGTGCTGAAACAGTTACTTCCTCATCAACCTACCTCTTACTGGTAACGGTGCCGATTAGCAAATTCGATACAGTCCACTCATTTATGCGTCGCCGCATGTGCTCAAGCGCCGTGAAGCATTACGTGCTATTAGAAGAAAGGGATGTCTACTGCTCAAGAAGAAAACAAGTTGCATCAGGGCACCGATCGTACAAGTCATCGGATCATTTCCGCAGCACAATCGGGAGCGAATATGACGTTTCACGAGTCATTCCGTGCAGCTTGTTGTCCCCCGTTTAGCAATGAAAAAGTCGGAACATTTTCGCAGCACAATTTACCGAGTCATAAAGAGGAGTGACAAGCAAAGATATCTCAGCGTCTAATAAAACTTCGTAATACATTGGCTGCTGCACATCAATATTCCGTATTCCCTTTATCAGTGGGAACTTTTCTTCGATAGTGTATTTTTCACTGATGTGTTTGCATAATCAAGGAGTGACAGCCGAGAAAGGAGCATATTCTTCGTACATTATATTTCTCGTCTCCTATAATTTTTTAAAGAAAACCTTGAGAACGATGCGTCTAAAGGTTAACCAGATTCTTGGATTGCTTAACATAGATCGACTGCAAAAATTATTCAAGACTGAAGAAACCATAAGACAGTTCTGTTGAACTTGTTTTTCTTTTCAAAATGCTTTTATACTCGTGTGAGCACTTCATCAAACAGTCGCTGAAGTAGGTGCTGCTGATTTTATGAGGTGCGCAAATCGTCTTGATTCCCACTAAATCCGCGATTTTCTGTGGCTGCATACCTCGCATTTGCCTTGATACAGGAAGAATGACTGCCAACTTCTTGAATCGTTTCGAGCAAAAAACAGTCGTATGAATCCTTGTAAACAAAGACTATTCCTCAGCGCTGCCGCTCATTTTCCATTCATTTTCCTTGTTATGAACTCATAACACAAAGCAAAGAAAATTAATACAGTGGTGCCAAGGACTGCCCAATATGATATTTATTTGACAGGAAGCATAGCATTTCCCTTCGTGGGCGTTTACCGTTGTCCTTCAGGATACCATCGCTGTTTGATAGGATGGCATGTTAACAAATCTCCCGCAAAACGCTTCCCATCTTTGGTATTTTCAATACGGATAATTGTATGCATCAGCGTCAAGTGTTATAACTTCTTTAAATATTCCCTCGTTATGATAGCTCAGTGACAAGATCATCAAACTGAAGCTAGTGGACTTTCGAACCATGAGGAATCGAAGCGGGGCAGGGGAGGAAGCGGAAGATCTGATGCAACTGTTATCAAATAAATGAGAGAATGAGAGATAGCTGGAAGGAAATAAAACCCCACCAGAAAACGTTAAAACGACCACTGCGATAACAGATTATTGACTTAATGCAAAAAAATGTAACTGAAATGATGCAGTACATCATGACTCTGCTAAATTTCTGTAAACGCATGACCAATACTGCAGGTTCGACAAAACCTTCACGCACTTTCCGCACCGCCCTCGTCGGTGACAGAAACCGCATAAAAACCAGTCTGTGCTGGTGAACTTCCATTATGACATTCTTGTTCATCACTACCTTTTGTGAGACCATCACAGGCTATTGTTTCATCAATAAATCTCTCGGTTTACGTCCCTCTCTTGAGGCTAAACGGACAGAAGAGAAAGGATTCCGGATTGAAGCAACGTCATAGTTGCAACTGATATTGTAGTATCCCATCTAACCTACTCCCACTCAGGAGACATTCAGGTGTCGACTCTGAAGCCCAATTGCAACGAATATTTCAAATATAACTTCGCTGAATGGAGTGACATTCGAAAAAGAAACAACAGTGTCGTCTGAATGGTCATCGCGGATGCTGCTGTGCGGGAAACGTTAGCAGAAACACACAATTTACGCCACCGGTTTAAATAAGTCCCTTTAACTAATAAACTCCACTGATGAAGGCGATCTTCCACTTATCCCTCCCCTCCTAACTTCCTTTGTGGTTAGGTCTCCATTAATTTATCTCAGTGCAGCCCTATAATTAGGAAGAAATGAAAACGGAGAGGTGCAACTTCTGGATGCAATGCCGAACGCAAGCATTCAATTCACAATTTAATGTACAGGCTGTACGGATACATAGATACACGCGAAAAGAAGTGAAGAGATCACATGAACATCCGCGACCAAGCCGGTAATAAAACAATACGTGCGCGCACGGCCATCGAAAAACCAAAACATCGAGGTACTTGTTTTCTTCAGTATTGAACAAAAAGCACTAACTTGGGAGCAAACAACTTCGATGGTAGAAAAGCCAGCTGCCACTGGTCCCATCATTAATGTTCATTGCTCACTGATTTACTCCCAAAAACTGGCCAAACCCGAAGTAAGTGACTCCCAAGCTTTGTGCACCACTAGTCCTTACCTACTAATACATTCCCACTGCGCATCGTACTAACTTTAAAAACTTCTGTCCTTTTCTTAACTTCTCTACCTTCCCCTCATCCCCACCCCAACCGAGGTTTCGCACTGCTCACTTCCATATGAAAAGAACTGAAAAACTACTTTTGGAAGACGCTAGAATCATTTCTCCGAAACAAAACAAGATCCCTGGATCGGGAAGCCAGTAAGTAGGGTTAGGGAAAATACGTACAAGAAAAGAGATGGGTCCCACACGTGCATGAAGTCATAACATATAGGTTACCTTGCGAGGAAATGAGATATGAAACGCACTCGGCGTAATACTGAAACGAAGATAAGGAGCGAAATGAAATACGAACAACTGTTACATGAAAGGGGGCGGCTGATCCATTCACAGATTGGCTCACTCCTTCTTGTATGCGGCAAGGTCCCTCTCGTAACGCTTCTTGTCTTCGGCCGCCTTCTTCTCCCACTTCTGAAAAATCCCGCTTATTGGAAAGCGCATTTTTTATTGCTTGTTTACAAATAGATCTTCCCCAGAATGTAACGAAGCAGCAGCTAATGGCGAATGGAGGTTGGGTGGTCAAGACCACCGAAAAGATGATTTCGTTCATACCACTTCTTTAGCCACTTACCTATCTTATCTCACGAATGAAACTGCTCTATAACCATTCTTCTTTTATCAACAGCAAACAACCGCAAGCAGTTAGGAAAGACTATACTTCCCGATACTAATGACATCAGAACAAGAAAACTACAAGTGGAACTTACACTTTTGTCAGCAAGTTTCGCCCATTCGACTCCTGCCGCCTTAGCCACGTCAGCAACTCCCATGCCTGGCTTCTTCAGGCGCTCGCGGTTCTCCTGCATCCAAAAGAAGAAAGCCGACATAGGATGCTTTGGTGCATTCGGGTCCTTCACCTTCTTACTCCCCGAACCGGATGCCTTCTTCGCCTTTGCCATTGCACTAATAATGAATAAGTTGAAAAAGACCTGGAATAAATCAACAATCAAAAGTACCTATAACCCTAAAAAATGCCGTAAGGTTGCATGGCATATCCAGAGAGAAAAGCACACGATGAACTAAGCTTTAACACAACGTCGAAGAAAATGTGTCTGAAAGGCTTATGCGCAACGACCTTACATGCACGGCACATAATGCAAACGAGAAAGATGGAGTTCACAAGAGAGCTGATCACCGCTTAGATGACCGGAAGTGTTCCAAACTCTGAACTTACGAAACACCTCCATCAAACTAATTATTAAGGATCTGCATTAAAACAGTGGGAAAGATAGAAGTAACAGAAGCTGCTCGCACAACCTATATCAGCACATCGCTGATTAATAGCCTACCTGTGTCCATCAATCCCCAACCGAAAAAAAAACCGCATATTCACTTCCACCTCATCCTCCTCGATACATTCACAAATAAATTCATCTACACAGAGCGAGAAAATTTATAGAACTAAATTACTGTTCGCCGAGACGCCGATCGGATCTGCAATAATTCCATCCGGTCACGAAAAATCACAACTTACTCGCTAAGGGATTCAAGTAGATGAATAATTCCATCAGCTTTGCTAAAAACGTTACGAAACCAATGAATGTAGGTAGTGCGAGATGCAGTACAACTTCTCGACCCCATATAGAAGACGAGGAGAAGCGAATCAACTGCTCGTGTTGCGAGTCACTGAAGGCAACGAGCCAACGCCGTCGTTATTGAAGCCGACCCGACCGTCTCGTTGCAACGCGCTCGCTCTAATCGTTTGTACACTGCTCACAATCAATGGTGTAAAGAAAGAGAGCGCTTGAAAGCACGCCAATCTCTAATGCAGGCAATTGTGCTGCACATTGTGTAGTCATATTGGAGTCATGAAGTAATGTTAAGCGAGATATTAGAGTGATGAAGTCCCTTTCCATTAGGGATTCAGCGCGCTTCAGGCGAACGCTTTTAGGTTTGTTTTCGTCGCTGACGTTATCGCATCTCAGGGGAATTTCCTTTATTCGTTATTGCTTCTGATTACTTGGCGAAATATTCTCGACTCAGTGCAATTGACTATGTTCACTTAATCAGTAGGGCTGAGATCACCCTTGACCCGTCATGTCGTCTAAGTCTCCTTCAGGATCTGCACCTTTTGTCGAGCTCTAATCAAATAAGTTCAGGACAACAAAGGTATAAGAGGCGAACAGTTTCTCACGTTTACATAGTAACGTGCTAGAAACCAAAGACACTAGGTTAGCTTGAATCGCCCGCATGATCCCACAGTCGAGCTGTTTGCTGTTGGCGGTCACCTTTAGTGCGTTAATGGCCACCCGTAAGAGCACTCGGTCTTCAGGTCAGTCTAGAAGCTGAAATAAATACGTGAGCACGCATCAACCTGTTTTTTATCCTCCCAATTCTGCTAGGTTGTTGATACATGCCGGGTGGTTGTTTGATGTACGCGTGTACTGGTTGACATTCCCGAATTTAGTTTTGCGCAAAGCAAATAGCATACTTTTTAATGGGCTTGGCACTGATTCGAATTTACCTATTCAAAATTTATCGGAGCGTTTTACGATCGGTTGGAGCGCCGATGTCTGGTGCTAGTGATGTTCCACATATATATGCTCTTGTGATCACGCTTCCAACTTCGAATGAACCATTTCTCATGCATGCGCACTATAGCGCATTTTTTTGAGAAGATGAAATATAAAGTGACGGATTGGCATCAAGGATTCCGATAGGCGAGAACTGTTTCTTTTGTATCAGATGTTTCTTGTATTGTTTCGAGAAAAGCCACACTTGTTATAAGGCTGAATCTCGATGTGGGAGTTCTTTTAGCCATTCCTTCTTGACGATACAAATTTCGTCGGTATCCACTGGCAATAATTGATTCATGCGGCAGCACAGTCCACAAAATGAACTCTATTCTTGTAAACGATTTTTTTCTACTTTAATGGACTGTAGCGTCTCGAAAGCACCGTTCTGTTTGCAGGAAAGTTTATTTCTGTTGATTAGACTGAAAGAGACGTATTCCTGGGCAACGTTCCGATAGTTTTGGCCAAAGTCCAGTGTATGCAACGAGTCATTTGGCCGAGAAGCGTGTCCATTGATAGATTTGCTGTCCCAATGAAGCGGAAAGTTCCGCTCATTTGAGGAGGGGTTATATTGCTTCTTCAGAAATGTTGAGACATTCTCGTTGACGGTTACAGCAAACAGTGTTCGTTCTTCGTTGAGGGACTGATCTTGCTCATATGTGAAGGTAAGAAGAAGTGGGGCAGAAGTTAATGGTCGTTTCGAGTGGTTATTGGTGGAACTTATGGGATTAATGTTAACAATTTCCTAAATGTGTTTTTGGTCTTAACTAGATGGGGATGAATTATATCGGCTAATTGCTGCGAACAGTTTTTGATTCATTCGTAAGCTAGCTGTAACTATCTTTCTCAGCACTGACTGAATCGACGATGTCAACTTCCCGGTCCTCAGTCATATTCGATTGCTTTCGGGAGGATGAAAGTGTAGAAAAGCCATGTCGGTGAAATATCGTCGAGAAAAATCTCATGAAAACAATTATAAATATTTCAAGCTGTGGCAGGAGTGGACCGGTTCAACAGCGTGATCGGTTCAACTTCTTCGGAATATGCTAATTAATTATTTATTCGATTTTTCTTCTGTTTATTTAGAAGTTATCGGTGTTTTGTGATCTATTTTGAATTGATAGCATTAGTTGGATGGATAAGATATATGACAGCATATAATGCACAATGAACATTTCATTGCCGTTCCTAAGAGCCAAAACTGGTTAAATGATGGTTTAACGTCCATTCAGATGTCTATAGAATCGCATACGTTGCGAACACCTGCGAAACACAGACACGCGTTGCATTCGTGTGTGCAATGCTTCTACAGTAGCCGAGGATAGAATTCATGCCTACAAGACCATGTGACGGCACTGGAAGCTGATAATGCTTGCCGACTAAAACTCCGTTGGTCGGCGACGAAGATTCGGCTGAAAGCGAATAAATCTTTGAAAAATGTTAGTCGTCGACCTTCGGTGAAAGTTGCATTTGCAGCATTCGGTACAAATCGCATTTCATTTGCAGCAACAAAGACAGCGGCTATCGATGGTTTTAGTGGGAGAAACGAACTGACGACTTGCTTTCAGACTGAATCTCTCATTACAAAATTTCACCACTGAAATTGCAGCTTTGTGCAGCTCATTCCACTAAAGTTCACTCTCTATCATTATCATCGTGTCCAAACGTCTGCCTTAAAAGATAATGTGGAAGTACCGATTTCACTTCAAAAACGAGTAAATTCCCGCATAAAACGATGAATGCAGTGAAATGAATCCAATAATCGAGAAAGATTTAATACTGAAGCGAATGCTGTCGCACAGCAAAGGGGAATGAGAGTGAACTTAACAAACCAACCATAATCTGGCTTGCAAATATTACAAAATCGATGGTCTTAATCAAATATAGTCAGTTTCACAATGGTTGACAGTATCCCTGCAAAATAGTATAACAAGATGGTTTTCGAACAGAGTAGAGCTGTGAAAACGAATTCGGAGCTAAGCGTAACTGAGTGTTCGCAATTTTTTATTCAAGGAGAATAATTAATTTCTTCTGAACGCCATTTCGGAGTCTAGTGACTCATCCTCCTCTTTCATTTTAAACCCCATTACGTGATGCTACTGCGCGTAGGTGGGATATTTCTTTATCGGAATGGAACGCCACGGTGGATGTTGTGATCAGATGTGTGATTATTGTGGCCCGGTCCTCCGATATCTGATTTCCTATCTGTGAGCAGTGTGTAACTACGAGTCTGCTTGCGGCATATCATTTCTTGAAAGCATGTCGAGCCATTCGGTTGGAATACAAGTTCTCTGGCTAGAGCAGATCGTGTTCTAGGCGCGGGTCTTCGGAAGCAGCAGCGTCGGCATCTCAATGTCCACAGAGCTCTTGCCTCTTTTTCTACACTCAAGTTGCCTTAATTCGTTTGACTTTGTTCCATAAAGCTCGCTCCAGGCGGCAGAAAACAATCAGCTTTCACGGTGGCGAACGACAGTTGTGCTACCCTCGAATTTAGAAAGGGTTGTCCGTTTCATTCTTTAAAGCATTAATAATCAGCGCCCAAATTCTTGCCTTTCTGTTTTCCAGCTGTATTCGCGAACGGCATGCATTGTTTAGAAAGTACACTAAGGTGTTTAGAAAGGTCACAAATGGTACACTTAAGAGATCGACCATTAACTCAAAAATACTCATGCTACATACCTTTTGCTCACAAATGGGTTCGTTTTCCCTTATAGTGCTTATTCTCGGGAAATCTAAGGTAGGACATAGTCCTCCTCAGAAAAAACTCATGCGACACCGCTGGTGCCTGTTATCCACAACTCCGCACTGAGTGCATTCAAACATTCTATATGAAAGCCAAGTACAAGTAATTTGCTGGTCCCAGTGCACCCCCTCGCCTCTCCCAGTTTCTTGGTCAGGACGGATACTGGCCAGAGATGCTGCATCTCACTATATCATGCCCTTTCACTCGCGCGCTTTTGTCCCTCTCCACCCTTTGAAATGATACATCCTTTCGTGGATAACTGGGGAACCGTCGATATATACTAATCCCTCCACAAAACCTTAACAGAGACCTTCGAAGACACTTCGTTATGCCGATGTTTGATGCTTAGCAGGAGTTATCGCACTTTATTTTCTCAGTTGCCATAAGACGTCTAAGTATAAGCGTCTGTTTGATCAATTGATCGCTGTATTCTTATAGAAGTATCTCTTCGCCAAATTCTTCTAGTGAATTTTGAATGTTATTGATTGTATCGATTGGTTTAACATCAAACACAGGTCGTACAGTTATTGCTCTACCAGTGATACTATAGCGCAGTCGATGCAGTCAGCATTGACACCCTCCCTCATCGAGACCATTGATTGTATCGATTGGTTTAACATCAAACACAGGTCATACAGTTATTGCTCTACGAATGATACTATAGCGCAGTCGATGCAGTCAGCATTGACACCCTCCCTCATCGAGACCATTGATTGTATCGATTGGTTTAACATCAAACACAGGTCATACAGTTATTGCTCTACCAGTGATACTATAGCGCAGTCGATGCAGTCAGCATTGACACCCTCCCTCATCGAGACCATTGATTGTATCGATTGTTTTAACATCAAACACAGGTCATACAGTTATTGCTCTACCAGTGATACTATAGCGCAGTCGATGCAGTCAGCACTGACACCCTCCCTCATCGAGACCATTGATTGTATCGATTGGTTTAACATCAAACACAGGTCATACAGTTATTGCTCTACCAGTGATACTATTGCGCAGTCCATGCAGTCAGCATTGACACCCTCCCTCATCGAGACCATTGATTGTATCGATTGTTTTAACATCAAACAAAGGTCATACAGTTATTGCTCTACCAGTGATACTATTGCGCAGTCCATGCAGTCAGCACTGACACCCTCCCTCATCGAGACCATTGATTGTATCGATTGGTTTAACATCAAACACAGGTCATACAGTTATTGCTCTACCAGTGATACTATTGCGCAGTCCATGCAGTCAGCATTGACACCCTCCCTCATCGAGACCATTGATTGTATCGATTGTTTTAACATCAAACAAAGGTCATACAGTTATTGCTCTACCAGTGATACTATTGCGCAGTCCATGCAGTCAGCATTGACACCCTCGCTCATCGAGACCAGTCTTCACCATTACGCCGATGACGATGACTCGTCCTTCGCTTTTTGTCTTAAACTATACGAATTTTTAGCATCGTACTTCTGAGTTCAGTTCACCTTACTTTTTAGATACATTTTGAACATACTCCAGTTAGCATATTCAATTTTTCAATTACATTGTTCTTAGACTCTGGTTCCCTCTTATTTATTGCCTGTTCCTCATTTTTACTTCTAGATTTGAAAATAATCTTCCACACAACTTTCCACTCATTATTAACATATTCACTCGAAACCTTTTAACTTATTATTAGTAGTTAGTGTTATACGTACTACTGCGCTTTAGGGTTTAATGCCTTGTCAATGTTCTCGCATAGCTTCTCCTGGCTGTCGGACTAACGATGAAGTTGTAGAAACGTGAAATGGAGTTCACTGGTCTGTGGTTCGTGGGTCGTACTTCTGAGGCAGTTCTTTTATGCAAAAAGAAAGCCGGCCATGGCGATGAGGTAAGTGCTATTGCTAGTAACTTTTGCGTTCGTTATATATTCTTCTTAATATACATTTTGCCTACAGATTTCTATTCCTTTCTAATTCTTTCTTTCTCTAGGTGCAATTCAGTTGTCAATACAACTTCTCCTACTAAGAGGGATCATACTATAGTTCTGACAGTGGTCCATGCTTAAATCGACTGCGCACATAAACGACTATGGACCGAAAACCTGGTCACCGTTTATTTTCGTAGGTAACCAATTCGCATCTTGCTCTTGCATTCCTAACATCCAATCTCGAACAATGGTGTGTTGTGTCTATGTTTGCACTCGCGAGTGTTGTTCACCTTTAACTTTTATTTTCTTGGTTCTGTTCCTCCCCACAACGGCATTTACTTATTGGTCCGTACGCGTGGTATATATGTAATGGACTCTTCGTTATTATCTGTCCATTCAACTATCTATCCATCTCTATCCATCTCTTCGTGCATAGTCTATTTACCTGCTTTGAGGTACTCACTACTCATTTTCAGAAAACCTTCTGGGTGAAGTCTGTTTAGTTTTGGGCTCTCTGTTTAAGCAAATACAACTGCAAACGTTGTATTTGCACCTACACCTTCATTTCTCTTTCGACCAGAGAAACTTCGGCCACTTCTAAAATTTACCACTCCTTTTGTTTTATGCGACTACAATACCTAATTAATCATATGTATGCATTTGTTTTACCTTTGTAGAATTTTAAATATTCCACAAAAGTCCGTTCACCAATTTGTTGTTCTTACACTTCGTTGATATCATCAACAAAACCTCAAAAATTCATCTGTATCAGCGCAGCCCCACATTGACATATATGGTACCGCATCACCTTTTTCCCATCACTATCAGTTAGTTCTCATCATTGAAAACCGAATGAAATTTCAGTATTCGTCTGGATATGCGGCTCGTCTTTCACCTTCCATAGTGTGGCGCGGAAAAACTACATATTTTGTGCAATAGCCGAGCCGCATGTTGCGACCTCAATCGGTGCATCATCCGTGCACTCTGCAAGACCGTGCTTCATAGGTCAAGATCTAGCAAATTCAAATTCCACGAGCGTGGTTCGAAAATTGCAAAATGCGGCGCTGCTCGATACTGGGAAATTGGCACTTGCTCGGTGAAACAAATGATTTTGCCTCATGTCTGTGAGCTGAGATTGAGAACGAATATCTTCTCATTACTAAAGCGATGGAGGTGATGATCATCAGCATCTGGCTCGTTGTTCGAGTCATCGTAAATTTCATTTTCAGAGTGGTTTATTTCATTTCAAACTTCTCTAATAGTGGGTTCACGACTATCTGAATCTTTGCTCTACTGGATTATGAACTGATCAGTAAGTTTTGAAAATATTCGGCGGCTTCTGATCGATATTTTTATTCCTGTTGTCGTTTTTGACTTAAGAATCTGTTGAACGGTTCAGTAAGTCGATGCCAGTTAGTATCGGTGACCCTTTTTTTGTGTTGTTTGCATTTCACTTGAGAGTCTATAGGGAAATAGCCGTTTGTTGGTGATTTCTGGTGGTTAACATAGAATGAGGTGTTATGTCGAGAAATAACATCAAATAGTGCTTATCAGAAGAGCATTATTGCGATGTAATACGTCAAGTAAGCAGCGCATCACATGCAGTCTCAACGTAGTGATATATCTCATTTAAGCCACGTGACGTCTTAAATAAGTAACGTGTCATCAACGTTAAAATGCCATTTTTTGCAAATTAGCGCGTCGATTTCGGTTATAGGGAGGAAATGCATCGTCTCGGCAGCCGAAATTCATGCGCGCATTTGACATCATTAAGAAAAACTGTTGCGATGGTTGTTATTCTCTCTGAAATAGCTCATGTCTCTTCTCTGCTGCAAACAGGGAACAAATAGCTTATTTGCACAGAAAAATGCGTGTATGGACTAACAACAGATCAGAAGACCGACTATGATACAGGATACCATGCAGTGCTGTGATATCGTCCAATCTGGTGACGTTTTCCAACATAGTAAGTATTCCGGTCGAGTGCTGTATCGATTTGTAGGTGGGTGTTCTGATAATGAGGCCTATCTGACAAAAGTCGCTTCAAGTGATGTACTAATGTTGTCCTGTTTGCTGTGATGATACGGATGTGGTAAAACGAACGCGGTACAGAGCAATTTAGGACAGCGAAATTTTAAGGTTGCTGCGACGTTTCACGTCGGGAAAAGATTGACAGGCTTGAATATGACAGACCTTTTAGCGACGCTGCGAGCACTATCGTGATAGTTGAGTGCTTGGGATGGACAAATCTTAATTTTTTGAGGAATGCTTTCTCATATTTCTTTTCTCGAAACGTTGTGATGATGAAGTTTGGCGGTGATGTGATCCTGATCTTTACTGCAATTCTTCTAGAAAAGCGTTCAATCGTCGTTAGACTTTGAAATAGTCTTTGCGAATATTTGTCGGTCACTGGACTACTTTGCGGAACTGCAGCCTCTAAGGACTAGATGACTTCAGCAGAATTCACATTTGGATGGTATTTCGGGTCCTAAGCTGAAATCATAGATTTTAATTTTTTAAGCTGAATTTTAATCATTTTAAAGCTGAAATCATCTCAATTTTAATCTACAGTTTTTAATGACTTCTGCTGTGGAAAACCATAACGAAGAACATCGGTGACCATGTGTATATAGAAAGGTTTTTCAGGAAGTTGAGCAAATCATGGAAACTGAACAGAGATTTAAAAAATTCGTATTCACATGCTCCGCAACTGAAAAACTTTTCATTTCGTCAGTTGGAATTCATCCAGTTCAATCCCAAACCTTAAAGCACGAAATGAGACTTAAATTCATTTCAGTAGTATTGTTCACCTATGGTTCTCGCTTTTTGATCAAAGATTTCATATAACGAAAATAGCAGCTCTCATGATTGCTGATGTTGCTGTCATTTTTACTTTTGATCGTCCAATATCGCAACCATAACACTGAAAAACTGGCATGGAGCGGGATGCTTGGCCAGTTGAGCGTTGCACTTTAGTCACATCCTCGACAACTTGGCCAACGTCGTTCACCTATAGAGCCACTCCAGTGTTTCTTAATGTGATGTCCTCTCATTATTGCCATATAGTCGTATAGCGTGCGGTTGCAATTATCTCGTGGTAAGTATTAAGAATATAGTAAAGTAAATGAACTCTATATGAAAGAACGTACAGCTGTCGAGCCTGTCGGGAATTTTTTTATTCATTATCCTTTAATGCGCTCCATTTCGTCACCCTGAGCAACAAAAATAACGTAATAAACGAAAAAAAAAAGATGAAAAAAGAGGCGATAAGAATCTCGCGATTAAATCGAGGCGATGATAGACCCTTGTGAGGCGTTTTTGTCCAGCTCTAAAGTTTCCCCCCTCTAGCTGATTGGTCGCATCCGATGATTGTCTTCCCTAAAGTTTTCTGAATGTCATCTTGTCGAGAGTTGCTACTAAAACGTTGGGAACTGCATTTATTGGTGGCAAGCAAAGAAAGAAGGAAAAGTTCTTGTTGCATCTAACGTCCTGAAAAGATTTCCTGCCGCTTTGCTGTACCATTTAAGAAGGAAACAAGGCACTTCTAGGGGAATTCATTATCATAAGGCAAGTGGGGAAAGAAAATGAAACTTAGGAGTTTCAAAAAAGGGAAGAAGAAATGTGAGCAAATTTTGAGGGAAAAGTTGGAAGTGGTGAGATGTTCATAAATCTTTAAATATGGAACGGTTTGGCTGGATTTTGCCAATTATTTGTTACTGTGCAACCTAGGAGGTAACTGCGCGTGAAGCTAAAGGCAAATACCCTTCATTTCGCTTCTTCTAAGTCGTCGCTTGTTTCTTCTTCCCGCTATATTTGTTGATGCCGTATTTTATTTATTTATTTGCAGATAATAGCGGTAGTTGCGAACCACTGCGCGACTCTTTTTAATGACTGCAGGCGCAGCGAGTGAAATTACGCTGAATATCTTCATTGCACCAAACTATGTATCCATCGACGTAACGTAACTGATACGTACTTGTTGGTCGCCTTTCTCCATTTGAACTAAAGTCAGTAGTACCTGAAGATCATAGGTTACCACTGAGCACTCAACGTGATATAAAATTAACCATTGACATGCCAACCCACGACAGTCAAGCCGTTTCATAGTATTAGCTACCACAGGTACTATAACCTAATGCTTTGATGATGCGTAGTGAAAGTCCCCGTTGATCGCAACTAATTGCAAGGAAAGATACCTCAGAGGAATTAAACGTTTGAGTATTTGAACTTTGAACAGTAATTACTTGAAGTTGCGCCTCTATTGTTTCATTGCTTGAGATTCCAATTTTTGCTTCATTGATTGCTTACTGTGATCGGTGTGATGACGCGTACTTCTTCATAGTTATATGGTACATAAGGAGCCACCCAAGCGAACATCATTGCCAGTGTACTACGAATATACTTCTAAGCAATAAAGCGTGATCCATCGCGTTGCAGATTGAAAACAAGCCGCAGACATGAAGACTGAACTGAAAAATGGACGTAGATGAAGAGAAATGAGAAATTTGTATGAGTCTGCTAAGAAGGTGCAATGAAGTTTAGGCACCGATTCTCCCATCAACTGTGTTTGCATAATTATTTGCTGTTTTCCTTTTGAAAACACGATTTTAAATAACTGAGTGCACAAATTCATGGACTCCATAAGTCTTGAATTCGCAAGGTGAAACATTTGCAGCTTTTTGAGAATTGAGGCAGAGGCAGGGAAGAGAGTTGTCCGCATGTGAGCAACCTCTACTCTACTTTTGCTGAGAATTTGAACTCCTTATATAGATAACCGCCCCGCTTTGGGACCTCTCGCTTCCACTCGCATTGTGCTCCCCGCAGGCCTTTGCCTTTCAAAAAAAAGAAACTCTAGTATAACAGTTGTTGTGTGGATCACATCGAGTTGTGGAAATCGCTTTTCGTAGGAGGGTGCGACACCGTCACAGAGCTGTCACACCTATCGTTCTTCCATCTCCAATTGGTATTTTTTGCAAGATGACAGAGTGTGTCGGTCGTTGTACTCAAGTGAACCTGTGCCCTAAATTTTTGAAGCGAGGGTCACAGTAGCAGTGAAGAAGCTCGTTATGAACACTGATGCGACATTCGTTTTTCTTCTCTTCTTTGTACTGACAAACATTGATGCATATTGATGTCGGCTGCTGCGACAGGGTCAGTGATTCATGAGCCCAAGGAGGCAGTTTTCGGGCTACTGAGTGCACCAGCTGAATCATTTCATTAGCATATTCTAGACACTCTTCTTAATTACAATCTTTAGCTCAGTATAATTCTGCAAGGTAATGTAATCCGGTGAGGCTGCAGCGTTCTGCTTTCGTCCATCCTGCCGCTCAAAACTACCTTAACATCTGATGATCTTGTTTTGCGCTTGTTGTTGTGTGCTCCCGTGCCATAAATCTGACTTGCAAGCGACTCGTACGACGCTCAGTTTATTTTTCTGAAGGATCGTGACGTTGAACTTTTACGTAAGTGATGTTCTGGACTAGGAGGAATTTTTACCCACCCGAAAGCCTGGCTGTATTTTCGATGGCCAGTAACAGTCTGATGTAACTTACGAACTAATGAGGTGATAACGCCGAACTTCAAAACGCCGAGATTTCTGAAACCAGTGGTCGTGCCTGTCAAGCGTTATGTCTTTGGGTTTCCTACAGGCTTCTAGGAAAACCATAGGCAAACAGACAGGCGCACTAGAACAGACGAGATCGCAACGCGTTTCCGTTACTAAGCATAAAAAGCATAGAAGTATACTTCTAGATCCATATAGATCATTGTATGCCTTTGTTAAATTAGCGTTCATTCAAGGTTATTAAACTGAAATCAAAGTAACTAAGGTAATAGATATAAACAGAGGTAGCAAACTGAAGTTCTAAGGAATCATAAATTCAGCCAAGGATTTGATGATAACCATAGACGTCACGTTACGGCAAATTAATATCGAGCTTTCGAAATCAATGCCATTTTACGGCTAACGAAAAAGTGATGAAAGCTTAAAACGAATAGCTACCGGGAGTCACCCACCTTGGTGAAGGAAAAAATGAAAACTGACTTTCGAAGTCAGTTGGACCTTTTCGAGCACGAGAGAATCCCATTCGCCACATCTCACACCTGTATTATTCACTAGGGCATTTTTTTCATAACTGTGGTCCATCCTACCAAATTCGTCGCTCGAGCTTGGACTCATTTGCTGTTTCCATAACAACTTTACTCCTTTAATGAAGAAACGCACGTATCAAAATGCCATTCATCCCAATACTCCTTAAATCTTATCTCGATTACTCTTCAAGTAAGCTAATTTCTCACTTAGACGCTTGATGGATAGGTTTGGCTAAGATCATTGTACAGCGACCACGACGTTGGACTCCCCAATTGTTAAAAGCATACAAAGGCTCCTATCTGCGCATCGGTCGTCTGAATGCGAATAGAATCCAGTAACAAGAATTTAGCTTTGTTTTTATTCACCATTATATATGGTCGATCCGTCATCGGAGTTAATGGGAACTCCTCTTGTGCCAATTTCGGCACCGCTTCTCGTCCTCCATCGCTTGCTTCTGCTTGTTTTAAATCTTCAGATGTGCGTTCCTTTCTTGAAGGAATAAGTCGAGAAGTGTGAATGCCACCATTTAATTCGCACACACACGTTGCATTTTTATAGTTTAAAGAAGGACCTAACGGTTGCAGTAATTGTGTCCTCCAAAGAGGGGAATTTTTTTGCAGGTGTTTTCTTCTCTAGACGTCACACCGCAAATACATGATAGTTTGGGACTAAACGATAGTCTGAAAATCCGTGCAATAAATTCACGTGCCAAAATGGAGGCAAACCAGTCAGTGCTTGTCGCAGTACAGACGAGTTAGCCCCTCCTCTATTGCCCTCATGCATCGCACAGCTTCTGAGCAGTTACGCTTGAGCTAAACCTGCGCCGCTCACTTCTATACAGATTTGATGATTGCTGTCTTCTCGCGCAATCAAATGCATGACATGGGGAGAGGGGATATGAAGTAAAGTCGTGCAATGTTGAAATATGTAGAGGAGTTCGAGAGTGATGCAATCTTTCCACTACTGAACAAAATGACATATTTTCGACCAGGTTTATATGTATTTGTAAATGTTACGCTCATAATTATATATAAGGTTAGTTCATAAGTGCAAAAAAGATTGGTTAATAGGAACAGTGGTAGGCAGACCGGCCGTAACTGCGCAGTTAACACATTTTGTTGTAAATACGATCACTTAAACAGAGCAGGCGTTGCCTCATGAATCTCCAGAAGTTACTTAAGTGCAGTAGTTCCCGGTAAATTCAGCGCAGGATGATACAGCGCAAGTAATTTGACCCATTCTAATATCTCAACAGTCTGAAGTGCTGGATGCAGATCGCAAGCTTTCCATTTGGCGTAGTCTGTATGTCCGCAAAGGATTTGTGCAAGCGGTATGAGTCGTACCTGCACTAACAACGTGCGCAGGGGCTGCAAGCTGTTATTATAAATACGATTCGGGGTAGTTGCATGACCTTTCTTCGCAATAGAGGAGCCGTTATTCTGCATGACATTTGAGCTAGAAATATGTCGAGTCGCTTCGCTATTTTTTTTTTTCAGTTGGCCTAATCAGCAGCTGTATGTATGACCGCGGGTATGTTTACTTCTGGATTTCTGTTCTGAAGCGCTATATTAGGATGTTTATTGCACAGTGCAAAGGAATTTCTCTACATCAGAAGACATTAAGAGGAACTTGGGGTTACCTCTCAACAGTTTTCCACACAAAATTAAGTTGCAAATTTTTACGCCAACACTGGTTCCTTTGATGCAACTTCAGCTGAAGCGCTCTAACATTTTTATTATTCGTTTTCCGGGAGTCAGGACCTTTAGAATTTCTCGATTAGCATCCTTATGTGACAGACATTTTTATTTGTGTGTAGTGAAGACGTCTAAAAAGGATATGACTGCTGTTGTTGAAGTTTAAAGGAATGCCCATGTTTAACACCTCGCGCAAAAAGAACTAGGTGCTGAAGGGACAAATTACATACAGTGCAACTCTCTCCTCTTTATCATCTTTCGTACCTATAAGTTCTTATTCAAACATCTAAGCTTCAAGTGAAAATGAGAAAAAAAGCCACGAACTGTATCTTGCATATCAACAGTCTTCTAGAAAGTCAAAGCTCTTAGGCTGATGTTTTAGCAGACACAATATTTTTGGTCAGATCTAATACTAACACGGTGGTTTAGCTATTACTCTCCTCTTTTATCAAAACCCACTTGTCGAATGAAGCAGCCGTCCCACACAGGTTTTGGACATAAACGTTTTTCTAACTACCTCATCTCTTTTAACACACTAAGTTAAACGCTTTCTCCTATGTCCTCGTCCGGGTAGTCCCTTGACTCAACTGGAACTGAATTAGAACACACAAGCGGCGATGAGTGTCGTCGGTGGCGTGAGGTCTGAAGAACACCTCATTGCGAGCGTTCCAGCCATTTAAAATTCTCTTTTCCGCCTAGCCACTTCGTTTGCTGTGTTTTTCTCTGCCGCCGCATTTTTTGTTCTCGGGACGAATAAGCGTCGCCAACCCCTACACGAATCATACCGCGCGATTCATGTCGGCACATGTGCCACCCGTCGGTGCGTTGTGGTGTGTACACGAATGGAGGAATGTGTGCACAGACAGTGTTTTCTACAGTTGCAATCGGTGCTGTATCGATCGATGCTGTTTCGCAGCGTCAGTTCTGTAACGTGTGGCGATAGCGCAGCATCTCCCAGTTGCACGCCACTCTATAAAATTTGCTTGCCACTGACACAAGGGTTGAGTGTGCTCGAGTGGCGTCTCTCCGAAGGGCTGTGTGCTATCAGGGTTGTCGGTAGAGAACGTCGCGTCGACAGTCTGAGACGCGATGCACTGCTGGTCGTAACTCGTTGCACCGACACTTGCCACACTGCCTTCTGATAAAAACTATTGCGCTGCATATCAGTGAAGGTCGTTGTAATGGGCAAGCATGATGTGCGAAGCGGGTTTCGTGGGCAGTGCTCTTGTCGCAGCGTAGGTTCTCCTCGCGCATGATATGTGCTCGTCGATTCACTGAGTGCTCATATCTTATCTGTTCTTCATGTGATAGGCCGTGTAACTGGTACTCAAGTTCCCCACCTCAATTTATACCTCTTTTGTTGTGTGAGTATTGCTCTTTTATCGTAGCACCATCCCTACTAGCTGTGGAGCTTCAAAATCGGCTTGGAAACTTGCGCAAAGTTGTAAATTCTAACAAAGTTTATTAAGTGGTGAATTTACAGCCAGGTTCAGGCGTGCTACTCTGGAGCGCCATACTGCTTTCCCTTTCATTTTCTGTTAAGCAAATATGCCAAATTTGTTCTTGTGATTGTCGGCCTCGTTGACGGAAAAACAGTGCTTATTTAGTAGTTGCCGATGTGTTCACTTAACAGTGGTTTATCAGAAAAATGCTTTGATGGATCTGGGCAGTTTAGCCGCTTGAGTGCTCCTCACTGTTCAGTCATTTTAGGTGAAGTTACGAGCGGCTCCTCTACTCAGTTGTTTCCTTTTTTCATTTTACATGAAAGCTTCATGGGCGGAGTCGTTGGCAGTGTTTTGCGTCATTTTACACTGGCGATGCTGCTGTGGCAGTGCGTGAATGCGGTTTTGCGTGCTTCTATTAATTGCTGCGGAATTGAACTTTTGTAAGATACGTCTGTCGCGAAACGCGAGATGCGCCATCGCGGCTCTTTGCAGTCAGCATGTAGCAAAAAAAAGACTAACCGTCTCAGCGGCGCCTATGACGATCAGAAACGATAAAGAACATAGTGCAAACGATGATACACCCAGCGGAATCCGGGGGATTAAGACTAAACATTCAATGGGAAAAAAGACATGTTGCATTCATCATCAGAAATGGAAGGCGGAGATAGGCAGAGCAGCTAAATCTTCCGTAGGAAAGGCTCGCAATTCGAACAGTGGTAGCGACCAGGGACAGGCCCCTGGTGTGGAGCTCAGGAGAGCTCCGTATTAAGCGTCACCCTTCAAGCGGTCCTCCCCTACGTGTAATCATCTATTATTCGTAATATTGAATTCCTATCAACGCTTCTATTCTCTCTGATCAACACTAGTCTGCTGCAAACTGGGCAGCATCGGTACAACAAATTACTGAACGTAAGTGACCTTCGTTTAAACATAAAAGTCACTTTTCTCTTCGTTCAGTACATGGGGACTCAGGCCAGAGCGTAACCATAAGTAAGTATGGCATCTGCTGCGTACCAAGCCTCCATACGAGTGAAGGCTAAGTCGCTAAAGGCAGTTATAAAAAGCATAAATTTTCCTGAATTGCGTACGTTTGCGGAACAAGCAGACCCGCAAGCAGCGTTCAAAACTGCCCATTTGCAAGTGAAGGCAGCAATTCGAAGACTACAACGTCACATTTCGGAAGTCGAGGCTGATCATAGTGCTCTGTAAAATGTGGCATCGATCGCAACAGGGGAAAGAGGAGAATCCTATCGGAGGAACCCACACTCAGACGATTCGTACGATGGCGGCGATTGCGACAGCCAAACGGCAAGAGCGAGACAAAACCGTATTACTCCTATCTACCTTCGTGGAGGTTAGAGGCGACGCATCACACACAAAATCGATCAAAGTGCCCGTGCTATTCGATGTTGGGAGCGAACGCTCATTCATCACGGAAGAAATAGTCCAGCAATTGGGCATCGAAGTAACACACAAGGAACCGTTGATTGTTGACGGATTTGGTGGGACGCACATTACCCACTGCACGTCTGCGCGCGTCAAACTAAAAATGAGACGCACTGATGGACGGTTCTTCACGATGTTCACGAACTCGGTACCAAGACTAGTTAGTGAAATTGCAATCGCCAAGCTAACAGAAAAAACGTTACGGCGCATCCGTTCAACACGGAACATCACCCTACCGACGGTTACACTCAAGCCGCAGATCCTCGTGGGTGCTGATTATTTCCACGAAATCTTCAGAGGAAGTGCCTCAACAAAGTTACCGTCCGGATTTCATCAGATGCGCACCTGTTTAGGCGACATGATCAACGGACAGGGGCGCAGTAGTCGGCACGGTACCTTTTCAAAGATCAAGCCTGCAAACCGCTACTGTTGCAACGTGGCCAGTGCAAAAGACGAGCTAGAAAAGTTCTGGTCGCTGGAACTTGTAGGAGTTAGGGACCCCCCTTTACAAACGGATGATGAACTCGCCATGAAAAGGTCCAACGAACACCTCCAAAAAGACCCTGAGCTGCTGCGCGCTTATGAGAAAACGTTCGACGGGCAGCTAAAGACGGGATAATTGAGGACGTCACAAATACACAGCCCGAAGGCCCAGTGTACTACATGCCTCATCAGGCTGTTGTTAGGCCAGGCAAGGCTACGATAAAAATCGGAATCGTGTATGACGCGTCGTCGAAAACGCGCAAAGAAGGGCACTCATTAAGTGATGTGCTACTCAGAGGACCATTACTCCTAACAAACCTCTGTGGAGTTTTACTCCGAGTCCGACTAGCGCCAATACTCACAACGGCGGATGTCGAGAAAGCCTTTCTACAGATAGGTCTACATCACGACCAGCGAGACGCAGTACGCTTCATTTGGGTCAAAGACGTGACAGCACCAGTCAGCTCAACGAACCTTAGAGTGTTCAGATTCACTCGAGTACCTTTCGGCGTGATTTCCTCACCTTTCCTACTGAACGCTACTATTCAGTATCACCTCAAAAGGAAAACGACTGAGATTCGAGAGGAGATACAAGACAACATCTATGTGGACAACGTGTTCTTGACCGCACACCAAATACCTGCAGCGATTGAGAAGGGTCAAGAAGCGAAGAGAGTCTTCAAAGAAGCTGATATGAATCTTCGAGAATTCCGAAGCAACAATCGGGAAGTTCTTTCCGCCTTAAATAAGGACTCAGACTCAGTGCAGCAAAGTGCAACACTGCTGGGAATCGTATGGGACCTTCAAAAGGATACAATGGTCTTTAACACGAAGAAGTGCGACAACTGGCCCGCAACCAAACGACAGCTTCTCGCATATACAGCGGAGTTCTATGACCCCTTAAGGGTGTTCACGCCTGCCACACTACCGTTGAAACTGTTCCTCCAAGACTTGTGAAAAAAAGAATACGACTGGAATCAACTATTCGACAACACGGACCGCCAAACTGCGGGAGCCCTACTTGAGCGCTTTCAAGGGCAGTCGCTCAAATTGGACCGAGAACAAACGACCGAGCTGAAAAGAAGGTGCGTCGAAATCCACGTTTTCGTGGACGCCTCTGGAAGCGCGTATTCTGCGGTGGCGTACCTCCGCTTCTACAGCCAGGACCGTTACGAAAACTCGTTGCTGATGTCCAAGAGTAGAATGGCCCCAATACGTTGCATTACCATTCCTCGCCTCGAATTGATGGCAGCGTTGATTGGAAGCAGGTTGCTGAACTTCGTAAAAGGGCAGTTGAAGCACACGGGACCCACGTTCCTTTGGAGCGATTCACAGGCGACCTTGCACTGGATAGCGACGGCCACCACTGTGGACCGTTTCGTCGACAATCGACTCGCCGAAATACGCAGAAGCCCCGCGCAGTTCTGCTATGTTGACAGCGGTAATAACCCCGTGGATTTGGCAACACGTGGTCTCATAATTGTGGAGCTTAGGCAGTGCAGTCAATGGTGAGAAGGACCTTCATTCCTCCAGCAACAAGGCCTGAATGGACAGTTCCACGTAACCCAGTGGCCCTGGTAATTATCGCAAGCACACCAGCGGTGGCTGATGTATTTGAATGTGAAAGATTCAGCACTCTCAATGAGCTCAAACGAACGACAGTTCAAGTACTTAGAGCGATTAAGCGTATGCTAAGGAGTACCCAAATTCGTCTCGGATGAACATTATGGGAAACCGTCCAACGCGAAGGGCCTGCCACAGCTGGTGAACTAGACTGGGCAGAGCTCATTCTTATCATACAAGAACAAACCAAGATAAGCGAAGAATTCGAGAGAAATACTGACGCCAACTTGTATAAGGACGAACAAGGAATTACGAGATGTCTAGGAAGGCTGGAATATGCAGCGCTACCAGAAGAAACAGTTCATTCTATTCTGCTCCCGAAATCATCAGCCCTCACCAGACTGATCGTATTAGCTCGACACAAGGAGTCCGGACATGCTGAAGTGTCACAGACATTGGCCGACGTGAGGAAACGCTACTGGATCCCCCAGGGAAGGGCAACGATCAAGCGCATATTACGACGACACTGCATGGCGTGTCGTAGATGGAACGCAAAGCCATTTAAGCTTCCAGCCTTCCCCCATTGCCAAAAGAAAGGACATGGGCAATGCGAGCCTTTCAAAACGTCAGCCTCGACTACATGGGACCAATAACCGTATGCGACCTTACTGGCCTCTGCAAAAGATGGATAGCCCTCTTCATTTGTCTAGCGACTAGAGCCATTCATTTGGAAGTAACAGAGAACTTGTCAGCAGAGCAGTTCTTGCACGTCTTGAGAAGATTTATCGCCAGAAACGGCTACCCTACTAGTGTAGTGCTGGACAATGCGCCACAGTTCCAGCCGGTTAAACAAGTTATGCAAAACACCCTTGCTGCACCTATAACTTGGCGTTTCATTACCCCCTTTGCATCATGACAAGGAGGAGTTTATGAAAGACTAGTCGGGCTGACCAAAACTGCGTTCCGTAAAGAAGTCGGGAGAAGACTCTTGGACGAGGAAGAATTCAAAACGCTGGTAGTAGAATGCGAAGCCATAGTGAATAGCCGACCACTCACTTATGTAGACTCCGCCTCCGAAAGGATTTTAAGGCCAGTCGACTTCCTCCGACCACAGGCGATCATAGCAACACAAGAGCCAAGGCCCGAACATGATAAAGGCCCGCAGCACACAGCAGACAGACGTAATAAATTGCTCGGTCTGTAGAAGGCAACGATCAGCAGCCTAGAACGCTTCTGGAAAATTTGGACCCATGACTACCTGATGAGCCTAAGAGAACGGCACTGCATGGAACACCATCAGCCCTCCCGAGTGACAGACCGCGCACCCCTGGAAAACGAAATCGTCATAGTCGCCGAGGAAGGTCTACCAAGAGCGGAATGGAAGCTAGGCGAAGTTGAAAAACTGCACAAGAACCATGGAGGGGAAACAAAAACGGTCGACGTCAAAATGCCCAACGGCCACGTGCTAAAGAGGCCATCGAGTATGTTGTACCCCCTCGAAGTGTCAGAAGAAGAAAGGGAGGCGCTGCCGACAACAAAAAGCAAAGAATTTATGAAACACTTGGCAGACCAGAATCTGCAGGCAGAAGAAACGGAGGAGGAGGAATAAATCAGAACCAAGCCTAAAACCCACAGGACAAGGTACGCGAACGCGCTATCAATCGTGCTGGTGATACTATTCGCCACTTTTGCACTGACAAGCAGCGATCCGACGAACTTACAGTTTCACGTATGCGCAAAATATGGCCACGGCTCGTACGTGAAGATACCAGATAAACTAAATTGCAAAGAGGTCCGTGAGGAAATGCACAGTTCCTCGCAAATCGTAGAAGTATTGAGCAGAGCGTTCATTACGGCAAACGCTACCTTCTGTGCGAAGGTACTGCGCACCGTCTGCATAAAGTGCTTCCTTCGATGGAGTCTAGCAGTTACGCGTGATGAAACAACGGTCCAGAACATGACGGCGTCACAATGCATGGAAATGCCGCGGTCACAACAGCTCAGCGGCATCCGCCTCGAACAAATCGACGCAAACCGATGGTCGTCTAAACAGCCGACTGAATATAGCTACGGCTGGATCGGAACGCGATGTCATACAACCACTAATTATCGTATGAAGCAAGGAGTGATCAAGTTCTACGACGGTTTAAGTCGCACATCAGGATGCAATAAAACTCTGGGAAAATGCATCACAGCCACGGAAACAATTCTGTGGGATCCGTCCGAATTGGCTGATCGATGTCCATACAGAACGCTGGGGAAGGCGAACGCTCAAATATCACACCGGTTCGTCACGATTCCAACAATGCAAGCAGTATTCGTCAGAAGCAAGAAGACGCAGAATGATATGAGCCTTGACACCGTGTGCAAGTTTCGCAGAGCCGAAGTAATGAAAAACGGAGTAGTAATAGAATTCAGCTCCGAAGAGCAACTCCCCAGAGAGACATCAAATCGAATCCTCAGTAAAAGAATCTCTTTCGTTGAAGAATTGCCAAAAGAAATTAACTAGAAGAGTGATACCTCCGTGAATGCTAAGCTGCAGTTTTTATGGAATAGCCTCAGTGAACGGGAACAACGAATAACTCAAGAGAATCGGCACAGAATTTGCGAACAGCATAATCGTATACTTTGGCTCATTGGAGCTCTCAGCAGAACGGATCCAACTACTGCAGCGCGAGTACTCCTCAGACGGATGGATATCGCCGCAGAAAATATCGGAGACTTGTTGAAAGGGTTCCCGTGCAAAAAGCTGGAAGTTTCTCAAGTTTTCGCGAATCACGAAGTTCAAGACAAGTGCTATCGAGATCTTCCGGTACGATACAAGGACAAGATCTTATTCGTGCATCCGAGGTCACGCGAAATCAAAGCAGTGTCAGAAGAACTTAGTTGCAGAGAAATCAAGATGAAGCAGGGCCGTGAAATCACTGAAGAATGGGCACTAGCAAGCAAAGAAAGGGAACCAGTCTTCGACGCGCCACCATTCACAGATATTTGCGAAGAAAGGCTTCAGTTGGTGCTGGGCATGACCGACAAGAATCCACAAACCTGGGGAAGATCCGCAGAAGAACAGGGGAAGTCTACGGCCGACGCCATAAGAGACGACGCGGAAGAAATGATCGAAACGGCCAGCGATGCATTCCAAAAGTCATCCACAGCGCTAGCAAGAGAACTTGAGGACATCGCCTTTCGTTGGCGATGGATCGTCGGAGGGGCGATCGCGGCTGTACTAGCAGTTGGGTGCGCAGCTGCAGAAATACTTCTCTGTCCCGAGTATCTACTATGCGCAGCACGATGCTGCTGTGTACGGTATCGACGCCAGGAACGAAGCGCGAGCCTAGCATCTCCCCAAGGGACCGAGCCTCCGATGGAAATACGCAGTTTCGAGCCGATATGGATGCCCCCCACTAACGTCAAGGGCTGCGGGAGTGTCGCGAAACACGAGATGCGTCATCGCGGCTCTTTGCAGTCAGCATGTAGCAAAAAAAAGACTAACCGTCTCAGCGGCGCCTATGACGATCAGAAACGATAAAGAACATAGTGCAAACGATGATACACCCAGCGGAATCCGGGGGATTAAGACTAAACATTCAATGGGAAAAAAGACATGTTGCATTCATCATCAGAAATGGAAGGCGGAGATAGGCAGAGCAGCTAAATCTTCCGTAGGAAAGGCTCGCAATTCGAACAGTGGTAGCGACCAGGGACAGGCCCCTGGTGTGGAGCTCAGGAGAGCTCCGTATTAAGCGTCACCCTTCAAGCGGTCCTCCCCTACGTGTAATCATCTATTATTCGTAATATTGAATTCCTATCAACGCTTCTATTCTCTCTGATCAACACTAGTCTGCTGCAAACTGGGCAGCATCGGTACAACAAATTACTGAACGTAAGTGACCTTCGTTTAAACATAAAAGTCACTTTTCTCTTCGTTCAGTACATGGGGACTCAGGCCAGAGCGTAACCATAAGTAAGTATGGCATCTGCTGCGTACCAAGCCTCCATACGAGTGAAGGCTAAGTCGCTAAAGGCAGTTATAAAAAGCATAAATTTTCCTGAATTGCGTACGTTTGCGGAACAAGCAGACCCGCAAGCAGCGTTCAAAACTGCCCATTTGCAAGTGAAGGCAGCAATTCGAAGACTACAACGTCACATTTCGGAAGTCGAGGCTGATCATAGTGCTCTGTAAAATGTGGCATCGATCGCAACAGGGGAAAGAGGAGAATCCTATCGGAGGAACCCACACTCAGACGATTCGTACGATGGCGGCGATTGCGACAGCCAAACGGCAAGAGCGAGACAAAACCGTATTACTCCTATCTACCTTCGTGGAGGTTAGAGGCGACGCATCACACACAAAATCGATCAAAGTGCCCGTGCTATTCGATGTTGGGAGCGAACGCTCATTCATCACGGAAGAAATAGTCCAGCAATTGGGCATCGAAGTAACACACAAGGAACCGTTGATTGTTGACGGATTTGGTGGGACGCACATTACCCACTGCACGTCTGCGCGCGTCAAACTAAAAATGAGACGCACTGATGGACGGTTCTTCACGATGTTCACGAACTCGGTACCAAGACTAGTTAGTGAAATTGCAATCGCCAAGCTAACAGAAAAAACGTTACGGCGCATCCGTTCAACACGGAACATCACCCTACCGACGGTTACACTCAAGCCGCAGATCCTCGTGGGTGCTGATTATTTCCACGAAATCTTCAGAGGAAGTGCCTCAACAAAGTTACCGTCCGGATTTCATCAGATGCGCACCTGTTTAGGCGACATGATCAACGGACAGGGGCGCAGTAGTCGGCACGGTACCTTTTCAAAGATCAAGCCTGCAAACCGCTACTGTTGCAACGTGGCCAGTGCAAAAGACGAGCTAGAAAAGTTCTGGTCGCTGGAACTTGTAGGAGTTAGGGACCCCCCTTTACAAACGGATGATGAACTCGCCATGAAAAGGTCCAACGAACACCTCCAAAAAGACCCTGAGCTGCTGCGCGCTTATGAGAAAACGTTCGACGGGCAGCTAAAGACGGGGATAATTGAGGACGTCACAAATACACAGCCCGAAGGCCCAGTGTACTACATGCCTCATCAGGCTGTTGTTAGGCCAGGCAAGGCTACGATAAAAATCGGAATCGTGTATGACGCGTCGTCGAAAACGCGCAAAGAAGGGCACTCATTAAGTGATGTGCTACTCAGAGGACCATTACTCCTAACAAACCTCTGTGGAGTTTTACTCCGAGTCCGACTAGCGCCAATACTCACAACGGCGGATGTCGAGAAAGCCTTTCTACAGATAGGTCTACATCACGACCAGCGAGACGCAGTACGCTTCATTTGGGTCAAAGACGTGACAGCACCAGTCAGCTCAACGAACCTTAGAGTGTTCAGATTCACTCGAGTACCTTTCGGCGTGATTTCCTCACCTTTCCTACTGAACGCTACTATTCAGTATCACCTCAAAAGGAAAACGACTGAGATTCGAGAGGAGATACAAGACAACATCTATGTGGACAACGTGTTCTTGACCGCACACCAAATACCTGCAGCGATTGAGAAGGGTCAAGAAGCGAAGAGAGTCTTCAAAGAAGCTGATATGAATCTTCGAGAATTCCGAAGCAACAATCGGGAAGTTCTTTCCGCCTTAAATAAGGACTCAGACTCAGTGCAGCAAAGTGCAACACTGCTGGGAATCGTATGGGACCTTCAAAAGGATACAATGGTCTTTAACACGAAGAAGTGCGACAACTGGCCCGCAACCAAACGACAGCTTCTCGCATATACAGCGGAGTTCTATGACCCCTTAAGGGTGTTCACGCCTGCCACACTACCGTTGAAACTGTTCCTCCAAGACTTGTGAAAAAAAGAATACGACTGGAATCAACTATTCGACAACACGGACCGCCAAACTGCGGGAGCCCTACTTGAGCGCTTTCAAGGGCAGTCGCTCAAATTGGACCGAGAACAAACGACCGAGCTGAAAAGAAGGTGCGTCGAAATCCACGTTTTCGTGGACGCCTCTGGAAGCGCGTATTCTGCGGTGGCGTACCTCCGCTTCTACAGCCAGGACCGTTACGAAAACTCGTTGCTGATGTCCAAGAGTAGAATGGCCCCAATACGTTGCATTACCATTCCTCGCCTCGAATTGATGGCAGCGTTGATTGGAAGCAGGTTGCTGAACTTCGTAAAAGGGCAGTTGAAGCACACGGGACCCACGTTCCTTTGGAGCGATTCACAGGCGACCTTGCACTGGATAGCGACGGCCACCACTGTGGACCGTTTCGTCGACAATCGACTCGCCGAAATACGCAGAAGCCCCGCGCAGTTCTGCTATGTTGACAGCGGTAATAACCCCGTGGATTTGGCAACACGTGGTCTCATAATTGTGGAGCTTAGGCAGTGCAGTCAATGGTGAGAAGGACCTTCATTCCTCCAGCAACAAGGCCTGAATGGACAGTTCCACGTAACCCAGTGGCCCTGGTAATTATCGCAAGCACACCAGCGGTGGCTGATGTATTTGAATGTGAAAGATTCAGCACTCTCAATGAGCTCAAACGAACGACAGTTCAAGTACTTAGAGCGATTAAGCGTATGCTAAGGAGTACCCAAATTCGTCTCGGATGAACATTATGGGAAACCGTCCAACGCGAAGGGCCTGCCACAGCTGGTGAACTAGACTGGGCAGAGCTCATTCTTATCATACAAGAACAAACCAAGATAAGCGAAGAATTCGAGAGAAATACTGACGCCAACTTGTATAAGGACGAACAAGGAATTACGAGATGTCTAGGAAGGCTGGAATATGCAGCGCTACCAGAAGAAACAGTTCATTCTATTCTGCTCCCGAAATCATCAGCCCTCACCAGACTGATCGTATTAGCTCGACACAAGGAGTCCGGACATGCTGAAGTGTCACAGACATTGGCCGACGTGAGGAAACGCTACTGGATCCCCCAGGGAAGGGCAACGATCAAGCGCATATTACGACGACACTGCATGGCGTGTCGTAGATGGAACGCAAAGCCATTTAAGCTTCCAGCCTTCCCCCATTGCCAAAAGAAAGGACATGGGCAATGCGAGCCTTTCAAAACGTCAGCCTCGACTACATGGGACCAATAACCGTATGCGACCTTACTGGCCTCTGCAAAAGATGGATAGCCCTCTTCATTTGTCTAGCGACTAGAGCCATTCATTTGGAAGTAACAGAGAACTTGTCAGCAGAGCAGTTCTTGCACGTCTTGAGAAGATTTATCGCCAGAAACGGCTACCCTACTAGTGTAGTGCTGGACAATGCGCCACAGTTCCAGCCGGTTAAACAAGTTATGCAAAACACCCTTGCTGCACCTATAACTTGGCGTTTCATTACCCCCTTTGCATCATGACAAGGAGGAGTTTATGAAAGACTAGTCGGGCTGACCAAAACTGCGTTCCGTAAAGAAGTCGGGAGAAGACTCTTGGACGAGGAAGAATTCAAAACGCTGGTAGTAGAATGCGAAGCCATAGTGAATAGCCGACCACTCACTTATGTAGACTCCGCCTCCGAAAGGATTTTAAGGCCAGTCGACTTCCTCCGACCACAGGCGATCATAGCAACACAAGAGCCAAGGCCCGAACATGATAAAGGCCCGCAGCACACAGCAGACAGACGTAATAAATTGCTCGGTCTGTAGAAGGCAACGATCAGCAGCCTAGAACGCTTCTGGAAAATTTGGACCCATGACTACCTGATGAGCCTAAGAGAACGGCACTGCATGGAACACCATCAGCCCTCCCGAGTGACAGACCGCGCACCCCTGGAAAACGAAATCGTCATAGTCGCCGAGGAAGGTCTACCAAGAGCGGAATGGAAGCTAGGCGAAGTTGAAAAACTGCACAAGAACCATGGAGGGGAAACAAAAACGGTCGACGTCAAAATGCCCAACGGCCACGTGCTAAAGAGGCCATCGAGTATGTTGTACCCCCTCGAAGTGTCAGAAGAAGAAAGGGAGGCGCTGCCGACAACAAAAAGCAAAGAATTTATGAAACACTTGGCAGACCAGAATCTGCAGGCAGAAGAAACGGAGGAGGAGGAATAAATCAGAACCAAGCCTAAAACCCACAGGACAAGGTACGCGAACGCGCTATCAATCGTGCTGGTGATACTATTCGCCACTTTTGCACTGACAAGCAGCGATCCGACGAACTTACAGTTTCACGTATGCGCAAAATATGGCCACGGCTCGTACGTGAAGATACCAGATAAACTAAATTGCAAAGAGGTCCGTGAGGAAATGCACAGTTCCTCGCAAATCGTAGAAGTATTGAGCAGAGCGTTCATTACGGCAAACGCTACCTTCTGTGCGAAGGTACTGCGCACCGTCTGCATAAAGTGCTTCCTTCGATGGAGTCTAGCAGTTACGCGTGATGAAACAACGGTCCAGAACATGACGGCGTCACAATGCATGGAAATGCCGCGGTCACAACAGCTCAGCGGCATCCGCCTCGAACAAATCGACGCAAACCGATGGTCGTCTAAACAGCCGACTGAATATAGCTACGGCTGGATCGGAACGCGATGTCATACAACCACTAATTATCGTATGAAGCAAGGAGTGATCAAGTTCTACGACGGTTTAAGTCGCACATCAGGATGCAATAAAACTCTGGGAAAATGCATCACAGCCACGGAAACAATTCTGTGGGATCCGTCCGAATTGGCTGATCGATGTCCATACAGAACGCTGGGGAAGGCGAACGCTCAAATATCACACCGGTTCGTCACGATTCCAACAATGCAAGCAGTATTCGTCAGAAGCAAGAAGACGCAGAATGATATGAGCCTTGACACCGTGTGCAAGTTTCGCAGAGCCGAAGTAATGAAAAACGGAGTAGTAATAGAATTCAGCTCCGAAGAGCAACTCCCCAGAGAGACATCAAATCGAATCCTCAGTAAAAGAATCTCTTTCGTTGAAGAATTGCCAAAAGAAATTAACTAGAAGAGTGATACCTCCGTGAATGCTAAGCTGCAGTTTTTATGGAATAGCCTCAGTGAACGGGAACAACGAATAACTCAAGAGAATCGGCACAGAATTTGCGAACAGCATAATCGTATACTTTGGCTCATTGGAGCTCTCAGCAGAACGGATCCAACTACTGCAGCGCGAGTACTCCTCAGACGGATGGATATCGCCGCAGAAAATATCGGAGACTTGTTGAAAGGGTTCCCGTGCAAAAAGCTGGAAGTTTCTCAAGTTTTCGCGAATCACGAAGTTCAAGACAAGTGCTATCGAGATCTTCCGGTACGATACAAGGACAAGATCTTATTCGTGCATCCGAGGTCACGCGAAATCAAAGCAGTGTCAGAAGAACTTAGTTGCAGAGAAATCAAGATGAAGCAGGGCCGTGAAATCACTGAAGAATGGGCACTAGCAAGCAAAGAAAGGGAACCAGTCTTCGACGCGCCACCATTCACAGATATTTGCGAAGAAAGGCTTCAGTTGGTGCTGGGCATGACCGACAAGAATCCACAAACCTGGGGAAGATCCGCAGAAGAACAGGGGAAGTCTACGGCCGACGCCATAAGAGACGACGCGGAAGAAATGATCGAAACGGCCAGCGATGCATTCCAAAAGTCATCCACAGCGCTAGCAAGAGAACTTGAGGACATCGCCTTTCGTTGGCGATGGATCGTCGGAGGGGCGATCGCGGCTGTACTAGCAGTTGGGTGCGCAGCTGCAGAAATACTTCTCTGTCCCGAGTATCTACTATGCGCAGCACGATGCTGCTGTGTACGGTATCGACGCCAGGAACGAAGCGCGAGCCTAGCATCTCCCCAAGGGACCGAGCCTCCGATGGAAATACGCAGTTTCGAGCCGATATGGATGCCCCCCACTAACGTCAAGGGCCGCGGGAGTGTCGCGAAACACGAGATGCGTCATCGCGGCTCTTTGCAGTCAGCATGTAGCAAAAAAAAGACTAACCGTCTCAGCGGCGCCTATGACGATCAGAAACGATAAAGAACATAGTGCAAACGATGATACACCCAGCGGAATCCGGGGGATTAAGACTAAACATTCAATGGGAAAAAAGACATGTTGCATTCATCATCAGAAATGGAAGGCGGAGATAGGCAGAGCAGCTAAATCTTCCGTAGGAAAGGCTCGCAATTCGAACAGTGGTAGCGACCAGGGACAGGCCCCTGGTGTGGAGCTCAGGAGAGCTCCGTATTAAGCGTCACCCTTCAAGCGGTCCTCCCCTACGTGTAATCATCTATTATTCGTAATATTGAATTCCTATCAACGCTTCTATTCTCTCTGATCAACACTAGTCTGCTGCAAACTGGGCAGCATCGGTACAACAAATTACTGAACGTAAGTGACCTTCGTTTAAACATAAAAGTCACTTTTCTCTTCGTTCAGTACATGGGGACTCAGGCCAGAGCGTAACCATAAGTAAGTATGGCATCTGCTGCGTACCAAGCCTCCATACGAGTGAAGGCTAAGTCGCTAAAGGCAGTTATAAAAAGCATAAATTTTCCTGAATTGCGTACGTTTGCGGAACAAGCAGACCCGCAAGCAGCGTTCAAAACTGCCCATTTGCAAGTGAAGGCAGCAATTCGAAGACTACAACGTCACATTTCGGAAGTCGAGGCTGATCATAGTGCTCTGTAAAATGTGGCATCGATCGCAACAGGGGAAAGAGGAGAATCCTATCGGAGGAACCCACACTCAGACGATTCGTACGATGGCGGCGATTGCGACAGCCAAACGGCAAGAGCGAGACAAAACCGTATTACTCCTATCTACCTTCGTGGAGGTTAGAGGCGACGCATCACACACAAAATCGATCAAAGTGCCCGTGCTATTCGATGTTGGGAGCGAACGCTCATTCATCACGGAAGAAATAGTCCAGCAATTGGGCATCGAAGTAACACACAAGGAACCGTTGATTGTTGACGGATTTGGTGGGACGCACATTACCCACTGCACGTCTGCGCGCGTCAAACTAAAAATGAGACGCACTGATGGACGGTTCTTCACGATGTTCACGAACTCGGTACCAAGACTAGTTAGTGAAATTGCAATCGCCAAGCTAACAGAAAAAACGTTACGGCGCATCCGTTCAACACGGAACATCACCCTACCGACGGTTACACTCAAGCCGCAGATCCTCGTGGGTGCTGATTATTTCCACGAAATCTTCAGAGGAAGTGCCTCAACAAAGTTACCGTCCGGATTTCATCAGATGCGCACCTGTTTAGGCGACATGATCAACGGACAGGGGCGCAGTAGTCGGCACGGTACCTTTTCAAAGATCAAGCCTGCAAACCGCTACTGTTGCAACGTGGCCAGTGCAAAAGACGAGCTAGAAAAGTTCTGGTCGCTGGAACTTGTAGGAGTTAGGGACCCCCCTTTACAAACGGATGATGAACTCGCCATGAAAAGGTCCAACGAACACCTCCAAAAAGACCCTGAGCTGCTGCGCGCTTATGAGAAAACGTTCGACGGGCAGCTAAAGACGGGGATAATTGAGGACGTCACAAATACACAGCCCGAAGGCCCAGTGTACTACATGCCTCATCAGGCTGTTGTTAGGCCAGGCAAGGCTACGATAAAAATCGGAATCGTGTATGACGCGTCGTCGAAAACGCGCAAAGAAGGGCACTCATTAAGTGATGTGCTACTCAGAGGACCATTACTCCTAACAAACCTCTGTGGAGTTTTACTCCGAGTCCGACTAGCGCCAATACTCACAACGGCGGATGTCGAGAAAGCCTTTCTACAGATAGGTCTACATCACGACCAGCGAGACGCAGTACGCTTCATTTGGGTCAAAGACGTGACAGCACCAGTCAGCTCAACGAACCTTAGAGTGTTCAGATTCACTCGAGTACCTTTCGGCGTGATTTCCTCACCTTTCCTACTGAACGCTACTATTCAGTATCACCTCAAAAGGAAAACGACTGAGATTCGAGAGGAGATACAAGACAACATCTATGTGGACAACGTGTTCTTGACCGCACACCAAATACCTGCAGCGATTGAGAAGGGTCAAGAAGCGAAGAGAGTCTTCAAAGAAGCTGATATGAATCTTCGAGAATTCCGAAGCAACAATCGGGAAGTTCTTTCCGCCTTAAATAAGGACTCAGACTCAGTGCAGCAAAGTGCAACACTGCTGGGAATCGTATGGGACCTTCAAAAGGATACAATGGTCTTTAACACGAAGAAGTGCGACAACTGGCCCGCAACCAAACGACAGCTTCTCGCATATACAGCGGAGTTCTATGACCCCTTAAGGGTGTTCACGCCTGCCACACTACCGTTGAAACTGTTCCTCCAAGACTTGTGAAAAAAAGAATACGACTGGAATCAACTATTCGACAACACGGACCGCCAAACTGCGGGAGCCCTACTTGAGCGCTTTCAAGGGCAGTCGCTCAAATTGGACCGAGAACAAACGACCGAGCTGAAAAGAAGGTGCGTCGAAATCCACGTTTTCGTGGACGCCTCTGGAAGCGCGTATTCTGCGGTGGCGTACCTCCGCTTCTACAGCCAGGACCGTTACGAAAACTCGTTGCTGATGTCCAAGAGTAGAATGGCCCCAATACGTTGCATTACCATTCCTCGCCTCGAATTGATGGCAGCGTTGATTGGAAGCAGGTTGCTGAACTTCGTAAAAGGGCAGTTGAAGCACACGGGACCCACGTTCCTTTGGAGCGATTCACAGGCGACCTTGCACTGGATAGCGACGGCCACCACTGTGGACCGTTTCGTCGACAATCGACTCGCCGAAATACGCAGAAGCCCCGCGCAGTTCTGCTATGTTGACAGCGGTAATAACCCCGTGGATTTGGCAACACGTGGTCTCATAATTGTGGAGCTTAGGCAGTGCAGTCAATGGTGAGAAGGACCTTCATTCCTCCAGCAACAAGGCCTGAATGGACAGTTCCACGTAACCCAGTGGCCCTGGTAATTATCGCAAGCACACCAGCGGTGGCTGATGTATTTGAATGTGAAAGATTCAGCACTCTCAATGAGCTCAAACGAACGACAGTTCAAGTACTTAGAGCGATTAAGCGTATGCTAAGGAGTACCCAAATTCGTCTCGGATGAACATTATGGGAAACCGTCCAACGCGAAGGGCCTGCCACAGCTGGTGAACTAGACTGGGCAGAGCTCATTCTTATCATACAAGAACAAACCAAGATAAGCGAAGAATTCGAGAGAAATACTGACGCCAACTTGTATAAGGACGAACAAGGAATTACGAGATGTCTAGGAAGGCTGGAATATGCAGCGCTACCAGAAGAAACAGTTCATTCTATTCTGCTCCCGAAATCATCAGCCCTCACCAGACTGATCGTATTAGCTCGACACAAGGAGTCCGGACATGCTGAAGTGTCACAGACATTGGCCGACGTGAGGAAACGCTACTGGATCCCCCAGGGAAGGGCAACGATCAAGCGCATATTACGACGACACTGCATGGCGTGTCGTAGATGGAACGCAAAGCCATTTAAGCTTCCAGCCTTCCCCCATTGCCAAAAGAAAGGACATGGGCAATGCGAGCCTTTCAAAACGTCAGCCTCGACTACATGGGACCAATAACCGTATGCGACCTTACTGGCCTCTGCAAAAGATGGATAGCCCTCTTCATTTGTCTAGCGACTAGAGCCATTCATTTGGAAGTAACAGAGAACTTGTCAGCAGAGCAGTTCTTGCACGTCTTGAGAAGATTTATCGCCAGAAACGGCTACCCTACTAGTGTAGTGCTGGACAATGCGCCACAGTTCCAGCCGGTTAAACAAGTTATGCAAAACACCCTTGCTGCACCTATAACTTGGCGTTTCATTACCCCCTTTGCATCATGACAAGGAGGAGTTTATGAAAGACTAGTCGGGCTGACCAAAACTGCGTTCCGTAAAGAAGTCGGGAGAAGACTCTTGGACGAGGAAGAATTCAAAACGCTGGTAGTAGAATGCGAAGCCATAGTGAATAGCCGACCACTCACTTATGTAGACTCCGCCTCCGAAAGGATTTTAAGGCCAGTCGACTTCCTCCGACCACAGGCGATCATAGCAACACAAGAGCCAAGGCCCGAACATGATAAAGGCCCGCAGCACACAGCAGACAGACGTAATAAATTGCTCGGTCTGTAGAAGGCAACGATCAGCAGCCTAGAACGCTTCTGGAAAATTTGGACCCATGACTACCTGATGAGCCTAAGAGAACGGCACTGCATGGAACACCATCAGCCCTCCCGAGTGACAGACCGCGCACCCCTGGAAAACGAAATCGTCATAGTCGCCGAGGAAGGTCTACCAAGAGCGGAATGGAAGCTAGGCGAAGTTGAAAAACTGCACAAGAACCATGGAGGGGAAACAAAAACGGTCGACGTCAAAATGCCCAACGGCCACGTGCTAAAGAGGCCATCGAGTATGTTGTACCCCCTCGAAGTGTCAGAAGAAGAAAGGGAGGCGCTGCCGACAACAAAAAGCAAAGAATTTATGAAACACTTGGCAGACCAGAATCTGCAGGCAGAAGAAACGGAGGAGGAGGAATAAATCAGAACCAAGCCTAAAACCCACAGGACAAGGTACGCGAACGCGCTATCAATCGTGCTGGTGATACTATTCGCCACTTTTGCACTGACAAGCAGCGATCCGACGAACTTACAGTTTCACGTATGCGCAAAATATGGCCACGGCTCGTACGTGAAGATACCAGATAAACTAAATTGCAAAGAGGTCCGTGAGGAAATGCACAGTTCCTCGCAAATCGTAGAAGTATTGAGCAGAGCGTTCATTACGGCAAACGCTACCTTCTGTGCGAAGGTACTGCGCACCGTCTGCATAAAGTGCTTCCTTCGATGGAGTCTAGCAGTTACGCGTGATGAAACAACGGTCCAGAACATGACGGCGTCACAATGCATGGAAATGCCGCGGTCACAACAGCTCAGCGGCATCCGCCTCGAACAAATCGACGCAAACCGATGGTCGTCTAAACAGCCGACTGAATATAGCTACGGCTGGATCGGAACGCGATGTCATACAACCACTAATTATCGTATGAAGCAAGGAGTGATCAAGTTCTACGACGGTTTAAGTCGCACATCAGGATGCAATAAAACTCTGGGAAAATGCATCACAGCCACGGAAACAATTCTGTGGGATCCGTCCGAATTGGCTGATCGATGTCCATACAGAACGCTGGGGAAGGCGAACGCTCAAATATCACACCGGTTCGTCACGATTCCAACAATGCAAGCAGTATTCGTCAGAAGCAAGAAGACGCAGAATGATATGAGCCTTGACACCGTGTGCAAGTTTCGCAGAGCCGAAGTAATGAAAAACGGAGTAGTAATAGAATTCAGCTCCGAAGAGCAACTCCCCAGAGAGACATCAAATCGAATCCTCAGTAAAAGAATCTCTTTCGTTGAAGAATTGCCAAAAGAAATTAACTAGAAGAGTGATACCTCCGTGAATGCTAAGCTGCAGTTTTTATGGAATAGCCTCAGTGAACGGGAACAACGAATAACTCAAGAGAATCGGCACAGAATTTGCGAACAGCATAATCGTATACTTTGGCTCATTGGAGCTCTCAGCAGAACGGATCCAACTACTGCAGCGCGAGTACTCCTCAGACGGATGGATATCGCCGCAGAAAATATCGGAGACTTGTTGAAAGGGTTCCCGTGCAAAAAGCTGGAAGTTTCTCAAGTTTTCGCGAATCACGAAGTTCAAGACAAGTGCTATCGAGATCTTCCGGTACGATACAAGGACAAGATCTTATTCGTGCATCCGAGGTCACGCGAAATCAAAGCAGTGTCAGAAGAACTTAGTTGCAGAGAAATCAAGATGAAGCAGGGCCGTGAAATCACTGAAGAATGGGCACTAGCAAGCAAAGAAAGGGAACCAGTCTTCGACGCGCCACCATTCACAGATATTTGCGAAGAAAGGCTTCAGTTGGTGCTGGGCATGACCGACAAGAATCCACAAACCTGGGGAAGATCCGCAGAAGAACAGGGGAAGTCTACGGCCGACGCCATAAGAGACGACGCGGAAGAAATGATCGAAACGGCCAGCGATGCATTCCAAAAGTCATCCACAGCGCTAGCAAGAGAACTTGAGGACATCGCCTTTCGTTGGCGATGGATCGTCGGAGGGGCGATCGCGGCTGTACTAGCAGTTGGGTGCGCAGCTGCAGAAATACTTCTCTGTCCCGAGTATCTACTATGCGCAGCACGATGCTGCTGTGTACGGTATCGACGCCAGGAACGAAGCGCGAGCCTAGCATCTCCCCAAGGGACCGAGCCTCCGATGGAAATACGCAGTTTCGAGCCGATATGGATGCCCCCCACTAACGTCAAGGGCCGCGGGAGTGTCGCGAAACACGAGATGCGTCATCGCGGCTCTTTGCAGTCAGCATGTAGCAAAAAAAAGACTAACCGTCTCAGCGGCGCCTATGACGATCAGAAACGATAAAGAACATAGTGCAAACGATGATACACCCAGCGGAATCCGGGGGATTAAGACTAAACATTCAATGGGAAAAAAGACATGTTGCATTCATCATCAGAAATGGAAGGCGGAGATAGGCAGAGCAGCTAAATCTTCCGTAGGAAAGGCTCGCAATTCGAACAGTGGTAGCGACCAGGGACAGGCCCCTGGTGTGGAGCTCAGGAGAGCTCCGTATTAAGCGTCACCCTTCAAGCGGTCCTCCCCTACGTGTAATCATCTATTATTCGTAATATTGAATTCCTATCAACGCTTCTATTCTCTCTGATCAACACTAGTCTGCTGCAAACTGGGCAGCATCGGTACAACAAATTACTGAACGTAAGTGACCTTCGTTTAAACATAAAAGTCACTTTTCTCTTCGTTCAGTACATGGGGACTCAGGCCAGAGCGTAACCATAAGTAAGTATGGCATCTGCTGCGTACCAAGCCTCCATACGAGTGAAGGCTAAGTCGCTAAAGGCAGTTATAAAAAGCATAAATTTTCCTGAATTGCGTACGTTTGCGGAACAAGCAGACCCGCAAGCAGCGTTCAAAACTGCCCATTTGCAAGTGAAGGCAGCAATTCGAAGACTATAACGTCACATTTCGGAGGTCGAGGCTGATCATAGTGTCTGGCTCGAATACATAAAGCAACTATGCGCGGCCGCCGACAAAGCTAATGAACCTTCAATTTACCAAACTCTGGCAGAGGCGCCAGATAGTTTTCTCATTGTAATCGGTGAGGCTAAAAATGCATGTGATGACCTGGTCACTGCGAAGTTAAATCTTTAACTCTATATAGCTGGACCCATTTCGCCAGCTGGCAGCGTTTTTACAGTAAACAGCACGCCTGCCCAGCAACCGCAGTAACAGATGTCCATGAACGCAGTGCAGCTGCCAAGATTGCAGATTGCGGAATCTGACGGACGGCATCACAAATGGCCACAATTCTGGGACACATTAGTGCATGTAGTTTACTCGCAACCACTCGCAAAAATTGAGAAGCATTGTTATCTGCTATCATTTCTAGAAGGCAAAGCGCTAGAACCAGTAGGTGGATTCACAGCACCGTCCGAAAATTACGAAGCTGTTAAAACAACAATCCAGCAACGATTTGGGAGATCCGAATTGCTGTGGAAGTCACTCTACGCGGAACGACATGACGCAGCAACTATCACGAAGGACTTCGAGGAGTGCGTTGCGAGTTTCAAGCGCATTCTACAACAACTGCACCAACAGGCAGAAAACATCCACAACTCGCAAACCGAGCTTTCCATTGAAAAACGGTTAATGAATAATCGAAAGAAATGTATTCACCAAGCTTCATTAAGTTAATGACTAACAGAACACAACATTAGATAACCCTTAATGAATAATCGAAAGAAATGTATCCACGAAGTTTTCCATAAGTTGATGTCTAATAGACTGCAGCATCAAATGACTTTTAATGAATAATCCAAAGTAACGTATTCACCACGTTCCGTTATGTTCATGACAAACAGAACACAGCATCAAATAAATCTCAATGAGTGATCGAAAGAGATCCACTCACCAAGTTTTCAGTAAGTTGATGCCTAATGGACCGCAGCATCGAATGATTTTTAATGAACAATCGAAAGAAATGTATTTGCCGTATTTCATTAAGTTAATCACTAACAGAGCACAGCATTGAGTAACTTTTGATGAATAATCGAAAAAAATATTTCCACCAAGTTTCATCAAGTTAATGACTAACAAAACAGAGCATTAAATAGCTTTTAACGAATAACCGAAAGAAATGTATTCACCAACTTCTATTCATTTATTCAATAATAGAACACAGCATCAAACGAATTTTCATTGAATAATCGGAAGAAATGTATTCACCACATTTCATTAAGTTAATGATTAATAGAACAGAGCGTTGAATAACTTTTAATGAACAATCGAAGGAAATATATTTACCAAATTTCATTAAGTCAATGACTAATAGAACACAGCATGAAATGACTTTTAATGAATAATCGAAAGAAATATATCCACCAAGTTTCTTTAAGCAATGACAAATAGGCGAAAGCATCAAATAAATTTTAATGAATAAACGAAAGAAAAGTATTCACCAAATAACATTTTGCTAATGACTAATAGAACGCTGCATTAGATAACTTTTAATGAATAATCAGAAGAAATGTATTCACCAAGTTTCATCAACTTAATAACTAACAGAATACAGCATTAAATAACATTTAATGAATAATCGAAAGGAATGTATTCAGCAGGTTTCATTAAGCTAACGAAAAATAGAACGCTCAAAAAATTTTAACGAACAATCAGAAGAAATATATTCAGTAAGTTTCATTAACTTAACGACTAATAGAACAGAGCACTGAATAAGTTTTACTGAATAATCGAAAGAAACGTATCCAACAAGTTTCATTAAGTTAATCACTAGCAGGCCGCAGCATGAAGTGAAATTTAATGAATAATCGAAAGAAATGTATTCACCAAGTTTCACTAAGTTCATCACTCATACAACGCAGCATTAAATAACTTTTAATGAACAATCGAAGGAAATATATTTACCAAATTTCATCGAGATAATGACAAAAGGAACACAGCATCAAATAACTTTTAATCAATAATCGAAAGAAATGTATTCACCAAATAACATTATGTTAATGACTAATAGAACACAGTATTAAACGAATTTCAGTGAATAATCGAAAGAAATGTACTCACCAAGCTTCATCAAATTAATGACTAATACAACACAGCAATAAACAGCTTTTAATGAATAATCGAAAGGAATGTATTCACCAATTTTCATTAAGTTAATGACTAATACAACACAGTATTAAATCACTTTTAATGAATAATCGAAGGAAATATATTCACCAAATAACATTATGGTAATGACTAATAGAACACAGTATTAAATAAATTTCAGTGAATAATCGGAAGAAATGTATCCACCAAGCTTCATTAATTTAGTTACTAATAAAAAATAGCACTAAATAACTTTTAATGAATAATCGAAAGAAATGTATTCACCAAATTTCGTTAAGTTCATCACTAATACAACACCGTATTAAATAACTTGTAATGAATAATCGAAGGAAATGTATTCACCAGGTTTTGTTAAGCTGATGACAGACAGAACACAGCATCAAATAAATCTCAATGAGTAATCGAAAGAAATGTTTCCATGATGTTTCATTAATTTAGTGACTATTAGGAAACAGCATTAAATAACTTTTAATGAATAATCGAAAGAAATGTATTCACCGAATTTCATTAAGTTAATGACAAACAGAACGCAGCATCAAACAAATTTTAAAGAATAATCGAAAAAAATGAGTTCACCAAATATCATTAACTTAATTACTGATAGAACAGAGCATTAAATAACATTTAATGAATAATCGAAAGAAATATATCCACCAATTTTCATTAAGTTAGTGACTAGTAGGCCGCAGCATCAAATGACTTTTAATGAATAATCGAAAGAAATGTATTCACCAAATTTCATTGAGATAATGACAAAAATAACACAGCATCAAATAAGTTTTAATGAATAATCAGAAGAAGTGTATTCACCAAGTTTCATTAAGTTAATAACTGGTAGAACACAGCATTAAATAACATTCAATGAATAACCGAAAGGAATGTATTCACCAGGTTTCATTAAGTTAATGACAAACAGAGCGCAGCATCAAATAAATTTTAATGAATGATCGATTGAAATGTATTCACCAACTTTCATTCAGTTCATCACTAATACAACACAGTATTAAATAACTTTTAATGAATAATCGAAGGAAATGTGTTCATAAAATAACATTAAGTAAATGACAAACAGAACGCAGCATCAAACAAATCTTCACTGAATAATGGAAAGAAATGTATTCACCAAATTTCATTAAGTTAAGGACTAATAGAAGATAGCATTAAATAAATTTTAATGAATAATCGAATGAAATGTATTCAAGAGGTTCCGCTAAGCTGATGACAAACAGAACACACCATCAAATAAATCTCAATGAGTAATCGAAAGAAATGTATCCGTCAAATTTCATTGATTTAATCACCAACAGAACACAGCATTAAATAGCTTTTTATGAATAATCGAAAGAAATGTATTCAACAAGTTTCACTAAGTTAATGACAGACAGAACGCAGCATCAAACAAATTTTAATGAATAATGGAAAAAAATGAATTCACCAAATATCATTATCTTAATGACTAATAGAACACAGCATCAAAAAATTATAATGAATAATCAGAACAAATGTATTCACCATATTTCAATAAGTTAATGACTAATAGAACAGAGCATTAAATAACCTTTAATGAATAATGAAAGAAATGTATTCGCCAAGTTTCATCAAGTCAATGACTAATAGAACAGAGCGTTAAATAACTTTTAATGAACAATCGAAAGAAATGTATTCACCATATTTCATTGAGATAATGACAAAAATAACACAGCATCAAATAACTTTTAATCAATAATCGAAGGAAATATATTCACCAAATAACATTAAGTTAATGACTAATTGAAAACAGCATTAAATAAGTTTCAGTGAATAATCGGAAGAAATGTATCCACCAAGCTTCATTAATTTAATTACTAATAAAAAACAGCACTAAATAACTTTTAATGAACAATCGAAAGAAATGTGTTCACCAATTTTCATTAAGTTAATGACTAATAGAACACAGCATCAAATAAATCTCAATGAATAATCGAAAGAAATATGTTCACCGAATTTCATTAAGTTAATGACAAACAGAGCGCAACATCAAACAAATTTTGATGAATAATCGAAGAATATATATCAATGAACTTTCATTAATTTAATGGCAAGCAGAACACAGCATCAAATAAATCCCGATGAGTAATCGAAAGAAATGTATCGATCAAGTTTCATTAATTTAATGACTAATAGAAAACAGCATTAAATAACTTTTAATGAATAATCGAAAAAAATGTATTCACCGAATTTCATTAAGTTGATGACAAACAGAACGCAGCATCAAATAACTTTTTATCAATAATGGAAAGAAATGTATTCACCAAATAACATAAAGTTAATGACTAATAGAAGACAGCATTGAATAAATTTCAGTGAATGATCGGAAGAAATGCATTCAACAAATGTCATTAAGTTAATGACTGATGGAACACGGCATTAAATAACTTTTAATGAGTAGTCGAAGAAATATATCCACCAAGATTCATTAATTTGATGTCTAATAGACCGCAGCATCGAATGTTTTTTTAAGGAACAATCTGAAGAAACATATTCACCAACTTTCATTAAGTTAATGACAAACAGAACACAGCATTAGGTAACCCTTATGAATAATCGAAGGAAAACTATTCACTAAGTTTCGTTAAGTTAATGACTAATACAACACAGTATTAAATAACTTTAAATGAATAATCGAAGGAAATGTATTCACCAAATAACATTTTGTTAATGACTAATAGAACGCGGCATTAAATAACCTTCAGTGAAAAATCGAAAAAATGCATTCACCAAGTTTCATTAAGTTCATCACTAATACGACAAAGTATTAAATAACTTTTAATGAATAATCGAAGGAAATATGTTCACCAGGTTTCATTAAGCGAATGACTAATAGAACACAGCATGAAATAACTTTTAATGAATAATCGAAAGAATAATTCATTAGTTTGGTTGAACAGTTCAAAAATTTTAAGTAATATCAATTAGGTTAATGTATTGAAGCTGTGTTCTATTCATTTTAATGTTTCAACACATTTCTTTTGATTATTCATTAAATTGATTGATAATTGATTATTCATTAAAACTATTAGTCATTAAACTAATGAAGCTTGGTGAATACGTTTCTTTCGATTATTAATTAAAATTTGTCTGATGCTGTGTTCTATTAGTCAATAACTCAATGAAACTTTCTGAATACATTTCTTTTGATTACTCATTAAAATTTATTCGATGGTGTGCTCTTTTATTCATTAACTTTATGAAGCTTGATGAATACCTTTCTTTCGATTATTCATTAAAAGTTATTTGATGCTGTGGTGTTTTAGTCATTACAACATTTGCCCTTGATGGAAACAAGTCGTGCAAAATGTACTGACGAAATTGGTCCATAGCAGGTAAGTAATTCATTCAATTAAATCATGAAAATGTCTTTGCAAACCTTCATTACCGGCAGCGATTTGATTTGTAGCGGGTACGCAAAATGCTCGAAAGTGATTATATAAGCCGCCTGTGACCGCCAACCTATTTTTTCCTCTTTGTTTCCTATTTGAAAATCTGGTGCATCTGCCTCATCGGAAATTTGTGTGAATCAATGAGGATATAGGTTCAGATCTCCCCCTTCAATGTGGTCAAATATCACGTATCATTTCTAGGGTGGTAATTGGGTTAGATCACAGAAATAGAGCGGTGATTAGTATCACATATTGTGTGCTCCGATCGATGAAAAAAGATGGAGAAGAAACTTGCAGTCGCAACTTTCCCGCTTAATTATAGAAAAAAAAACACTAAGATAATCGATGGAAATGTGACCACCCACTGAAAAAAAAAAATGCCTAGCAGAAAATGCAACAGAAAATGCAAAGAAGAAGCAATATTGTTATTACTTTTATTTGATAAGAAGGGAGAGATTAAAGCATTTTTTAATAAAATTATCAACAAAGCAGCAAACAGTTATCGCCTTTTTCTACATTAGTTCTTATTACAAACACTCAGGTTGTAATTTTATCATCGTTAACTTGGCAGTATCATACAACGAGTAGAGCTTAAATATGGTATAGAAATGAATTTGTGAGGGACGAAGATAGAAATGTTCTAGAAAGGATAGGTCTGATTATATATACGGAATGATGAACGAATAAATAGAGTAAAGAAATATTCATAAAGAAAAGTAGCTAGCTGCATGCGCAGCATTAAGCCTATATAGTTATAGCAGTAACGTTTTATCGGTCACTAGAGTTGGAGTAAGTGAGCCACTGAAGAAGACTTACGAGCGATGATCACTTTTCGGAGAAGAAATTATATATGTAAGCTGAAGTTCTGGATAGCAGTACTGAGATATCGCACTGATTGGTATCTCCATTAGTGAAAAAGGCTGCAAGTAATTAATCGTATCATGAAGCAAGTCAAAATTATACAGCTTGCTTTCTGAATGACTTTTTCGAAAACACTGCAAACTTGCTTCATTTGTAGCTTCTTCTAAAGTTTGTACTTGCTCTGTAAAACTGCAATTTTTGAAATGCTATTATTAAGGCGAGAAAATAAGAAATTAAATTCATGTTTTTACATCCCTATATTTGTTATTTTCCTGTAGAAGGCAGAAGTTGTAGTAAATATTATGCCCTCTAAAATTTTACTTCACTTACGAAATAATGCTAGGAAAGAATGTAGGAGGGATATTACACCTTCAGATAATGCTATCCACCGGCGGAACAAAGAAGTAATCAGGCAACGATGCTGGATGCCACGGGTAGCAATAACAAACGAAATGTTTTTTTCAACTATTCAAAGGTGTCGCTGTTTGTTGCACTCATATAATCGAATTACTCGTATAGGCAGATCTTTGTTTCTCACCCAATGTTTTCTATTTTTGCTTCTTTTCCACCCAGTGCTTCATCTTCGTCTTGAAGCCTTAAATATGAACTCTGATCATCAGTCAGCATGTATGCATAAACACATAAATAAGGGCACTTCTTAATAGACCACTTCTGTCATAGCTTTTTTCTGCAAACATTTTTCTACGCCGGATTATTTGATGTCTATTTTCTTTATATTTGGAACATTTCTTATACTCATCTTCTTCCATTGTAATTCTTTACTTCGAATAATCACGACTCCACAAGTAGTATCTCGATAGCTGTTGATATCTTGATAGGTATCATGCGAGATAGTTTTGGTGATGTTGCTTAAAAAAGAGCTATCCAACATAAGCAAAATTTCTTCAAGATTGTGATTTGACGCCATAATTGCACAGTTTAACAATTGGATTTTTGTTAGAGGTGAATTTTTTGATTTTTTATTGACGGGAGAATTTGATGCTAATGTATTCATCAACCCGAAAATCAACACTGATAAGTAGAAGTCGCAAGGTATTTATTGTAACGCCAGAAGATTCAAACAACCAATCGGATGTGCTATTGCACATCATTTCTTGGAATAAATTAATGTCAGTGAATTTCTTCAGTTCTGAGGTGTTCCAATTTATTGAAGTTTTCAAAATTGTTTTTCTTCGTTGGATTTACCTTCGCATTATGCGCGTATTTGAACTGGACTGATGTTTGTCGTGTACCCGCCCGTTTGCAAACGCTTATAACAACTGAAATGACATGTTCGTTATGGCGAATGAAATTATCACTTTTGAATGCAACATTTTCCTGCAGCATTTCATAAAATTCTCCTTTGTTTATGAAACGCTGTTGTTCTTTTAAATTTGCTGAGAAAATTACCATCAACGAAGGCAAGCGAGATTGCCACTGCACTTGACTTGCCATAGGTTCCCAAAAATTATATTGCAAACAGCGTCCTCAACAAAGTTTTTTGCAGGAATGTAAAAAACCATATTCAGTAGATTTCTCGTCGGGCGTTTCACATGATCTCGAGTGCCTATATCAGAGTGGCGAATGAATCGTTTTGAAGAAAAAGACCCAAGACGAAATCACCACTCGAATACTCAAAAGCAGTTGACGTAATCTGCTATCGGATTTGATGGGGAATTGGGAAGGAAACGAAGTCAACTGTTCGTTGATAAAATGGATCAGATTCCACCTTAGTCATGGTGGTTTTTAGGTATGAAAATTAGTGCCGGTAGCGAATGGCACTTGCAATGGCATTTTCATGGCGGTGGATTGACCACATCCAATTATTTGGAATAATGTATCCACAAAGCAACGTTCGCTTCTCATGGCATTCAACAGAACCTATACGCTTTGTATCATCTGTCACTCTACCTGAACTTCGGATTGCTTCTACGTTAACACATCAGTGTCATGTCGAAGGCAAACTTAGTCGGTTAATCAGCTTACTTCGCACCAAAGCATTTCTGAAAAAATCATTTTCTTTAAAGCGGTAACAGACTCACGAGGCTGTTATCACTGCAAACATCGAAGAAGTGTTACTAGTCAGTGTTGTTTGCTGCTCACGGCGTACAAAAATCAGATATGTTAGCGGGATTAGTGGTGATTTTGAGTAAGGTATATAGCTAGGATCAGCGTATATTTCTAACACATTATATGATCAAGGATGTTCACCGTAAGAAATTGCAAGTGTTTTACCTTGCGAATTCAAGATTTATGGAGCCTATGAATTAGTGCAGACAGTTATTTAAAATCGTGTTTTCAAAAGGGAAACAGCAAATAATTATGCAAACACAGTTGATGGGAGAATCGGTGCCTAAACTTCATTGCGCCTTCTTAGGAGACATACAAATTTCTCATTTCTCTTCACCTACGTTCATTTTTCAGTTCATTCTTCATGTCTGCGGCTTGTTTTCAATCTGCAACGCGATGGATCACGCTTTATTGTTTAGAAGTATATGCCTAGTACACTGGCAATGATGTTCGCTTGGGTGGCTCCTTATGTACCATATAACTATGAAGAAGTACGCGTCATCACACCGATCACGATAAGCAATCAATGAAGCAAAAATTGGAATCTCAAGAAATGAAACAATAGGAGGCACAACTTCAACGCCCAAGTAATTACTGTTCAAGGTATACTCAAATATCTAATTCCTCTGATGTATCTTTCCTTGCAATCGGCTGCGATCGATGGGACTTTCATTATGTATCATCAAGGCATTAGGTCATCGATGTTGTTCTACCTTACGTAGAAAACCTACAGCACATTTTTATAGTACCCCTAGTTGCTAACACTATGAAACGGCTAACCACACTCTTGGGTTGCCATGTCAATGGCTTATTTTGTATCACGTTGAACGGTATACATGCTCGGTGGTAACCTATGATCTTCTTCTTTTTTGAGGAGGGGAGAAAGCGGATTGGAGAGTAATAACTATAATTCTGCATTAATTCTTTTTTTGAGGAGGGGGAAGACGGGATAGGAGGGGAGTAACTATAATTTTGCGTTAATTCTTTTTTTGAAAAAAGGAGGGTCGGGAAAGGGTATATGAGGGGAATTTCACATCAGAATACGATCAGCGTGAGCCGTGAATAGTGAGCAGAAGAAGCAAAAATATTTCGCATGAAAAACCGCGTTTCTGTCACCAGTGGGAGAACCGCGTATCTGATGTAATACAGCGACGCACATTTTTTCTCTGAGATCTTGATTTTTCTTTCCTGGGAGATTTTTGTCACTTGATTTTCGTTGGTCGGATTGGAAAGTTTTGCTCAACGGAACCGGTCCCACATACGGTTGGATGTAATAAAGGCACAGAAATCGATAACCTGCTACTGAGACTGCACGCTCGCACCGGTGAAATAGGAGAGTGCACTACGTCGATGGTGAGAGCGGGTGCCACTGAAGGGACGAGACACAGGAGGGAGATCGAGAAAGAACAAGATAAAGGTGTAGGGTTGCCGGACAATTCGCTTCACTTGACGCTCAGCTAGTGCTTGTTGGACTCCGTTAAGAATGTGTTATTAACTGGTGGCGAGAATATCATGAGAGGTGGCGTAAGTTCGGGAGCTTTGCTTCCAAAAAATCCGCAAAGGAAGAGTCGCCACCGAAAACAATTTCGTTTGACCATTTGAAGTTTACGGCTGATGCTATATTCTTTTTATCACAACATAAATTCCATTCCGTAGCAACCAAATTTGTTGTTCTCATCATTTAACATTCATTCACATCGTGTAATATCATTTTCGAGGATGAATTTGTGTTACATCAAAAACGTTTCTTTACAAGAAGCAATCAAAATTTTCCACGATTCCTTTTTCCTTGAAATCCATCCAGCTTTTGCAAATCTTTCAGGTTTTTTCTTTCCGAAGAAACTTTTACATTTTTCCCAGCGAACACTTGCTGTGAGAATTTATACTGTTACATACGAAATTAAAAGTCGAAACCGGTGGCAACCGTTTCATGGAGGAAAGAGGCAGCAGAATGCAAACAACTTGAAATCTCTGAACTAGAAAATAGATGGGCCATAAGGATAAATAAAGGATTTTTCAGCTGTGTTTTCAGTGATCATCAAAGCGAGGCGCGCTGGACGATTTTTCTCCTTTCTCGTGGCTGTGAAGTATGTAAACGATCGTACGATGGATTTTCGGATGCCGCACGATTATTGAAATAATTTGGATATCCAAAACTCATAGTTTTGGATATCACAGTCACATTGATACAGAGAGGACAAGGGATATGTACCATTAATGTTAAAGCTGGCCTCTTATTGACGACGTCGGCGTTAAAGAGAAACAGTTGGACCGCTTATAAAATTGCAAACGGAACCTAAGATAATTTTACCTTCAACAAAAACGAAGCGTTAAGAATGTCCATACATATCGATTTTCAAACCCACTTTTTGTTTACGTCCATTAGAATATGAGACCAGAAATGTCAAAGAAAAGCTGGCAAATGAGTGTAAACAATAAAACAAATGAATACGATATCGCAAACCAAAATAGCCAACGTTCCCATCCATAATATTTGTGGCATTCTTCATGTGAAGTAATTACTGAGACTACGACCAGTATATATTATTATCCATAGGTGACCACATTAGGTTGCAGCCGATTCGAGCAGGCACCTATCGCACACGTAAGGTTGATGAGTGAGTGCGATCGATTTCTAATCGCCACAAATTGACGTTACGCTTCATAAATATCTGACTGTATTTTGCCATACTCTTATGTACCCTATGTATGTGATAGACTATGTTACATAATGAGCAGATTTATTACATCATAGTTGTCCACATGGCAAAGTACATCAGTGATCATATTAGATAAGCTGCCAACTGCACGAGCATTGAGGTCAGCATTCGGCTAAATGACAACCAACTTGCAAGAGACGAAACATCTTTCCTACAAAACGGTTGTTGCATATTCACAATGAAATATCAGAAGCCTAAACACCTCGATGAAGGGTTTTCTTTGCTGCTGGGAAAATCACTTCAACGCGGTCTTTAAACATGCTAATTATGTGTGATTAAGTTGCCTAATTTTTTGTTGAAGAGGTCGCGTTAGCACATATTTCAACTCACTAGATAACTTTCAGTGATAATCGTTTAATTTACAATTGATGGATATGGCACGAGTGAATGAGAACCCAGGAAATCCATATGAAATATTCGTAATTGAAGAATATGACATCAGTGGTAAACACGTGCATATTTCAACTTCTCGTAACATATCAACTTTAGCAATTGGAAGACCTTTTTTTTCATCCAAAGTTTTTTCCACTGCTCAAAGAGATTCTGCACACTATGTATATAAATATAAATATCCTCTAGCAGTGATCAAAGTTGTTTTAGCCTTCGATGGTCATCGCCAGGATCAGTGTGTGCGCGAAAAGAGCAACGAAGGGTGCAAGTAAAGAAGGATGGGGGACGAAGCACGCTGGAAAACGGTGGGCAGCTTTGGTGAAACAATGCTATTCGCGCCTTTAATATCAATGGCTTTTGAAAGCAGCAAGCGGCAACATATTCCGGAGAGCCTTTAAATTTCGCTTCCAAAGTCAGTGTTGCAAATCCATAAAATCACAAAAAAATGGAATGTAAAATACGGCACTACATCCCTCAATTGTTGCAAGTGTAAATAGATAAAGGAGAAAAATTTCTTCAACACAAATAACGAAATGAGAAAGTTAGGCTGCCAAGAAATTTCGCCGGGAAAGGGTATAAAAATGATGCCTAAGCTGAATATAAATCAGAAGGCAGCGTCAGTGAGGTTGAAGCAAGAACTCACGAACATTCTACCACCTCCTGAAGCCTTTACTTCTTTTCGTCTCTCTTACTGCAATCGTTCATTGTTAGCACTTTCACCATTCTATATGTTCTTATTCACATCAAAATAAGTTGATAAGCGTACTGCAGGTACTGATACTACCAACCCTTTTATACTGTTTTCATCGCGTAAATAAATCTCGCAAGTTGTTCGAAAGTAATTCCATAAAGATACTCAAGTTTAAGTGAAATGCTAGGTGTAAAACCGTATGCATACGTCACAAATGAGACAATTTTAATCTCATTTTTCTTGCTGTAGTGAGAGATCTCACCGCTCGTCTTCGATTAAACTCATGCAACAGACATGAAGAATTTATACTAATAGAAACGAGATAATACAAAAGAAGATATGTTCTTTATCGCACGCTTATTACGTGTGCCCGTTTATATGAACTTGCTTATATATCAAACAGTTTTAACTAGCCTGACATGACCAACCATTTACAATAGTGTGAACAAAACAGGCAATACGATGATCTACAAGGCGGAGGAGCATCCATACGGGCACAGGTAGGTAACCTACTCCATTTCTCTTTCCGGGCGTGAGCACAGAAGTTACCGTGGTGAGTGATAAAGCGAGCTGGTCGAAAGACCAAACCATTTAGAGAAGTTCGGTTTGAACTGCCTGGTTCCTGTTGCCGCACCAAACGACAGCAATCACATTTGCAGATCAAGCGGGTGCTGAAAACCCCTTTAGTTCATTCACCAAGTAATACTGATCAGACTCTCACAGTCAAGATTTTTTTAATCGAAAGCACCGTGGCTCGCGTCGTTTGCCTTAGCTTACCGAACTATCGCTAATAAAATGATGCATGATGCAGAACTCGAATGAGAAACAAGTGCTTATGATGAACGAAAGTCCTATACAACATTAGACGACATCAATGGTTAATTCTGACCTACGCAGCGACGATATAATACTCTCAAATTACTCATTCAGCTCAACGAACTTGAAAATTTCCGCCCATATGCGACATGTGTAACTGGAAATTTCTCCGAAGCGGCTTCAGCGCGCCTTTCAAACATGCCAAGTCCGGTCCATAGTTTGTGATCCAGTGGCTTCATGATCCGGGATTTTGAATTCCACACAACGTCTTTCATGGCGGAGATAATTAGCTTCATTTTCATTTCCTGAACGTGGATCCCCAGGTAGCATCGTGGCGACATTGTTTCAAAATATGTAAATTAGCTTGCTGCAAATGCAATTTTCCGAAAATGAAAAAAGATTCCCTCCAACAGGTTTCAGCAAAAAATAAGTTGGTAGTGTTCACTGGAAGTCCACGATGGGTGGTCACTGGTCGAAGCTCGAATACAGCGACGCCGATTTGTACATGGTTGGTATTAATGAGCCTTTTCTCAATTTACGCGATGAGCTACTATGCGGCCAATCGGTTGGTCGGTTCAGCATGAAGCGGATGAAATCTCTAGCACGTCAAGACCCCGTTCAAATCCCATAGAAGCTCTAGCACATGACGGTTTCATATAGTGGGTGGCTTCCATCCAAGCTTGCAACTCCACTCCTCAGCGTAGAAATATCCTGAGGAAAACTAGCGGCCCGTAACAAGCTTGGGAATAGGGTTCTGCACACTTTGATGGCTGGTCAATCCTCATCATATTTTTATGGGTTTAATCCTCATGTCCTCACTCTTTAATTGCTACTTACGGTTCTTTCGTGCATTTCGAAAATTCGCGTAATGTTGTATACTTTAAATGGAAATATGGGCGGTTCGGGGAGATATTCTCGGAAGGCAAAATGATAGCCGAAACTACAGGGGAAGGAGGACAGTACTGAATGTCTCTATGAGGTCGCCAAACAGAATGTTTACCTCAAAGTTATGGAAAACACTTCAGGGGTTTTCTTGCAAAAGTAGAACAGCGATTTTCTGGCAATAAATTTCTTCAGCCCGGCTGTCATTAGCATTTTATCGGCGCTGGTAAAAGACGAATGAACTGGATTCCATAGATGGTTGCAAAAAAAATTGCCTCTGCTTCTCTTTACAGACTCGTTGGCGGCACAAACCAAAACATCCTGAATTTATCGTGCTCGATGAAGGCGAAATTGTCATTGCACGTGCGTTCCACCCCAAGTCAGCGCAACTATGATTTATACGATTGTGATAATCTTTGATTAGCACCGCATAAAATTTATGCTTTCGTAACACGGCCGTCAACGAAAACTGTCGAACTCACGCGCAAACTTTTCTCGTTGTCATTTTTGTTTTTCTAGCATTATAGAAAAGCTAATGGTCGTTCCGCAGGCGACTCTGACTACACTTGACAGTTGCGCTAACGTTGAATGACGAATTTGGATATGTTCAATTTTGTTGCATCTCTTTACGCTTTTCTCCCGACCGGCACGAAAGACCCTATATTAAGGTGCTGTTCACTGTCTTGAGAGAGAAAAACGAGCTCTATCTTTCGAGTGTTTATAATAGCCACATTACGTACCCTGCCTGCGAATCCTCGAAAACATGTTCCCATACCGCAAAACAATCGCATTTTTCCACAGAACAGTTATCTTTTTGGGGAGCTTTTTAACACGGCTATAGACCTAATCAAATCCAAGGTCGAAACTGCTCTGGACGAGAAGTCCGAAGCGTCTTTTCGCAAATCGCTGAAACGGATGAGAAGTCAAGCTAGAAATTACGAAGGGAACGTCGGGGCTAAACGATTATGTGACAGAGTTGACCGGTAGAGCAGAAGATACAGATCTTCATAACTTAGAGAAGCGACCGCAGAACTAGCAATATTACCGAGATTCTTTCAGCTAAAAGTGTCATTTGTTGTAGTCATTTATTTGAAAGCGCACGCCTTCCTAAAGCGCGTAGCTAATCACTTCCTGTCAGCTGCTTCTCGAGCATTTGGGGAGAAGCTCCTGCAACTGCCATTCTTACGTTTGATAATAGGGATCCCAGAAAGAAGCGTAGTTAAGGGAGCTGCGAAAGTATGTGTCCTCAAAACAGTCAAATTCTGCTGAACAAAGCTGCGGCTGATGGTTCCTGCAGGAATTCAGAGCAAAAACGCTCTGTGCATTTTTTCCATCTGCGAACCCAGTGGCTTTACCGTTACTTCTGACCTTTTTCTTATAGCGAGCGCTAGTATTCTGAACGCCACAAGGAGCTATTTTCCTAATGTGCGTAAGCGAACTCATTCTACGTATGATGCGCAAAAAAACGACTGTCAACCGAAATGCGCGGATGAGATAACCGTTAAATAATTTTCACTATAAGTTTCATCGTACACACCCTGGCTGAAACACTGAAAGTACAGGTAAAGGGGTTATAACTGCAGCAGAAAAATTGAAGCAGCTTGGGCTTAGTATCATAAGTGATTCGCATGCCAGCGCAGTACAATTCGCTTTGTAGGGAGAACATTCCTTACAAGCTTCGCTTGAAGCGTTCCTTTCAGTGGAGCAAACGTCGGGTGTGACTTTGTCGCGTAATGGATCCTCAGAGATTTTTTTCAACAGTCACCGGTGGAAGCAGTAACCAAAAATCAAGGGACATTTTTTCCGCTGCATCTGCAAGATCACAACTGCCCTACCGGTTTATAACGAAGGCAACATCCCGTACCCGACAGCCTCCGACAAGACTTCCAATCACATATAGGTGCCCCTTTTCCCAGTAGTCCCCTGGGATTCTGCAGCTCCTCGTTCAAACGAAGTTAGCAGCTGGCTAAATGAGAGGTTGCCACTATCGTTCTTACACATTTAACTGAAACCTCTCAATGAAATCAGTTGGAGATTGGTTCACTTAAACAATCTGGAAGAGATGTTCCTCGAGTCGATGGTGAAAAACAAAACCCGAGATGAAGATTTGACGGCTTCCAAACATTTCTTCCCCATTCATGAATCCTTTGCCCAGATCTCGCTTGCATCATGATGTGCTGTTCACCTGTGAAAGTCTTAATATTCGAGGTTGCCGCGCTTTTAACTTATGACACTCGAGAAAGTAGGAGCTTACTCAGGCGTATTTTCGCATCACTGCACGATTGTCTTACCAGAGCCAGCATTCATTTTCACGTTTTTTTTCCGACAGTATTGGTCCTTTTCTGCGATAATCTAGCCAGTTCGTGAGAACTTAACGTGATACCAGCATCAGGCTGGCATTCTGCTGTGATGGTAAAGTTGCATTTACCCTGCACTCCTAACCGTATTCCCGCATAGATTCACGCTTTACAAAGGACTTAAGAGTACGCGACTTATTGCACAACTGCGCCTACAGTTTTCGCCAGTTGCAACAGGATCTCGACGCACTGGCTAACTAGTGAAACTTGCAACAACTAAATTTCGCTCACGAAAGGTGCCATGTATTGCATATGAGCTCCGGCCGTCCCGCCGTTGCAAGAGCGAGAATTTAAGCTCTCACCATATCTCCAAATCGGCGCAACCCCCATATGTGAAACCTTTTGAGGGAAAGCTATTGCACACACTCGCTCATGTATAAATTCATAAGGTAGCGGAGAAAGGGGGGGGGGGGGGGTGATTGAGGGAGGAGAGTCCGGATCCGTTCGCCTTCCCGGTTTGTGTGTTGCATATATGGGACGGGGCGGAACCCCGCATCGTTCTCATATGTAGTACAAAAAGGGGAAGGTTGGCAGATTCCACCCTTTGGGGTACTGCAGAGGGGAAGTGAAGTCCTTCTTCTCCTTCGGTATGTATTGCAGAGGGAGAGAAATTTCCAAATTCCCCCCGTTCGAGAGCACGGAAGGAGTTCCATAGAGGTATGACATCCATAACAACAGCTGTAGCTGAACCAGATCATGGAGTCAAGTTGGTGGCAGTAACACTGAAGTGTACAGAGGTGTTTTGCTTCATTTTTTTCGCAATTATAATCCATGCATCACATTTTCGATGGTACAGTATTCCGGACTAACTTATCCTTTTGCCCTCGACGGCGATCAGCAGTACACTCAAATGAATTTAGGGAGGGAGGTTTCGATCGGCGGTGCCCAATTTTACAAAAGTCAAGTCGAATTGAAGCCACTATGCTCGGGGTATTTTAGGTGGAAGAGGAAAACGTTCCCTAGCAAGCTTATGTCACAAGCAATTCCTAGTAACTTTATATCAGAAATCAGCTAGGGTTTACGTGTATAACAGCATTAGCCCAGAGCAAATGAACGGTGAATAATGGACCTCAATAGCCTCTCTCGATTTCATTTTAGTATCAGTGTTAACGTACAATTGATGCATCTTATCTTTCAGGGTATCATATCGACTAAAGAATGAAAAAAGGTCCATACAGAACCTGGTGCGAGTGGAGCGATTAATCAAGAAAGAAGGCGAAAAAAATACCGGCCTTATCTCAGTGATGTACTTGGAACCGATCAGGTAAAGAAATCTTTCCAAGGGGAGCAGGCCTTAGCAGCTTCAATTCTCGCCGCCAATCATGAGTTCCGACAACATCGATCCTAACGTTTTCCTTTTGAGGAGCTTTTGCAATATTTATGTCAGATTTCATATTTTTTTAATAGCCTCCAATAATATGCGCAATATTTACCTAATTTACAACGTGCTTTGCCTCGTTGCTTCCGATGACCGCGGTCACAACTTTTGCTCCCATCATTTAACGCATACTTTTTATTACGAAGGGTACGGACACTTTTTGCAGTGTCTAGACGATTTCTTTACGATGCGCCATATCACATTTTTGGAACAACTGTTTTGAGCGCTTATATGAACACAACTTTTCAGTGCTACCGGATTACCGAAGACAGCGGTGGGGCGCTTAATCATGAGCGTAAACGATGTGCCGAGAGAGATTCTCGAAGCGAAGTACGCGTTTTTGTTTCGTAATAACTGCAAGCCCGTATTTTCCTAATGAAACACAAGAGACCCACGTATGACCAGCAGTAACATTTCCACGGAGCATGCGAATTTGAGGCCATACGATTTCAAGGCCAATATCACGGAGCTTTTTGTCCATCATGAGTCATCACAACACAGAGTTAATATCAGAGGATCAAACCGGACTAAAAAAATAGTCTGCAACTACTAACAGCAACTTTGCTATGAGCATTGCAAGTTGCGTATTTGTTTCGACGGAAATTGTTTCCCATCAACTAACCATCAAACTATTTCACAAACTTGGTCAATTTCGTTTTTCTGTAACCACTTACCGCCCATTAGCAGATTTGCTGACGCTGTTAAGACTTGCAAACATGAAGCAGTCGTCATTCGAATTCATCATAAATTAACAACCTCATCAGCGTAAGGCGGACAAATTGCGAGGCTGAAGCAACGCTGCACGAGATAGCCCAGTCATGACAGAGGAACCATCAACAAGACATCATAAAGCGGTCTTTCTGAGCTATTACAAATTCCGCGTGCGTAGTCACATCTTATAGAGGCGCTTGACGCATTTATCTATGAGCTTCCACGTGTGCGTATATCTAGCTGCTCCATTTGGACTGCACTAAAATAAAAAACATGAAAGCCATAATGAACGCATCTTACACAGTTTTTCAGGTTGATCCGTCAAAACCTAGTGAAACCATAGTTAACTAAGGCCACCAGGAAATCTACACTCATCTAATCAGTTTTCACCCCAGATTTATGACGCAACGGATTTTTAGGGGAAAATTGCATACGTGGTCCAATAAAATTGAGGCAGAAAAAAATCGTTTAAATATTCTCATAATGTTAATAACTGGGGAAGCGAATGGTCAAATAAAAATGGCATAAAACGGATATCATGCAAGTTTCTCTAAGGCGCTTTAAGAATTTGAGATGCAGAAGGGCATGTACGACGTCATCTGACTTTAAGCGTTAATCAAGGTGGTTTGCTGGTCGAATGAACCCTGTCGAAGTGGGCATTGTCTTAAGAAGTGAGCCGCAGTACTCGTTTGGTAGCTATCTTGTTTGCCAGCCGTCGGAGATCCTTCCACACAGTGCACGATGGCCTGATTACCTACTGGTGGTTAAATGCATCACTGGTTAGCGGATTGTGCATGTCTTCGATTCTTAACTTAAGGAAACTTAGCAGAATGAAATCAGGCATTTTCAACTTCTATATCCCTCCTAAAGATATTCGATCTCGCACAATCACATGCGCACAGATACTGCGATAAATACCTATTGAATTAACAAAACCGTGAAAAGCTTCTATTGACAACTGCACATCAAATTGCTGGAGCGTGCAACTGCTGAAGTGCGCTTAATTGAAAGACACATTGTATGCAGAATGTACAGAAAGCAGCAATCCTGCTTGATGGTAATGATGACGCACATATTGCGTAAGGCAATAATGGCATGAATAATTGGCAGAGATGTGGCATAGTTCTGACCCGCTTTTCATTAAAGGTACTGCTAACGAGTGATCCGTTGCGATCAAGTGAGTTAATTCCCCCTGGTAAACCCGCAGGAATTTCGAGCTCATGTGAAACCCACGGAGGTGAAATGAGTTACGAAGCTTACTGTATAGGTCCGTTATTTTTACGCACTCAAGAAACAGAGATGGTGGGCTTGAGTGAGATACTGTAGGGCTGAAGAGAGCACTATCGTGATGAACTTGGTGGTCCCTTGAACCGGTAGTTAGTGTGCTGGGAGATGGTATGCGTGGCAGAGAGCCAATAACTCCATTTGTCTATAGTCCATGAGACACACGGTTCGTTCAATTTAGAAATTACTGAGGAAAGAACTATGAGACCTACGATAGCCTGAAGCGAGGTTTCCTAATCGCATTATTGGCATCAACCGCGCTTGAGAAATGGAGAAAAGTGTGTCTATGAGAGACGCCCTGCGACTTTACGAGTGTGTATCAAGGCTAGATGAGTTGTTTGGAAGTCGAATTATTTTCACTCGTGAGCGTTCAGAATTCCTCCAAACAAAATAATTAGGCAGTCGGCAGCCAAAGAACTTGGCGAACTTGTTAATGAATATATCAGCGCAGTGAATTCCCGATTCCTTTAATAAAGAATCGGCCCTAATTATGCAGTTCGTAAACGGTGTACGCAGCGAAAGCGCAAAGAAAAAGCTTATCATTAGAGATTGTTGGCTTGAACGAGGTAGTAAGAATCCTTGGAAGTGAGCAGAAGATCCAGGTCTCTGTTGAGGAAGAGGTAGTTAATTATAAAGTGCATAAATGTCTTCCACAGAAGACAGTGAACAGGATGTATCCCTTTCCGGTAAAGCCGGTCACATCATGAAGGAATGTAGATTTCAAAAGGAGAAATGTTTCAAGGTGTGATGAGGCGTCGCACAGCAAAATCTGCTGATAGACGTGTGACGGAAAACTTGCCTAAGTGAACAAACTGCGCCGCCCAGCCGCAGGTAAGCTATATTTAGGCGCACGCAACGTCAGATTAGAGTGAATAGAACCACTTGCGCCTTTTGAATTTACCACTGCGTTTCCGAATTCCTCATTTTTTTACCGCTGTGGTGAACACAAGAAATTTTCGTGATGAAGCGAACTGTGCGGGAATATTTCCGGAAGACGTTTCTCAACGAGCCGAAATTCTGAGATAAAAGCGCCGAAAGCTAAGCACTGCGGCAAGCAACTTCTGCATAGCTTCTTGCGGAATGGTCTGACACTACAGCTTTTTCGAGCTTACTACAAATTTGCTGCGGGAGTGCCTCCTGAAAACTATAGTTGAGGACTTGAAAACAAAGAGGTCGGTATTTTACGGTGATCAAAATGATTGTTAAAGAGGAATGTTTGGAATACGGAAAGTCTGTCCTACGGCACATCAAATTTAACCGTGAGCAACACGTTGTGGCTTGGAAAGCAGGGCGGTGGAATGAAAACGAATTTTCAGCGAAATGTGACGGCTAAGAACCATGCGCTATAAAATTTTGAAGGCTTGCGCGCTTCCTGATGTGATATTAAAGGCTCAAAAATCAGGCATAAGGAAAGGATATCAGGGATTCCGAAGTTCAGTGATCACGAAAGAAAACTGATCATCTTGCATGATAAGAGAGTTGTGAAAACCGTAAACTTCCGACCTCACTAGGCTAACAAAAATTTTCGGAATCAGCACTCGTTATGAATGGATCTATTGGCTGCTTCCCGATGCGCTACTGCAGCATTTTCCGCACTTTGTGCTTGTTCTTGAATTTTTTTACGGTTTTCGACGACTGGCACGGTTCAACTTTTTTTCCATTTAAGCACTTGCATGACGGTCCAGTTCAAGTCGTGGCACTGTCGACGATGACTGCATTTTCTACATCATAGTTTTCTTAGCTCACTGCATTTCACCATACAGCAGACGCATTTTGCAGGTTCGGAAGTGCAGTACTATCATGAATGGGAGGTGAACTACAAGTATAACATAATATATGGGACGACCAGCTCATATCCAGCTCGAGCCATAAAGAATGACACTATGCCCGGTATGAAACAGCCATCACCGACAGTGGCCTTCATTCGCGTTCGCCGTACAAAGTAGGCACAAGTGCTACAGAGCCTCTAAACATTACCTAGTCATCTCATTAGCAGAGGCAGTCGTGTTGGCAACAAATTGGTTGCCTATGTTTTGTGAAATTCGGAATATTTTGACGCAAAGGAAGCGAACTATGCATTTCGGACGACGGGCCGTTCTATAGGAACCCCCGCACATTCTTACGTACACAAGTGGCTCCTTGGAATGCTGTGGCGTCCCCTTACATCGGGTAGCGCAATTTGTAATTGTAGTGTAATAATTAAGGAGGTCTTCGGAGTTCCTTTCTCCTAGAGGCCTTTACAGGTCTGAAAACTCTCGGTCCCCAATTCTCGATTCAGAGCTCCGAGGACTGCTCGAAGTCTTCAGTTTTTTGAGATTCTGATCCCAGGGGCATTCGAACTTTGATGTCTGAAAGGGAAGACATATAAGCAAAACTACAAGTCCACGTCGCCATTCCATATCATTATAGCCCAAATGAACAAAATTTGATTGATCTTAGGAGTATAAAATTACTGCCGGTCTATATAATATGGGGGTTGGTTTTACAGTCTATCACCCTTCACTAACTGCATAGCTCTGAAATAGCAGTAAATCATCTGAGATCCTGCGGTGCTGACAAACCAAAAGATAAACATAAGGTAACGTGGTTAACTTCAGCACTGGACGTTTCTATTTGTTCGACACAGACAAAGAAACCTTCTACACCATCTACCAATTATTAAACTATTATACGGGTTAGCTTTTGAGTTGTGAGCTCGCTTTTGTCCATTTTCAACAGCGAGTCATCACTTCGAGTGTAGCTTTGTTACGCTTTTCATGGTCATTAACGTGAATTCAAGTATTACGAGCAACTGTTTGGAGATATTGCCTTCTATAAATTAATTGGAAAATAATCTGTCCCATGAGTAGTAAGTTCTCGAAGCTTTTCCAGTTTGCCAACTAACAGTCGCATCACCGCCTACGAAAAATAGGAAAACGGTTCATGTTATTAGGTCATCGCAGTACTGCAGATACTTTCAAATTTCAAAAATTCGAGCCTCAGTGATAACGTTTGAGCTAGAGAACTCCAGCAGCAGTGAACAAAGTGGATAAGATGCCAGTTGGCTGCCAATGTTTGCACTATTCGATTCCTTACTTTTCAGCGCATTTGGCAACTTCAAGAGGTTAGCAGTAGAGAATTTGCAATGCAGTGACCCTTCGTCAACTATAGAAGCTGTGTGCAGAAAAGCCTGTTACTGCTCATTGTATATCAGCGCATTTCAGAAAATATTTTTTCTTACTTTCTATGCAAAAACACGTATTCTCAAAAATGTCGCGCTAAATATCAGCTGATAAGAGAAGGTTCACAGAAGAATATCTTCAGAACAGAAATTAACTTTGGACATGGACTCAGCAGTAGCTTTGCGAAGGCCAGCCGAATTACATTCTCTTCCGATTTCGGGTCTAAAACCTATCGAGATTCCTATACCAGCTCGAGCGTACAAGTCACCGAGACATATGCTGGGGCTCATTCTGGTCCCCGACCGCAAAGTAAGTCAAGTTTTTTCAAGCAGATATTGCAGCGTAATAGCATGAAGCAACAGAACAGCATGAACAACGAGCTTGGGCGAGCAGGAGTCGGAATGGCGAAGGATATCTCGCGCGCCGTTAAAACATTCTTTCATATCCCACTATTTGCTTGGAAGGATCCAAGGAAATAGACCTTTCACAAAGGCTTCTTTCAAAGCATTTCTTTTTATTCATTCTAACATAAGTCACGCAGAAACGCCAGCCCTATATGATACAGAACTGGATGAGACAAACGATGGTTTGATTTTTGATAAGTCAGATGCACTTCTTTTTGCAAAAGAACTACGATACAGCATAATTTATTTGTGAAGGATGGTGATTTGGCATGAAGAGGCTATTGTATTATAGTGAATGGGACAAAAGCGCTGCTGTTATTCGTTTCTGTCGGTTGTGTGCTCGAGGTGTCCCGCAATATGTGAATGTATATAAAAGCCCTGTAAATTGTGCTTATTTGTAGGATACGTCGTACAGCATACATATTCTCGACGAAAGTGAAAAGCCCTCGTTCAGTGGCCGAATGTGTCGAGGTTGGTCTGCTTTTCTGCGACTCCATAACGCCTGAAGCGTTGTTAAGAACATGGGGAAGTGGACTGGTTTTAGCGCACAAAACGTCTTGATGGTACCGCAGTAGCTAATGATCAATGACGCATTTCATGATAACTTTTGTGAATTCACCTTTTCTTTAGGTAATATGTATTTAATTAGTGATCGTTATAAGTCCAAATGAAAACACTTAAAACGGTCATGTAACCGAGCATAGTACTTCTTCTCCCTTCATGTGTAGCCCATGATTTTGCAGCTCTGCTGATTGCTGAAGGTTCAAATTACATTGTGGCACTGAAAAGGATCAGGAGTTCGATGGTTAGGAAGTCGAGCATGCAAAGAGATCTCAACTTACTGTTTCTCGAACGAAGAAAACAGAATGATCATTTGGATGAAAAAAATCGGTTGGAGTATTCTGCACATCTTTGCTTAGCCTCAAGCATTCATCTACAAAATCTATTCCTTGCAGTTGAACGCAAAGTTAGGAGGGAAATTACAACGATTTGGAAAAGAGAAAGCTTCCATCTGCTTAGGGAAGTGAGTCAGTAATGCGTTTCCAGTACGAAAACGGTGGTATTTCAATCTGCAACGAACAAAAAACAAAAAGAACAATTTGATGTTATAGGACTGCGAATATTCCAGCACTCGAAAACTTTAAAAAATGCAAGATCTGTCGCTTAGCGCTTTTGACTACAGGTCACCTATTTAAGAAGTTCATTCCGCAAATGAATAAGTGTTACTTCTAAACGAAATTCCTTTTAACTGTAAACGAAGCTGGTTCCCTCAGTCCTCTACCAATCCAGCCGAAATTTACGTGAGATTCTCGAATTTGTAGTGAAAATTGCAGTCTTCAGTGCACTCTCTAACTTTGTATTTTCACTAATGCTCGTCCATGAAACCTTCAAAACATCTCCCATGAGTATAAGAAAATAAAATGCATGCTTATACTTTGTATATCTCTCTGCAGCATCCCGGAACAAATGATAAAAAGTTATCGCGTGCAAATTAAAAAGGGGCCAACATTGCCGACCAAACCTGCAAATCAAATGTTAGGCTTTCCACTTTATTGACTGATTAGCGGAAAGTACTGCACAATGAAAATGGTGCTGTTCGAAGAACATCCCAAATATTACCTCAGGTCAATTACAGAAATATATATTTCATTCAAGGAGAAGAGTATTTATGCAAAATAGCAGGCTTTGGCTTCAATGACGAGGTTTGTTATTTTCTTGCAGATTTTATTCTTTCTATTTTAATATAATCCTGGGTGTCTCATCATCACCGAGAGTTATTTCAGCACTTCAGACGTACCAAGGTCAATGTCAGCGTGTAATGATGTTCCCATGCTTCTCCACGACATTGTCTAAATTGAGCACATATTCACTGAAATGTCAGGTCGTCCAGTTTGCATCGAAAAACCTCAAGGGATTTAGGTTTCTTTCTACCATTCCACGTATGGCTTGCTTTATCCCATTCACAATCCGAGACACTATCAGGTGCTTTGCACAGTACAATCCCATTCATTCCTTTCAGGACCGGTCAAAATCTATTCAGAAACAGATTTTTCTCATGATCTGACCTTCCTGACACTGAATTCAATTCAGCTGAAGCCGAATTTATCCGCATGAGACGTCGATTACAGTTATATTCCCTATAGACTCGTTAGAGGTTTATATTTTGGACTAAATAGGAAAAAAAAACTAGCAGAGCATGTGCATACAGCAAAGCAGGAATGGAGGAAATATAGGGCATCTAACAGGTGTACTGACCAGCATGGGAATACAATGAACAAACACACAGATGATGAAACGGAAATTTACACATAAAAGGGATGCTATGTTCAGACGCTGATATTGGAAAAGGAGTTAAAGCATTATGGCAAGAAAGTTTTTTCCAGACTATACTTCCGGGTTATACAGCAGCGTGTCTAAATTATCCAGAACGTCATTTAAATGAACTAATGATCATTCTGAGATTCGGGGCGCACGCCGGTAAAGAACCTCACATATGAGTGATAGAAAAGGAAGGTTAAGGGAAGAAAGATTGGGAGCAACCGTGAAGTTTTTTCGACAAAAACATTTCCTAAATAACGGCAACATCCCATTCAAAGGAGTCAGGTGTTGCTGATTTCTAACCTTTCATAAATCCTTGTGGGATATCTATCTCTTGAAGGGCAAGAACACAGGTGATATTTCACATAAGTACAGGCACTATGGCCAAGAAAGTTGAAAAGGTATCCTGCGTGGCAATAAGGTGTGAAGTAATGCTTATCGCGATTGTTAGTCTTACTGCATCTTGCAGTCTTGACATGGTATCAACTAATCTTCCATGCTCGTGAAAAAATTTTGATTATCAATCAAGTCACCCAACAAGACTGGCTCAGTGCTCCCCGGGCATGTGCTAGAGGCTGCGGCTGAGATTACAATTGCAGGAAGGACGGAGGAGAGCAAGATATGAGTAAAACGGACAGTTTATGGTTGAGCAAAGGATTTGTGCCCACACTGCTTATTGGAATGACGATCAATTTTTTTTGTGTAAACGGAAGAAAGATGCGATTGCGTCCAGTGCGACCTAACCCGCTGTTTGCGATATTTGGAAGGAATGGTGTATAGATATGTCCCTTTAAATTTAGCTATCCATCTACTACAGATACACGGCACATGGGTGGCGTATGAGTTTGTTAATGGCAGCCCCCTCAGTAGTGTTCTTACGATGAGGAAGACTGACGGAATGCCGCCGTTAACAATAAGAGCTAATTTCGAAATAATGTATCAGGTAGGTTGTAATCTGTCACTTGACTAAATGTTAGGATGCAGTGCTGGCAACAGTTGAGGAAAATGCATGTGGATACATCTTCGTTAGGAATATTTCACCTCTTCTGACTACTGCCTTTGACTGTTTTCGATGGCTGCATTCTAACAGAGTAGACGCCATTCCAAACTCGTGTTTAGTATATTGTTGCCGCAACCTTTCGGGCAATAAAGCATCCCGAGTTTTTGTGTGGCAGCTAGCAAATTCAGTTATTAGAATTTCCTCAAAGATGCTCGACTATAATTTACTCATATAAGTATCCTGCATGGAACGTAAAAACGAAGTCAGTGACACGAACTTCACAGTGTGCACAGGCACTTGTATGTCGTTCGTAGCTAGAAAAATGGGAGAAGAGGGCGTTGAGTTGTAAATGAAAGGCAACAAATACATTGTCAAGGTGGCTGCGGGAATGCGTTATCTAGAGGATAATGGACTATGCCACCGCTGCCTTCGATCCTCAAATATCCTCGTCTCAGTGGAATATGAGTTCGCCCTCGCTGTCAAAATCACCGATTATATGCTTCCATACCATGTGCTCAATGATCCCGTAAGTGATATTTGTTACATAAGAAGGTTCGCAAGGTGCCGCAGGCATCAAAGATTTTCAATTGCGGACGCTGCCGATACTGCTCTCTTCCACGCTGAAACTACCCCTAACATTTTCAAGCACCAATTTCGTCTTGCCGCATTAAAAAAAATGGTCAACAAATGTGAAACGATTTCCTGTACATGCTATCTTTTTGTTAGGAATCTTTGATTTAGCACATAAAACGCCAATCCGAATAAACTTGATAGTTGACCCACAATGAAATAGAAAACTCGCCTAGTCCAGATTTTTATTTATTAGTGTTCACAAATGCAATGAGAAACGACTATCACGATTTTAAAGATAACGCCTCTTTCTTAGATTAAAGCCCAAGTTTCCTCGAAAGTTTTTACTGCTCGATAAGTCCTCAAAACAGCCACGCATGCCAGCTGATCAGTGTTCGTTTCGAAGATATCTTGAAGCTGAACTTAGTTGTTCCATCTTCGTTCATATAAATCAGACAGGGAGAATCCTCAGCTTTAGCCCTCCCTCTCTCGCATACTGGTCAATGTCCTCGCCAAGGGCGCTTACACATCGAGTGCACACTGAGTGCGATGAGCGTCGGATTCACAGGTGCTGTCGCTGTAGAGGCACTATTCCATATTGTTCTAAATGCCCGCTTCAGAACAAGAACGCCCGTTTCGATTTCGCATTTGCAGACACAGGATGTTGATGTCAGCGAACTACATTGGAAGTGGATGGGAATTGGTGCTCTTGATAGACTTGTTTTCGACATAAAAGCAGACGTCTGGTCATTTGGATGTGTTATGTTCGAGATTCTCAATCCTGGCCATGAACCGTACGCGTTCGAACAAACACCTATCGATAGTCCGAAAAGGTTGCTTCTTTAGTGTAGCGCCTTTACTTGAGCATCCTCTTCTCCTTTCTTCGCACCCGTGAAACGAACACACATAAGACGACCAATTTATTTTATTTACGTGTGCACCTTTAAAATGCTACTTAGTGGTAAAAGTATTCTCTACAATTTATGCTAGCCAACCTGCAGATGATATGCTAAAGACAAGAAAGACTTCAGTAAGACTGATGAAGAACACGGGAAAGATGAAAGTATTAAGCAATATCGGCATTAACATATAAGGGTTAGCTTCATTTGTACAAGCTTGGGGCACGAAAGGGAGATCTTCTTGGCCATTGTTTGCGTCAGCAACTGCAACATGCAGCGTCTGAGGTAACAGGAGGTAACAATAACCTCACTTTAGCTGGACTGCAATTATTGACCTCCATTGACCTGAATTGAAGATTTTTGAGCAAACATCTTTTTTCCAAGGTTTCAAGTTTTGGTTTCGATCGTTCCCTCGTCTAAACTCGAGAACCCGCTCTACCTTTGTTTTCTTCGGTCCAGTGAGCTAATTACAACTCCCATTTCCAAATCGTTTCTTCATCAGAGAATATAAAAAAGGTATGCAGATGATGAACAGCAAAGCATTACGCTGGATCGTCGCAAGGAATTCATGAACTTCCAGTAAGCCTTTTCGTGTCCCTTGGCTTCAAAGAGTGAGTCTGGTATGACTGAAGATTTATTTCTTTCCCATCTTGAGTCCCAGTGCTGCAGTCTTTTCGTCTGCGATTGTCGACGAAACCTCCTTAAACATGTCATAAGAAGGAATATTTTGAAGCTTGGACCAAAAGGCGCTGTTGTTTTCTTACGAATTGAACATCCATTCTATAAAGCAGATAAGCGAAATACATGATTATATAAACACAGGTAAATTTACAACAAAATATCGCACATATTTCAACTGCTTGGTGGAGTGGATTTTGGATTAAAGCAGGCAACATACGAACACATTTGACGCCTCGGAAACACCACTTAGATGATGAGATTATTGCAGTTTACTAAAGTTCCTGTCGAAGGGAAAAAGAATGAAGGTCCAAAATGATGACGACGGAAGAGTTCCTAATTTCATAAGTGTAAGCTAATCCTCTAATTAACAGTTACAGTTTATCAGCTTGTGACTTTTCCGACGATCTGATACTTTTCAGTAGTTCTCGTTCGAAAGTGAGAAATTTGGTTGCGTCTCGCCTAACGAACGTTTCGCAATACCTGTGAGACAAATATTTGGTTCAAGCTAGACTTAAGAAAACTGTTGTCGAATGTTGGAAACTTGGAGATTTCAGAAGCCAAGGGCCACACAGGAGTGCACAGTAGCCACAAAAGGTGCAATCATCGGTAGAATAAAGTTTCATTGCTGCTGGCAGCTGCAAACGATTTTTAATGACAGCCTAGAAATATAGTGAAATCAGCAGGTTCGTTCGCTGCGTTTAATCATGTACAAAGATTGCACTGCATTATAGGTCCTGTGGATCGTCCTTGATCAAAAATTATTATACAATTGAAACGTTATATACATTTAAAATTTATATTTCACCAGGGTTCGCATATAACTTGACATCTAACTTTTGTAAGTGGGCATTATCTCCCACTTCACACACCTCTTTTAAATGCTCCAGTGCGCTCAGAAAATGTTCGGCAATAAAAAATACGAAGCCAAGCAGCAATAATATCAGAAACATGACAGTGGCCTGTCGTCGACTACTATTCGCACTAACGAAAAATCACAACTTGAAGTCAACTCTTGCTGGTCACTCGTACGTTATGCATTTGTTAAAAACATTCAGACTCTTATGTCGTGTTGCTGGTTACAAGAGCCTGCACAGCGACCAACGTTTGCTCGAATCTTCACGTTCTTTTACGATCTCCTCTTCGATTTTGCCAATGGTTGCAACAAGGCAATTTGCGAATACCAGAATGAAGTAAGCGATTCACTATTAATTCGTTTCGTAGCTTTTACAGCCGTCCAATATGATTTCAGTATTTCGTAGCTTTTACAGCCGTCCAATATGATTTTACAGCCGTTCTCCACTCGTCGAAACAGAGTGAAGTATTTCAGTTACACGTTAGTGTAATATTAGGTGAGCTTCTATCTCATTAAAATGTGAAAAAAGTGCCTTCACGTTGGGTTTTTATGGCTGACCATGCGAAGTACGCCGCGACGGTCAATTTTTCCAGCGGACAGCAAAACTGTTTCAACAAACCTTACCCACTCCCTCAACGTTCTTCAAAACCCTGCGGGTCGTTCTTCGTGACGAACTTCGGTAGAACTCCTAAGCACTCAACCCCTCCAACGTTGATTGTCACCGCGGTTGTTCTGAGAACAAATTGCGATGCGTTTATTATTCATATTTCCACAACACCTTATGTTATAACGGTTTTTGAAACTGCGAATAAATGAGATGGAGCTAATGCATGGCTGTAATGAACAAATGGAATAATCAGTCACTGTTGGGAACACTTCACGTATGATGCGAAACGAGTGACAAAAAGGCTTCATAATATGACATTCCGATGCATAACGAAATATTAAAGTAAGGGAATAAATAAGGAATGCAAGTTATGTATAGACGCAAGGCTTGGAAAAAGGAAGGTACATTAGTCTTGAGGTGTGCGTCCCAGTGCCGAAGTAAGAACGTCGTATCTATACGGGAACATGGTGCGAGGTAAAGAACCAGAAAGCGCGCTCAGTAGTGTGCTAAGAGCAAGGAAGTTGAAAAATGCGCAACGTGGATAGGAAGACAAGGAAAATGTGGCGAGACACAAACGTGCGATTGGTAGACGAATAAATAAAAATGAGCAACCTATTTGCTCTTGCTTGCGGAACGGCTGAATTCACCGACATTTGATTGGTATTAATGCTCTCGTGGGCCGTAGATTCAAAGTTAGAACTTGTCTAAAAATTTGCTCATGAATCATTCACAAGTGTTCAATCCCGCAATGAGCACGAAACCATCATAGGTTGGGAACTCTCAAAGAAAAATCTCGCACTTCATGACGTGCTCTCAAAAGCGAAATCCATTAGGAGGAAAAGTGCCTTCGGGATATTCCTTCGATTCTTCAGAGATATAATTAGTGACTAGTTGTTCTATGCGATGCCTGGCTGCGGAACTGTAAGGTTTAGGGTACTTTATGTCTTCGTCTGCTTCCATCCTTTCCACCACCGGAAATCTGCAACGCAACACGTTATTTTAGCGCTTCATATTTGCACGGCATCCACTCATCTCTCATTTCATATTGGCGCTTTAGACCAAATAGTGCAAAATTCAGGTACTACTGAACGAAGCCTTTTACTGAGTCCTTTTACTGTCGATAATCCCAGCATTGTTTGTATGGTCGCAAAACATATGTAATGAGATTTTCGAGCTAATGAGATGTTAAAAAGGAACTTCAGGGAGGCGAATTTTGCCATCAGTCTCGCCCACTCCTCTCTTAAAGCTCTTAAAGACGGGAGTTTTTTTAATAAAAATCGTCTGCGGTTTCTCGGTGCTCAAATTTTTCAGAATGGAGTCCAACTGCTGTTCGCCCTCTGATGAAGTAAGCACAGCAACGGCTTGATAAAACCACTGATTTTAAATTTCCTGAGCACGCCGTTCTCGCTGTTTCATGCTCGAAGACGCTTTGATGGAGTCTGTTTGTGGTTCGCAGTTCTGCGGAATTGTTCTAGTTCTTCGCAATGTGATTCCCTCCTCCCCCTTAAGAAGCATGGAGGGAACACGGGTATGTACAACAATAACAAAAAGTAACAATGGCATTGCTTTCAGAAAGGTGGTATCGGAACCACAGCAAATATTTTAACGAAGAATGTCGGCAAACAAAGGCGAGAATGATGCAGCAATGCGAGTAGCGTTTCCACTGTATCGGCTCCACTTCTGTGAAGATATGTGATGACCCACATAAAAATGTCCACAACAATTCCTATGAAGTGACCCACATTGTGTTCCTCAACAGTATGCGGTTCGACGGAATAACGAATTATTATCTATTTTACAGCGAAAATTTGGTGCGTCGATCGGCTCAAAAACTGTCGATATTACAAATGGTTTATTTCAGCTCACCCTCTGCCTTATGTTGATTGAATACGTTGTGGTCGTGCGGTGCTTTTCCAAAGAACATAAATACTGATAAATCTTTTAAAAGGTTTCATAACGCTATTATATCCCTTTCCGAACAATTTGGCAACAAACAATAGCACTTGCAGCAAGCATGCGCTCATCAGAGATCTTAAGCGAGGAGCTCCGTCCACAAAAAATGATGGCGAAGAAGATTTGTCCGACTACAGCAATCGAACAACATTTCTGCAAAAAAGTCTATCGATGTTCAGAACTATTACGTGAGTCCAACGTATGATGTATCCGTTGATCTTCAGACCAACGTTGACTGTGGCGTGTTCAAACAAAATTGTAGCATTGTTGGAAATTTGACAACGGTCTTTTTTCAAACGACTCTGTTAAAAACCCGTATCTAGTTCCACTTATAAGTTGTTCAGGTACGTAAGAAAGTGGATTTTCTTCTACAAACAACTGGTACCCGTTGTCACCGAAGAAGCTGTAACCGTGCACTGGAGCGTGTCACATTTCTTGCCCACCATCGAGTGTGGCGAGCCAAGCTCGACAACTTGACACATAACGCAATGGACTACATGTCTATCGTTTTCTTGTTAACCTGGGTGTAGACTTGAAAATAAAACATTGTTCGTAGAGAACTTCACCATCACATTAGTTGTGTCATCCAACCGATCCAACCTGTTATCATTTTTGAAATCATTTAATGAAACAGTTAACTAGCAGCTTCAAATATATTATAAGTTGGATTATTCAAGAGTCCAATACCAATATTCTGGTCGCAATATGATGATCTACTGGTGCGATGCACACAAAATCACTACTCACTTCCATCGAAAAAGGAGAGATGAGTGAAATCTGCCAATGGTATTTCCAATCAAGACAGAAATTGAGTGGTATAATTACAACCGTACAACCCACAGAAGTACACCTCGGCAGCTCTGGAGCCTTCGATTAACCTGCTGCGGTACTAGGCATTTCTAAGTGATTTTTGGACTTACAGTTACATCCAGGTAAAGAAGTGCAAATGCGAAACAACGCAGAAAGCCGAAAGTATACTAAAAACATGTGGAAGCTTATAGTAAAGCAAAGCTGAACAACAAACTGAACTGAAATATCATTTTCAATTTCATTCGGGTCTCTCACAGTGATTATTCTTGACTTATGAGTGCGTCCCTTAAGTTTTAGCTCCCAAAATGCTTAGTAGGGTACGGCTGAAACCATGAGAGGGATTAGTCGAAAACCACCGGTATAAGACGTGAATGTGAACCATCGATGAAGATTTATGGCTCAAAGAGCACAACGTCAGTTTTTGAAAGAAGAGTGTGTGCAAATCAAAGTCTGCAAGAAAATAAGCCTCAGAGCGTAAAATGAACTAACAATACAAGCTTCCGTTGATCGGTATCTCATATATTGCCCGGCATATTCTTCTCCCCACCTAATCTGTTGATGAATCCCTAAAGATAAAGTCTAGATTTTCGATTTGCTAGTTCCCATACATGCATTTCACTTTATTTACTTTTAATAAAGAAATCTGCTCCTCTTTTTTATCTGTTTCATTTGCTTCAGCTGCATCGACCTATGCGCCAACGGGCGGTTTGATGCCCTGTACTCTTGTGTTCAATTCACCGGCTGGTCGGCTGGTCGATGACGATATAGTCTTGCGATTCCCTCCACACTGTTTCAGAATTCAGGGTCCAAGATGAAGATAATAGTAATCTGAGGTATGAGCTAGAGCAAACTTTAATGTCTTCATCCATTACGTAGCAGCTCCATTTGTGGAGCAACTGGCAATTCCGGGATTCCTCATGTTATAGAGGAGACAGAGGTCTTCGTTATATAACCGTAGTATTATGGCGGATTTTATTTACTTTTAATAAAGAAATGAGGATTTACCAGCGCATAATAGTCTTTAGCATATGGTTCCGTCAGGTCTCAGCTCGCCAAGTGCAACTCAAATCTTTCAGTTCCCTATAAGGGGTTTCAGAACTCCCTTAGTTATGATTGTGATGATAACAAATGAGAGTATTTTTCTTGCCTTTTCCTCAACTAAAGTGAAATGAATTGTGTTTTGCATCCTTATCTCTACCACTCTCGCAACTTATAATCACAAAGCTGGAAAGTATTGCTTTACTCTAGTTATTCTTTCCTTTGAGTCATCAAACATTCTACCATGATTGTCTTGCCCATAGCCCCCACTGGAGACTCTCTGAGCCATCATCGAAAGCTTCGCAGGTAACTGTTTCGTAAGCGAAGTAATCAACCGCATAACTCAACTACAATAGAACTCCCAATCCAATACATTTTTCGACTACAATCAACTGCACTTTTCATGCACGCCAAGCCTAGCGGCTATAGCTTCTGAACAGCTAATACAGTCGTTTGAGAAATTCTGAGATCTTCGTAAACGATTGACAGCGAGTGGGCCATACTCGCCAAATAATGCTGATGAGGATGGTAGTCAATTACAAGGAACTTGTAGGTGTGTTTTTCAGAAAGTTGGTCATGCTGTTGCAAGTGATTAGAAAGGCATCAGATCGCTTAAAACGCACCTAGTCACCTGCACGATTTCGGCGCGAACTGTTGCCTTCAAAAGCCTGTAATCCCAAAAAACGACTTTCTTTCTCAGTCACTCCATTTATGGTGTGTTAGCGAAAATTCATGAGAGCTAGATGCAGTGAACAGAGAAGCTGGTTCAGTTCCTCTGTAGATGGTGAAGATAGAAGGTGATTATGTGTGGGTTCGCATGCGTATTGCGAAGAATTGCCAATCTACAGGGTGAGTGCTACCTACCTCATGCTATGTGTAGCAGAGCACATATATAAGGCATCGCAATTGAAAGGCGGTTGGACGTTTCGAGGTTTGTTGCAGCACTGCTTGGCGGTTAAGTTTGCCTGTTTCAACATGGAATCCTTTTGTGCCTAGTTGAATGAAAGATTGGCTAACGATATGCTTCAAAAACGAGGAATGCTCCTAGACATAATACTGTGCTAAAGGCATATTACTGTACTCAAAACTCCTCTCGCAGTAAGAGAAAATTGTGCGATCTCTCGACTTTCCACTAAAAAATGTTAATCACCGATCATCGGGACGAGTATTCCGTCACGTTGCGCAAATACAGAATAAAGACTGCTGATTTATCTCGACTTTAAGAGGAAGGACGTGAAGCGCTCTCAAAAAAAAAGCCATGCAAACAACGATAAAAGTCATTTTGAGGTTGAGGAGAACTTTGAAAACCTTTCACAGCTGAATGTAGCTACTGTGGGTGTGGAGGAATTTTTGATGCATTCTGACGTCATTCTCCACATCGAGGAAGGATGGAACAAGGACTGCGGTGTCGGTACTCCGGAGGACTCATATCCAATTTCATGTCCCCAGCGAACGTAGGAACACCGGGGATGGGGGACAGGACCAAGATGCTTCAAAAATCTTTATTTCCTCGTAGCGGTTATGGTGTGTTGTCATATTTCTTTTTCAACTTTCCGCTAATTCCGATGGATCCAGTCGCTGTTCCTATGATTTTCCTCATGCAGGAATTGTTTTCGAATTTTCGAGCATATAATGAATGATAAGGAGCTGAACTGCAGAGGCCTCGTAAGAGCTCCTTATCTCCTTGACCACTGTCACATTCTTCAAAAAAAAGGAAACATAATCTATTAGAGAGCGCCTTTGTGAAGGAGATGCACCACATGTCGAAAGGATTGCTTTCAGAAACGAATGACTGATGATATTTATACCATCACTAAAATATATGCGATAGTGCAGTTAGGTCACAGCACGACTAGTTATGCATCAAGCAGTGCCATCAAGATGACAACTAGTGGTGACAAGCCAAAGGCACCACACTAGATCACTCGAGCGAACTATTGGCCCACGCTGCAATTACGTATAAGCGAAAGAAATAAAACGCTACATTTGAGAGCAGTTGACCACGGGCGCTGAAGCAAGGTAAGAACTTAGTGGTTAAGTTAAGTTTTGCGAAGTAGACGAACTTTTGTAAACAATTTCTTGATAACCTGAATTCTACTGAGAATGAACAGGTGACTGTGGCACACCTGCCTTCATCTAGTTCCTTCCTTACTAGGGAAACCCCACATAAATGCATTGTCTGCCCAGATTTTGTTTCTATTGTCCGCCCAATATTTTTAGCTCACTGATCACAGAGCAGCGTGGAGGGAAAGCCGCCTGTCACAAGCATGATTTCGATTATCCATTTATTTTCCGATGGATTTATACATAAAAACCTGACATAGGCTGTAGCCACGAAAGACATCATTCACGCAAAAATCGGTCTTAAATTCCGATAGGTTAACTGGTGGGACTGAAAATGCACGTCTGAAAACTCCCTTCCAAAGGTATCATTCCTATTCCATAATTAAGTACATCGTTATGAAATAGAAAATCCATTATGTCATGAAAAAAGTACATTGTTTTAATAAAAAAATTGCTGCGAAAAAAAAACTTGCGCAAAAATTAACTTCTTCAATATCAAAGCGAAACGTCTTTGAGAAATAAACGCTTTGAAAAGTTTACAAGCCATACAGCAATTCGGCATCCACATGTGAACGTTGAGTTATATTACTCTTTCAATGATTTCTACGAGAACTGTTTAGTTCCTTTTTTGCTATGCAACTAAGTTTACCTACTAATAAAATATTTTATTCAGCTTTTAAAAAAAGAACACAAGAAAACAGAACAGACGCTCATGGGCAATAAAACATCATTAGTAATGCAAACGATCATAAAACTGCAAGTAAGAGTAGGAATATACTTGTCTCACAGCTACAAAATACGCTAAGGACACGCGAGAGATTCCTGAATGAAATGAAGGAAGAATGAGAGAATGGTCGGGATCGGAGGAGCACGATCGCCTGTTCTTGCTATTTCATTTCCGATATTCATAAAACCGTTGGCACCGATTGTGAAATGCAACAAAGAAATAACCAATACAATACTGCAATAAACTCAAGACTGGTAGATGTGAACATTTCATGCACTATAATACCAAAAATGTTGCTTCTTCAAATTCTTCTTACACAACACTTATAAACGAAAATAACTCTCCAAAAGTTCTCATTCCCGCGGAGAAGAAAACAACGACATTTCTGGCCATGGGATAATCGCTAAGAAAGTAGCTTTGTATCGAAATATTCTCTTCAAGAAAGAACAGACGACTATTTAAATGATCAACGCCTTTGAAATGACCAAGCCTGTATGCTAAAGCGAATCCTTCATAATGTTAAGTCTCTCAGAAAATAACCATCCTCAATTCAACCAATTACAAAAACTTTACACATCCAATCACTTAGCCATAGCGTCCTTGTCTAAATCTTGATAAAAACGAGAAAATAAGCTGCACTTCTACTTTCTGATTATTTTGAAAAAATGCAAGGAGCTACTGTCCACCCAGATATGTCAATCACAGCAGATAGTCGAAAAAAAGAGTAGATCACGATGACACGAAAACTGTCGTAGCAAAACCTAAATACCAAACGCTGCCAACTCGTTTCAACTTGTCGATTTTGTGGCCTTGCTTGGCTCAATGGCATTCGTTCCCTTTACATCTTCCACAAAGAATGCAAAAGCTTACCTAGAAATCGACCAACAGACTGCGGCTCAACTTCCTTTCATTCCCAGTTATAGGGTCCCTACTCCGCTTCCTGAAAAACATTGCTGAAATGATTTTTCAACCGATCCCGTCGAAACGTAAAAAACACAATTTCCTACAGAAAAGATAAACGTCCGAACCTCTCAGCAGGCTCCGTACTTCAACTTAGTGAGGCGAAAGGGTGAAATATGCAGAAACAAACATACATCTTTTTGCGAACGCTCAACTCAAAGATGCCTTTAATCCGCGAATAAATGCAGTACAGGGTGCCAGATGGACTTACAAACCACCTAGATCATTTGAATGCCTCCCCCACTAGCGTAAAAATGGAACTGCGCTCCCAGCATACGGCAGAAAGAAGATGAATGCTTCGCTTTACGTAACACTCGCCTTCATCTTTTCCCTGTAGTTACTCTTTCTGTCTTGTTTATTAACCAGAAATAGGCAGGCAAGATAATTTAGGCAACTTCTCTATTCTCACTACACAAACATCCAACGCTCTGTCGAAACGGCAAGTTTCTGAATAACGATGTGCCAAAAACTGCTGTACGAGAAGTTATAGGCAGAAACCGCCTCAGTACAGATCAAACTCATTGGCAAGGCAATAAGCAAACAATGCGGATATGGAAGATCATCGATTCTCGTAAGACAGCCACGCCGCATGTTAAAAAATGCGCAATTAAATATGAAACTTTGAAAACTGGAGGCTAAGATCCTTCGAAATACGTATCAAATATGAAAGTTTCCTACCTATACGATAGTGATTACCTCCACAGCTAAAAATTTTCACACAAAACACAATTAGTTAACATTACGACCACAATATACATTTTCGTTCCCAGTTATCCGGAAGTCGTGAACCAACAGTATTAAGTGACAAGCAAGACCTTACATAACAAAATGCTGAAGAATGAAAATTCATCCATACGACAGTAATTTTACTAAGGGTCTAACCTCTGTTTATCCGTACCCTTAAACGGCTTGTCGGCGCCTTCACCCATCGAACCACTGGAATCATGTCCGCCTATAATGCCAAGAAAATTAGCTCAACAAAAAAGACTACTGAGGAATTTAACAAATAAAGAAAGAATAAAAGTACAACAACTACCTTCAGTCACTTCAATTTTACTGCTAAATGACTTGTTTCAGTGAGCGAGTACAGCACATGAAAACAAAAACGATGGATAGAAATAATGCAGATGAATTAACGATAGAGCTTAACAAAACGATACAATCATCTTTTGTCTTTAGAATTAGGTCACAGTAGCGCTTGTCACGGAAACTTCACGTATCCTCCACTCACTACTACCTAAAAGAGAATTACTACGGCTACTCGAAGTATAATTAACCCCAACCAAGGTTTATTCAATTTTGAATGGGATAAATACACTGAGATCATAGAAAAACGACACCCGTCGAAAATATTTAAAAAGCAGCCACTTCTTCCCGTACTTGGTTTCACCTTCGTGCGATTAAAATCATACGCGCCTTAAAAACTTTCTAATATAATCTACAGGCGGGAAAAAAAGGCTTACCTTCAGTAGTGGTGGCAGCTGAATGGTCGATTTTGAGCGCCTTAACCGCATCACAGAATGAAGAGTTGACCAAAGTTGATCGTTGACTCATTTGGCTATCCTCGGAACACTGATGGGAAAACAAAGAGGTGAATCGCAGAGGCACATAAAACAACGAAGGCATCAAACAAGAATGTGGAGAAATTCATATGAGTTCTTCACGAAGCAGTGGCTAGGTGCACACGGGACACTGCACAGCAGAATCTGTTAATGGTATTTAAATGATGAACCACCTCAGGGTGAGTGTATATTCCTGATAACTGGTGAAGAACGTCAACAATAAGTGATCGTTGACGAGAGGAGAGCGTCCAAATTTGGAGCAGAACAACAGCTAGGTCTGTAGCAGCAAACCGGAACTAAGCATTCGATTCGTCGACTGCAACAGTGGTGGCGACTGGATTAACATCAGTGGATAAAAGATAAGGATCGGGAGTGGATCAGCAACAGCATGCGTCAACACTGAACTAACTATGACAAACAGTGAACAACGAACGACAACAGGGACGCAGGCCTGGTTTTCAAGAGTGTTAACTGCTGTTTTTTCTTCTTGCTCTTTTCTTTTCATCTTTTTCGTTTATAGTGTTTATTCATGAACCTTTGGGAACAAACTATTACACAGTCAAAATACTGACCATCCTCATACCTTCATAAAACAACACCTCAAACCCACAAGGGGGACCATGAGTGGACGTTGTACGAAGAGAAGGTATATGAGCGAACTGTAGTCAATACAAAGGCTAGAATTGTTCACATGACTCAGTTGGACTACCCCAGATTTAGGATTTATTTCCACTTCACCTAAAGGAGAAATTACATTGATTCGTAGCTTTATGTGAACGGCTGCAAATAATACAGCACTTGTTCAACTATCACCACGTATCCCCATAGAACAGTTGAACTATTTTGGAAAACTTGCCCATTCATAAGGTTCTAAAGAAAGTGCACGCAGTCGTATGCGCGAGTGAAAAAATAAACTTGAATCACAACAGTTCTAGCAAGGCAAACTGCTTTGCTCTTTCATATGCTTCAATGATGCATAAGGCACCATCCCCGCCTGAATATCGACCTGTCTACACCATCTCCACTACCATTCACCTCAATGCAAACAAAACACAGCAGGAATAAGATAAGCAGTGAAAATAGTAAAAGGTGGGACTTAAATGAAAGAACTCCTTACCTCTGAAAACTCACAGTCCTTACAGTGAAAGGAAAATGAAGCGTAATAATCGTCTACCGCTCTACACAAGGCCGGTGAGTTCCCAACTAACACGGACTCTGCTGACACACGACATCTACAAATGGAAACCTCACGTCCTCGGAAATACAGGGAGTACCAAACAGAAGTGATTTTCGTTTCCCAACAGAAGACCGCAGACAACAGACTAAAATCAAAGAAAATAAAACAACGTCATATTTTAGTGACATAAAATTCCATGGCATTTAGTCGAACTTTGGAACGCCGCTTAAGCATGATCCTTCATGGAAAAGACCTGTCTTCAGGGGATGGAAAGTAGACTCCAGGACATTGTAATACTGTAAAATCACATGCAACTAAATTTTGCAGATAGGACAAAACTAACAGAAAATTGAGACAAATTCAGAAGTGGGGAAACTCTTAAGCAAATAGGCCATTTCTGATCGGCTGTTTGCCAATGGTTATTTATAACCTTTCCATCACTTTTACTTCGTCAGAAGCAGTAGTGATCTGTTTAAACTTCAATAACGAAAAAATATCTCTCCCTTGTTAGGCTCATCTGAACGAAAGCTGCTTCATATCTTTTCATTACGCAAAAAACTATGGTATACTAGGTATCATCATATCGGCGCACTAGAGGGAACATTTCGCCTTATACTTCAAAAGAACCAAGATCAACCTGTACCCAATAATTCTTCCGCCGACTAAGAGCTTCACTGAAAAAAAAAAAAAAAAAAAACACTTACGAGTGAAGCTCACAATCGATGCTACCCAACACAACAAATCCGGCGACTTTAGTGAAGCGAAACATCTTGGAATCAGCTGTGAATAATCCACTCGGCTCGTAATCGCTAGGTGTACCTGCAATTATGTTCCATACGCCAATTCGTCACCTTCTAATGAATGTTTTTTTTTCAGCAAGGCTTATTTATAGATCACCTGAATGATTATTAATAGAAAAACTGTGAAAACACGTTCGATGAGGAAAATTCGAAAAGACAAAACAGAAAGAGTTGCGCACTAAACAAAGGCAGTTCATCACTTATTTATATTAAAATTCGGCATATTTCCTTTTCGCGAGTGAGTGACAGTATTCTTAAATTGGTAATCATTTCAATAATGGACTAGCTGTAGTGGCACAGACTTCCTCTAAATTAAAAAGTTTGCTAGAGCCAAACACGATGAAGGAGCTGATTTCTGCATTACACATAGACAAATCTCTACCCAGAAATTCCGAAGAACACTTTGTTAGAATTCTATATTGATGCTGCCAAAATTTGAGGCCAAGAATTCCGAAAGAAAACCAAGTACCGAATTTGGCAGAGGTGAATCTCCTTTTTTATCGCATTAGACATCCTCTTTAATTTTTGATCAATCTCACCGCGTTACAACTTAAATTTTGCAAATCACTAAACGGAATGCACCAATGGTCATTAAATTCAAGAACTTAAGAAAATTTCCGAATTCAAATTCAAGAATTCCTGAATTTCCGAACAACTAATGCTTCTGTTATTTTTGGCTTTTTTCCTTGTGTAAAATTTTCACCTCTCATTTCGACGTATTGAAAATTCCCACTCGAAGATATCGAAAATTCTACATCCCTACTTCCCTAGGTTTTATTCCAATTCTCACTCTCCTGCTACTTGTGAAAGTGTTATCCCCAGACCATTGGACTGCGGACTGCACATTTCAAAAGGTCCGCAGATTGATAACAAACGAAGTGAATACGTATGTGAAATATAATTACGACAATATGGAATACGCACGCCACCAGGTGGCAAAAAAAGAAAGATGAATAGATGAATAAATGGAAATCAATGAAAGTATGCAGGCCAATCAAATGGGTGGGGCTAACGACCTTCGCAGTAGGTAAGTTTGATAGTTGTGTAACAGCCATCTGGGAGTGGAGAGGTAGGCAGTAGGCCAACGCACGGATACGTTGAGTTATGTAAGCGATCTGCTCGCGAACTGAATCCACGCCGTGATAGGGAATCTGCGGAGAATGCCTTGCCCCCTTACTGCAAAATATGGTTTGTTTAGTTCATAAATGAACACAGCGCTCTCCTTCCTTCCCCACCTACACCACCATTAATCAGCTGACCCTTCGACTAATAAGTACGAATACACCACTTTTCAGTGCAGCTGATGACTTAGGAGATGAGTTTTCCCTTAATTGCCAAGCAAAATGTCCATTGATTCATCAAATGCTTCGTTAACATTCGCAATTACCGTTGATATCATTTAAGGAAAACCGTAAACACCGTTTCTCAATCGATCAAAAAAGCATAAATCTCACCCCAGGTTCCGAAAAGAGCAGATTTCTAGACATGAGCAGTCCTTTGGAGTTATCTCTCATCTTATTTGTCAGGATGCTCGACAAGTTAAAGTGCAACCATCCCCGGATGATACAGACGTCTTGAGGTGGGGCCGAAAGAAGAAAGGGCTTCGTACCGGAAGAACACAAAGAATCCCTTTGGTGCGTGCGTCATCATGTCGCAAAGCCTCATCGTTTTTTCGTATACTATTAATGTGACCTGAAGTTTGATTACGCCCTATCTATGTTATCTCCAAAAAACCAACATGAATAAGAGTTAACATCATCGCATCAAGCATCATCCCAAATTTGTGAATAAGTGAGAGGCGGTGTGGGAAAAACGAGAGAGGCCGAGTAAGACAAAGCGGATGTAGAGCAAGTTAAAATCTACAGTGGCTTCAGTATGCTGATTATGACAAGAGAAAAGAAAGGCAAATATCAAGAGCATCAAAGTTAAAAGTACAAGGACCTGAGTAATGCGATCCTCTCCTTCAAAATGAAAACCTACATCATCATGATCGATGTCTGCAAGACTCCGAACTTCAACAATTCACAGCGCGCAGCTGCTCTTCCCATGAACCCTTCCACATCTATAGTAATCACTTTGTGCTAAACGATCAAAATTTCCAATTTTGAATTAGTGGAAAACCGTTTTATTAATTCAAATCTAAAGTTAGTCATATATAAGCTGAATATCCCATAGAATATATATTTCCAGACGTTCTACTTACCACTAGGAAACACTGGCGAAATAACCAACTGGTAAGAAAAGTGCGAAGAAAATGAGGCTTTGAGGGCGGAAAACGTGTAATGGAGCTCATTTTGCCCGTTTAGTTCATTTTAACAGTGTTATTTGGATTGCTCCAACTGCAATCAAACAGAAAGCGTTGTTGCACACCACAGATGAGGGTCTAAAAATGTTATGCCTAATGAACATTATTCCGATCACTTATGATGAGGGAAATAAGTATGAAAAAGCAATCAACCTTGCAGCAGCTGATTCCACATTTTTCTGACCATAAATTATTGAGAACTTATAAACCTCTACAGCCTCATCGTTATCGTGATTTGGTGAGCGACATACGATAATGAGTAGGTCCCTTAGCTGAAAAATTTCTCTACCGAAATATACAAGGCAAAATAGATTTCCTGATGCTTTGGATGGAAAAAGAAACTATGTGATTTGAACCAACGTTCTAAAGTAAGAAAACGAAGACACAATTGCAAACAAACGACAAAAATGAATAATGAATCCATAATTTATGACCACTTACTCATACCTCACTTCATTCTTGCACAATTTGTGACCTTCTACTAAATCATTAAACCTCCAGCTTTCAATAATTATTTGCTTCTTGCTGCTGCAGGCGAACACTTAACAATCCTAATCTTCTTCAGTCGCAAGATCCTCAAACGGCGACCGCAATCTTTAAACTTTATTCTTCCTCCTCGACCCCTCCCCTTCCAAAAAAAACCCAAAAAACGAGAGAAAGATCAAAACAGCCGCCGAACGCATAAGATCGTAAATAAAGTGCTCAATTTCATGTTGTGCAAAACACTAAATATCAGTCTTTTCTGCCAACATGTCAATGATTGGCAACATTTGATAAAGGTCGGAGCCCGCCTGATGTTGAACCTTTTCCAGTACTAGTGGCCGGGAATTCTGCGTGATAGAGAATTTATTTCATCTGACTGGAAGCTGTACTTAGGAAAGAGAGACTGTGGGCTATTATCTTTCAAAAGTTCGACCTCCTTCGCTAATAAAACGTGCACTGCACATGCACTAAAAAGTAAACAGAAGAACTACCTGCACATGTATTCACCACAAAAGAACAAACATGCCTATACTCTTTTCTTTATATGCATGTAAACCAGTCGGAATCATTCAATAATCAGTGACCTCCGGGTGGATGAACGCTCACAAGGACATGCCGCATGATAGAATGCACCCCTGCCTCATTTCAAAGATCTTTCCGTTTTTGATCCTCTTTCGTTTGCGTTTTATGGGTGGAAAGAGGGATTTATCAGTTGAAGATGCTAAGAAGACGAAATCTGATGCTTCATACATCGAAGCTTTCGTCTGTAGGCTTCTCCATGCTCCAACTGAAATGTCCTCAAACCCCCACTCGCTTTAGAAGCTATCCAGTGAATGAGAAATAGATGAAGCTTATAAAACCTGTCCGCCCTTCTCCACTCTGCTCTGGAATTGTTGATGTAGAATGGCTCGTCTCCCCTCCCACCCATCAGAAGCACCTGTGCAGTACGCTGCAGTTCATTTTTGCTATGCAGATTGTGGCGATTTATAAAAATAAAAAAATTTAATCAACAGATTCCGCAAACTGTGCTCGATGAGCCGACTTCATCCACCGATTTACTTTCTTCGAAGAAGAAATTCATGAGGCATATATCACGTTTACTTCAGAAATGAACTCACATATGCATGATCGAGTGCATTAAGCGCTCCCTTCAGCACTTCGGATATTGCTGAACCCGTAGCCGAGTTCTTATTGAGTATGTCGAAGCGCAGATCTGGAAGAAAATTTGCTCGAGAAATGTCTCACGAAAACAATCATGGAGATTCCCAAATATACAGAGCAAAATAACAAAATATCATATCATATGATGACAATATTAACAAAGTAAAATCCATCCGGCTAATGGCATTGAAGCGTTACAAATATCGAAATAACACTGAAGAAAATATACAAATAACGGCCATCTTCATATAAATTTTGGCGACGTTAAGTGGGAATTTTTACTAAGTTTACTTCAATAATCCTACAAATATCCTCACATATATTTAACTTTCAAAAATGTTTTCACAGTGAACTCTTCGACGACCGATTAAGTTTCAAAGAATGAATGCATCTCTGATCACTTTCAACGTTGCCGAATGCAAGTCAAAGGTGAGATACTACGGCATAATGTGTAGCAGACATAAAACCGATGACGCTGAAAGCTGCAGTATACATTTAATAAACAGCACCACGATTACTGAGGCCGCTATTATTGTTATTGTTACTATTGTTACTACCACAGTTACTTTTACTGCAACTATATTTCCAGACCTTTGCCAACAGAGCGGAGACATCTATTGACCTTTACGACGTACACTACATAATCGGAGAAAGGAAAATGAAAGAGAGTGGATCTGATGTGAGCGTTAACTTCAAAAAACTCCGTTCATGGCATTAGCAAATAATTGAGCAGCATCAAGAAGATACTTACATTCTACTCGGCGTTTCTTGAATTCTGTAGCAGCGAGAAGATGTCGACGGCTCAAAAGATCCGACGAGAATGCGAAGATGGCACGTTTCATGCAGACCGCAGAAAGCTCACCTTCGGCTCCTCCAGGAAACGCTTCCTCTCACTGAACTGTTGAAAATATCAACAAATACTCTATTCATTTCCGCATTTCTCCTAATCATTCCCTTAATTCATAATTATTGCTCGCATTCGAAATAAAATGGCTAACCGCCGTTCTTTTTGACTAGAATTCACAGTCTTACATATGGCTCGGCGTAAACAAAAGCGAAAATCGACTAAGGAATGATCTAATGCTATCATTTTCGTTCGAAAATATTTATGTTGTTTTTGAAGGGTTCAACTTTGCAACATTTTTTTACGAAATTCTGCGAAACGTACAAGCATAAAGATTCAGATCATTACTAGTAGCCTTGCCTGTATAATAATACAAGGTTAACTTTTACTTCTCTATCATATGATCCATTCTCCGATAAACTATACCCTTCCTCTTTTGCTGTGCATCGAACCGTCTCTATTGCCGAAGCAGTCCAGCGGCATTCGCTTCGGCGAGAAAATCGGAAACACTCTCGAATCTTTGGCGCTTCGGAAAACAATGGGCAAAAAAACGAACACCAACATTTCGCTTCCTATACTTTGAAATAGCAGAAGTTGAAGGAATAGGACTGAGCAATTCCGAGAAATATAGCCAAAACCTATAGGTGATTTGATGATGAGAGGTGGAGATTCCTCAATCACCTCATCGAAATAGACCTTCATGAGCAAACTCATCAAAAAAACTGCCCTCATGATTTAGAATAACTGTGGAGCAAAAATCGGGATATTTGTGCGCCTCATTGCAGCGCACAGAAATACAGTCGAAAATCGAAAAACAATCTCTTCCGTAGTTGAGCAATTCAAAACGTTTCTCCATCTTATGATATTCTAGAATGGAGTTTCTAAAGAGCATCAATAGCCCTACCTATAGGGGAACGATTTCACACTAAAACTACGGCATTTATGCTTAATAAACATAAAGTTTTCACTTCGTCATAGTTTCCTCCAAAAAAAAAATCTCATCATTTCCCTAAATGACTTTGTAGGAGCCAAAGTTAAATTCGATGGTTTAATTCCACTTGTGTAAAGCCTTCTTACTTCATTAGACGAAGATAAAATCACGAAACTTCAAGAGAGGAAAGATCAGCGAATGACTCACTCCAATGTTTTTTCCGTCCCGTTAGACGCATCTCATCAAGAGAGCGATAGGCGAGCTCATGTCCCATCTCTTTTTACAATCGACCACGATACCCACCAAGGCCAGATAATGTATTATGAAACCACTCTTAACACCCAATAAACAACTACCAATCCCTAATTATCGCAACGACTCCACATCCTCACTTTTCGATATCTTCAGCTATGATCAACGCAATAATTACCTTGTTCATGTTTTCGTTGTATGATCCAGTTTGCATTTCAAAGTCTGTAAATGACAATGCCGATATCGTTGGACATGTGAGAGACCACTACCGGTGTAGTTCCGTTGCGAAGAAGGAAGGTGTCGACTACAGCAACCCGTCAACGGTGATTCCACAGACGAAATGCATACCGCTTGAGGCAGCAGTGTTCTCACAGAGTGCTTTGCTATCTTGCCGCGCACCACTGATTGTTTCCCACTAAGACGTCTCCTGGATTTCCACACAGCTGCGGTACATTGAATTAAGAGGCGTAAGAAAGATAAACCCACCAGCTTCCCTAATGTTTTTGCTTTCATGAAGTGATGCATCATATACGGTGAGTTACTTGCACAATTAGCTTCTTTTCCCTTCTAAGAAGGGACTGCGCAGCGGATAGAGCTGAATGGGGCATGCCATCGATGGTGATGCAGGGAATGGATGTCACCGTCCGGTTTTGCCTTTCGCGACCACAAGAAAAACGAGAGAAGGATACAGATTAGATATCAGCTTACATTACTGTCTCGCTCGTGAAGGAGAGAAATAGCAAAAAAGAATAATTTCGACCATCAATGAAACGATAATCGCAGAGACACAACATTTAAAAAAAGCCCTGAAATATGCGATGGAACGAATTGGCGACAATTATCGTAGATAAAAGTCACCATCAGATGGACACTTTCCTTCCAAACGCCTCATTTCGCCAACCTGAACGATTTTTGCCGTCTTTGCTGGCATTCTAACCTCCCGCTCAAAAAACTATAGTCCCCACATGTTTTCCAATTCATTTTTGAAAATACTGTTTCCAGTCCCAATCTCACATCCGCTTTCCCCGGAGGTTATCACGTTCTAACCGACCATTATCATGACAACACTGTTGTTTTTTTGTCGAGCAACACAGCAAGGGTGCGCAGTGCATACTGATTTCGGATCCAATTATAGATAAAAGTGATCAACTGTCAGTCGTCGATTGCAAAAACCCTTCCGCGGTCCTTGGAAGAACGGGTGTATAGCCTTCTTGCCGCACGAAATTGTCACTGTTTTTCGATGTCTGCGAAGCTCACTGTTTTATCCACGTCAAACTGCCTTACTCAACAAATCTGCGGTGATTTCGAGCTGTGTGTGCCTTAATATTTGCTGCTAAAGGTTAGTACAGACATCTGCGCCAAACTGAATTAAATTCGTTTTGAGCACGAGGGGAGCGAAGTGATGCGAGGGTTTGCAAAGCTGAATGACATGATGATACCTCCCTCATCCGATCCCATGATCTTTAAATGAGTAAAGATATGTTCTTATCATATTCTCGAACGGCAGACGAAAACTTCTGAGCCGATTATCAAAAAAACATTAAGAGGTTTGTCTACGATCACGACTGAGAGCCAGAGGGTATGGGAAGCGTGGACGTGAATTATCGCTGCACCAACACTTTCCAAACGCATAATAGCAGTTATCTTGCTAAGCAACTAAACCTGCCATTTCCCCAATTTTATGCAGAAGATTTCATGCTAGCACTCTCTAGAGAGCAGCACTTACGCAGATATGTGATGACCGCACTGACATAAAGCCCGTATAAGAGATGTAGTGCAGTTTTCTACTATAATTGCTCTGCTAAAACTAAATTCGAAGTACATACAACGAAAATGCTGAACTTTGCGTGAATTTAATAATGAACAGTAGCACCTGCTGGAAACCTCTCTGGAACTTTTGTGTTAAGGACAACGTTCCGTGGTTATTCTTCTTGACAGCCAGCAGTAGGAAACCCAAAACTCCCCTCATGGAGTACTCTTAAATAAATCAATTAGTTCTTGCCATCATGTTGCCCATCGATTATAAAATTTCGTACGTGCAACAAATCTCATTCAATCGCCCGTGCATGATGCACCGCCAAAATTGCAATCAACAGATATCCTTATCATCTCACCTGGTGTTTTTTCATAATTAATACGAGACGAATTTTGGCGCAAAAAGTGGCCATTTATTGACTGTGAAGTTCGGTCCACATTATAGCAACTCGTACCGCAATAAAGAAATTTTTTGTGCTTTATTGGTGTTTTTTGAGAGTTATTACTTCATCACTTTTAATGCGAAATGCGGTCATTTTTTTACCCTTAAATTAAATCCAGCTTAGGCCAAATTGTATGGATGTAAATGCTGTCCGTTTTGCTTTATTCTTGTTTTTTGAGAGCAAATCCACGATGAAGTGGAGCGTAAAATGTGCTCATTCCTAGAAACTCAAACTTTTCGCAGATTAGGCCAAGTTTTACAGCAGTGAAGGAGATTTTTGGTGCTCTACTCGTATTTTCTGAGAGCTATTCCACGGTCATTTGCATCTGAAAAATCCTCATTTCTTGACCATTAATTTGGTACAAGTTGTATCGCAATGAAATCCATTTTTGGTGATTTATTGCTATTTTCTTTAGATCTATTCTATGATCAAGTCGAACGGAGAAAATAGTCACTGTTTTAACGTCAGATATGCTACAAGCTGCAGCGCAATAAAAGCCATTTCATATATCTTATTAGAGTTCTGCTAACGAAACACTAATGTTCATAAAAAATACCTTTCGTTGCCTCATAATTTTGCCTAATCTCGGCATTATTTGATGCGATTTTAATGATAGCTGAATGCGTTTCAAACGGCCAATCTGTCGCTCTCAAAGAACAGTAGCCGTGCACGAAGAATGCTTTTCACTGCGTTAGAACTTCGCCTAATCTCGGCACTATTTCACGCTACTGCAATCATTCCACATGGTCACTTCATTTATCTCTAAAACGCAAAATATTCACAAAAAAAAAATGCTTTTCACTGCCTCACTAACTTGACAAATCTCTACATTATTTGATGGCATTTCAATGATCGCTGAACGCGTTTCGGATGGCCAATTCATTGTTCTCAAGAACAGCAAAAAACCGCATATTTCTTTGAGGTTTTAAGAGAAAGACACTGCATATTTCTTAATAGCTGTCACTGCTGGCTTGTAGAGTGGCGAGTAGGGCAGTAGTGCGTACGCTGCGTTCGCGGTTCGCAAGTGGCCGCCGTCATTAAATGCAATAGTGCCGCAGCGATAAGACTCATGAGCACTGCATATTTATTCATGAGGTGTTTAAAATTTGTCCATTTGATTACAAAACATACGATAACAATAAAGACTCACCGCAAGGGTGCAGCAGCAGCTGCTCCCGGAACAAACCCTACACTACTTCGTCGCGTTTGGATCGGGGAGATTCAGAACAAACCAAAATAATCGATTACACAGCGCAGATGATTACATTGCGTAATGGCCCCAATAAATCCAAAGGGAAAACGGAACACTGCGGTATCACCACCACATCGATGCTACAACAGATGTAGAATACTGCATTCAGATCGAGAGTTCAAATGACTTGGGCTGAGCTTCAGAAAGATGATTCCTAAATTCAACGACAGAACACGTGTGTGGTTCAAAAAAGAAGAGAGATGTGGAAAAACGGCACAACCAAGAGGAACACTTATCAACTGAGACCCTGAAGAACGAGAACGGAAGCGATATTCGAAGAAACGTCGTCTGCATTCACCACGACCTGTTTATCCGTGTTCAACACAACAGGACAATGGAAACCTACATAGAGTATCGCATGAAACAGGTCGGCAGCGATGAGGACAAAGAACGGAAATAACGACATTCCATTCAAAAACCTTATGGGTGCATATTCGAATCTGATAAGGTCACTAGGATCCACAGGTCAATGAGCGAATCCTAGGACAAATTGTGACCTGGAATAATGGCGAAATTCATACCGTCAACTTCCATCGTTCGAGCCCATCCCAATTCAGTAGGCCCTTAAAGAGTAGAGCAGTACATAAAAGGGAAGAGGGAAGCGGGGACCGATCATATTGACGACTATATAATATTTCTGAAAACACCGTGCAAACAAACGAAATAGTAATGAATAGTGAAGTTTAACAAATGTTGTCAAATAAACGCAGAAGAAATCGAGCTAGGGGAAAACGGCCCAGCTGTGAACTTATAAGGACCTCGTAGAGATGCAGTAATGTTATATGGAGACAAAGCAAAGCGCTGTCATGCTCCAGCATCGATAACAAAAAACGTAAAGAGGACAGCGTGAGATCCTAGCATCGATCCTTGCGCAATTTTTGCCGGCGGTTACAGAACCAAACTCGTACCACCTGAAGAAAAAATTGCTTATAAAATCTTGCTGGAAGAGTAGAACCGAAAATTCACGTGAGTAAAAACAGCCCTTCCGTTCCCGACGTAGAAGTCCCGAAATCTCTCACCCCTCCTCTCTCCCCAAAAGAAGCGGACTCTAAAGGCTTATCGTTCAAGCGAACACAAGCAACACTGCAAACCAGCGCTCCTCTATTTATTTATTTCGTTCTTATTTTAACGTCCCGAAATGGTAACAAAACAGACGAAAGCATGTAACCTTGGCCGCAAAAGCGAGCAGAAAGCTCTCAAGAGTACAATTTTGGGGCACTTAATACCTAAAAGTAACAATAATGTCGAGATGGCTCAGCTGCAGCTTGAAAGTGAACGACGGGACGCATTAACGATATCGTCGGGAAGAAGATTCCGGATACGTGAAAGAGGGAACGTGGAATTGTGCAGAACATTCCTTAAACTGCAGTATCCTTTGGCGAGCTGGACCTGATACGTTCGTCGGCTGTGGGAAGCGTCAAAAAATATTTCTGACAGCGCGATGTCGGGAAACCGAACACAGCTTTACAAAAAAACAGCCAGTTGAAAGCTGAGCTTGCGTTATTTCAATGACTACATGTTCAGCTTAGTAATAATCAGGCTCACATAAATAACCATGTATTCTGCAAAAAGCAAAGCGGACAGAGCATTTCTGGACGCTTTCTAGCAACTTATCATCAGAAACAAATAAGCAGATCACATACGAACCCGATATTCCAAAATGAGTGGGCAGTAGGCGATAAATGTATTTTGGTAAAGCTGAGTGCATCCGCGAAAAAAACACTGCAATCTTCGACGCCTCGACAGTAGAAAGTTTAAAGTTGACTATAGAAACGAGGCCACGCACATTATCTGTGGGAGGAAATGCACCGCATCCTAACCTGGTAAAATATTCGTGCCGGTAGCTGATGTTAGGCACATAACATTTTACATAAGAAACCTTAAATTTGCACTGAATACTTTTCCACGCCTGGACAGTGGTCACTTGAGGCACGTGAGTTGGATGTGAAGGCAAGCCTCGACAGCAAACAATCGCCATATAGAGCATCTGAATCCAAAAAACCAAAGCTGAATAAGACTCAGCATCTGACGTCGTCCCCATTCGACTACCGACGCTGACATAAAATTTTCGCGTTAATCTCGTGCCACTTTCGAAGACAGACCCTATCAGAGACACCATGACCTAGTTTGGAAATTTAGAGCTAAAGGGTTAATGTTCTCTAAATTCCTTCGCTATGTGGTTGCTGCAATCTTCATGCCACGACCACTGAAAAACTAACCATTCTTCGCATTAAAAGTGATTTCACTTGTATCCCCTGAACCATAACGATTCATAGCGGCGTCCATTTTGGAAAATTTATCGAAACAAACCGTAGCCTTCTGGCCACTTCATTTCGTTGCTGCGATATTATCAAGGGCCATGCATTCTACTTGCAGATCTTGATCGCCGCTCCACTGCTAAGATGCCCATAAATCCCTCTTCAATATTTCTGTTACATCATCCCTGATCACCATAACATTTACGCTCAACAAGCGTCTGGCATACAGCCGATCTTGAGAGGCAATAACACACGGCAATATCTTATCGTTTGCAGCAGTTCGTGGATCACAGCAACTGCCAACAGTTGGCTGTCGTCCCTAGAACAAATCATACAACAGGCAGCATGAAAATTTGCAAGGGTAACTAGATCTTCAATGAGCAGCATAACTATAAATAGGCAACACGCCCGCAGCACCTTAAGTACGCATCTGGATGCAAAAGACAAGTCACGGCTGACACAGATCTGTATAAAATGTCGTCCTGGAGCTTTAAGATCACGCTATCGTGCAAGTTCCCCCAACTTACATCGTGATTTAAATGAAGACTTCTAGCGATACGAGCCATTGCATCATTGTCAGGGCGGGCGTTCTGTTGGAAATAGCCGTCCAACGTGGCAAGCTGCACCGCATCTAGATTTGTCCTCTTCCGACGTTTTCTAGGTGCAGTAGCTGACATGACAGCGCAAGAACTGCTTCCTGCTGGGCAACCTTTCACAACCGAATTCATCGCTGCGGTATCTGAGAGAGTGATCAACGTGCGACTCTGAAGCTTGAAGGTTAGTGTATTCAGCCGTCTAGTCGTCGCAGGACTTAACAATACCACGTATACCACGTAACAATCTTCACCACGTAACAGTTTTATCCACCTTTACTGTACAACTCCTCACTCCTTCGGAAAAAGTAAACAACATATGAGTTCCAAAGCAAAACCTCACTTTTTGCTCTCATAACTCCTTTGACGTTTGGGCAATTTCATAATTCCCTATATCAAAGAAAGTGATGGACATGACTGCGCTAAATTCTCTGCTGCATCACCGATCCGCTCACATTTCACTAGTGAAGCACTGCAAGCACAGTTGTGTCTAAACGCATTATGCGTGCATATGCCTCTACTTGTCTGTCTGTTGCTCAGGCCGAGTTATTCAAAAAAGAGTTTAAAGGCGTCTAGAGTTGCTGAGAGCTCCGCATTTATCTTCGATCACTCTGATTTCTGCCCTCCGATGTCAGTATAGGAATTCCATCCATTTATTTTAGACAAAATCGCATAAGCGATCATCAGATCACTTAAAATGTAAAATATATCACTACACAGATGTATTATTTCAGACATAAACAGTTAATCTGACAAACGAAAACGTTGACAATTCGGCGAAATCATGCAACATATGCTGTCAAACATTCCCTCAAGGGAAGCTAAGCAAATCTCTTTCGTCCCATTATCGTTCATACAGGCAATACACCCACAAAAGCAAACGGAATGCACTGTAGAAAAATAAAACGAGTTGTGCGCTTTCTTGCAAATACGCCCAGATCGATATAGCCAATCTAGATGTTTTCAAGAAACATGATTCTTTTGTGAGATCAGTACCTGAACTGAAGGACCCATATTTTGATTCTCGAGAAATTCGTCGACTTTAACTCCATTCGTTACTGCGGTCTCCACACTGCATATCCAATTTTTTAGCAGCGGATATAATTTGCACATATTTTTGAAAGATAAATTTAGTGCCTCAAAACGCGAAATCGTTGTCTGTGAGAAGTCCATACCATGTCGACTGCCCAAAGCGGCGCCAACATCACCTTGCGTGAAGCCTAAACAATGCTGCTAGAGGCGAAGCACGTAATATTAAAACTGACGGCGCTGCGAGTTGAACACCTTCAACACAATTTCAAGCAAAGATAGGTAAATGATTTCGTTGGGACGACGGTAAACGAGTTACCCAGTCATTTCCTCTCTCAACTGTGCTCTTCCGTGTTGCTCTCGCAAAGATTTATCTGTTAGGATCAAGCCCACTTTTGCGGCAGGACGACACCAGACGACTTCATACGCAACTTCCGTTACCTGGTCACTGTTCACGATCTTCTGCATTGCAGAGAATACAGAACAGATTGGCTGGCAAAAGTAAACACTTTACTTTGAAGCCATTTCTAGGATAAGTTCAGTGATTCACTGGATAACGGTTAACGCAATATCGCAAAGCCTGGAAAAAATTTTCAAAATCACTTTACTGAGCTATATGAGATACTGCGTGACACGTTCACAGGGCTGCTTAAGGTGTAATAAAACGACCATGCCTAAACTCCAGAGAGTGAAAATCAAAACTGAAGTGCTTCTGACCACTACACGTGCAAAGCCGAATAAATATCAACGGCCCATTGCTTTCCTACGTTTCTGATTAAGCTTTCAACCTGACTATGGGGCAGAACCATCCTGAGCACAATCTTTTTTGTGGCCATGAGCGCTTTCATCTCAGCCCACTGCCATCAGGGTCCTAGCTTAGGTGTCCCGAGCCTTCAGTAAGGGATCTTTTCAAATGGAAATCCCTTCCGTCAACATGGTATGCCAACCTTACCGCTGCTTTCCTTATTGAAATATTCGTAAAGGATCCGTTCAATCATAAAGTACAGAATCAAAACGTTTCGAACCATCTCCTGGCACAACAATTACTGAAATTCTCCTTTTGTTTCCCAATAGATGACGTTCCTCCCCTCCCCCCATCCTCTCTTAACCACCATCACCAAGAAACAAAGCACATACCAAAATTGATGCGCTGCCTCTTAAACATCTCTGCGAAGTCCTCCACTTCCTTCAACTTTACTAAGTCTTCACGCATTATAGCATGGCCCGCAGCTATGACGGTCTATAATCATGAAATAAAGTCTGGCGACAGTGTGTAGAGTTTAACACTGATGGTGATCGCCCAGCCAAGAATAGGAATTTGGATATCCCTTCCACATAAACGTGCACAACCTTCTTCACATGGACCTACTCTAGCTCAACATATTCTTCAAACAACTCTCGTTCACCCGCCATCTTCTTTTCGCGTTTCTCAACATACCTATTCTAATTATTTCGGCTGTTTACGCGAGTTATCCTCGAAAGCAAAGATAATCGCAAGAATACCACTACTGTGACTCAGCTGTTCACAGCACCACTCGAAAGCAGAAATGTGCAGCTCGGGTCCCACCTCTGTACGTCAATGATAACTTCCATGCTTGGAATCTCCTCAGATTTTTTATGCCTTTTTTCCCGGAAGTGTGTTATGGTCATAGCTCGTTTAATGGCAGACGCGTGCATTCGCACCATGCCTGGATTTAAAGACGTGTCCAGTCGCACGTGACCCAATCGCTCCAGTTAAAATGACCGCCGCCTTTAGAAAGTGAGTTTTCCGCTTGGCTCGCTAATGCATCTCATCAATGACATCCATTATAGACCAATGTTTTTTCCATTCCCTGTCGCCTTGCATAACGACGTTACCGATTCCTCTTAAATGTTGCAAGAGCGCTCCCTGTTTAGAAATGACCACTACCCACTTCGAGAAGTTGCTTCTTCACCTATTGGAATGGGAAGCTCCACTTGGCGTCGCCTCTCGATCTTTGTGCAATAACCCAAACAATCGTTCGATAGACTTACTTTCTTCTGCATCTGCGAATTGCCGAGAACTAATGACAATCCCCTCTCAGTCGTCGGGATTACATCCCATAAGTTGCTTCATGACACATAAACAACGAATTGTGATTAGACTGTCGAATTCTGAAAAACTCAACGCTTCCGAGGAGGAAAAAACATCAACAACGTAGGAGTAATGGCTAACCTCTTCGTCTGCAGCCAGCAGCCTCTGTCGAAATGCTAGTCTGCTTTCCATTAGGCTAGACTTTGGCGGTTCATCAACGTTTTGCGCAACATCCACCTAAATCCACGACTTGTGACAGGATGAGAAATTACCACTGACAAGAAGAGCCTATTCCCTGGCATTCTTATCTTGCGCGAAACAGAACTCTTTTGAAAAATATTTAAAGGCTCTAAGGTCCTACGTGTAACTACAGACTGAGGATCAAAGATCATAAAGGGCAAGACAATGGAATCTGGAACAACACGCCGATTTCACAAAGAACAATGAATTTTCGAAACGTAAAGCATTCTCGCAGCCCATGCTACTCTATAAACTTTGCTCTTTGGCCTTCGATCGTCTGAGTCATCTCCTACTGGAACTACGTCCAGAAATTCCAAATGTCGAGGTCGTCATTTTCATTACTACTTAGCACTTTCTTTTTCATGGCGTTTGATCCAATCAGACCATATTGGAAACTATTTTCTTTCATAAAAATGTTAAGGATGAGCTCATATGATTAATACCGCCCAAGTGATATAGATTTTTAGCAAAATGATTGATGCCGCTTACTTGCAGGATATATCATCTGCAGGACGGTAGCGCACTGTGGGGTCACTGATGGAAAACAACAAAAATCTCGGATACAATCACCTCACCATGCCAGAAAACACGATCTGCTGAATGCGTTCCAGAAATAAGCGCCACGCATATGATGAATAGGCTCATCACGTAAAGAAATGCTGGGATTTGTTGGGAAAGGAAAAATTCTCAAAGCTGGCTCAAACCAGTCAGTGACTCATCTACCTCGTAAAAACAACAGGCGAACCGGAAGACGAAAGAGGCTAGCGGAAACACGTCACATAAGCAACAGGCACAAAAGCTGTGGGTGCGGCATCACAGCACTGATGGAAGAGGCGGTCTCTTTCCGAGCAAAAGAAAAAACTTCAAAAGCATGAAGTCAGATGAGCTGATTGTGTGACTCGTTAAAAATGAGAAACGGAACTGTCGGCCTTCTTCAGTTACGACTCACCGTTGTTGACCAATTTATGTTTAGTAGCTCAAGGATCGATATTTACCTTACGACTTAGATGGCCAGAGTGAAATAAGACTCGCTGCTTTCTAGCGAAAAGTGATAAGTAAAAATGGCCCCCTTGAAGGATCTATAAGACGGCTTAAATGTTCCGATATTATGTAACAGGCATAAAAACGATTTAACCACCCACTTCTACATCTGAGGTGTTGGAACCACAACCGGATGCCTGATGGGATATAACGAATGCAAAACGGAAATGAAAGGACTCGCACTGAAAGCAGAAGAGAGTGAGTGCCCGTATTTCCTAATCCCTGGCAACGATGATCATTATCGGACGACGGCGAACAACAGCTGGGACGACGCAACAACCAAATAGAACCTTGATGGCAAACTACGCCTATAACCACTGATAATGCCACGCACCACTGAACTACGATCACCCATCCCCTTAGCCGACGAGCAGTTCACGAGGCTACCTTTCATTGGATCAAAACTGTACCGGCGAAATGGCAGCCGGGAGACCAATGATGGGCAGACCACTTTCTCGAGGGAGATGTTACTGCAGTTTTGACTGAGTCCCTTCAAAATCTGGGGGTTTCATCGGCCATGTAAAGCAGTACAACAACAGAAATAACTGGGATATTGGAAGACAACCGGAACTTTTTTGCATACTGAAGATGACTGCTCAAATGATCAGGATAAAGCAAAACATCGCGCGTTCAAATCATGGTCACCAACCCGATCTTCCATCCAACAGCTCAGCCGAACAAATGTCACTACCGTGCTCCATGCTTTGCAGCAAAAGCCGAAGACCTTATACCGCTTCCCGTTAAAACGAAACTGCGAAGTGAATTAAGGATCACAAGATCCGTTACGTTATTCACGTGCTTGTCGGAGCAACTGGTGATTAGAGGGTGCCCGTACTGGAACTAGAGACGACCAACACGTTTTCGGAAGTTTTTTGAGGATCCCACCCCTCCTATGGCATCTGACCTTCGAGGGCGCTATTGTTCGAAGATCAGTGACGCTTTCAGAACATTTAAGGTGCCGCCGCTTATGAAAGGTTCTAGCATCCGCCCTACAAATTTCATCATGCGTAGCATGGCTGACATCAGAAGAGAATTTTGAACTTAGGCGCGACTAGAAATGAGCGCGGAACAAAAGGAACTAGGATTCTGATTCAGTGTAGTTTACGCAGATTCCTACAAAAGATTTCTCAAGGAACACAGAAAATGTTTAAGATACGAAAACTGTGGGCAAGAAAATGTAAATTGGGATCAGTAGGAAAAAAAAACGATTTGCAAACCATCCAAACCTCGAGAGATGTTGAAGAGGCTACAAATAACCGGCTCCCAGCGGCGAAAATAAAAATTGAAAGAAATTACAGAAAAAGGCACATTAAAAAATTTGCAACTTGGCGGTTTCCCTGCAACGCTGATTTCGAAAAATGAACCAGCAAGAGCTTTAATTTCGTCCACTCTTTGTCCCTCACTGTTTCTATCATAAACCAAATTACAAGCTGGATCACGCCTGTCAGTTTCGTTAGTCGCTGGAACAGATGAAACGTTTCAAGGCAATGCATTAGAAGCGCTTTCCGTTAATCACTACCACAACGGGTCCTAATAAAAGTAAGAATCGAATAAGTAAATGCACTCGGCTGCCTTGCAAAATTCATCAAACAGACAAGTCATTTGCCCTGTGAAGTTTTTCACCGCCGTTCCCATTCGCTGAAACGTCTAAGCAGCTGTTTGCAACATCGAACAAGAAAAGAAAATCAGGTCAATCGTTTACCGCTAATTTAGTCTGATCCTGACTGAACTCGTTCCAAGAAGGAATGGCGTCATTAGCCTCTGTAATTGGTAACAGTTTTGCAGAAAAAAGTGCTGATCTAATCGCTATGTAATGAAACCTTTCGATGTGACTCACTTCAGACATTGAATCACGTCAGGAAGAAAAAGAACCTCCTCAGAAATGACCTGACACAACAATGGTGAATGCGGAATACCATCGACGACGTCTTCATCTAAATTTAGCCACTGCATGGAGCTCTGAGCTGCTAAACTTTCTATAATATGGGCCCTCTCCTTGTCTTCGAGCACTTGAACGGCCATTTCACCCGGTTGGCTGGATGAAGTTGTGCACAGAAATGAAGAAGCTGGCTGCAGCACTTCATCGCACTTTTCCGATTCGCCATCAACATCAGATTCACCTGCAACTTCAACATGAGTTCACTGCTTGTGCACATGTTGCCCCACAAGGTTGAATGGAACTTCAATAAGAAATTTGAAATACAGCAGCAATGTACAAAAGAGATGCCCCCTTCCGCACCATAAACATATGCATCAAAAACCTCCTTTCACAACTTCACTGTGCAAAACAAAAATGCTCCAATCTCAATTCCTGAGATTCTTCGAAGAGATATGGATTGTATTACTTGACAATAGAATAGAGTAAAACTTGAAGCTAGCAATATGCCTTGGGTATTCCGCTCATCCTTTCCGCATCTTTCCTTATACGCCCTCAAAATTGCTTCGTGGAAACCTCAGTCGCTAGATTATTTCAAAAAGTTCAGAGGTTTGTTATCTTCCACTTCGAAATTATGGGGAAAAATTAGTTTCTCATGTGTTCGACTATCCTTTACTAAATCCCTAATACAACATCAATTTACCGTATAGATCAATGTCGATAACTGCTTTGAATTCTCAGTCATAACTTATCGACATTCAAAGATTTGTGCTCATATAAACACAATATTTGTTTCATGTTCGAAGAAGAAATAATGAATGCGAATTACTGGTCACGTTTAGTTCGAAGAAACCCCATCAATGAAGACCTGGTTGCACGATCAGTAGTGAAAATCTAGTAGGTGCATCTGAGTGCTAACCCTGAACCTTTATTAATAACTGCCATTTCTATCGATAAAAAAGAAATCTCCAAAGTATGAAGTGAAATCAATCAAACATATACCACCATTTTCAATAACGACAGAGGGATCTTGGTGCTACCTCCTTCGAAGGCCAACGTCAGAGTAAAATTCGAACGCTCGCAATATTCTCCTACCAGCTATAAACCCGAAAAAAACATTTCGCAGCACGCGCCGAAGAACTGGTTTCATATGGGCTCCACGGATATTCGTCTATAAGGCGAAAGAACACAGATGCAGTGATACAGAAAAACGACGAAATGATACCTCGCCCACTTTTCCACGAAACAATCGACTGTTTGAATTCGTATCTTCATATAGTGGAGACGTTGAGAATAGAGCGAATGTTGAACGTGTATGGAAAATCACCGAGAAAACTAGATACAGCACTCTGCGGTCTTTTCACACACCGCAGCAATCAGTGAAATGTGACCCTAAGAAAAAACCTCAAGTGGGAAGAATGGACACCATACTGTTTTCCTTTCAATTGCCCACTGCCAAAGACTGCTAATTCACCTTCTCCTTCTATGGCTATCGGGAAATCCAGTGAAACGAATTCACGACGTTATCCTCCAGATATGATAATTCAGAGCAGTCTTTAAACGCAATGAGTTTAAAGCTTCGAAAGAATGTGGAGAACTGCTCTTGAAAGTAAAGAGACGAGAAACCTTAAGAACTGCAACCAAAGCAGAAGCGAAGACAAAACGACAGCAAAACAGAAACTGTTGAAGAGAGCTTACCACGAATAAAGCTTGATATCCGAACAGCATGCAAATCAGCGACTGCAGCGTTCCGTGTTATTAGCTCAGTTGCATCACTATGAGTAATGACAGGCTGCAGTAGCTCATAAACGGGCTGATCCTCTTCGTTGCACTGTCTCGACAAGATCGACTGTTCCTCCTGCCTTTCTTCGTCGACTTAATTACAAATCAGTAGAGATGCGCACTAACTGCTTCCCCGCATAAGCACTAACTAAACATGCTTCCATGTAACGCCGACTCGTTATTCACATTCGCTTTCTCTACGCGCATAACATAAACAATGAAGCAGTTGTGTAGCAGACTTTTACACGCTAAATGAACGCTACAGTTTTGCTCCAAACCGATATCGCTCGGTAGGCAACAGGCATAGAAGAAGGGTAAACTGAAACACAATAAAATTATATTTGCGCGAGAAACTCTCCTACTACTCAGAGCTGAAAAAAATCTGAGCTTCAAAAACGCCTTCAAAATATTAACTCCCAGCTAACTTCAAGCAAGCTCTGCTTCACCTATTGGCCTATCACCTAAGCTGACGCAACGATTGATTAAAACGATAATGCACATTTGATCCTAATGGTTACGAATAAGAAGTATGTGCTGGTCATCAAAAAGGATAAAACTGTAATTAAGAAAATTGAACAAAAAATCCTTGTATCTTGAATGTGAAGGAAAAAGACTGTAATCGAGGAGGTGAACGTGAAATTCATATGTAAGGTGGGCACTGAAGTCTCGAAAAGAAGCAGTGAAAACGGGTTTAAATTGAACGTTTCGAAACAATGAAGCAGAGGCGATGCCAATGAAAAATACATAAACCTGAAACAACCTTAACATTTCATATTCCAAAAACTAGGGAACCTCAACTCAGATTCCGAAACTCCAATTATCCAGAACGCTGAAAGTGAGACCACCCAATGCAAGTGGTTGCCCACCAAAATTCGATACTTCATAATGGCTTTCTCCGACGACTGATACTACACGGTAATCTCGCGCGTTTGGCCAAAAACAGTTTCACTCAGACCTGACTGGAGCATCTCCGTCTCTTAAAGACGCAGATAGAGATGGTAAGATGAAATATTCGGCCAGAAAAATATTGGATCCTTGCGATTCGTAAATGATCAGATAAAGTTGTGAGGTAAGAAAGTGCAAATAATGAAATCAACTGTTTTTTGGACTCGCTGGACAATTAATTCATCGAGAATTCTTCAGAGCGTATTTTCACTCGAAAGAATGCACTAGAGAAGAATGATCTCAACATGAGCAGTTAGTAGCAATACCCAACTGACAGACAACTGATTTTAGGAAAAGATATTTCTATGCGTGCTCCCGATCATACAAGTTCAAATGCTGATACCTCTCACCGGATGCAGAAGAGTGAAGAACACCACGTCTTCAGTTATCGTCCTACAGAGGGACGGACCGCCATAAACTTTGATGCGTTGGCGATCTTTCTTTCTTATCACAGCACAACTACCTTCATACATCTACAAATCCTTACAGCTCGAAAGGATAAGAAATGCAGCTTTCCTCACGGCAGGAAAGTACGTCACTGCCTGTCTTGCCGCCTCCATCGCTTACCGCTTTTCGCAATTTCAAATCGTTTATTCAAGTCAAAGAGCTGACTGCGCCTGATAAAATCTCGACATTGCGCTCTTCAGACTCAGTCCTGTTTCAGTTTTGAACGCCTTCAAGAAATCATGCTCTCTCCTAAATTGCTCGTAGCAAATAGCTCTACCTCAAATCAGTCCTACGAATACATTCAAGGCAGTATAACTGTTTTTCAGTGGTGACATAAACAGATATCGATCACCTACTTTCAGAACAATGTGTCGAAGAGATGTCGACAATGTGTTCCGCTCTTGTTGCCGCCTCCATCGTCTCAAGTTGATCTGATGCATATGAACTACCAAATGTTCCCGACTCAACAAGTCCTCCTGAAACTGGCTTCATAAAACAAGTGGTAAAAGCGCATCCAGAAATCATACCGTCGCTCCAAACTTACTTTGCTACCGTAAGAGATTCAGGCATTCTCAGTGCAACGTAGTCAATTCGACGTCTGCTTCTTCGAACAAAAGTCCCGCTCATTTCACATGCGGGGAGGGAACAATAATTCATGTCCATGTCCCATTTATCATGTAAATATTTGCGGGACCCTCATTCCGAAAGAATATCTACTCAAACACAAAGTTCCTCGGCGGAGACGCAACGAAGAAAGCACACTTCGGCCTGTAATAGTAACGAATAAGGACCGCTCTCGAAATCCAGGGAAAGATTTTTAGGAAATTGGGTACTGAATGCTCTTCCAGAGTGTTGTCACATAAGAGAACAACATTCACTTCGATTCAGTGTCGCCTATAAACTCATATAAACTGTGCCACAGCTATTTTCTTCCTCTACAACAACCACTTATAATGGAACTCAGCGAGTGTTTACTTTGACAGGTCTCACCTGAAAAGATCCCTAGAACAGTGGCCGTTGTAGAGAAATATGCGACGGTTAAGAGATTTGAGCACGCTGCATTCTGCTTACGCAATAATACCTATTCTCAGACTCAGCAAAGCACTGTGAACCCCTCCCCCCTTTTACTATATACCACTTGTCGATTCCGGTCTAAATAAAATCATGTGTAAGAAAGAAGTCCGAAATTTACTGTCCCATTTTTCGTCCACAATCAACCTTTTTAAGACCGGTAAAACTGCATTTTAAGAGAGCTCCTTTACAGATCTTATTATCCCGGATTTTTCCGTATGATAACAATGTGCCAACCTGCTCCAGTGAGAAGGAAGCCACTCATTGCCGCTCCAATAGGCGTTGAAATGGGTCGCTCAAAAACGACGTCACTCTCCTTGGATAAACGGCTTTCATGTAACTTGTTTACATCATCTGCTGAGGCATTAATCGAGGTAGTACTCTTGCGACTTTTAGTAGAAGGCTGCTTCCTGCAAATAAGACATCAGCCGCCACTACTGCTCTCTCTTCACAAATAGTGTGAAGAAATATTCCGACAATGGAGCACAAAAAGAAGCTTTTCACGGCAACTGTCTTGCAATGAAGAAAATACTTACAAATGCTGATCCACATCTCTTCATAAGAGACTCGAAAGCAGAAACACGTTGAACTTGTTATATGCACATACTCAATACGCTGCTAAATCCAATCCCACGCCCTTCTCTTTTCCACTTTCAAAGATGAATTGGAAATTTACGAAAGAAACAATATCAGAGATGGGCAAGGTGATCAGCAGGACAAACACATTAAGCAACTCCAAACGAAGAACAAACGACCGCATAAAATCGGAGGAACCTTTCAGCTAACAGCTCAGCGTCGTCGTTACTTCCCTGCTTTCTAGAGACGCCATCCTCAGCGGAACATTCTTTTTCTCCCTCTTCCGAGTTACACGTTGTGGCACCTTGGTCGACGTGCAACGATACTGAGCGGTTGCTCATCGAGGATCTAGAGCGAATGCGACAAGATGCACATGAATGCAATCAATCAGTCCGTTTCTTCAGATTGCTTCTTTAAATGAGTAAATATTCACTGATGGTCGTAACTACGGACACTTGAAAAAATTGAAATGAGCAAAAAAACTCTATGCAACTTATCAGTAGAACAACGCGCAAGCAGCTGACAAACGTTTTAAAATTCCTCCTTCTTGACGAGGCACACTGAAGCGTATCCATGGCTTTTTATTCAAACGCCAGCTTGTCTATCAACGAAAAAGAATGCACGAGGCGCTTAATGAGGCGTGCACTTCGACATGCTTAATGAAAACTTATAGAAAACATCGACTCCTTAGACGATCATACGCTTCGGGAGCGTTCCCAACTGGTCTCAGAAGCGGCTTTCCTAAAACGAACAAGCCACTTCTGTACTCGCAGATCCTCAACGATGAAATATGTGCACACATTTGGAGTGAACCGCACACAAGCTAAAGACCTCAACTCATCCGCCTCTCTCATTATCTATGGCTGCAATCTCGTTCATATGCTCAAGAATCCAGAATTCGTCTTGCCATTATATACAACACATTACCTGTATGAGTGGAGCTCCGTTCCACTCTAGAAGCGCTCCACTAATAGTTGAAATCCTTCCCTCCCCCCTCCCCGAAAAAAAACACCCGTATGTAACTTCAATATGTTCATAAGCGGTTGGCAGAACCTGTCGTCTACTCAACGTGCGAATAGCACTGCTTGAAGAGAATAGTCGAAAATCTTGTCTTCTCAACGACCTCAACAGTGTGAAACATTATGAAATAAGCAAATTCGTTGCTAGCAAGTTAAAGAAGCCGGTCCTCGCCCATTTCACAAAGAAACACTATTTAGAGATACATAATGAATTCGAATCGCTGTCTGGGTATATCAAACGTAGAGGGGGTCATGCATCTGCCCGTAAGAATGTATCGTCGAATATGAACAATATCAGTACGATATGGGACACAAAACGATTGGCCCACAACTTGTTGTATCACCAATCAAACACAATTTTTGCGGTGTATGTGCATTCGTGACGGTCACTCTACGAATGCAAATCTCAGTGCCTTTACGCGAATCTATCATGCATTGTTCGGAGTCCAGCTCACATGTTGACTTGCTTTCAATAGTCTCTTCGACATTTGCGACTTGTTGCTACCATCCCACTGCAACGTACGGTATGAAATCTCGAAAGAGAAGATGTAACGATTTTCATGAACGAGAAAATATGCTAGCAGAATCAACTCAGGTCAAGCACTCTTTCCATAAAACAAATTTAAGTTCCAACAAATGTACCCTTCAAAGCAATCCTGATATTCGCCACATACGTCAGTCCCAATCGCCATCTGACTGCGTTTAGGGCACTCCTCAGATAGCAAGAATGTGGACCTTGCTGGCTGAGCTCCTGCAGGCGTCTTCACGACCACCACTGTCTTTCTCGTCTCTAACAACACTGAGTTAGTACAAGCAAAACATGATGCACTATTTGGTTTAAGCCAATATTCACTGAATAAATGGCTCGAGTCATTGTGCTGTGAATGAATAATTACTGCGGCAAAGAATCCTGCTCGCGGGACTGGCACAGAATGAGAAAGGAAAGTGGGACAGTGACTGCTCCAACACGGATACCGTCAAACCTCGTAATTCCCGTGGATCCCCCAGCAATAGCTTAATTCAGAGAAACTAATCCCCCGACTTCAGCAAGAAAGCAAACTTCTGATATTGCGTACTCCCTGCCAAAGGTCTCGTGACAAACTAGATGAAAGTTTGTTTCTGACTTCTATCGCAGCTTCCGCTCTACTTAGTGCTATGAAGTTTTAGTAATTTCGAGATGCTTAGTTCCAGGGCTTTTGTCAAAGAACAATGAAATAATCTCCTCGCTGCTGCTCAACAAACAGTAAGCCGCACAACCCGCTAAGGACTTCCCTCCTAACTCGTCCTGTTTTCAACTGCTAACCAGAAACGCATTCTGGAATGATAATCGAGCAACATCTGTAATCATTCGCATGCTGCTTTGAATTCTGCTTACGCAACCATTCGCATGCTTTGCATTCAGCCGGTTATTCCTCAGGATTGCAGTTGTTACAGCCGGGCATAGGTGCCGCCTTAAGAGGGTGCACGCAGCAGCTGATGGAAGCGAAACTCTTGTATAAATCTGTCTCCTTATTATGTGACGGAACATGCGAGTTAAATGTTATCAAATGTTCCGTCGCTCGCCTCACTCACTCTTCTGATTCACCTGTGACGGCGAGAGTATCAGAGAGATAGTTGCAACACACAGTTCTGCGAAAAGCAGTCATCGTATGAATTTATAAACTTCCAACGAATACTGAAACATCGAAAGCATACAGTGAGCCAAATCCATTGTTTTTATATAACTTCCGTGAAAATTTAACACTCTCCGAACTCAGCTGGCTCAAAAGTATCTCATTCTCATGTAAAAATAGAGAGGAGGCGGGGTATGGACTCACCACTTATCCTGAAAACTGAGAAGCTGACAGAAATAGGTGATGACTAGAGGACGGAGAGAAGCGAATGAATCGGGCCGACAAATGGGCAGATTAAAAGGCACAGTGAAAGTGCTTTGTGTTAAAGCCTGTATATAGCTTTTTTTCAACGTTAGTAAACGGAGTACCGCGACCTTGTGTACCATGAAATAGGTAATGGCTTTTCCGGGGAACTTTGAAGAATGTAATTTTCATAGCGCAAAACCAGTAGGAGAGAAAATGGCCATAGATCGATAACTGGTGAACCATAGGAAGCTAAGGCAAGATGCACGTAGATTTATATGAACATTCAAGAGTCCTCTGTTTGAGATGTTGTAACACTGTTTGCGTAAGCACCATTCATATGAACAATACTGTGCATGTCGTAGCCACTAAACTCTGCAGCTCACGCTAATATAAACCATTAAGCGGATATGCGAACATATGAAGGTAGGTAAGCTTGCAACAACACAACATACACTCAAATGTTGAGCCTAACATGAAATCAGCAACTGAGTTCCACCCTGCATAATAAAAACGCTCCTTCTTTCTGATAAACCAACAAAGAATTCTCAAACTACTCTTGAAGGAAGGTTGGCAAAGGCGTCGATGAAACGACACAGCTGCCCCCTGAAACACTCGCTACTGCTCTCGAACGACCCGATCCGAAAACTCTAATGCAGAGATGGAAAATTATTGAGAGAAATTTTGCTGAAATAGGGCCTAACCAATAGCTAAGAAAATGTTATAGAAGCATCATGACAATCCTCAATGTCATTTACTTGTATGCAAGACTGCGAAAGAGCAAAAAATTGGAAGTGCTTTGCTTAAGAGACGGATAACACAAGATTTTAGAGGAAAATGAATGCAGAGACACCCCACCATCCGCAACACCGTTGCAAGCAGTCCCCGTATCCATGCGACCGTCGCACATCCTCGCTACACGGCACTTTTATCACAGCTCAGCCTGTGAGAACAGCAAAAGGGGCAGCGAACGTCTGTAATCAGAAGAATCAGAATGCGACAAGCGGTCGTTCATCGTACCTAGCACTAAAGCGAGTATGCTCACATCCTATACGAAAATCCAAAGAAGCATTGTGAAATGCAAGCAACTTCTTCTCTCATACCTTGCTGTGTCTCTAACCTTTAAATGTGTGACGTATGCTTCAGAGAAAATTTTCTATACTATCTTGCGTTCCTCGGTTACGCTGCATATTCTGAACTGAGTTCTACGCCCAGATATCACTCTATTCGAAAATCAGTCAGTATGAAAGAACGCGATGACAGAGACCGCACGATGGGTGTAGAGTGGTAGCTGTGGCTCGCAATCTCAAAGCTTCATGCAAAGTAGAATTCGAAAAATCGTAGTTTGGGTGATAGCTTTCTGCGAAACCTTTTACTGAGTTTCGTTGCCTTTTGAGTCACTCCACTATTTCGCTCACTCTTTCTACCTTTCAAATCACTTTTAATTGCACAGATATCATGGAAGCCTCAGACATGGGACCTAGTAAGGTTACGAACAGAATCCCGACCCACGAGCTCATGTCGAAGGAGGAGATGGAGAAGAGCAAAGGACAAAACACGCAAAAAAGAAAGTCTTTCAAGGGTGTGAAGCGTAATCTCCATATGCCGGCGGAAATGTAGATGCTTAGTGCAAAACGTCCGAGCTATATAACTATCTCCTGAGAGAAAAACACCGCTCTGTTGATATTCCAACACCTACGACGTGCATTAAAACTTCAACGACATTTGAATACACAGCGCCCTCGAATCTCTACACACCGAATTACACGCCTCTACTTACCCCCAACTGCTTGACACCCGGCAGAGCGAAATAATTGGCTAACGCCACGACAATCTGACGTTATGAGCATGACCTCAGAATAAGCGGTTTTTCGCCGCAGGATTGCCGATGCAGTCGCAGAGAATTTGCGAAGAACGAGCTGGGACGAGTTCGACAGAGTGAAAGGTACGCGGTACCACCGTAACCTGCGCTCTCTTCGGCTATTTCGGTGATTCGCTATTAGAGACGAGCGACAATGCCTCGCACAAACAGCAAGATGCGATACTCCCCCTCTCACGTATTTTTTCCATAAAGCACGTGTTTTCATCGTCCAAGTTTGGGGTGCTGTGAGAGAGTTGCGAGGGGACGACACTTGAGACGGAAATAGTGCTGCCGTGGTTCGTAGACAAAACAGCGGTTCAAAGGTCAGTCACAGTACGCGCCGCAATAAACGATGCTTCTTCAGTTGACGGTCACGCACAGAGGAAGCAACACGGCAAGCAGTGTCTTGTCGGTGGAGGTAATAAAATCGGGGCTACTCAAGGACGCGGCCTGCGATATGGAGGGATGAAGACTGGCGTATAAGGATAGACAAAGGACAGGTTCTGATAGATAGGTCGACGCGAGCAGCCCATAGAGTGGGATGCCGGAAATTGCGACCGGAAAGCGGACCGCTGCGTTGTTTTTTCATTCTTGCCGATTTTCGGAGATCCAGTCGAGGTTAGTGCACGAACTGGAGGGGAGGGGACAAAAACGAGCTGAATTTTTTGGGAAGATTTAGATCTGCGACACTATATACGGTTTATACAGATACTTGTATAATAAGCTACAGGCAAGACCTTGTTTTGATAGGGCACGTGGATGCGAGCAAACTTAACGCCTCAAAGACTTTCTTTCTTGTTCGCTTTTCGTAAGAAATTCAGCGGCTTGCATAATGCCACATATACACGGTCTGTCTGGAAAATTCGAGAAGTCTAGAATCATGGGCCAAACAAGACCTACCGCAACAACGTATACCACACTACACCCAGGTTCAGACAATTTGTACTCATCTCACGAAAACCATAAAGCAATGAATGATCCACGTAGCCATCGAAATAGGTCGCTTCATGTGGGCAAAGCATAAACGGCGTCTGATGATGCTTGTGAAGATTTTCCCAAGGCTTCGTAAATCTTTGGCGAAGGGCAAGCCGAAGGCTAATCTACGGCTGGCTCATCCAGACGACGCGGCTGCAGCAGGCCTTCATTATTCTTTACACTGAAATGTCACTGATTTTTACATGACTGACGGATCGACAGGAAATTCTCCAGCGTAATTTCGCACGATGCCTTAATAAGTGCTCGAAAATATATCGCAGAAGGTCCAGGAGATGATGGCAGCGATGAACAGAGGATAATACACTGGGACCTGTAATACTGAACATCTTTGAAGGCAAGCAAAGATAATTTTCATTCAGAACGCGCAGTTTCCCAGACTAACTGCGCATAAAAATACTGCGGCAGCACCAGCTGCAACCTCTTATGAAGGCTTAATTAAATGGAAGTCGCGGAACCCTCAGTGGTCAAAGTGACCCAAAAATGGCTCATATCATCCCCTAATCTCACCAACAGATGTTCAGATGGAGAAGATGTTGGAACTGACGCTCATCATAATTCTAGTACTATTTCCCCAGTGGCGGAGTGGGTCCTCCTACACGTCCGAGCACTGCAATTCTAGGCAAAGCTTCGGCGCGGAGAATTAGAGCTGTTTTGGCTCCGCATTGGCAGTTTGCTATTGCAAATTCTGTTAACTTGAGTTCACCTATGAATCCCGTCAATTATCGCAATCTTTAAGTGACGCCATGCGAAGGCAACATTTTTGTGAAGATGTCGTTCATCTTCTCCCCCCTCTCACTTACGCCTCTTCCTAAGACACGTTACGCGAGAGGTTAGAAAGGTCTGTCGCTAGCACTGCTGCCTCTCGAATGCTGTTGCTCCCTTCATGTTACAGCACTAAAGATGGTCTAATTGTACTATTAACCCTCACCACACATCCTCAGCTGATTTCAGCTGCACAGGAGCACCACTGCTTCTCCGTTCCCCAGGGTGTGCCTACTTATTTGCCTGTAGCCGCTTTTTTCGTGCTCTGATGACGAGTTCCCATGTCGGACTTTCAGCACCACCAATAAATAGCAACGAGGGGAAATACTACATAAAAGTTTGCTGTAGGCATCAGCTGAACTGAGGTCGAGCTAAACGAACCGGATGTTCGTCGGATGAAGATCTTTGCCACATCTCGGCCAGCTGAAATAGCAATGAGTGAAAAATGAAACTAGGACAGAAAAAACATTTTTTTGCAATAAAATATTTGAGAATTGCCGCATAGAAGAATAATACGGCGATATTCCAAAAGCAAATAGAAGCGCGATCACAACAAGAAATTGGGCATGTCCATTCGCTCACTCGAAATCGCTCTTTGCTTCGAGTCTAAATGCGGAACATGAAGTGCTCCTCTTTTGCTGCAACCTTCGTGATGTCATACATTCGAATCTATACCGTTTCATATTTCGAACTTCACTGCTCTCCAGCAAAGATTACCACAAGAACAGCTCACAGTTATCATATCCAGCGCTGATATCCATACTGAATCGCTGCTAGAACGCGACGTGACACCTACTTGCACAATTCGCTACATTCTGCTTTGCGATGCGAACTATGAACATATTGCACTACCTGCTTTTGCTGACTGCATCTTCTATGGACGCACTCTTTCAGCTTATCGTATTACTGAATAAAATATCACGTAACGAGAACCCTGTAGAAGTTGTGTATTTGATTTCAGTATCCGGCTCTGCATCACGTCATTTAAAAAATAAATTTTATGGGACTCCTCCCGATCGATTATATAATTCTGAAAAATGCGAGCCGCCCAGCCACCGCACTCTATAAATGAGAAACAACGTTTATGAACAAATGATAAAAAGTGAGGGGGATTTCAATAAACGTATTGCTACAGAATATTCAGCACTCACAGAAATAGAGCGAACGTGCTGCATCTTCATCGCAAGAAGCTGCCCTACAACTATCTCATTTAGGATAAGTTTTGCAATCGACTCAATCGACCACATCTCCGGTTTTGTCCGGCGCGAAACTATTCTTTATTTCTGCTTTTCCATCCACATCTCATCCACCCGTTTCCTGGAAAACCGGCTTGCGCATAGCGCTGAACCTGTACAAAGATAAAACGTATGTTGTCACATATTATATAGTAATCGACATCATTTACTTCGGGTTAGACATGATTTGCAGTACGTGAAATAAACGCTTAATGCGAGATAAACCCATTCGTAATTTGGAGTAATTCACGGTCATGCTGTTCCCAAGGTTCCAGCGAAAGAGATTCCCTGAGACGAGGGTTACTTTCGTTCGAGAGATGATTGTGACTCACAGCAGCAATAAATACTGTGAAAATATGTGGTTCTTTTTCGAATTTGGCGATGGAAAAGAGGAGGGGCTGTTTGAAGTAGTCATTCCCCTATCATAAACGTCAAAGAAAGATCACTGACCGAGAGGCTTCATTCACCATTACAATTCATCGTAGAGCACTGTTATAAGGTTCGGCGGCGTTAGCACATCTCTATGAAAATATGCGAAAACCGAGTCGAACATTGCTTTATATACCAACTTGCGTATTCCATCCGCTGAAGCCTGACGCTCATCTTCATTCCACTTGCATGTTTACAACGACTTGCAAGAGTGAACTACGCTCCGTATAGCACTGATCACGTTGACGGTAGCCGTGAAAGTCGGTCCATCACGAAGATTTGTTGGTGTAGGCGCAAGTGACAGACATTTTGAGCGTAGCAAGGGATCTCGTTTGCTCTCATAAAGAGTCCAGATTATTGGCAAAAAAGGTAAAAAGTAGTGAAGTTTGATTAATGGCTGATAGACCCGTGAGCACAGTTGTTGAGAACTACAACTTACTCCTCCAGTCATCGCTATGCGGAGAAGCTGGATGTGTTGTGAAATGCTGCTCACGATGTTCGTTCTCTGTAGTTGCTTCACATCATATTTTACTTCGATTCACATTCTTCTTTCCCACAGTCCATTAGCGGTGAGACCATAGATAGGCAGGTGCTGGTGACCGCGGATGAAAAAGTATTGGTCGGGCACGCGGTCCTATCGACTCCCATTAGCAGTTCACATTCTTAGCGTCATTTTCCAATCCCGACAGCTCCTACTGGAGCACAAAACTGTGGCAGCGTTGATCTGAAGCCGAGAGTTCGTGAATGCTGGGCCGTCATGAAATTTGGATGCGTTTCAAAACATGATGCGGTGCGAAGCTGTAAACGAACTATAATCTTGCTTTGGGGGTTATTTTCGATGACATAAGCATCGCTTGAAAAGAGCGATGATTCTCTTGGACTTCTCTCGGTGAATTTTTCATAAATCGCAGAGAAGTAACACCATATGACGAAACGCAGCAAACATCTGCATGTGACTTCAGCCGTATCAGCCGTTGCGAGGAACGTTTTTTGCTCTGCGGCTTTACTTTAGATACGCGAAACTGATACGACAAATTTAGCCGAAAGCCGACATCTTGACTAAAAGTTGCCAATGTCTGCCAAGAATTCAATGAGCTCTACCAAACCGGCTCATATTTGAATTTCTTGCCCAAGCAGCATCGCAGAGTTGTATTTTTCGAGCACTATGAATGCGAATTCATTAACAACAACCAGTGAATGAGGCTCATTCCAATGGAGACGCCCAAAGTTCCATTTATTCAACAAAATACTTCAACCCACGATAAAACGAAACGAAAATGACGTACCATAACCCCGTAAATCCGACTGAATTATCAAATATATATGCGTGTCGACATATGAATGAACACTTGAACACTCCCAGCAGTTCATATCGCTTCGCTACTTTTAGAGAAACTTAGAGATGTTCAAGAGAGCGTACATTATATCCGACATCAAGGATGAATTCTATGAAGCTGCTTACGGCGAATGGAAATTCGGCAACGTACTTAATCAGCAGTATCACTTTTATAAAATCCCAACACTCGCCGCCAGCAAATGAGAAGTGGCCTTCGATCGAATGTCAAACCCTATTTCACATGCTTCTGTGGAGCAACAATGTCCATCAAAAACACACCGAAATGACATCCGAAAACCTTCAATATTTTCATCACTGACACAAAAAAGTTGCACTGAAAGAGCAACGAAACAATCCCAGTAGATACGGATGTTTGCAGGATAACGAGTTCCTAAACGATGAATGCTTTCCTTCCCGTTCCTAAATAGGAATCTCTGAGCATCGTTTTGTTTCCTTCTCAACTTTGCGATCTCTCAATTTTAGTTACATCTTAGCACCTCATGCAACAGTTTATTTACCTCGTACGGCAAAGAAGCCGAATTCAAGAAATCCGAAACAGTGACAGTGTGGACGACTCCAAAGCACTCAGCAGACCAATGCACAAATGGAGTGACAATGCTTTTGATGCTGTATTGAAGAAGGCGATGTAAGAAGCATTTTATTTAGAAAAGACAAATGAGAGAAAAATATAGTATGTTAAAGAAATGGTCCATCGAAAATAAAACACGAACAAGCAAATGAGAGCATCTAAAAGCTCAGAGAAGAGAAGCAATGCGGAGTAAGAAGAAATAAATGAAGCAAGGAAGTGAAACAGTGGTTGTAAAAACATCACGAATCAATGCAACCGCCCAACAATATCCATTAATCCAATATCATCAAAATTGCCCGTCTATGTCGCATAAGTACACCCAAAAACAATAAATGAAGAGAAAATCAAAATAGAAAAGCAAAGATGCCACAAAAACGCAGACTGACGCATGCAATCATAGGCAAGCTGCAACTCTTCAGCTCTCATGTTAGTGGAGCGCAACTGACCCAAAGTATGATAAGTGAACGACCGAAATGGCACGACATCACCTGTCCAGGTGATCTCGTGTTACTACTGACACAACCTGCTTAGGGACATTCAAAAAAGCGTACTTCATGCAATATGTAAGTTTTATCTAATCTGTCATAAAGTACTGAACACCTAGCCACGCGCTAGGCATTTCCAGCTAAGTGAACGACGAAATGACATCGTCAACAGTAAGTCCCCGATAGCTATAATAATAACTCAAAGAAAGAGCTACTTAAATAACCGATCGCAACCGAAAAGACAAAACTGTGAAAATTACCAATAACCTGAAAGCTAATAAAGCAGATGAATTCCTTAGCAAAGTCGATTGATGCACGAATGTGGCATCCTTGAAACATCGCAATGCTTCTCCCTCAAGTGGCATCCTTATGTAAGATTGAGGTCGAGGAGGAAAATATGATATAAGAGAGGAGGAGATAAAAGAGGTGTAGGTGCGTGTAAGTGCGAAGCAGATGGGGTCAGATTAACACGACACGTCTCACACTTCCAATCTCATATTTTTCTCCTAAATACTTTCCTTTCGGGGTACACTCCTTTTCACTTGATGATGTCAGGTTACCGCGAAAGCTTCGACGATGTATTGTGTAAAAAACGTCATCCTGCTGTTAGCCGTAAATTATCAACCTTTTTATCAGTCAAGAATTCCCTACATGAGAGGAAAAATCGAAAATTGAATATTTGCTGCTCCACGTTGCAGTAATTCATCTCCTCACGGCTATCTTGAAATTCCAAAAGTACCAACTCGGATTTCTGCTTACATTTCTACAAATTGCGCTCCCACGTCGAGTATTGAACATCCGTCAACAATGCTCTGTTGTCACACAACATATTACAGACGCGAGGCAGTTTACAAGGAAAGCATTCAAAGCAGCAACAAATAACATCCGAAAGTACAGAAAGTATAGATGGGAGCATTTTTGCGCTCGACGAATAAAAGGAAATTGTTTACGATGGCGAAACCATAATTCGTTCACATCATTTACTTTATCATGCACGAGTGCCTGAAAAGTAGCGTGAATTAAAGCAATGTTCACTTAAAAAGCAAAGCTACGAGGGGAATCGGAAACAGATTCGCCAACATCTACCAACCAATTCAACGAATAATTCTGTCTAGCTTTTCGTTTGCGAGCTACTTAATGGTACCAGAAACAAAGAATGAGCAAGTCAGATCGGACCCAATCAACTGATCGACTATCAACTTCTCTCAATCATGAGCAGGACGAATTACAAAGAGAGAAGATAGGGGGAAAATGCGCAACTATTTATTTTGACGATAGACCAATCAAAATCTCAACAGTGATGGACGCATAGCTTCACTCTTAGCCGGAAGATATTCCGATGGCTTGCGCAAGCAGTTAGCTTCAAGAAATCCATTTCATTGGATTGCAGAGCGTTGAATTCACCTGATGAATCAGAGAATGAAACATACACTTACTTCAGGAAGTCTCTCGATCAGCCAGATGAATACCTGCATCTGGATAGCTGGTCATATCGTTCATCGATACGTCGAGCAAGCCTGTTGAACCATTTCAGTTCGCCACTGCGTTTACCATTACGCACATCGATCGCCACTTCCAACATCTTCTGCACCATGTAGTTACCAAACTCATCGAACAATAAAATCTCCACGCATCAACACCATCACTGCAATTTTCGTATTCTTAGTTTTGTACCCATTCCTCTGCTCATAAATTGACGCCAATATAAAAAACTCCTGGCAATAAGCATCTATCCTGAAGAACCTGCAGTAATCCTTTCTTTCCCTCTCTTCCCTAATCGTCTTCAGATCCATTTCACTTCACTGCTCTCCGCATTACTTTGATATTCAAAAGTTTCAACACTGCCGCCTTAGTGATTTTACAGCACTTTTCGAATGACAATGAACCAGCATTGGCAATGAGAGGCGAATGATAGAGAGAAGCGGGAAAAATAGGAAAATAAAATGTTCGTGAGTCGTAACCTTTGTGGCTATGGGATTTCTTCCTTTTTTGAAGCAAGGCGTTGTTTGGATGTTTTATGAATGAAAAATTCTTTGCCTGTGAGAAGTGCTTTTTGCGATCGCGCAAAAACAACGTTCATCTACCAATCGACCGGTCCTTAAGTAACGGTCAATGAAGTGTGTTGAGCTTTGCGCTAATCATTAAACTTCCTATTAATATTTTAGCGAATGCTTTGTTCACTGATGCCGAAGTTTCTGAACATTCCTCTGCTTGATTTGGCGTTAAACGCTGTTGAAATCCTCGGGTGTGACCGCATTGAGAAGACTAACGCTATGTGGCCAGCCCAAGATCAATGAAAAATACGAACATCTACAGCGAATCGTGGTAAGAGCGCAAATTGTCTTCGTGTCGCTCTCGCGCAATTTGATAATTGTACTACATGGTGTGTCTCCACCTATTTACAAAACAATGAGCTCGTGAGCATGAGGGCGTGAAAGATGACTTCGAATTAAACGAGAATTCAAAAATGCTGTTAATTTAACAACACGGAGTGGAACTTTCAAATCCAAATCATACAACCAAAAGAACCCCATTGAGCACATACTGCGGACCTTCAGTCTATGAGCAACTGCTGCTAAAACTGATTTAGGAGACCGTTTTCATGCACAATCTTCATAATCCTTACCCTCCCATCCTCCCTTCTCATCTCATCTTCTAACCGCGGTTTGCAATACATCAAACATTCCAGTTGCTAAATAATCGTTATTCTATGAATCGTAGAAACCGACGCTTTAACATTGTACCCCTTATAAGCAAATCGAACGCAAAGCGTTAATTTTTATGCAATCCACTTATTTCCACTTAATGTTTTGGTCCCATTTTTGATCGATCTAACATAAACACAACAATATCATACAACTCTTCCCATATACATCTTAGATAGCACAGCCGTCGCTACAGCGAAACCCAGCTGGAAGCTGACCGACAAATGGCTGCACTAATATGCATGAGATTAAAAATCTTATTAACAACTCGCCTATCGCATTGATATCCGTCGAAAATTTCATCCATCATAGAGCAAAGCGCTGTCGTACTTCCGTATTCCAATGCTTTCTCTTTGACATGCGATGCATATTTCTCTTGTGAGAGGACCGACAGTCTACCTCTGATAACAAACTAATAATACTTTACATCTGCAGGAAGAAGGCACTTTTCTACAACAGATTTCAAATATTCTATGAGATGATAGTACTTGTTAACTCTTCAAAGTTTTTTAACAATCCCAATCTTGCACCGATTCAAACCACTCTGAACGCCGGCCGATACAGGTGGTCAGATTATCGATCATCAATTTTTTTAAACAGCGTATTCACTGCGCCAAAGTAGCGCTGCCCTTCCGCGAAATTGCACTCTTCATCATCAGAGGAAGCAATAAACAGGTATTTCTGCTGAATAAGTTGGGAGACAAAGAGACCATATGTGATACATGAGCGTACGCACCAGTCTCCACGGTGATACCTTGTCAACGCTGTTTGTGCCTGGCTGAGAATTCTTCGCTTATCGATCGGACCACTTCCAACCCTGCTTGCTCTCTCAATGACGGAATGGTTAAGAAACAAAGTCCCCTCTGCTGGCGACAGTGCTAGCTCGCTTAATTTGGTGCTAACATCGTCTACTACTGCATCGGCCTCCACCTGTTTATAAAAAAAAAACTCGTCAGCTATTCGGTGACTGAAATACTAAAAATACTGCCCTCTCTCTCGAAGAAAAGTAGAGACATCGTTGAAGAATGACACCTCTCATTTAACTCATGTTAACAAAACATGTCGTCTTATTTGTTTCATTCCCACCCCTCACTTTGCGAAATTTCTAACATGTATTTGTAAGGAAAGACCTAATACGCCACCTTAAATAGCATCATACAGTCTTTAGTGCGCTTCAATGACACACAAGAGAAATCTTTTTAACTAAAGAGAAAAATAATCAACACCACGAAAGACACCTCAATAGAGGACGACCAAAATATCGATCAAATAACGGACAGTCACAGACAGCACCATACAGAATTGAACAGCCCAAAGGCTGCAATCACCTAGGAAAGCTCGCTCCTCCGAACCGTTCCGGTCAGGATGGGGGAGGACTCCGAGTGGGGCAGGAGGAACACTGTCGGAACGCAAGAAGGAAATTCTGGCGTCGTAATAAACGAAAACTGACGCTGCAAAAGCATTTCTACATTTCCTCAAAGTTGTCTTCCAACCACGCTCCTTACCATATTCGAGCATTTATGGACTCTCCCCCAAAAAACAGCAAAAACAATGATCAAGAAAGCCGTTTAAAAAAAAAAAACAGGACACCTCTGCACACACCGATGACTGCAAACGAAAATTCCCCAAGTTCCTTCAAAAAAAAGTTGCCAATCGTTACCTCATAATCGTCAAAGCCTTCAACATATTCTGGAAATCTCAACATCGGAGGGTGAGGTCAATTCGAGAAGCTAACATAAGCTGAATTTACGAAACTTGATCACCGATAACCGAACATATGCAAAAAATAGATGCCAAGCTGGAGTGACTCCTCAAAAAACGACCATAAGGCCAACCGGATCGGGGAAGTATTTAATTTGAACAGCTGGAAGCGGTAAGAGAACGTATCGTTTCATACGCACTGTGTGCCTACACGTAACTTGTTCCCTTTCGTGTTACTTCGCCATTATTCCCGTATAAACGAAGAGAGACATTGCTACTGCCACTGGTAGAAGTGATCGGATGCTTGACTCGTTGAATGAAAATAAAGCAGCACAACGCGAACACTACACTAGACTGCCGTACGGGCAGCATTTAAGAACGAGCATCGTTGACTGTCCCCAACTCGTCGACGACTACAGCGATGTGGGCAGCAATAAAGACAGTCTTCAAAAATCGATAACTGCAGTGCTGCATCTCGTAATCGCATCGCACTTCTTGCTTCTCAGATGAAATAATCTGAAGACGATCTGCTTTTGGTTGCTGTAAAATTCAACGGTCACTTTACGAAGGGACAATGAAACTATCAAACGAATGGTAAGTGACGATCACTTTTTATCGTGTCATCATACCTGTGAAGATTCGATCAGCGACCAACGTGGCGATCAGAAACGATCAATCTGTGAAGAACGCTATGCAAATATGAAGGAATTTGTCGGAAGCCTCGTCCCTTTGGAACTTTTATGTGCATGTGTAGTTTTAGCACATAATTAACTATTTCGAACCTATGCGCAATCGAACCACCTTTTCTATTCTCCCTTTAGTTGAGAGGTTATGCGTGTCGTTGTAACGAAACCCTCATGCACACACGAAAAGGAGCGAGACCTCTTATTGTTACTGGTACTTTGCCCACGTGTTACTCTTAACATCTAGCCTTCTGATAGCGGTCTACTATCTCTAGGTATAATTTTTGCCATTATAACATTATAAGCATCTTCTGCCATTATAAAACACCCAGATATTCTAGAAAAGTTCATTAAAGTAATGAAACATCAAAAACTATAAAATCCGCTCCCGCCTTAACTGCTGCAATATTGCGTGCAAACTGAAGTGTCCATGCAGCCACAATCTATACGCTCCCCTCCACATTCGTGTTTACGAATAATCTGCGTTGTGCTCTCGTTTGATAAATGACATGCTTGACCTTGAAATGGGGTCGAAAAGACAAAAGGTAGACTCTGCGATGTGATGCGTCGAAAACCTCTATCACCTTTGAAAGAAGAGCCGAAAACTTCGACCGCGCCTACTAAACACGGGCAGCTCTTAGTTGCTTATCACGCAATAAATACGAGCCTAGACATACGGTTAACCAGTTACATAACATCATTACATTAATTTCAACCCTTTTTCAGTAATACCACCGAAGGTTTTTGTTGCACCTCTCCGTTCACTGTAACTTCCCCCTCAGTTTTTTCAGTGACCGCATTCACGCTTCTCCAGCCCTCCATTCGAAGCTCATCAAGGTAGGGATGTGTCAGCTCAGCGGAGTAGCGGGCTTCAACCCTTCACCAAATGAGGAAAACATTCACGTGATGAAGTCGAGTGATAGAATGTGAACTTCTCATGAAAGTACCAAATTTACCAAGTGTTCAAAAACGTTTCCCTGCCATTCTGTCAGCATTTTTGCTTCACAGGTTTTTGACGGAAACCTCATTTCGCTGACGGTTTTTGTACCTGCTGCTTCAGTCGTCACATAAGTTGTCACTTGATGTTCCTCTTTACCATTTAATAATATCATCAAACATGTTTGCCGTTTCATCCTTTGCGAGTAACCACATTTTATATTACTCTAGTTTACAGCTTCGTGCAGCATCCTGTGCCTTCATCAAACCTCAAAACAAAAGCGGCCTGCTGGTACCGGTAGCTGACTGACTACCAGTATGAATCAGACTCGGAACTCAGTTGGCGGCTTCCAATCTCGAAAAATTACTTCGGCGTATGTGTTGCAACCCTTTAAACTTAACAGTACAAGTAAACGGGAGCCCATGGGAGGCAATCTCTTCTTGAAAGTACAATGAAATTAAAGAGAAAATGCTGCCCGTTTCGAACTCTCCAAAGAAGATGAGGAAGCGCAACCTGCGGATGCTAGAGACACTTTGCCTCGAAAAGTTGTTGGCGATCTCAATGCGTGCGAGCGAAAAGATAGATTGCTTCATTTATGTAGATTATTGCTTAATTAACATTACTTTGCACTCATCAAACCATAAACAGAGTCCGAACTGTCGTGCACGCGGCACCCTAATGTATGTCGCGTGCACAACACCTTCATTTACCTCTTCGGAGGCGCGTGTTCCATATGAGTGCCGAAAAACCGCCGTATCACTTCCGCTAATCGAGCGCGCTAAAGGCGGTGTTAGACGGGGTTGAGAAGTGCCAACTTGTGCAAATACTGCAAAGTTATGCAATAGTTGCATATTTGTGACAGTGCAAAGAGATTTCTGAGTGGTCCGCTTGGTAATTTTTCTCAGCTGGTGGCATTTGCTGTGCTCATTGCAACTAGTGTTGTTCCCGTTTCCTACTTAAGCGGCTGGGATGCGGTCGTCGAAACAGAAGGATAACAGATCAAAGGTACAACGAATCAGCTGAATTGTTATGCTTTACGCATGTGAGTGTCATTTCGTACCATTATTAGATACCAGTTGAGCAAGTCACGTCTGCAGATTCCTTCGCTCACGGATCAGTTGCAAGTCGGCGGGACTGCATTAAAGCGTTCTGCAGACAATCTATTGAACAAGAACAAGTCGGAACGAACGGAGCTTGAGTATTCACTGTCAAAACAGTTTAGATTAGTCACAGACGTCTGCTTTCACGATAGGCTTCGTTTACCTGACGAATGAAAAATGCCGGATACACAGTCTGATTTCTCGCCACGATGCCTGCTATACAATCTAGAAGAAATGCGTCGCACCTTGTGACACAATATAAGCACTGATAAACTAACTCCACTGCCGAGTGACAGGCCGATAGTAAAAAAAGCTGCAAAGAAATATGGGCTATAAATCGTACTTGAGCATACATCGAAGGCCTCTCATAGAGTTGTCTTTTGGCCAAACTGCCTGAAAGTAAGAGGCTTCGATAGAAGAATTTTCCCTCAATGATGGTCTAGTAGGTATGAACATGTTGATTCTCCCAACGTTTTCAACACTTGCTCAGGACATTTGAGGTGGCGAATCGCAGCAGATATGAAATAAATACATTTCAGCTTTTAGTGGCGTGAATCCATAGTTGGTTGAATCTGCTGAATTATTGGGCCACAGACTACAGACGTTGCATGCATGACTGACAACGCACGGGGAAATTATAGATGAACCAAGACTGGCCATCCTCTTGGATGTTGTGGTCCATAGCATTTTCGGATTCCCCTGTTGTAGGTTCGGTTCTTTGCATGGCCGGACCTACTCCCATTTCCAACTTTATAGATTACCGGTACTGTCTGGCGATATGATTTGCAGCCCCGTCGTTTGCCTTAATACAGCTCAATGAATAACTTGAAACAAAACGTCTTCATCCTGTATTAAGGAAACTATGATCGAAATCCTTGGCTTTCAAATGCATTATTATAAGCATACGAAAACCAAGGAAAGTTGAACAGGAGCTCATTGAAGAGGCAGGAATAAGAAAATAAAAAATTAGTTAGAAACGCTGCGTGCGTCGTACAATGGACAAATCTGATTGCTTAAAGCACCTCTTTGAGCGAACGTAGCTGCGTTTCATAGGTAAGAATCGCACATTGAGGCAATAGAAATAGTAACAGAATCAGGCAGTCGGTTGCAGATGATATTTTAGTCTCGGTTTCAAGCAGATGCTGCATCGAATATAGTGCAAATGACTTAGGAGGAGAATCGCAACCGGACGTTATTTCAGGTAAGGATGAAGGGGGAATTGAACATTAGGATACGAGCAAGATTTTAGACCAAGAATGTTATAAGCTAGCTGCAGTGATGTAATAATGGGACAAAACATCTGTAGATTCTTAAACGGGGCAACAGCAGGCTGGCATATAAATATAGCAGGACAAGAGCCAGGGTTTTTCTTTCCCGAACCTTAACATCAACCTCAGAGAATTTGTATTCCGTTGTCCAATTGGCTTTCGATATAAAGAAACCTCCTTTGAAAGATGCTAATATACCTGTGAGTGTCAGGTGTATTAGCATCTTTCGTAGTTCTCGAGAGTTGTCGGCTCGACCTGTTATGAGAAAGAATGTGAAAGAAGGCCATGTTAGCATTTCAGAAAGGCAAATATGACAAAAAGAAACGTTCAAGGAAGCACAGTAAGGATAGAAAACATTCGAAAGGGATGATGAAATCGAAGCAAATGTCGTGCTGTGCAACGAAGAGCACCGTAAGCCTATCGCTTCTTCAAATAAGTACAAAAAACGCACAACAAAGAGAGCAGTGCTGTCTCGGAATGCTCTCAGTGTACGTGTCACAGCATCAACAGTTTTACTCTAGGACGTTGGATTACGAAAAACGGTCATTTCTAGTTTGGACGAGTCCATCCAATGGTTCATGCAAATGCTCTCAAATGTAGTCCTCATCGAATTATGGAAGCCGGGCATCTCGATGAGACCTGCTAAAAGAACAAAAATCTCTTCCCACACAGCAAATGTGTATGAGAGACTATAGAAGCAGTAGAAATTAAATTTATAACCATCCAGAAATTGCTAAATAAACGGCAACACTTCCGCATAGCTTCAGCGCGGATGCAACTTCCAGCCACCGCCTCAGTTGACGGCGTCATCATTACAGTAATCCTCCTGCACACCAGCTGCGCTTTCACTAACGATAAAATTATCCCAATGAGCCCATTCAGTAACCCTTTCGTATGTAAATAATAAGCCGTGATTTAAAATTTACTCATCAACTGAACATTCAAATATCCACTGAGTCTAGGTTGGCTTTGTCATAGCCGGTACGACACGAACCATTGTTCTTTGATGTAACAGAAAGAGCCGCCAAGCACAACCATAACTTAAGAAAAAGGAATCGAGAACCGCGACACCCAGCGCAGCAGCGATGAATGCCGTGAAGCAGCAAACACAGCAGACATTCGCCGAGCCACCGAAGCCTGCAGAAGTTCCAAAGGTTACTGCCGTTCGGGAGCAGGTGTCTTGATCATAAATTTTAGTGGGTTAAATTTATCGACCATTAAAGATGCACTGGATGGCAATTCATATTCTCACGCAACTGCAAAATGCACATGCCTATGCAAAGCTTCTTGTATTAACTTCATTTCAACGCAACAGAACAACGATTAATGAAGTTTCGTTTGTATGCTTTTGTGATTCTAAAATGAGTCGTTGAATTAATCTTCGCCGTGAATTCGATTTCAATCGACGCAGACCTGCAGCCCGATTGTTATGTTATCAACAGTTGCTTTCACCTTCTCAGCCCGAATTTGTAGAGCGGATTCTGTAATGTATTTAATGCTTTTTATTCTCGTTTTTCTTTTGCTTGGAAAATGCTATGAATTTGAGCAGAAAACAGTAAAATTCTTGAAAAAACGGTTGAAAGGAATCGTGAGAACTAACTCCATCGTATGTAAGCAAAGTGGATCAATGGACCATTATTTTTGTATAGGTATCGTTTAAGCGAGCTTTGGTTATTCAGAATCTAACTACCACATTTGAGTGCATAGTAAATAGCGCAGTTTGAATGATAGGCAAAACAAAACTTCACTGTTATTCGAAAGAATGCATGAATTGTGGTATGCACGCGAGGAAATGCAATGCCAAATGAAGCGAAACCAAAGGATTCTACTCCAATTCATTTATAAACGAAGATTGGCAATAAACCTATCACAACATTAACAAATGCAAACTTGTCGCGTTTTTCCATAATGGCAGTAGCATCTCGACTTCTTTATCCAACTACAACCACCTTGATATAACAATAATATAGATAAGCGCAAATGCAAGAGTAGAGCGGATTTTTTTTTTATAGCAAAAGAGGCAGATTCAACTGAATAAGTATCCATAAATTTTACGCCACTCACGCCTTGTTGAGTGGTCATCGAATTGTTCAAGTGGTCACTTAATGCAATAGTGACGACATTTACGAACCAGTTAAAATGTGGAATAAACAAGGCTTGCTGGTCATCTCACTAGCAAGCTCTAGTTCCACTTTGAAATGTTATTCTGCCCTTACTGTTCTAAACTGGCGTTTCTGCAGCCACCGCCGCAATCAACGCAGCAGTCGACATTAGATGCAAAGGAAAAATTACTACCACCTGAAGTCGCACAATCGGTGGGTTTAGCGCATTCGATCTTCTATCGAGTGCTGTGCGCTTGCACGCTTCTTTTATTTCTAGAAGTATCAATAAGCTCGAGACTGCACCGTATTTTACCACTCGATCAACCCGGTTATTCGACGTTAGGGCATTCTGCTACTGCATTTTCGCAGTCTCTGACGATTTGACCCCTCAGCGCGGTAATCGTTGCGCTGGTTACTTGTCTTTCAATTTTCAATGCAGGAAGGGCGCACCATTGCCACAAACGTATAGAAAAATTTGAAGTTTTACCGTGAAACCGTAGTAGTGAGATATTTCAGTACAATGACCTTTCGCAGTCTAGCCTCACAACATTATAGCAGCAACAGCAGCCAGCCGGCGTCAAGGCAGCAACTATCGAAGAGACGAAACCGAGCAGTGCAGCTGTTGCACACACAATCGCAGGCCTTGAACCGATACAGGAATTGTGTATCTCACAGTATGTGAGGAGTGGCAACGAATACTCTCGATGGACATACATCACCATGTTCCCGGTCGGAGAAAAACCAGAATACATTTATATGCCCCGAATTCGGTAATGTTTTTCGGTATGACTCTAACGCGGCACCATAACCATGCTCGTTTATGCACATCGTTTTGTATGTGCATTTTTGTCCGGCATTTTCAACGCAGTGGTGTTGAAGCGGGAGATGCGAAATCTGTGCTCATGTTATGTCCCACTTTGATGGGAAACGGCGGAGGCAATCGAAAACGCTCAAACGTGCCGGGAATTATTCATTTATTCTAAAGTCATCAGATTTTCCTGTCAATGGGCTTACAGAAAAGTACTGATTTTCAATGAAAATTGTTTTCTTCGATCATCGAATCACATAAATGGCTCTTTTTGCTTATTTTGGTTTTTGCAAGTTGTGCAGTTCGTTTGTCACTTGAGCAAAATGCAAACGCAAATGTCGCATCAGATTTCATGGCATCTTCCTTTTTCTATATGTATGATGCATTGGCATCGAAGACTACAGCCCTGTTATTTTACAGGTTCGCGTAAGTCAAAGATCATTGCAAGACCCTTTGGACACCATCTTATTGGGAACCAGCCTTGTCCTTACAAACATCCTAAACTAAGAAAGAACTTTCAAGGAGGCGCAATCAAAAAAGCTATACTTACCTTTTAGTAGCATCAAAATATAAGTGAACGAAGCAATACGTAATGAAACGCAGAGAAAAAAGAACGGTGAAGGAAGGTGGAAAAGTCACCAAAAGGTGATGGAAAGAATGATGGAAGAGTTACGAAATAGAGCCTTTGTATGCAGCACTTCGACAGTTCTGTTTTTTTGAACAATTAATTCATTGTTGGAACTCAACGCGGATGTACCAGAAAGTATACACTTTGCAGATGTTCTCTATCGAATTCATCATCGAAGAAGTCGTCAACAACGAAAATCACATCGAATGTTAAACCACAAGCCGAGGCCAAGGAGGTTGCCTTTGTGAAAAACTTCTAAAGAGTCGGAAGTTCGTCGGTAACTCACACTACGCCGCACACCAAGCAAAATTATCTCCACTTTTTGCAATCTCTCAAATCATTTTCATTCTCGAGTAACTACTAAAGCAGCCCTTGAACGGTGAAGCATATTTGGAAACATTAGTGCGCCCGAGATTCGTCACTTACATTGTTTCTGATGTTTCGAAGCTGCGTGTCTCTCTCTGGAACATACAAGCACACATCTTTAACTACTTGAACTGGAATTTATAGATTCTCAGGAAAAACTTCAGTTCCACTACTGAGAAGGTGCTACTAATCAAATTCACATTTGTACTGTGCAAAACGGACTATGAACTCCCTGAAAGCATGCAAAGATTACCATGCGCCAGAAATAGGAAAGCATTCACCACAAAGCGCAAAACATAAGAAAATCAGAGTCCACTCATAATGGAGCAGGAAAGAATTTTGTTATGACCGCCTAACAGAAGGAAAAAAAGACGAATAAATGTCAGGTAAAAGAAGGGAGAGCTTCTGATGAACGAACCAAAGTAAGAACAACAAAACTGCTCGGTTTTGTTGTTCTTACTTTGTTCTTACTTGCTTAACGCATCAGGCAATGCGAATAAACCAGAACTGTGCCCGAAATGAAGGAAAAAACAAGCAAACAAAGCATGCAACTGCGTGCATTCACCTGAACTGCATGGTGAGCATATAATACATTGTATGGTTTCGCGCTATTGGCTGGAAAAAACAAAGTATTAGCCGCTCTCGGAAGTCAGGACCACATGAACGACAGGAAATAGCAATCTTGACGGTATGCGTACATAGCACAAGAATACCACCATCAATTCACTCATGCCGATATTATAGCCTTCCAGATGGAAATCGCATATGTGAGAAGTGTGGGATAAATGGATAACTGGATATTGTAGCTGATATTCATAAATCACTACAGGAGACGATCTCGAAGAAGTTGCCGCCTTATATTCTCAAGCAGCTGTCGACATGTGAGAGCGCATTGAGGAGTGCACGTGACAATCTTGAAAATTTAAAGGCTGTTATCTTTTATGATTTGATTTGCAATTCGCTTAGCAACGCAACTTTCCTGAAAGTTACTTAAATCATTCACATATCACTCTAAAGAAATGCTCAACAGCGGTCCATAAGGCAAAAATGTGACCACTGAGAAAGTGATGAGGTTATAACGATCAAAGGAGCGGGAATGTAATTGTTTATTTCCCTTTCTTATTTTAGATCTTGGCTGCTAAGGGTACTCAACTGGAGCTACAGAAGATTGATAAGGAAACAAAGGCACTGCTCGACGAAATTAATAGTCTGAGCGCGGCGATTATCAGAACGTAGCAAATTTGCGGCGACCAAGAAGTTAAGGTTAGTTTCAACGGCAAAACAATTACACCAACGAAGAATGCAGTCTAATTAGACGTTTCTTATTGTGGAAGTGATCTAAATAAATGTGAAGACGGTTCCGATCACGATGAGCACAGCACTGAAAGAATCATAGTGCACGCTAAGCAGCACCGTAATCGTACCACCTGTATTGCTTTACTCTTCACACTCAAAAACATTACTGTGCACTACAGCTAATCTGCGTATAAAGTTACCTGCAAGTTATGAACACGTAAATGATTTCGGTATATCTCGGCATTGACCCAATTACCATTGCTGTAGAAGCGCATAACCGCCAAACTTACCGAATATGTACAGAGAGCTGCAATCGCTCCAAATTTTACGCTTTACGCACACTGAATACTCCGTACTTTATTTGAGGGCATGGTTCTACGCATCATAAAACACCTCAAGAACTGCGTTCGTATTACACAATAAGACTTTCAATCACCTCGATGCTAGTATAATCGAAAAGTGCCCTGGCACTATCTTAAAGTTTCCTAAATTTTCAGGGATGAGAACTCATCATAGACAGTTGAGAGCGTCTCAGAGTTGTCTATTCCCAACAACATTCTGTCATATCATTGACTTCAAATTGTATGAATAAAGCTTTGGAGCTTGTTTTTCGTATCGTGAGAACATATTACAGTCGGTTTGCAATAATCTTCAAGAGTACCAACATTTCGAAATAAAATAGCAATTTGGACATAAAATCTTCCAGCATTATGCACACGCGATGAGGACCCTCACTTGCTTCATTACCAGTGATCGAAGGATCAACACCGTTTATCACGCGTTCAACCTTAAACAGCTTAGAACTGCTCAAAGATTGAGCAGCTGTGTCAAAAGTAGACAGAAAAGAGGAGCGGCTACGCGATCAAATGATTAACATGACTTATCCGCGCCCTTTCCTCACGAGCGCATGTAATAAAGCTCTTTGTGCACGCTCAGTTCTTGATGCCTGCGTATTCACTTCATTTCCGACATTCCATTTACCCTCCTCCCATGAAGGCTTTTCCAACCGGCCCTTCGCTCACATAAGCACTTTAATTGCTTTACTTCGATCACATAGGTTTGGTAGTGTTATCGCAGTCCCCTAGCCTCCTTCAAATCTAGCCTTTCCGGACGCATTAGTGAGAGCCGAAGAACTCTAGGCCATGGAGGCACTGAATGATTTTAGTACCCGCGTCTGCGAAAATCCCGCTGTTGTGCTAATAGAATCAATAAAAATCAGTAAGCGAAGACAAGTGAGAAATCGGATTCATTGTAATCATAGGCGCAGCAGCGAGATACGGAATTGGGCGGGTGCATGCAAAATAGCGCTGAGCAAGAAGGGTACAAATTGCGCGTCATTGCGGCAATAGGGATTGAAGAAATATGAAAGAATCCCACTATTCATATAGTATTAATCTACGACGGAAACGCTCATGTGAGTCCGTTGGTAAGCGGTTGCATAATGAGTTCTGCCTCTGAAAGAATGCTCCTGAGGCACATTGAGGGGTGTAGGCACCGCCCAAACTGCCCATCACCGCGGAGACGCTGCCAACAAAGAATCAAACGCGAGAGACCAGAATACGGCAGAAACTATTATGGGTCCATGGCAAATAGAGATAGTTGACAAATCAAGATCAAACGTGGAACGTCATAGATTACTTCCGTTCGTGGAAAACGCATCATCCTTCACTTCACTTTATCCTACCTACTCTTCTCACACACATCTTTAGACTTTCCGTTGGAGTAATATTGGGGGTCGGCTGAATGTGGAGTTGTTGCAGCGTCATGAAGCACCCATGAAGGTCAATTTCAGTGAAGCAGTTCTACCCCTTCTTGGGCTCTTAAAAAATCATTCCACTCCACTGCAGTTTGTTCGCATAAATTCTTAGCGAATCATTCCAGCGAACGAACGCACTCCCTCGTTTCGCACTACAAAAACGCCAACAATTAAGGGTTTGTGCATGCGAACTGCACTGGGCATGACGTCACGGAATTTTTGCACTGCGACCGCTCAATGTGATAATATGCGATACAAAAGCAACTTTGTGAAAGATTCCATAAAAATTTGGAAGGCGAAAGTCGAATGAAGACTGCAAGGTGGCACGGTGATTTGCTTAAACACTTTAAGTTTGAATAGCGTTATCAAGTTAGACTTTCAAATTTGTCTATAATTTTATTCAAGCCTTTTGATGATGAGGAGAAACGTCCCACTAGAGATTTAATTCGTTCGATCTAACAGGAGCCGAGTGGTGGTGTCGACGAGCTCACTCTTTACTCGAGGTTCCTTCCTTCATCGAGTTTCGGAGATGCGAGAAGTGGGCATTGTGTTGGGTGCTCCGTTGACACTTCTCGTTACGGCGCACGTGTTGTATGCAGCTGTGATAGTCAGAAGAGCAGGATGCACTCAACAATCCCATCTTCGCTATGTGCATTAGGCAAACGCTGTGAACAGTTTTTTCGCCTCGCGCGTTTTGCACATTATATCAGGTGGTTGCCGTTGAACAGGTGACTGACTGCTTGAGGGCACTATGAAAGAAGAAAAAGTTGCCTGAGCTGAAAGCGATGTTTCAGAATGTCCCTAAGTTCGGTTAATCAGCTGCGCCAAACTACTTCGCTGGTGCGTGCATGTCTTCGCACAACAACGAGGATGACATCCACTACAGCCTCCTCGAAACACTTTCGTGTGGGTCTCTTTCATCGATTTTTTTAACCAGCGGCGATTCATATAAATTCACCGAATTCAATGTTTTCGCAAGCAAGTGCAATGTACAATTCAGTCTTCTCAGTGCAAGAGAGAAAATTTAGAGCTTATGTGTTCCCAGCAGCTACATTTTGAGGGCACGGGCATAAACGAGGTAGAGAGGGGCCTATATAACGGCGCCCTGCCATGAAAAGATTGCACTCATTTATTTTATTCAGTAGTCTTTCCATTCTCCGTGAGTGGAAATTGCCCGTGTTGAACGGCAACGCTATCGTTCAGACATAAGCTATCACGGGGTGTGGATTAACGGGTGGTCACGGTGATTCAAATCTTGTTGTCATTTTGTGTTTACCTCAGGGAAGAACGGTTGGGATACCGTCTTTGGCATATTTACAGGCAAAGTCGCTATGCAGAATAAAAGCTTCTATTCAGAATATACCTTCTACTAAAACTAGAAGCAATTTTTCGGTGAAGCATCCCCAACAAGCCTGTTTTCAGCATCGAGACTTGAAAGTCGTGAAAGCGTCTAAGCTGAAGGCACACCCAGATGAAAGCAACCTCGGGTTCGGTCTGCATTTCACTGACCACATGTTCAGCGTCGACTGGAATCTTAAAGAGGGATGGAGTACACCTAAAATCCACCCACTAGACAACTTCTCCTTACATCCAGCTGCGAAGGTACATTCGCTTTGTTAGCTCAACTGTCGTCATCTGGTATTTTTGCGATCATGAAACGTGCAAAACAGTGACGCCGCCAGACTTAAAATTTTATCGCCGGTTTCAGATGATTTGCCTTCTGTTTTTGCGAGGAAAATTGCCTAGTGATAAACGAAAGTCAAGACGTCAACCTAAATAACATAAGCATCCTGCAGAGCCAAAAACTGGTTTTTTTTTTCGAATGAGCAGGAGTGGAGAATCGCTCTCCTCGTCCCCTAGAGATGAAATCAACTGCTATGAAGAAATTCTCTGGTCGAATTTTCCATCTGCAGAGATGCGCTGAATTATGATGTGCGAGCTGACTGATCAGGCACATAACCCCCCCTATGTGACCGAAATTGTGTCTGAAACGTTGGACGCATGGTGAATATAATTCATTGCGATGGAGCTGTGAAAAACACCACAATGAAGTGAGCATCCTCAAAAGGCATTAATCACGGCGCAAAACATCAGAGCAGCAGATCGCAGAAATGAGTCAAAATAAGGTGGCCAATAAGACCCCTTGTGGTAATATGGCTACTTCCTGACTATAAGACCACGATCTTGGCCAAAAATTTGAGCCATTATAGTTAAATATTTCTTCTCCAAGATCGAAGCAATTTCTGTGTATTTGGGTCTTGAGGGGATAGGGGAAACACACCTCTGGCTTGAAGAGATCGTCAGTGGTGGTTTTTATGAGAACTGATCACGCATATCAACACTAACAGTGCTGAAAACTGCTTCGACAATAATGATGTGTACGCAGTAACTTTGAAGGTTTTGCATTATGCTCCGACGCTGTTCGAAGGAATGAAAGCATACCGAGGAAAGGACAACAAAATCCGTCTCTTCCGTCCGGAACTAAACATGCAACGCATGAACCGCACCGCTGAGAGGGCATCACTTCCTGTTTGTGAATTATTCGCACCTTGCACGAAATAATTTCGATGCATCATAGAAACTAATCAATCTCTGCCTTCGGGGGATTAGATCTACTATTAGGCGAATATTTGAAGAGATCCATTTTCTTGCATGTTCATCGATGTGCTTCCCCAATATCATTAAGTAAAACACGCTCCAAATGTGCACGGTTGTCAAAGATGAACATTTGCAAAGAAGCATGTTTAGGAGGACTACATAGAAAGCTTTTCCGGACTGGGAGACTCGCGTGGCACGCCACAAAAAGCATTTGTCCGAGACTATCTCGTCTGTGCTATTTTTCGTAAAGCATACAGTCAGTGCACTGACTGTTACTCCAATAACGATGATAAAGACGATCGGCAGGGAGCTGAAGTGTAACAAATTTAAGTGAACAAAGGTGATTTTCCATGGCACAAAAAGAACAAATTTATTGAACAGCACGATTAAACCGGTTGAGTCGAATTCAGAAATTCGACGAGGGTGAGATGGTAGAAATCATCGCTGAACTCGTCAAGTTGGAGAAAAACTGGGTGCCCTCGGCGGATATGTCATCGCTCTATATTCGGCCAACCTACATAGGAACCGAGGTAACCATAATCGCTTTTGTTTGGTAACACGAATCATCTGCACTCCTTCCCCTGAACAGAATCATTGCGTACGGTCAATCATGTCGCAAATTTTTTCAAGAGCAAACTCTAGAGAAATCTGCCACCGTCACGATATTTTGTGTCTTCCAACGATGCAAAGCTTGTTTGCACCTTCTCAGCAAACAACATTATGAAATCAGATTGCGAGGGTATACTAAGCTGTGAATTCTGCGGGCAACGTTTGGTTGAAATAGTCTATTCATTCGGGACTCCCACGACATTCGATCGACGTAGCCTTAATTTTTGTTTGTCCCTTGATTCAGCCAATTAATGTTGGATAGTGTTCACTGGATAAACTGGCTAAGATAAATACTGAGCTAAAACAAATCTGGTGGTAAAAATGAGGCAGCTGAACAGCCGTACCGAATCAAACTTTGAAAGATATCGGAATTGGACCCTTCTTGAGTCGATGAATGCACAACCCGACAAACATCACATTTCAGGGATATTTTCGAGCGACGAGGTTGCGGTTTTTTCATTATCAAACATAGAGGGGAACCTGTTAGACTAAGCACAAACTGACAGCTAGATAAGCAGAGAAACGGCGCCGAGTAGTTTGAATTTTTCTCCTCTGGCAGTTTTCAAACGTCTAAACTCGATCGATTCAGAAGAGGTGCTTTTTATTGCAGCCCAGTCTTGGCATCAGCAATGTGAACGCCGCAAAACTTTATGTGATATTATCACCTGTCGGCAGATACCTTACGACTGGATTTGCACCAATAACGCTTTTGGCCACCCCAGAATATGTGAGAGCGTTCCGAGGTGGAGTGGGGGCTTTCAAGATGGGGTGGTAAGCGCGATTTTCGTTTCTGTGTTTCGGTAACTTTCTATCGTCGCCAGCCGCATTTGCAGCTAGCTGTATAATTGAACATATCTCGATGAAATCCGCACGACTTTCTTTATCGTAGAAACCCGCAGTCAGGTGACATTAGAAGGTTCCGTTCCCAGTGTGTATGTGTTCGGATATTCATAGGTGAGGCTGGGCTGAAAATGGCAAGAATTCCGACTGAAAGCATGACGAGGAATCCTGGTCATTCAAGTTGTAATTCATTGCCAGAATAGTACGGCTTAGATGGTGTGGTTTTACCCGAAGCTTCATGGCGCTGCGTTAACGGTCTTGAGTTGTGATTGACTACCCATCATTGCGTTGCATGGACCACGGCAATCTGCGTGCGCTTTTGTCTCCTCGCTTAAGGACACTGCAGATCGCCGTTTTAACTTACCGCAGGGGGCTGGCACTCACAGCGACTTACTGAAATGGAATTCCGTCGACAAATATTGAATGGTTTACGTGTGTTTGACCCAAAAGTGAGAAGGAACGTATACCTGATGAAGACTGCTATTGAAAGTGTGTAGAAAAGGTTCATTTCACTATTCCTGACCTGTATCCTCATGTGCTGCATGTGGTATTTACGGCAAGCTTTCTGAATTCGGTATGCGATCACAATCCTCATTACCTTCCAAGCTTAGGTGGCAATATGAGGTGCGAAATACTACGCGCAATTGTCGTAGCATCTGTCGGCAAACTTCTGAAGTGATAATATCACCATGCACGTTATACCCCGGGTTATGTATAGATCAATTGGAAGAAGTTTCTCATATTTTCGATGATCCATTCATCGTTCAATTAGAAGAAAACCTCATAGGAACGAAAAATGAAATATTTTTAAATTTGTTAGTTTGCCAAAAATTCGGCCCATATATAAAACGAGAAGTAATTTCTTTTTTTAAATAGAGATATGAATGCAGACGCAATATATTTTAGCGTAGCCAGCGTAGCTGGTAATAAACAAGGGCGGTATCGAAGTATCAGTTCCAAAAATTGGCCTGCGTGCCGAGATTTCAATTCCAAATGAAATTGTTAAAATAAATGGAGAAGTCATCAGGTAACGCGTAATATAACGGCCGACGATTCTCTACTGTGATACCAGAAAAGATGCTAGAAAGAGGCTTATCATCGTTATGGGACGTCGAGAAGAAAGCCATATGGTGCTTAAGATTTGGTTTCCATAAACTACTTAATTCGTTCGCTGCTTTGTCTCGCACAGGCACTATCATAGAAGGGAGCCGCGAACAAAAGTGGAATGGACATGCGCTGAGCTTTTAAGTGTTGCAGTAATTACGCACCAACGATCAAGGTGAGCACTGACGCGAAGAAGAACGGTTGCCATCAGGTCTTGTGGCTCATTGATGATGACCATAAGATAACTGAAGTTGGCACTATGAACGTCATGGCATACTGGGTCAACGAACGAGGAGGTATATTTTTCCATTCGAGTGTACTTCTAAAAGCGCAATCTGCACTGCTAAATATTGTGCAACGGCTGCGAACTGAAGCCAAATTACCTTCGAAAATCGCGACTGCTGTACACAGTTCACTGTTCTGTCTCAAAAGGGCAAGCAGACTTTCTACGAATTAATTTCCGAGGAAAACGATATTTTATTACGAATGAGGTTAGCACATGCCTTTCACGCCTGAGTGTTTTAATTCGCTAGCAAAGTAAGCTTGGTTGTAATTAATCTAAGCATAGCAGAGAGAGTAACTCAAATGATTTGAAAGTTCTCCGGAAAATTTATACTGTTTGATGCAATTCACATCTGGTATGTGGTCTTTGCTAAAGGAACGTCACGTCTGAAAGAGGGCGCTTGGGTATCTACGCGCCTTCATTAGATGTTTGAAAATCCATTGTTTCAACTCTGTAGATAACAAGTCAGGTGCAAAAACTCGCAGCAAATTATGTTGGAAAACGCGCAATCTTTAGTAACGCTAACATACGGCACTCAAAAATGGCAAGGTGACATGAAAGAGGCAGTAGAATGTTCACATATCAGATTCTGACGTGCGCAGTAGCCAAAACGAGTGCCGCTTCGTCAGCTGAACGCTACGACCACACAGCCGTTTAAGCTACAGAGCAGTGGGGTCACTGAACCGCAACTCAAAGCATCCACGACCTCGTTTTCGTAGACACTATGGGATAACAAAAAACAGTAGCATGAGGTCCACGTGCACATACGTACTTCTAAAAGCATTAGAACAAAAATATATCACTCGCATCTTGCCATGTGCCCTGTCCTCAGTGATTGCGCTTTCACTAGACGCAAGTCTGCAAAAGTCATTCATTTTTCTGTTGCGCGTTTACCTTCCTCTGCAATGAAGCCAATTATTCTCGAACCTCACCTATCCCCTCTATGACGGCTCTTCCACCTTCGTCTGGTGGAAAACAAAAAATCAAGCTTAAAGGGAGGTAGGAAACCTCGCCGGAAATGACTTTCATGGGTATTTCTTGAAGCTGCAACAACACGTCCAGCTGACGTCCAATTCTACTCCAACGGAAAGTCTCAAGATGTGTGTGAGAAGAGCAAGGTAACGCGAAGTGAAGGTGGTTTTTCCACAAACATAGGTGATCTATGACGTCCCATGTTTGATCTCGAATTTGTTAAACCCCTCCATTTGCCACTTCTTCGTGAATCGTTTGTATGAGCAAGTGCATAGAGTGAGCGGCGTTCACATCGTTCGGCGTCTCATAAGCGTTGCGTTTTTGCAGAGGAGGAACTCATTACGCCACCACTTACCGATGGGGTTATACTACCTGGCATAACTCGTCGTAGCCTTTTAGAACTCACGAGAGAATGGAATGAATTTAAGGTAAATTTGTGCGTTTCTATAGAGATGCTGTTTAATAGTGTCCACCTCATTGTGCATTTAGAGGCTGGACCTATCTCACTGCCTAGGGCTGTCTGCCCAAAATTCTGCGACGTTTATTCGCGTTCATAGGCGATTCTGCTATTGTTGAAGCGGAAATAGCACGGCACAGCTATCCCGATACCGTCATTCTGCATGCCCCACTGTACTAGAAAAACCCTACTATGATAGCACGATGGCTGAGGTGTCACGGGAATTTATTATAACAGGCCATAAGAATTATAACACGCTTACGAGGTTTAGCAACTGCTTCTGATATTCGATGTCGTTTCGGCAACCTTGAACCTTTTATTCGTTGTTCCAGGCAGACGTTAAATAAACCACTGCTATATGGAGAGCATCTTGCAGTCAAGATCATTGTTAGGAAACATAGAGATGATGAAAAAGCTGCAAGTGTTGGTGTACACCAATCTTTTAAGTAGTGGAGTCCACGTGAATTCATTGTCATTAGAGTGCGCGTAAGTAGAATGCGCGTAAGACGACGACTTGTTCATGTAGAAGAACAGAGAAAATGATGAAAGGAAAATGAGAAGACTTTGAACTTCGTCAGTCACTTAGTCAACAAGCACAAACTGTAAAGCTGCAGTGAATAAGGTGACGAGCAGAAATCTGCAATGATCACCAAAGAACGGCCAAAATTACGCTGTTCTCATCATGGTTCCTCTATCGCTCAGCTGATGGCGACGTTTCTACATCAGCAATCCTCCAGCGATGGCTTATTTTGTGCGACAATCATATTCTACTTGCGAGCATTAAACAAAAAAAGCATATGGTGGCAAATTCTAGGAAACGATCAAACGTGCCACCTTTTCAAGAATTCATTCACTGCCCGGTTTTCGGTGGAAGAATGTTGGTCGTGAGCGAACACTCTCCGAAATTAGTAAACAATACACTTCGAGAAGGTGTCACAGAGCGCATTTGATCGACAGGGATTCCAACACGGCAGAACATCAACTTTGCTTTGCTGTGTAAAAGTGTGCGGATGACGTCGGCTAAAATGTAGAGCGCCATGGAATATGCCAGCATGTAAAATTTAGTCGGCTGGTTCCATCTGGAAATCGGGTTTCTTGCAACCTAGTTTTGGCGGTCAGTTTGTCATCACTGAAGTTAAAATGACAAGAGGACCGAGTGGGCGCACCACTTAGTTGCAGTTTCACTATTTTCTTGAAAAGCTGCATATCAACGACGAAGTTGTTTTCATAAACTTTACCGGATAGGAGAACACAACAGAGTGGGAGGGTGGGAGGAAAAAAGTATCAGGTGACCGATGAAAAGGAAAGTTGTCACGGTAGTAAAAGTTCATGTCAGTAATCGGAGTTAATGGGGTTAAGTGCCATCATAGGTTTACTTGCGATGTGTTTCAATGACAGCTCAGTGCTAGAAATTCGCAAGTTTGCAAGCCGAACGGCAACAGTGTTTCAGGTGTCCGAAAAATACCTAACAATCGGCCAAATCCAGAGAGCGGTCAAGGAAAAAAGGGTAAACATGTTGATTTGTCCTATGCTATGATATATGCATTGACCGCTTTGTAGGGCGAATATGTTTCGACTACATCAATCACAGAACATTGGCCATCAGGAGGTACATTCAGCAACATTTATGCGTCTTGACTACTGTTCTGCAAAGGACTTACGTTTGAATAGGCGGTTTCTCACAGCATGTTAAAGCATTTGGTGACTACCAGCGCTTGCTAACAAATTTTTTGGCTTTTTTAATGCATGCCCGGTATCGAAGCGTGGCCTCAATTTCAGCAGTTCCCTGACTTATGCGCACAAAGGTGGGAATAGTCGTATGCGATGCAAAGCTATCTTTAATAGCTGCGCTTTGTCAACATTAATTACGCATCTTGGACCGTCATTGAAATCCCACCGCACGTCCTCCAGCGATTCCGTCGACTTGGCCATTAAACCAATTTCTCATACTGGAGGAAAACTTTGTGCGCGCCGTGATTACCACATGCAAAGACGTACCATGCGGCTGCCATTTAATGAAAGTGTCCTGAGTAAGAAAATTCACATCGGCGAAGTGCTTTAAAACGCTTCAGAAGACCACTGAAATGAAACAAATAGAAGAGAACAAGGGCCCGCGCATTTCATTCAAACTTTTCAGTTTGAAATGCCAAAACTATTGATGACAACATCTCATCCACATGCCGATCCCAAGTGCTGAATTTCTCCCAAATATATATTTCGTACCGATTCTCAAGAGAGGAAAGTGAAATTTTAGTCACCGAAACGTTGCGTTGAATTATAAAAAATATTTTCTGAATATGTGCATATGAGGTCATAATTCATTGCCAACCGATCACTCTGTAGATGTTGGAGATGTTTGGCACTGGAACGGCGGCCGTCGTAACACCTATTGGAAAAATAGTCTACAAGGACAAAAATACTAATCGTTCCAAAGATCTAATCATCCCAACACTGGAGCACAAGAACAACGTCATGAAACGTCTCTATGAAAGCATTCTTAACATTCAGGTACCCATGTACTAGATTCATACATCTCTCGAATCGTGAAGGCTTTAATATGATTCTGAAATTGGCCAACTCCAATTGGCCGTTGACGGAGTGGTAGCAGCATTAAATTTTTACAGCAAGTTGCGAAACCAACTTAAAAGTAGGTCACCGATAACGAGATAGCTAGTATTTATAGTTTAAAGCTTGTAGTTGGAAGTTAACGGTCAGTAATTATATATACATATTTATTTATTTATTCAAGTAAGCACATTGGGAAATTCTTGAACAGAAAATTTTTGTTTTTAAACGCTGGGTAAAACGAGTAGACATTTACAAGATAATATACGTAATCGTTCTCTTAAGCAATTATAATCTAAAGCTATAAATGTGCGGATAGTTCCAACCGTTCCAGTATGTCCAAATCTACATGGAAGGGAATATATACATAATTATAAACATCAAAATGGAATAAAGCGAAACCGCCTCATGCCAATCGATAGCGCTGCCTAAACATGCGATAACGCCAGTCGCGTATTTTTCAAAGGATGAAAACATCAGTGTAGAGATCAACACCGTTAAAGTTTTGTCCTCTGTAGGTCAGTATTCATCCTCAACATGCTATCAACCTCACGTATCAACTCAAAGCAGTCGCACCATAGATGAAGAAAGTGGTGATTTCTCATGTCACTATCTAAAATAATATCAATCAGCCCGTGCACATTACACAGATAAATATATATACAACTTTAGGTACACAAATATATTTATATATACATACAACTATATTTATACGTAAATTATACGTATATATATACGTATAAATATGTATATAATATATATAAATATATTATATATATTATATATATATACAATGCGTATGTATGTATGTACGCACATACAGTATAAATTGGAAAATAACAGCTGAAAACTCGTAAATATCTGTGAAAGCAAGGCGTTACGGACTTCCACTTAGGCTTTTTTTTTGAATTTAAAGAACACAAATGCGCTAAAGTATGAATTTCTATCAGAATTGGACTTTTATAGAACGAAGTTCCAGTGTAGACATGACGGGAAATTAGCTCTAGCTGGGCTATCGAAGTTTTGAATTCAACACTAGAAGAGCAACTGTTATTTTGGTCGGGAACTGGAGATTAGGCACCAATGGTAACATAGTCAGACCTCAATTTTTCATCAACGTTATATTCTGTGCTTTTAGGCTTCAACTGTTATTTTCATCGTCTGTTTAACTGAATCTCTCATTATTACCGATTTCAGCTTGGTGTAACCAACAGGCCTGGATGGACGAAAGTTGTCTGCTAATAGAGTGAATGCTGCGTGATGGGCGTTCGTTTCAGGGAATACTAGATTAAACTCGTTCCACTGAAAATGTGTTGATCTTGACAACGAAATGAGAAAATAACTCTAGGTAAGCTGAACAAGAAAAACTGTGCACAATTGGTTACTTCCATGCGAAGATTCATATGCACGAGCTCGTCATTGTGAAGATCTCACTATCTTCGTGTTACTTTCTAAGACGCGAGCAAAAAGGGACAGAACAGAAGAGGATACAGCCTCCTAGCAAATCTCCCTTAAAGTCTTTGGATAGTAAAACGAGGCGTTGTCGTTTAAAAAGCGCATATGCAAAGCGTACCCTCACAAAGCATACGTACCCTCACAAAAATCATGCTACCAACCACCTTTGAGGCGGAAAGGACGCACAAGGCGGCAGCAGTCGTCTGACTTCCCAATCGACTGCGCTCCCTCAGTTATTAATGAGACCATTTTCCCCGTTCACAGCTGGATGAGGGCACAGTTGCAGCGTTGCTAACGTATGTGACATCTCTTCATCAACAAGCTACAAATTTTAGACGGTCGAATTCACACGCAAAAAATAATGGTGCAAGAAGCAGTCTCGCCGAAAGGCATCCTTAGCTATTACTGCAGCAGGAGAGTGGGTTCGAAACTCTCCTTCTCCATTTCCAGCCCAGCCATGCGAGAGAATGCATGAGAAACACTGGTACACGGAGTGCAGTGGAAGGTCCACGATGAGGATATTTCGTTCATGTCCGCTCGAAGGTTGATCTGTGGATCATTTCTGAAGAAAAAAGCGTCTGTGCTGTGGGGGGAAGTTAGTGATCGTAACTCGGCCCGCACCGAAGATGGTTTCACGGTCATTTTCTGCACCAATTTCTTCTGGTTTTATGCGTTTAAATACGATCTAGACGTCGACGAATGACTAAAATTTTTCCTTTCACAACATATCAGCAGAAAGGATTCTCCAAAAACACTTCTGTTCGCCTTCATGGCAGGAAAATTCACTCAGTACCGTCGGATGTTATATTGGTTAGGAAGGTTTTCGACGCAGAAGAAATAAAGTATTCCCAATAGTGGCATCTTGTTTGGTCTCCCTGACACCATTGAAAGGATCCGTTTGTGTGCAACGACTAGGACGCGACAGCCATATTCATAAAAACAGGTGTTCAACTCTCGAATTCTTTATTTTCATCAGAAGGTGAGTGAAGTAATGGAAACAAAGTGAAAGAACAAGTATCACAGGTCCAGAGAATGTGAACAGTTTAAATAAATTCGCTCATAAGAAGAGGGTGTTGGTCTGTCTTCTCAATCTCTCGGTTGCTTAGCTGCTTCTCTTCTTTGCCGCCTTCCGACAGATCCGGCTCAATCTTTGGCTCACTGACTTTCTGCGCACTCTGCTTTTTTGGCTCCTTTAAAATTAATTAATTGGAAGCAAAGCAAAAGAGCTGGTCTTGGTAAGCGCCTTTTCCCGACTTCATTCCATCATCATGGATGACTCCAACAATTTTTAAAGTACTGAGGAAAAAACACATGAGAATGACTCGCGCCACATGTTTCGAATTCATCAGTATAGAGAAATAAGCATCGAAAATGACCGATTATCGAGGAATGCTGATCAAATACGAACCCAGATGTATAGAGAGAAATTTTCTTCAGCCCTCTGCACTACACATCTCACAGCATTTTAAAAAACACGAGCACTACTCCATGTTCACGCATATGGATTAGGGAGAGTTATTCTTGAACTAAGCTAACTAGTTATGAGCGAACTAGTTTGGATTTGCTTAATGCTGATTGGAAGGACATGGCAGTTCCGCTTCGAAATATTCTCCCCTTGAGTGCAATTTAGAGCATCGCTGACATAGACGAGAAGGAACCAGTAATAATTCCCGTGGCACGGCACTAGCGCTGCGAACGTTGCCGCGCCGCATATTGGTGGTTAGAGTGCTGCACCTCCTAGAGCCGAGAGAGCAGTAGTAAGGTCATGTGATCCTCAACAAGTGCACCTCTGCCTGCTATCGTAGAATTAGTTCACAATTTTATAGGCGCTAGTGGAATGAACGGCAGAGACTTGCTGGTAATGCTTATGAGTGCCATTCTAGCACAACAGATAGCTTGAGAGCACGATGAGTCGCGCTGAAATAAGACAGCGGCAACGGCAGCGCTTACTGACTCAGCGTTAGCAGTCGACTTCAGAAGGTTATCTGCCTCGTCGAGCATTGCTTCATCAGCTCGGTCGATGGCTCTTGTCGCCTTCATTTTGAACAAGTAGGTACGTGCCTTTGAATGCTCGCCTACAATTTTTATGTCTTTATGAAAATGTCGGAAATTACTAATTGGGAAGCGGTCAGCCAATGCACCATATTTTTACAGTAGAACGCTTGAACCAACTGCTGTTCCTAACTTCCGACGATTTCTGACCTTCTAATCAGAAAATATCTTCATCATCCAAGTCCAGAGATAGAGCTCGGTACTGAAAAGATAGAAGATTAACGAAAGTTCAAAGGCATAGTTAGTCTACCAGTTGATGAGTTTTGTGATTCTTGTATTCGGTCATGTAAACAATGACCTTTTCTTCAAGCAACTTCTAGAATATGCTAGCTTGCCAAACCTAATTTCAATCTGATTTCATGCATGGCACAAAAACTTCCTAAAATTTTGTAGCTCCTTCCCTGTGTTTTGCTACCCTCCCTACCATTACATCGAAATGTTTGATTAATATCTCCTAGGATCAGATAAGCTACCTTGCAACATCTCAACAAAAACCAACTAAAGGAACTTGAAAGCCCTCGTAACCACGCAACCACCTTCTAGCAGGCTTCGTTCAGAGATAACCGCTGCGAAAGGGCGCCGAATCATGCCGATAAGATCCGAATAAAAAAAATAATTTTAACACGATCGATTAGAAACAAGGTCAACCACCAGCCATTGGATCCTTAAACCTTTTGGAGACTTAACGGTCCTATGATCAGCTCGCCAATAAAAAATTTCGCTTATGGTTCATATCGTGGAGCGCTACGAAGTGAAACCTCGTCCAACGGTGAATCCCACGGTGAATCCCACAGTGACAAGAGGAGAGAGCAAAACGGAAAGATGCAGGATTTTTTAAGCTGAGCGCTATATTCCCAGCATGTAAATACGTCCCATTCAAAGCCAAAGTCCTGCTAAAGAAGGCACATGTAAGAAATAATGGTAACCTTTAGCCAAATAGCACTTTGCAATGAATAACAAGTTGTCCAATTCGCCAGGATTCAACTCTTCGGCCTGCAGAGATGGTGCACAACTCAAGGCAACCACTAGGAATGTTCCATGTACCAAAAAGAATATGGACAAGTGTAACAACTTTACGATACTTGCAACACTCTTCCAAGCAATTGCCCCATCGATAACTCTTCCCTCAAACACTCGAATATTTATGCTTCCGATAACACCTTTTTATCACTCGCGACGCTTCCTTGTGCAATGTTAGATCTTCCGTCGGTCATATTGTATGTGCGTCCCTAGCAATGATAAGTTTTGAGGAGGTGAATGATCGCTTCAGAGTAAAAGCGGCCATGAGAAATTAAGCACTTGTCAGTACAACGAAAAGGATCTTGTCTTATGTGAGAACTTTACAACCATTTGTTTCTCTTCTACTGGGCGCTCCTTCTTCTGGTTATAAATACAAACATCCCCCAATCTCCTTTTGAACGCGGGAATTCCATTAACTTCACCTCATCTTTCATATCTATCTCACTACCAATCTCCCCATAATATGTACAACGCAAAAATGATGCTGATGATGCTCGATAGATAGAGTCGAAAGTTGCGCGGGCACGTCCTGCCTCGAACAAATGAAATTAGGTGACTACGATATGACGTCGACCAGTAGAAAATCGAAGGTGGGAATTGGGTTCCTTAGAAAACACCAAAGAGGTCACTAGCACACACTGGTATTATGGTTGGATAGCAGGCTACGGGTCTAGATATGATATCATACACGCGAGTGCCATATATTCCGGTTAACTCAGCTCATTCTCGACCCTATTTCATAGCAAGCTGCTATGCCTTCCCGTTTATGGATGTCACACAGAATGCCTCCCCTAAGCTGCTTGATTTCATTGATGAAATCGAAACATTGCTTCTTACCCTCTTTTAGCTGCTGACGTATAACTGCGCTTTTTAATTCGATCGACAGTTACAGTCGTTTGAACCAGGCTCTTTTATAAATCAAGTGCCGCAACTTACAGTGAGGCGACGGGTCGAGAGGAACGGAAATCTTCCTCGCTGCGCGGGTTTTAGCGGGTAAAAGCCAACTAGAGTGGTGGTTCACTTTGTTCGTGGCAGCTGCCACATTGTCGACGAAAGCCAACTAACGGCGCAGAAAACGATTTACAACAAGTAGCAACCATACCTCAGCTATTCACAAGGAACCGCACGCTAGTGGTTTTTTGTTCTTCCCAGATTGAGGTTAATCTGAGATACCGGTTGGCTCTGGGGTTCACTACGGTTTTAAAGGTTTGAGGTCGTGCGTATCCTGATGAAGAATGTGCAGCATAAATATTGTATCCTATTCTATATCACCTCGAACCATTCGTCTTCGTACGTACCTGTAGCATGGAATAAGGGCCTAAGAGAAGTTTTCATGACATGTTTTAAGGATCGTTCAAACTGATTTTGACGAGAAGATGCTGGTTAAGTGAGGAGATTGTGAGTAACAGGCGCTAGACGGTGCGCCAACATGCGTAATGAGTTCAGTACAAGTCAAAATAGACGTTTTGCTGTCCGCGCTGATGTTAATCTTTCTTTCAACAGTGACGATGTAATTGTTTCGTTTCATAGCGTTGTGGATCGGTCTAATACGTCATCATGGTGACAGGCATGGATGGTAAGACAAGCTCAAGCCTCATTTCTACAGATCTATTCATTATTGCTGTGTTGTAGTATATGAAAGAGGATACATAAGCGGTGTATTCCTGTGTTCTGCTTGTCACCATGGATGGTGAGACTCTTGCTGCTCCGTTTCTGTTTAAGCATTTTTATGTGAATTCCCTTTGTTACTTCGACCAATTTTAAACGCTTTTGACGGTCTCACCTTCTTGATTCCCTTTCACAAGCACGTTATTTTTCGCCTTGGGTCTTTCATCCAATGAAGCCGATAGGCTTCCTTGTAAGTCCTGCAGTTCGGGCAGGAAGAAATTCAAATGACAAAAAGGCAAACGTTGCAGCACAGCAAGCATTTTATAAACTCGCGCGTGGGCACCTTCTTGAAAGTTCATTTTGCCGGCACCAGGTAGAATCTCTCTGGAATGGCTACAGCAAACTATAAATCAGTTAGCAATTATTGAAGCACCACCTTGAGAAGGTCAGCCAAGGATTCGTCGATTGTGGCCGTTGGTGGCGTACCAAAGAGTGCGGTCGCCGCCGTACGTTCGAGCCAAGAGAGATTCGCCACCTAAATCCATTATTACACTGGAGAGAATTTTGCGAAAATGTCACTTTCTACAAAACTTCTAAGTCTTCGAACTTTATTTATGACACTCACTTGTTTCACGTGAACAAGCAGACAGTCTCGCAAATTACTAACATAATTCCATCTCATTTCACCTTCATCATCGAATGACACGGTCCAATATCATTACCAGCTAATATCTCAAACTTTTGGTTGAGGACTCGCAGATGCATCTTGACGGAGAATTTGCGAAGAAACAGCACACAAACGGAAGAAATGGAAACATGCCTCATAAAAGAAGCGACCTCGCATGTGATAGATCGCCGAATCAGGAGCCACTTCTGCTGCCTTATCCAGATACATCTACAAAAATTCGCGATATTACGAAGGCAGAAAAGTCATGGTCTACACAGAGAGCACCTGTAAAGGTTGTGCACGGATTCATGCGAAATGCCGGTTTTTTTCCAAAAAAACTACTGCTTACATGACAAAACTACATATCACAAACCCACAAGTTGACATCTCGCGCTCAATCATAAAATTTCGGGAGCGAATTGTAAAAGAAACAGATAACCCAATGAGAACCTTAAATTCATGACCGAGCTCGATCTTCTCCCTATTCCCGGAAATCTCCGCCAGTGAGCCAGTGATGATAGAACACCACTTCAGCACATTTGCGTCTTTTGGTTCTATTTTATAAGCCTTCTTGCACGCATCGTGAGCTGAACAGTGATTATTTCGTAATTCGTAAATAACATTTATCCGGGCAAGTGCCTCCGGTATCCAGTACGCCAATCTGGACGCAGCATTTTATCGTTTTCAATCCCTCTTCCGGGGATGCATCGAATCCATTAATATACTGCGCACGAAAGATTTGAGTAATCGAGCTTCTCTTTGAATATACTGTGGGTGTGCTAGGGGTGAAGACAGCAGGGTATGCGAAGAAGGGCATCCCTTCCTTAGGATAGAAATAAAAAAACTCTTTCCACTCCTACTAAATGGAACACCAGCAGAGAATCTTACGCTACTTATATTTCATATTCTTTCTTTCATTATTTTCGTCCTGATTCAGCTGAAGACCGTTTTGCTCTTACTTCGTTCGCTAACTGGTCAAACGTTCCACTCTGCATATACTTATCTTCGCATACTACTTTTTAAAAGAAGCACCTCGTGGCTGTCACAAATTGCTTGGATAGCCATAGCGATTCGTTGATCACAGACGTTCACTTTATAATGTTTACTAACACATTCGAGATGAATGTAGTCCCCTATCACGTAATCGACAAGTTGTCATGATGAATGATGTAAAAAGTGTGTGCCCGGTAGAAGCTGTGCGAAAAAATGAGAGTTAACCTTCGATAAGAAGTGTTTTACGTCGTTCTTCATTTCTTCGACAGTAATTCGAAAGAATATAACAAGCATGAGCGAGGCGATGGCAGAGCCCAGCATATTCCGTTTCTGTTTTAACAATAAGCTGAAGATTTGCGGCAATCAGAGATAATCAAATTTACCTTTTGAAGATATAAGTTGGGAAGGTTGATTATGGCTCCACCGAAATAGTATCACTACTTTCTTTATAATTTCCGCAATTTCACTGTCGAATTAAATTCAAATTAGCAGAGAGCAATTTCTCTGAACGATAGAGATTATAGAAATTCGCTCACCTCTCGAAGAACCAAGTGAGTAAATTCTTAACAACTGAGAGAATACGAAGGCAATCAGTTGAGACTAGAACAGAGCTCGTCAAATTTTGAATAACACATAAAGCATATAAAATATTTCATAGCGCTCAAAAGTTCCTAATATATATACATGCAAATTCTCGCCTAAATAGAACTCTTGTATATGGGATATATGGGACGCATGAGACAAGATATGCGAGCAAGAAGTGAAAGAAGCAGCGGTTCCGATAATGCGGTGAATATGATGGAAAAGGCACTTTGTTTGAAAGATTCATTATCGTTTCACTCGCTCATCACTTCTAACCAAAAAGTTTCACGCAACCTTCTCAATGCCATACTTTAGGCCGGAAAGTGGCAAGGAGGATCGAGGGCAGTCCATTACCAAAAATTTCATAGGTTTCAGCTGGTCTTTTCTTGAATAAGATCTGGACAATTTCCGACTGGATGAATTGCTCTTGCAGGAAACAGCGTTCCCTTCGTGCGGTATGCGTGATTCGTGATTGTTCAAGGTTTGAATTAATGATTGTCCTGTTCGGCTACCCCTTCTCAGCTTACCTCAACAATTCCTCTTCAGCAGTAATGCAACGGTTTTCTATGGAAATTTTTCTCCTGAATTCCTCAAAACCGATTCTAGGCAAAGCTAACTGAACGCCACCTTCAACGAACAGTGACAGTTGAAGCAATGGAATAATTTAAGTCGACGTTTAATTATATTTATAGCAGCGTGTTGATATGACGAGGAAATCTGGGCGGGAGGTAAGCACACTATGCCGAACTGTCGGTGCAGCAGCAGTAACGTTGATTACACGAATATAACCACAAGTAGATCAGTATAACCACGAATGAATTACCATACATGTATGCGAGTTACACCGCAATACAATAAAATATAAAAACCCGCAAAGGACATGAGACTGCATGTGTGCTTCATCCAATAGGCGGATTGCTCTGATTGCGCGGATATAAATGCGAATAAATCATTTGCACATGCATATTAATTCATCTCCGTATATTAAGTTAGGAGCAAGCGCGACAAGATTTAGAGCACTATATGAAATTTATAGGAAATCGTGCATGCTGATACAGATGCGACTGAATGCTGAAGTAGGTTATATGGCGTTGCATCCAATTTCACTAAATTCGACATCAGACAGGAGAAATACCTTTTTAGCTATCTTGTAGGCGTTTTCACCGTCATATTCGTTGAGGTATTTATCGATCTCAGCAAACTGAAATCCCTTTAAAGAGTATAATCAATAACATATAACCTCAATAGGGATACCTACTTTGCAGCAGAGTAATTTCTATGATGTCCGAGTTTACTCAATTATTTTGTTCACTGATTCTCAATGATCGGTGAAATGCGGCTGAAGCAAGTGAATACATGGTGCTGCCGGGATAATTCAAATCTGGTTGTTTTCAAAAACTTTCATATTCCGGAATGACATCAGTGCATTCGCAGCGCGTTGAAAATAAAGCATTTAAATGTTTGGTGTTACTAACGAGAAATTTCGTTGTACACGCCAACCTCTCAACTGAACGTTTCCTCAGGCTGTGAGGTGGGTCTTTCCAGTACGAATGATATTGATGATGTGATGTTACAATCAACCCACGGCTTCGCTGCAACTGAGGCGTTTTCCCCGTGCCGAAAAATAGCGGAAAATTGCAGAAGATTTGTTAATCGCACTTCACAGCAAACGTATATTGAACATTATCGAAAGGTCTTCCTTACTAAATGCACACCCGTTTTCGGAAACCGCACTCCTGTGTGGTCTCTCTGCTTCGTTTCACACATCAGAATGTTGGAGAATTTCCAGAAACACTTTATCCACATCGATTTTGCCCGAGCTTTTCGTGCCCATGCCAGCTAAATCATATTACCACGCCTAAATCTTTTACCTGAAATCTCTGGAATATTGTAGGTGCAGATCCGACTGGGCTCTCAGTATGAAATGGTGTAGTGTTTCTGCAACACCACATTGTCGGAAAGGCTCCCGAAATGTTTCCACCTACACACTCTTCCTGGCTTCACGCGTTAAATGTCTCTTCATCAGAACTGCATCCCTGCGAACGTTTCCTCATTCTTGTCTTTCACGCTCACAGTTCGCGTGTTTGTCCACCACAGAATGTTGCAGTGAATAAATATCATTTTATTTGTTTTTTCTTCGATTATACGTCTCACCTTTTCCCTATTATTTTCGTTTTTACCATGCGTATCCTCCTTCTGTATGCTCTCTTGTATACATCAATTCGCCCACTTTGAATTCGTTATCTTATTAATTACTTCTTCATTTGTCTCTTTTTGCACAGAACTTCAGTGATGGTGCAGATATAGGTTTACCAGTGATACAAGCCATCAATAGACTTTGAAAATCCGAGCTCATCGAGGATTCACGCTAGTATAGGAAAGTATATGGCTATGCATCCTCTGACTCGTTCTTAGAGGGTCGTTTTCTATCAGCGTTCTTAAAAGTATATGTGAAAACGACCGCTCTTAAGCTAAACTGGAAAAGCGCGGAACAAACAGTCCTCTCTGATAGGCTTCCTCTCACTTAAGACCTGCCATGACGATGCACTTCCTTCAAATTCCACAAATGAAGACCATCTACACGTGAAGGGGAAGATGGAAAACAATTCAAAACCAATGCGGAATCAGGAGCACAAAAAGTCCAGCTTAACGAAATAAGAGAAATCTCCTATGACGAACCATCCTGCAAGGAGACCAGGCAGTTACCTAGCGATGACCAACAATGGTCAACCAATCGTCGTCCGGCAAACACGGACGTACCAATCATTTCCGCTTTGCATATGCCTATATTTGCGCAAAAAGGTCTCAGGTGAACAAGGGAATCGGATTCCGTTTTTAGCAAATTACTACGTCAGCAACCGGCAATATATTTAGCAACATACGGCTGCTTAATCCACGGCCTTAACTGAGGGAAGAGGAGGTAGAGTAAAGAGATGCAATTCTGGCACCAATCGTCAGCAACAGTATTCGTTCTGCGCCCAGTTCGGCGTCTGATTGTTTTACACTAGAAGAAGGGGAGCTTTTTTATATGTACAATATGGCCCACCTGCATGTTTCAGTGAATAGATAAATAAATTAATAAATATTTATTTAGCCCCAACCGGGAGCAAGGCTCTGTGCATATATATTTTTGCCCTTAGATCAAGCTCACAGCACTGTTGAAATTGTTCAACAGACATCTCGACGATCATAAAAACAGGAATAAAACTCAATTTGAACAGCACGTGTGATTAGATTCGGCTCAGCTTTTATTGTGTTTCAGTGATCAGCTACATGGACGAGAAATGAAAGTGCAACACTTTGCATCGAAGGTCTCGTACGATTATTACAACACTGATCTTCCGCACCATTGAGCGTAGTGTTCTCATAAAAAATGCAGTAAAGATGACTACACTGCTTTCATAAACGGAAATCACAGGGCTCAAGGAGCAAATGAGGATAAAATATCCGTGTTCACCTTCGAGCACCCATAAACTCCCTCCCACTCGTGCTTGCTCTCTTTCGCATTCGGTCTGTTCCTATGTCAGAAGCGCAAACGACATCCCGCGTTCACTTTACAACTTTGTAAGTTTGAGCTCAGTTGATGAATTGCAACGGCAGAGCGGACTATACCCAATAAATCATCGACACCCGCTGAAGGCGACACTAGGCAGCAATGAAGAGGGGCTCTGTTTAAATGAACGGTTATGGACGACTTGCTGCAAATGCGCGCATCACGCAAAGGCTATAAAGAATGATTATGAGCCACCTATCAATGCCACAAATTTCATTCAGTGTGTTCTCATCGAACAGCAATAAATCAGAAATAGTTGATGCTGCTGAATGTTTTTGCGTGATTATGGCCCAGGTGTGTATATTGTTTTGATCGAAATGACAGACGACTGGTGTATCATTAAATCTACATAAAATCTGCATATGCAGTCTTCGCTCCCGCCAGTTAGACAACTGAGAGAAGTTGTCTAATTCAAGAATGTTTCATGACAAACTCATGAAGTATCTGTGCCATATGGAGCGCATCATGCAAATCTGCGCCGAAAAATGAGCGAAAACATGCAACAGCTTAACAGTGGTGCGTCAAAAGCTGGACGGTCGGATCGTTGATCTGCGTCAGCAGCGAGGCACTTTGCTGAAAGGGTGGTGGGGTTCTGCATGGGGAATTGAAGTCGAGAAACTAAATTAAAGGTTACGGTGAGGGAAAGGTTTAGAGGTGCAGTCACCTCCGAAGTCATTCGGAATTTGGAGGTGAAAATTAATTAACGAAGCTCAGCATCTAAAACAACTCGCGCTGTTCATTCAGAAGAATGGCAAACTTTCACGCAAATATGCTCCAAGCATACTTTATTGTAAATAGTGAGGCAGTTACGAGAGGTTGGCGGCAGCAACCCGTGGAAAAAAACGTTTCAATACACGTCACTGAAGTAGTGTAATAACATCTCGCGTTATTTCACAGTTCCCCAAGCAGTATATCAAATTCACTTCAACAGGCATATCGAGGTGATATTTACGTCCTTCGAACTATATCAAACAAAGAGGACAGCCTCTTGCCACACACCTAATCTTCGTTCAGACAAGAGCAGTCATGAGTGGCTAACGATTGCGCGATCCCTGCATAAATCGATAAGCGAATGAGTGACTTAAGACACAACGATTTTGCTTGGACTAGAGAGATCCAAACAGCCACACCGAAGGTGCCACCTGCTGAGTTCTTCTCATGGCCGCGTGAAAATACCTCGCTATGAATAAAGCCCCTTCTGTTGCCATCTACATTTTCGGCTTTATTCATCCAGAAAATTGCCTTTTCAGGATGGAATCATTTCAGTCAGTGGTGAAAAATTTGCGTTGTGTTGGAATTCCTTACTAAATGGCCACCGCTGCTGCTTGCGGCATATAATGATTGTTCGGAGTGACGGTGAGCATGACGCCATTTGTCACGTGCAAAGAAGAAAAGTTTGATCAGATTCAAGTTGGATTTTGTTTATAACGTTCTAGAAATAACAAATACTCCAAGAGCAATCACGTCCGAAGTGAGGACGTGGAGAGAAACGTTCCCGTGAACGATTTCTGACATATTTATTTCGAGTGTTTCGCCGAGGACACGAATTTTTAGTGCTCCTCACGAATGAATTGAATATTCCACGAACGATTCGATTGATCTCTAGCTAGACATCTGGTGCTCACTGTTCTCGTTTAGCGAAGCATCCATGTTCGAACCCGCAAAACGAATTAATGCCAGTTCCGTTTCCTCACCTTCCTCATTCGTCACCTCTATGACATTCTGCCGTTGTCTCCAGTCCTATTCCTGCCTTTTAGGTAAGGCGTTTGAGACTGCTCAAGACTCCTTTCATTTGACGTCAAATTCTGCACTCTGTGCCATTACCTCGTTCACGAGGACATCACTGCCAGGCACTTCCTGGAATCATAACTTTTTCGGTGCAGTGATTAATGGACACCAAACTGAATTCATGGACAACTGCGCACATATCTCATCTTCGCAGTAACACTCTTGCAGTGAGAGATGGAGATGCGGCCGTGTGAACGACGTTCGCTCTCTTTTTTTGTATTCTTCGATACTGCCCTAGATAGGAATATCCGGAAAGGTTGTTCATTAGCATGCAAACAAATGAAACTTAATCTTCCTTTTCATGAACGTTTATTCGAGATATATTGCAATAAGGTATTTGAGTACGGCAAAGGGAAGAAGGAGGTTTTCAGTTCGTTCCCATTCATTTTTTGCATGATGCAAAGTTTCATTGAGAGTCATCACTTGAGATCATTCTCCGCCGAGAAGATTTAAGTAGATGTGATTTTTCAGACTCATAAGAATAAGGGGCCAAAAAGAGAAGCAAGTCAGGTGTTGATCGTAACAGGTAGTTTAGTAGAACATAACCGAATTTTTATTTAAAGTAACAAGACGGCAGCTTTATTTTTTGCCGAGGGTGGAAAATTATGCACAGGAGGATGCTTCGTGACATCAAATTGAGTCTGCTTCCCTCCTGCCTACAACATCTCTTTATAGCATCAGATAGTCCACTGAGTGGTCTCACGTCACTCAACACTGTCACGTCTCCGCTGATCTGTGTGACTGTCTTTCTGGCGTTGCTCATGGTGATGCGAACAGGTGCCGAAGCCTTATACTTTATGAGAAACGAATGCATGTCCGAAGCAGCAAACGTGTATATATATATATAAATATACACAGCGTTGCCAGAGTGACATTGACATTTAGCTAAGCGAATCACCGAAAGCACGTAAAATGTCCGCTGTAGATTTTTTTCGCTTTGTCTCCCAACTAGTTAAAATATGAGTCAGTCGTTGCATAAGGGAAAGATCGACCATCTTGCCCATTCGAGATAACGATGCATTAAATGAGCGAGGTGAGGACAACTTCGACCTCGATGACATTCTCTTTCTCTGCCGATCCATGCCAGTTTGTGATTCCACCAATTCGATGTGCACTTAGTGCCCAGATTTCAAGTGCGACCCGTAGCGTCATCGATCATCCGTAACTGCCATCAGCAGAAAATAAAGATCGGTTTCACTGGCCTGGCAACTTCAGTTTCTATATCGGAAAACATTCCCTTACGCCTCTCACTTCGCTGTTTAGGGAAAGACTAAGGCAAGTGTTGTACTGGTGGGAACGGCTGTGGTGCCGCTGTTCGAACGATGCTCCATAAGTACTGCTAGAAGCTGCCATCCAACTTGCTTGCCAAGACTAGCCTTTTGGACATTTGAGCAACGCTCAAGTGGAATATGTTTTGCGGTACTATGACCACATTTCAACCAGCAGCCACCACGGTCCTTCACTTTAAAAAACCGACATTTTCTCTTCTCACCACCCCCTTCAGTTGAAAAGGAGCAGAAAATTCCCAACCAGAGCGGCGCGGTGTTCCCTGATTGCTCTCGTTACGTTCGTTGCTGAACGATGCGGCACCTGCCAGACTCTTTCTCTGCTTCTCTATGTACGACCATTTAATGAAATCGCAGCTTTTGCTCTGGATCTCAGGCTGTGTACGATTTGACTCTAAGGAGGGCTGTTCGAGGGTAATTGTTAAAGGTGGACTACATTCACGTACCCAGCCACTACTCATGTTTAAATGGCCGAACGTTGAGTGCGCATAAGTCCTTCAGTACTCTGTGCAGAGGTTTCGAAAAGTGTTCACGCTTTTCCTGGTACAGTGTGAAGTTTCTGCCTCGAACTGCTTCTTTGTTGTAGCTAGAATTGTCACAGATATAAAAATAGATATTACTTCATCAGAGGATTTTTGGGGATTAGCACGGTCGCTGTCCAATTTTTCATTTTTCTCGAGCATTTCGAGCGACCGGTGACCCACAATAGAAGAACACAAGGAGCGCCGAAGGGTTTGCTAAGCAGAGCATTATCCTCCATCTTCATGCATGCAAAGAAGCCTCCCAAATAGTCAGTAGAACGCTAGCGAAGAAGAAGTCCGGACGACTGGAGCTGGCCGGACGAATCCAAGGGGCCGAACGCCACCTCAAAACCTATAGAAATTGTGAACTGCTAGAAATTCTGCAACCCTGAGGCTTGCATGTCATTGCTTACTGAAATTGAACTCCTATTTGCAGCGTTTTATCCAAACTATGCAAGCGCGGAACCATCGTGCATGCACGTAAAAGAGCCCAAATTTCGTCTGCTGCTTATGTTGCGTGCCTCCCTCTTCTCCTCTCCCTTCGCAGTAAATCTGATAGAAACTAATAGCACAAACAGAAGGAATTATGTCTATCATTCTGGAAAATTTCAGGCGCTCGTTCTCGGCTCTTTACAGAATGTGTGGAAGAGAGGAGCCCCAAAAAGTCTAGTGTTACACTGACCTTATGAACAACGTCATGGATAGAAATGGCAAACAAAAACGCGAGAGAGATGCTTGGCTGCAGTTCATCTTCCGAACTCTTGGCTCTCATAAAGCATTCGTGGTTGCATTTACAGCTGCTAAAATTTTACCTCATTTCATAGCGAAAGAAATTAATTAACGAAATTAGCAATTACGATGCTCAACTAGGTGCTAAATAAATTTTGTTGCTTATATTAGGACGATATGAGAACACATTTTTAGATGAGCGGTTGTTGGTCTCGAAATTTCTTCTTCAAAGAAGTGAATATCCACTACCTCCATTTAAGTATTTGCTTATGTTATCAGTGTGCTATCAGTGGTTCCACCTATTGTGATCTATTTGGAATTGCTCAGTTTCACTTCACCACGATCATCATTACGAAAGCGAAAAGATAGAATTGCCACAAGAACGTCATCCATATGTGTTACTCGACATCCTGAATTTACATTAGAGTAGATGCTTAGATCCATCGCAGATCATACCCACTTTTCTCTGACATTATTACAGCACTAATTTCAAGTCTGTGATATTTTCAAGATGCAAAAATTCACACAAAAGTAGTTGTGTGGATTAGACGACAAGCTTTACTTACATAAGGTACGCACATGAAATTGTTGAATAATGTGGCACAGGATTATGCTGAGGGAGAAGCGCATAACCAATGAAAATTACGCTATATGATGTACCCATCTTGAAGTAGAAAACGTACTTCTTGGCGAAGATAACAGCGTATCGGTGAGCTCCATCATTTGGAATTGAATTAAGGCAAAACTCACCTAACAACTTAGTGGTGGGATGTAACTTTTCAAGGTAATTTATACTGCATCTGCCTGGGTGCTACGGCGGGTACCTCCCAAGGAGTCCATTCATCATATTGGTATGTTCTATGCTCAAGATATGCTTCATCAGACGAATCGCCATCGAAGTCTTCCACATCTACCAACTCGTCGGCTCTTTCTGGTGGTCTCCACTGTGGTAGAGCTTTTGAGGCGCAATCGATGCGTTCCTCTTCGCGTTGCCGCTCATAATACTGTTTTTCAAATTGCGCAACACGCTCGAGTGTTTGAGCATCATCTTGTTCCATGCTGTAGATGTAACAGTCGATCACATGCTGTTGTATCGAATGAGCATTCACTGCTGCGGACGGCCTTCTGCAAAGCACAAAGTTTAATAATAAAATTAAGCAATAATTTCTTGCCCATGAAAACAGTGTTTCTTTAGTGTGTGTGCATTGTCATGCCCGCATAAGCGTCTCTGGATTTTTCCGATTTTATGAGGATTGAGTCATCTGCTAAAACGTGGTGTTATGTGACCAGTGAACACGCTTCATTGCAATCTAAGAAGTCGCCGAAGGGGAAAAACTACTAGAATATCGTGAAGCATTAAACTAATGGGTGACAAGTTTGCTGGAACGCGTTTCGTAGTGTGAGGAGAGTGCGTGGAAGGGTTGGGAGATGGCGTTGAGAGTGGATTCCTCAATGGATTCCTGCATTATTAGTGCTTCCTAAGTTTCACATTTTGTAGATTGGTCCTCCTTGACAGTATCAAAGAACGGAAGCAAGGAAGAAAGCATCGAACTTAGGCGACAAACAAAACCCGCAATTTGAGGAGGGGGAATGCAGAAAGTTGCAAAATCAGTGACAATTGTGTTGTAGAAGGAACGTAAAAGGGAAGTTCGACTGAAGGTGAAACCAGTTAAGTCAACGGTGATCATCGAATTTTGTAGTCGTTATGGAGCTTTTTCCGCGTCGTTCATTCAAATAACAAGAAGGGCTAAGCTCCAGCACTGAAACTTTTCATAGGACCATCTAGAATAGTTCTCTTGTCAACTGAAAATGAGAACGCAACATACAACTAACTCTCTTCAAGGTTTCAATCGAAGGCTTAGTATTAATCCATAAAAACATCTATCAGGCGCTTTATTCAACCATTTGCGTTCTACGTTGGTAGTGCACCTCGCTTTACAGATCTTCTTTATAACATTGAGGTGATTTATGTGGAATGTATGGTGGCCTTATTTGATGAGAAGCAGTGCTCTTTTGTTCTCTGAGGCATTTATTGCACTCTTCATTGTTTTTTGAATGGTGGGATTGATGGTGAAGATTTGGTGGGATTAATCCACCCACTTTAAACGCTGAATGGACCTTTATATAAAGAAACAAAATGTGCTTCAAGTGCCACAAAGCCAAACAGTCATCGTGTTGTAAGCAATCGCTGTTTTCGAGGGAACTTCATGTGCTAGTCGGGATTTCGCCATAAGCAAGCAAGAGGGAGGAAGGAAGAGATCCTCTCCCTCCCCCTTTCCCCTTAGCGAATGACGGAATCCTTGTCGCTCAATAGTAAAGTCGTTGCAAGAACTGAAAGCCACAATTAGGAACATTCTAAAGAGCATTAGAAGCTCTATCGGAATCAATCACAATATGACATAAAGATGGAACTTTTGTATAACATCAAGCCCTTACATGGCTTGTTTAGTGAGCTTTTTCCCATTTTCTACTAATTCATCCACCAATTTATATTTCTTTACCCTTTTAAAACCTTTTTTGGCCTTTAGTTGAACCCCCAAACATAAATATAGGCGACAATGCAATTCATTCCAACTGCTCCTCATTTAAGAACCTGATTTCATATAAAATTTCCTTTCTATCTGAAGTTATAACTGATTTTGAAAGTTTTTATCACCGTTTAAATGAAAAGTGGACCTATTTCGGCCCCCATACGGATCGGATTAGTGCAAACCGATGGGACCGATGCGGAGAGTGAGGATGCATCAGCCCAATCGTGAGCGTCAAATGTGGAGTCGTGTAGACCTTTCTTTGCTTTGCCCTACTCGTATGTCGTGAGACGCAAAGCAGGTGAAACTGCATCACAAAACCATTGAGGTGATGTTCAGGACGTCATAGGAAAAGCTCAAGACAATTTGGGAGCGACAGGAGTTGGTGTCTTCGTTGATAAACTTGTGAAAATGACCTTTCAACGTTACAAGTAATGCCTTAGCACCCTAGGGAACTTCACCGAAGTGCCAATCATTAAACAAAATTGCTCGCCGACATCCATTAGATAATGCTCAGTTTAACTAGAGTCCGACACCTCACAGAAACAGTGATCTTTTGCTTATGTCCTCTCGGACTTCCCGAAACAGCATAACATCAAAGGATATTTTCAGAGGGATTCTCATCCCTTCACCGCTTTTCGACTTCGATAGCACGTCCTCGAGGCGCAAAAAGTGGGCACTTTATTTTGTACTATGAAGCACGTCACTGGGCTGTATGATGATCCCATCTGCCAGCGAAATGCAAGACTCTCTTCTGTGGTAGTCTCCTTACATATTTTACTACTTCAATAAATGCGCCTCCACCTTTCCTCTTTCCTCCCCTTGATAGCATTGGAAAGAGCAAAGGCCTTCGTCGCTTGTCTGCGGTCAGCAGGACGTTAAGAACGTTAAGTAAAAACGTTAAGCAAACTAGATCACCTCACAGGAGATGGAACGACATCGACTGTTTTTAAGCATCGGAAACTTGGCATCGTGCAGATTAGGCCATCATTATTTTCTTTCGTCACAGAATCTTTGCTTGTCTCGTTTTCCTCCTAAAAGAAGCAACTCTTCTAGAGAATGATAATCTTTGGTTATTTCTTTGAAGAATGCGAAGCGTTCACTGTCAGATTTCACTCTAGTGGCAGAAGAAACACCTAGTTGTTTCCGTCACACGGCGAGGTGGAGCCGAGGAAAACCGCAAAGGAATGCAGGCAAAGATGTGACCTCGAGAGGCGGTTTCTCTTCATCGTAAGCCTTCATAAGCATGACAACGTCCACTATTGTAGAAGTGTCAGAATGAAATGAGGACACCTCGTCATCATCGGTCATTGTATTTGACGTCTGCAACGAGTTATCTGCACCGCTGAGACATGTTGACAGCTCATCTGAAAGTTTAGTCTGTTCGACTCCATACCCACTCGTTTGCTTTAATGTTGTCCAGAAGTGAGGAGGAGGAATAGGCGATGTACAAGGTACCGTACTCGGAAGTGTTCTCTGAGTCGTGGAGATTCTTGACATTCTCTTTAAACTGTTCATGGAGAAGGCAGCAACGACGCAAACGGCTCAACGACTTCTAAGGAAAACAACCGCATAACGGGAAGAAATGGGAGAGCGCACCAGCAAGGAGCACACAGCGCAGATATATGAAGCTTCTGGTGAACAGTACGCTATCGACAGTTCTTTGGGAGGGCGAGCGGAGGGGAGAAGATGAAAATTATGGAAGGATTTGTGACTGCACGATGGGAACGGAGTCGGGATATCCTATGGTTTGTCCAGTGGTCGTGCTGCCCAATAGTTTCATCATTGACTAAATTTGCGACGTGCGGGATCAAGACGCAAGCACCCTTGTCTTAACACACCGCCCAACAGATGCGCCTGAGACCGCTCGGTCTGCATTATTTATGCTAACTGCATGAGTGCCGGAGTGACCTAAAGCACTCCTAATTAACGAAGTTAGTAAGAGAAAAATAAATGTGTTATGTTTATAATAAAAGTAAAGAAAGTAGCGGAAAGGATGAGCGCTTTGTTTTGCCTCTCGAGAGGGAAATACGCGAACAGATGCATGAGAACCCGATGGAGAAGAGATGGGAACTCACTTCCCCAGTCTTATCTTCCAAAGCTTACTCGGGGAGATGTACTGTCGCTCTCCCGTAAATCAGTATTCTCTCATGGAAACTCAAGGTGGATTTAACAGACGGCTAAGCCGTCGGCAGCTCGCTTCTACGAAATGCCGTCGTACTCGCATTTCTACAAAAGCGTCGAAGTCACATCTTTTCCTCTCCTACAACGAGCATTGGGCGGGAAATAGCACTCTACCGGTTTTAGGGCCGTAACACCATAATCATTAAGGTATTGCGTTGCTATTGCCCATCTCTTCCGTACGAGTGCTTAAAACATACTAGAGACGGCCTGCTCGAGGAGTTAACGAAGCTTCCGTTGCGGTGTCACACATTTTAGACGGTGCTTCAGTAGCTTCAGACTACCACCGTCTTCTCGGCTGTGTATTCCTCGTCAGTGATCAAGCGTCAATATCTCCCTCATTCACCTATCACCTCAAAACTGCAACAGCTGCACCTTTGATCTGCTGCTCTACCCGAGAACTACTGAACTCGAACTTTGTGCCATTAATCGTTGCTAGAGTTAATGTCAGATATGCCTCGTTCAGCATATATGAAGTGGCGGCCACTTCTCAGTACAACACAGGGTGGAGTACTTCAGCAGCTGCAAGGAATGTGGGGCTGCATGAGTGAGCAGGCTATTTCATAGTGAAATGTTTACCTGCACGCTAAGAACATCAAACCTTCTTACCATACGCGTCGCTTTGCAGGTTATTATGAAAGAGAGGTGGTCGGCCTTTTCCGCAGGTAGCGTTCAGCTCAGATGTCGTCGTCACATCCACTTCGCCAGTGTTTTGATAATCTGTGTTTTGTCTCCCTACACAGAGGAACGTTGTTACTGCTACGACTTATAATTCTGGAAAAATGTGGGTGAACGATAAAGCGGTAATATTGTGGCCTTGATGCAGCGGCAAAGTACCCGGGAATATAGGCGCAACTTCAGCAACCGGTTGATTTGGTTCGGCCACCATCCTTCAAATCCGTGCCTTTAAACGTGTCGACAAGCCACAGCGACACCTTACCGTCTCAAATGTAACCTGCTCTAACAATGATCTCCAGCTCTTTTTCGAGATCGAAATATAGAATGATTCCATTATTTGCATTATTTTCAGCCGGTTGAATCCGGCTCTGAAATTATGGAGCAATAGCTGCGGCTTTAGTTAGAGTAATCGCTACTGTATTCTATTCAGGAGAAGCCCAATCCTTTCACTCTTATTTACTTAAGCATCGTTAGTGAAGCCTCATTATTGATGCCTAGTCGCCTGAAAGGGAGATAGATTGAGGCATGGGCAGCTACTTGAAAACAGTCAAATAGTAGCAACATGCTTCTGATTGTTATCTTGTGAACTTTGTAAGGAGATGAGGCTAGGATATTCGTGGCGATTTTTCCGAAATAGCGAGTGATTCTTCCAGCAGAGGTGAAGCGAACGTCTATTCCCAAGGCAAATGAAGACTATTAAATGAAGCCGTCGAGTAATCGAAGTAGGAAGGGTTCGCTGCAGGAGGAGAACCGTAAAAAGGCAACGTTTCATATCAGTCGTAAACATTAACAGCAATTCCGTAGTAAACATCAACTTTTACATAACACTATTGCACTTGGAAAAGATTCCATCCAACTCATAGTTGTTTACACTCTGTTCAGGTGTTTACTATTTATTCCAATGAGTAGGAGATTATTTCACCGATATGAAATGTCTGCAAATGTTGGATGCCCACTTCATATTTTTCAGGAAGGTCATCCATAAGAAAGAAACTTCTTTTGCAAACCATTCACGTGAAACCGTCTATGAGCCATGGCATTTCGGTACTTTGCATGAGCTATCTATCGTTCAACACTGCAATTATGTCCCACCTCAATGAGGTTACTCGTTATCACTTCAGTAATTCTCTCTCAGCAGATTATTTCATCTAAACACCTAAAGTTTTCACCTGTTGAATATTACGTTCTGCTCATTCTGACCGGAACAAGCAGAGGTGAAACTTCCATGAGCATGCCAGTAGGGACAGCTGTGAGCCTAGTGAAAACAACATGAGCACAACAAAATAACCATTTATTGATGTCACCCCAACCACGCAAAACACTGTTCAATAGCTCAGACTCCACCTCATAAGCAGTTCTACCACCTTGCATGCAACTAGGTAAACTAGTGCCTATCCAAACAATCAACTCTGCAACTACGTCGTTCATTGACTCGTGTTTAAGCATGTGACCTGCTGCCTAACACATCGCAGTTTTAATCAAAAGCCTCATATATCATTCGAGGCTTCAGTCTAAACCTCACTGCTCAAGACCTTATAGTTAATTCGACAAACCATTGAAAAACCAGAGGTTGAAGAGCTTCGGCACAACTTTCCTTCTGCCGAGCAAATTCCTCCGTCACAGCGAGGGAATGCGGTCTATTAAAATATTCATTGCAAGCACAGTACCTCATATTATACGCCTCTTTGAGTGATACTTCGCTTTTCTCTTACATTCATCTGATTCTGTTGGTGTGATTTGTGCCGATATCGGAACTAATTCTTTATATATATTTTATCTTATTAGTTCCACATGGCTGTCTTTAAATGCTCACATATGATGGAATCTCTCTATCGACCTTCATGAGCCGATTGCTTATAGAGTTCCCTTCGCCTCTATCGATAGTGATGACAAAATAGCAAAGATAAAGTGATCATTTCGAAAGCGTCCCATTGAGTACACATCGACGACGTCAATTTGAGGAACCAATGGAAGAGGAGACTATCTTGTGAACGTTGACGCCACCTCAAATAATCACTGTTTATCTCTCGCAAGTTGCTTTAAATGATGCAAATCGCACTCGTCGGAGTTGAGTTTATAGCTCCGTGGAAGATTATGCGTCCATTCATACGCCATACCCCTCCCCCCCCTCCCACTAGTCCTTTATTTCGAATTATAGTAACAAAGTTTATTCATCACGTATATAAGGTCAGTTGATATGCGACAGCGGCATTTCAGTAAGACCGCTGCTAGAAAATCGTTTCATGCACAGTCTCAGCCGAATCATGAACAATGACTTCGGAAACATCTTCGACACAACTTGACGCTAAAGGGCAAATACCGATCCTTTATAAGAAGTGAGGAGTCTCACCTTCAGATCGGATCAGAGCTGAGCAGCGTGGTAGCGTACTACCGCCTGATCAAAAAGCCCGCCGTTATGGGCATGAAAAGATCTGATTTGGAGCCCGGTGCCGAGGACCACCGAATGTGAGTTCCTGAAAATCCATTTTTCTCGTTCACGTATGTTATTTGGTAGAAACTCTTCATCCGCTCCGTGAAAAGAATCGATACAGTCCGTCGTCCGGGATATAAATTTCCATTTTATGTAAGGCAGCTCTCCGATATATAATGCGCACTCGACAAGCCAAATCGATGGTATCGTTCGGCAAATACGCCATTGAACATCTTCATCGTCTACCTAGCTCTCGATTATCGTCCAAGGTTGGGTTTAGTGGTCTCAGGAAACAGATAAGACTTTTGCTGTCCACACCACCCTCATATCCGATAGCTACTTTGCAGCTGACGTATCGCCACACCACACCTACGAACCGCCAAAGAGCTGCCACTGCAATCAATTCGCTTTCATCGATGGCAACATCGAAAGAATTTCCCGCAAATATCTGCACGTGAGTTGGATGGACAAGCCCACCCGATGCATCCATACATCCAAGGAATACAAGAATTCATTACTGGAACTACCGCACCATTTGCCGTTCCAACTCCACATTTGATTACTACGGTGTTGTGATTATTACGATTACCAGATTCCATCTCCCTGATGGTTGGCACCAAAATTTTGCCTCTTACAAAACCTCAGGAGGAGCTAGTCCAACCTGAGGTCTGGCTCAAATTTCACGGGATAACCACCGTTTGATGATGAATGACGTCGTTCGCGAAGTCGGCAATCGAAATCGGTGACATTCAGCACTGAGCGCAAAAAAAAGGAAAGCACAGTCCCTGTCTCGCCTGCATAGAATTTTTTCGGACGCTGCAAGCAACTTGCAGTCGAATCGGCGGGGCATTACGTTGGCTGCAAATATGGAAAAAAACTGTCCATCTCCAGATTCTTCCATAACAGCCGCATCTCCCGAAACCAGCAATTTTACGAGAAACCGAGAACTAAAGTTTATTCCTTGCTATCTGAAGCCCTCGGTTAGCTGAGCTACAACCGTACACTTCAAATATTAAAAAAGAGCCGAAAGCATAACGCCTCTCACATCGGCGTTTCACTGTCACATCAACTGGTCTAACTTATAAGTCTCAGGAAATCAGAACTGGTCGACAATAGCTACTTCCGTGCTTAACGACCGCGCTGAAGTAAAAGAATGATGCAACGCAAAGAAACAATACAATGAATTGACGCTATGAAACAATACAACAGAGCAATGCGATTATGTCGATCAAGATAGCTTAGCCGCCTGATCGGTGTACAAGGAACACACAATCATATATGAAACCCACTGGCATTTAGAAGATATGGTTCTCACTCAATGCAAGCAATTCATCGAAACTCGAAAGTGAATAGTGCCGAGAAGACCATCACCATATTACAATGCCGAGAAAGCACTTCTGCAAAGCAACCACGTGTTAATTTTCACTTTCACATTTTCAGCAGGCGGAGGCGGAAGCCCGCATGCGAAGTTATTCCTGCATTACGCTTCGTCAATCCCAACAAATCGTACGCCTAGTGCCTCTCGCTGCTTCTTATTATGGGAGCCAAAAAAAGCAACATATATCCACTCACTGCCGACGTATAATTTATAGGAGCATATCCAAAACACATCTCTCCTTCTTCTCCCTTCAGTCTTTCATTGTTTCGAACGTCGGGTCATTTTTTAGGCAAGTGATCTACGAACCTATCAGCCAGCCATCAAAAAATCCTCAGCTCTATGAGATGTGAAAATTTCCCAAATTTACAAGTGAATGAAATTGCCGCAACTAACAAAAATACAAAAATACGAGCAATAAATGATATCATTGAAGTATGCCCCCATAGTTGCGCACAAATTGCACTGAAAAAGAAAAACACCACCATCTACTCTTTACCGGCTTTCTTCTACTGTAAACACATCAAGTTCATGTCCCCAAAACAGCTCTTCGAAGAGTGACAACTGCACCACTCCAACTTTATCACCTACTATCGTATCAAAGGTCAGCCTTCAATTTTTCTTTCATATGTGCCGGCAAGATGCGCGACTTAAAATGACCGAAATTTCAGAAATGGAATAGAAGAATACGCAGCAACTTGCGCTGAAACATGGCGATTTATCTGTAGAGTTCCACAGCTGCTGTATTCTCGCAAGTGATTCTCATCGATGGATTTCATACTCGCTGAACAATACCGGGCTTCCCTTTCCCTCTCGGCGCAGAGCAACCAGAAAGAAAAACGCCGTCAATGGAGAAATTCCCACCTCCCTAAGCATTCCTTCATGCTCATCGTCAGAGTTTTGCACCCTCTTGAATTATTGACTAAAATTTCGTTTCTTTGATGTGGGGCAACTCATAACAGTTCATCATTAATGCGACGAAACCGTCTAAAGCGCTTACACTGCTGACCTCCCTCAATATTTTGAATAGCCACTGCATTTTTCTCTGCTTCCATCCATTTTCGAGCAAGCGCCAGAAATTCCTTTCTCCAAAGCCACTGAATTCCTGGAATCTGATAACGGAAGAAAGTGGCAACAAAGTTTCATGAAATAAGTCATAGATTCGGCGCAACTGCCTGACAGATCAATCGTCTTCCGCATCATTCGGCAAGCCAGTTGGACGCCGTCGAAAAACCCGCGAGCCAACCTTCCTTCGCTCTGTTAAAACCTCTTCCTTTTGCTCATCCAGAGCAGCTGCCGGCTCAACTCTGAATGAATAAATTACTTAAAAGCGACGACGTCGAATATGAACGTTAATCACTTTATAAAACGAAAAATAAGGATGAAATGTTAATACAATGCTTTGATATGGGAAAGCTTCAACTGCTCAACGAACTCAGCGGCGGTGCAAACCTCTAAAACTTTGACCGTTTGAAATAAGCCTTAGGGTTTGAATAGATAAACGCAGTCTCCAAATCAGTGTTGAAAATGCAAACAATATCAAATTCAGAAAAACTCTGATGAAGAGCGAGCCTTCCCCAGCATTTATAAAGCAACTGGCACTATGAAATATCAGTTGCTTCAAATGAATCACACCGCATTTTTCATTCTGCTGCCTTAATTCATCAGAAAACTCACTTCTTGAAAAAGGAACGGAATGTAGTAAACTGCAAAGAAAATCCCCTCCGTTCCCGTTAAAGAATCAACTGAAAATGTCATGTATAAAAATGAATGAACAATTGACAAGCAAACCTATCGGAAGCGAGGTAATCTTCCTTTTCTTTCTCTCCTGGTCCCACCTCATCTTCAGGCCTGCTATCCAATAGCTTCGGGGCGACGAAGTTTTCGAGGTAGATCGGCGAAGAACGGCGTTTCCTATCGACAACGAAATCACAGCCATCACCGAATTCCTGGAACACAACTTTGATCAAATAATCCTCAAACAAGCAAGAAAAAGCATAAATGATAAACTGAACATCAAGAACATAGGAAAATATGACTCAATCATCACGTTGACAAGGTAGCGTGATAAAAGAGCCGAGGCACATGTATATTTGAAGATGGACAGGTTGACTGCTCATGCATAAGAAATATCAATAGTGAAGTGGAACCCCTCCAAAGTGAAGAATCGCGAAAAATCAAACTCTCTTCGCCTGGATGTATGCTTCATACATTCAGTTTTCGTACGTTTACACTAAGAACGCGAGAGCAGTAAAAAAATGTGAAAGAGCAACACCAAGGAACGTGGATCGTAGACAGCATATATGGTCTCGCGTGCTATTAAACATGCTATAAAATATAACGGTCATTTAACACTCAGAAGTTAAGCATCTGACCCGAAAAGGTGGCGGAAGATAGAAGGGTGCAGAAATCGAAAGCGCATCGAAAAGAATAGCCTTGAGATGTGCAAAAGATGGCGCTTAAAATTCTACAATCACTGCTAATTATAAACAAAAACAATGGCGGCAGCATAAAACTTACTTTACGATCAATTTCGACGCTCATCGCTGATCGCTGCTCATCTTTAACGGCATCGTTCATCTCCGACAGGAAGTATGGCACGCCAAGAGCCTCTCTCGACTGCGCGCACAACATTTCATTCAAATCACGAATCCCTAACTTTGCACAAAATTCTGAGGTCTGTGGATTCCTAAAGGAAAACACATCAATGTTATAGACTCTAAAAAGCACGTAACATCGATCGGCAAGCTCTACATTGATAAAAGCAAGAGCGTAGTAATTTTCGGCACGAATCTGACGGTTTGACAAAAAGCACCTATAGAGTTCACGTGCAGTGAATTCGTTTGAGAATTAAACACCCTAACGGAACTCTAACGTGACACCATACGTAGATGGCGCGAGGCATCAACAATGTTCGTGTTCACTTCGACAGCAGCAGAAACGTTTTGTTGCAAACAGCCCTTATGCCCAAACACTGCTGCTCTAAGAAATACAAAAGATCCTAAAGGTTGAAAGAAGGAAATACAAATGGTTAGCTGAAACATAAAGAAAACCTAATAGGGCTAGTATGGACTCTTCTTCTCACTTAAAATCATCCACTCCCACCTTCTCTTCATTCCTTTTCAAGCTTCCATTCTGTTTGCTCATGCATCGTTGAACTAATGGAGGCAGTACCGACACTGATTATTGGTTTAAGAATGATGCCGCTTAGTTCACTGCCCATTTTTGGTCATTCCTGCATATATCCAATATGTATAGGGCACTTTATTACAACTACACAAAGGACAATAAAATCGGAGAGCGATGAAAAAATGAAGAGCGGAAGCAAAAGAGAGGAAATATGCAAAAAATTTTCTGCAAACCTCGAAACGACAGAACTAACAAATAAAATTCAGGTGAGCAGTACCTGTAGTAGGATTCCGACTTAACCATCAGTGAAGGATCGTATGGAGGTGCAGTTCTACGAAAGTTCTCCGGTATTCTAAAGTCATCATCAAACAATTTTTCCACCACTCTGACCTCCTCTTCCGTGGGTCTGTAATCCCAACGTTCACCGCAGCTGCTGCCGCACTGCGAAGGCATGTATGCCGTCTGCAAAACAATTCGTTACACATTTTCATCTCTGTCTGCCTAACAACTAACTCTCTCAGCGTCACCAAAAACGCTTGGGCGACAACTCATAGTCTCATATGATCTCGATATCGCGAAATTTCTCCATAACTTCTTGCATAGATCACGAAATTTCACAACTATCAAATTTCTAATCACTTGCTCTTCCTCTAAGTAGACTGTCTATGAATCCGCGTAAATATATGAATGTTTAAACGTACAGATGAATAAAAGTCTAACATTTTAAGCGAACTGTACACTCACGAAAGGGCGAGACTGAATTTCAGCAAACGTTGGCCATATCATTCACAAATTACACTCTGCAGATGCAAATGACACTGACTAGCGACACCTTATCGACATAACGAGTTTTTAAGGTCACTACAAAGAATTCCTAATATGCTCGTCGAAGAGAAAATTTTCTGCAATACATTTCTGAAGAAATTGTTTTTCGAATAGTCCAAGGCACCTAGTGTGGAATGCTGATATTGCTTTCTTCATCACTAAAACTTTGCGCACATCCCACTCAACAATGAACACTGCAAATCCTACTCAACAACCTCCAAATGAATTCGTTAAAATATAGAAAAGAGAAGAGAGAAAGAGGAAGATACACGTTTTGTGGCATCGGTAAAGCTATCTGTTGCCTTGAGGATTGCCAACCAGACTGGATCATACGATAGGCACATTTCGGCATTCTCATCGACATCGAATTCCAATGCCTTAACATTTAGCAACATAATTCAAGTAGTTCGGTGAAATCTAAATAACGCATTCCATTGAATGTACCAAACGATATCACAAATTTCCAGTTGCAAAGTGCTAAAAAATATGCGACCTCACACCGACAGAACTTTTTCATTCAAAGGAAAAGTGCCTTTCTCATTTCCATGGCTATAATTAAGACAAAAATAACTGTCGCCTTCTTTCCGCCGAATTACATCATTGATCGCTAAACTAACTCACTCTCAATTGATACTTCTCTAATAACAGGTGTACGAAATCGTTACTTAACATACCAGAAGCATAAACCATCATACAGATCTTCACATACGCTTAATGGTCAAACACGCACCTTTACTGAAAATCAAACAATCCATACTTCTTTTTCATTGACCATATAAGACAAATTAATTTACAAAAAGTGGGCATATCAATATTTTATGATGTAAAAGTCCCATTTAGGTAGAAGGAACAGTGAAAAGCGAACGTTTCTATGTCTGTTAAAGATGTTTTCAAAAAAAGCGATGGAGGCATCGCAAAATCGAAAAAAGAATGCTTAGGGCAAAAGAGGAGAGGAAGAAGAGGGGGAAGACGGCGGAAACAGCTATGAAAGCGATCATTTGTCTAAGATGCTATAAATAAGAAGTAATCACAGTTGTTACCTGTATGAAATGTCTTCGAGGTAGCGGTTTGTCAAGAGAGAGGAATCGTGTCGGTTCAGGCGCAACAGCTTCATCCCCATCCCCTTGATGTGATATTAAAGCCGCGAATTTACAATGCAGATGTGCTGCGAGCCAATAACGTGGTCGAATATCCTATAACGAAACATTCAGGCAGCACCGACAGAACACAAAAACTCTCCAAGAGTCCGCACCTTCTCGTTCGGAGAAGCAAAAACGACAGTGAAACAATTCTGATGGAAACGCTATTAAAACATTTTGCTCAAATTATTTCATCCACTACGAATCTACAGAGCGGAACCTAATTGAACGCTGCATATAACGAAGATAATGACAGCGATCAGAGAAAACTTCAACTGTCACTGACAATGGGCATTGCGAATTATTTCACCAAATACTTAATCGAGAACGCACTTATCCGATCAAATGTGCATTGTGGCATTCCGAATTCCCCTCTTCCTCCTCCCTCTTCTCCTCGCATAACGCCTCTTCTCATTTTTCGAGAAGAATGCTTAACTCTCTCACTGCCTTTCTTGATTGAAACCTTAACTTCACTCTTCACTGATAATATAAACATATCGCTAAACAGAAAAGAAAGATGGGAAAAAACTTTCAGCTCCCGAAAATTGAAAAAAAAAGAGTCCTGCTTGAAGTTGTGGATATCACTCAAGATTGGTTTCACTTTAGGTGAAATCATTCAGCCAAGATGCCCTTTCTTCTGCTCTTCCCTCTATTATAGCGATCGCATACATATTTCGATGTATCGATCACACGTTGAGGGATCATTTAAAATTCCCGTCATAAAGACCGGAAAAAATTGCGAGAAATTTCTCTCCGAAATTCGCCGTTGCCAATGTCCATAAACTAAGATTTATCCAACCTTATCGTGATATGAATAAATAATAAGAGGCAACGTTCGCCAAATCTAATTGTTAGAACTGATGTGAAAATGAAAATAAAGAAAAGAAAAACATCAGCATGAAACTAAATTCTCCGCCATAAACATGGAATTGATTCTTTCACTTCATCCTCCCATTGTGAAACTGTAGACTGTTCCACTTTGCTCTCATTCATATTCGACACAGGCATCAACTTCAGGTCATCAAAAAAGCTCATTACAAACAATGCTGTCTAATTCCCTGCCCTTTAAGCCCCTGCTACATGCTCCCTGCCATATCATTCACGTACAAATTACTTGACTTTCAATCCATGAGTGAATCTTCTCGAGCTTCTACTACTGCCGCTCCTCCATGTTGAATGCCGAGATGTCTGACGTCTGCTCCACTGGGCGCTTCATGAATCCCTTGCTTCTGTCGTTCCGCTGTTGTTCAACGTTGCATGCTTTGTCATTCTTTTTATCCATGTTCGCATATTTTCTCATCTTGATAGGTCCCCCTCCTACATCAGACTGGATGAATTCAGTGCTCCTGATTTAACACAAATAACAATCGCAACCAAAACGGAGACTCACATGAAGTAGACTCATTGTTGCTGGATTGCCTAAAGCGTTCTTTTCAATATCCTCTCTGAAGAAGGGCTTCTTTTTCAACAATTCATCCACATCACCATATTCGGTAATACCGGCTGGCCAATCATGGCTCACCATAATATCAATAGGTTTTTCTGCAATCAAGAGCTCATCAGCTAACATATACCGTCGTTACACGTCCATATCCAGCTGACGACTACCTTGCTTCAATATTAAGAAAGGCAAAACATATCACTCGATTAATCCGACTGCAAATCGCCTTAATCAGAATTCATCGGCGATGTGGCGCTAGGATTCTTCACAGCATCGCTCTGATTTCTTCCACAGTTATTTTAGCCTCAGAAAAAAACTTCCTGAAGAATGCTGATCGCTACCTTAAAGGCAACCCTACGAAATTCTCACAAAAATGGGAAACCACTATTTTTAGATGAGCAACTCCATTCACCTAAACTATATCACTAACATTTTAAACAAAAAAATCCGAATTCCCTTCAATAATTTCACTGTGTCGCGTATCATTCAATACCGTTGAAGGGTTAGATGGTTTAAAATGTGAATGAGGAAAGGTAATGGCGGGGGGGGGGGGGGGTATGCGTAATATAACTTCGCAAACATCACAAATAATAGCAACTTCATCACTGAATCAAAGTGCGCTATTTGTGAGAGCCATTCATTGTGGTTCTCAATTCTCAATATGAACGCTTCTAATGAGGGAGAGAGAGGTCGAAATGCGGCGACGGATGTGTTATCACCAACATTCTAATTTGACCTCTCATCAACTTTGATTTGGACGGTCATTGAGTGACCTTTGCCCATTACATCGGTGGCTAAATTACACTAGGAATCCAAAACAGTTTTTGCATAGAAATTCCCACAAAGACGGTGAATGCCAACGTTAGCTGAGCTATGGACAAACTGTTCTTCGAAAGCCGAGAAGTGGAAGGTCGAAGCAACCTCTTTTCAGAGGCCTCAAAATCCTCCCTCTCTGCCGTGCTGAGAAAGCGTTGAGTCTCCCTTAAGGGGACGAGATTAACACTATAGAACAAAAGAACTTGCCGGCTGAAGAATTCTTCGGTCGTAGTTGCTTTAACCGAAAAACGTCCACTGAGCGTACATGATACGCAGAAACCACTCCACCATACTCATGAAACGGCGGACGCTCCCAATGACCTGCGAATGTTCCCTTCATAATATAAGAATACCGAAAAAATCCAGCAAAAGAGTGTTCCAGGAATTCGGCAATATTAACGAATAAAATGAAAACACTCTAGAAAACGCCGGTTAAGCTGCTAAGGGCATTTTATTTACGGGAAGATACATCAGAGCAAATTACCTGCAAAAGAAGATAAATGTCTTAGACGTAAGAAATACTCTCCAAACTTTTAAAGCACTGAAGGAGGAAACTTCCGAACTCAGCCCCAATGATACAGTTATTGATAGACGCTTTCCGAAGGCTATATTCCCTTAGGGGAGAGTTGAACGAAGAAGAGAAAAGCGTTGCGGGATTTCTTCGGATCTTTCAAAAATGTCCACCGCATATGGAATGAACAGACAACAGATCCGTTGTGCAACCACAAGATTCGTTCAAAATTCTATCCAATAAAATGCACGTTTAATTCAACGAATATATTTTACATCAGAAACGGTTGAAAGGATTGAAGGAGAGTGAATCCTTCATGATACCCTCCCTTTGAAATATTCGCTAAATGAAATCATGTATGGTCAAGAAAACAAATAAATAAAGCATTAATAGGTATCACGTTTTCCACTACAACATCACCATATTGCCTAAACATTCGAGTATAAAATGAGCAAGAAAACAATTCCCAATGTCCACACATAAATAATCACCCTCCTTCGAAAGATATATCTATTCTCTGAGCATCTTGATATCTTACCAGTGTAGTAGTGGTGCTTATTAAAAATACCCGACAGACCAGCGATTCGCAAGCCTGCGAATTGAACAACATTCGCATGTCCCATATAGAATATCCTTGGGGCTACCCAGCCACCATTTGGAAGCTCTTGAAGGAATCCTGATGCCTCGTGATTGCCACCAATGAAGATTGTCAATATTGGTGCCTTCTGAATAATGTTTCAATCTTACACTTCACAATAACCACACCCTTTAGCTTCAATTAACTTCATGAATCTCGTAATTAATTAGGCTAGCCGGGAATTGCTTGAATTGTTAGTTCGACTGATCTGACTGAAAATTTGTCATTAACCTTTTTTGATCCCATCGAAAGTGTAACTCTTGACAGCAAAGAGTTTCCAGTGAGCGCAATAAAATCACAAAAACGTTCTCAAATCTCAGGACTCCGAGAAAAACAACAAAGCTGAAAGGAAAATTACTTGTCCCGATGTCCGGAGAATTTTAACCTCTAGATCTAGATATTTTCTGACTCCGAACCGGAGCAGCGGAAACCTCGGGGGATATATAAGTCGCGGCTCCAAAAATATTTGAAGACCCCGTCACTTTAGGTGCTTCGCGCTTGGAAGTGAGGTTGAACAGCTACGAGTAGGAGTATATCTGCAGAGGATCGGGTCCATGCTTTTTTTTAAATGGCAAAACATAGAACATTTAATATGCCCATAAAAGATTCATCTAGTAGGAAAGTGTTAGTGCTTGCATAAGATAAGATCGAGAATTTTGAGCTCTGCTCAAAAGGCTTGGGATGTTGAATGCAGGACTAACTGCTAGCTTTATTAGTGAATCTGCCAAATCTATACAGTTGTTTTCAAGTCAAACGTGTATCGCTTGTCCTGTCCTCTGGAATATTTTGGTCTCAACATTCCCTAGAATCCCTAAAACGTGCTATCACATGAGGCGGCTTGAATATAATTGCTCTGATGTTCCAATGTCCAAAATTTTCCAGCTGGAATTTGAAATGTTAAGGCTTTTTGTTTGCCGGATACATAAAAAAAATTAGAGCTTACTATGCAAATAACTACTTTTAATTTTCACTACCCTGCAATTGCAAGTTACAATACTGCAATCCCCCCTCCCCCATCAGCTTCTAAGGAGTTTCTGGTGCTTTGAAGATATGAAGAAAAAAGCGAACTCTTCGTTGCTTCTACGCTTCGTTGTTCAACGCCTCTGAAAGAGAAATATCACAACGATCAGAATTGCCTCTAACAACTATAGAGCATTTGAGAAACGTTGCAATTCGTGATGCCGAGAACATGCGGTAGCTCCAACTGAAGTCTTACTGCTTCAAATTTGGGAGGGGAATGGGTGGAAAATGACGATAAATGAGAAGATGAGATGAAGTTGAAGTCATACCTTCAACTATCACAAAAATATTTTTATTCATTCAAAATTCTCCTTCGTATTCAAACGTTTTCAAGTTTCTTTTAGAGCATTAGAGCACCTCAACGATGAGTAACAATTGTAAATTAGCGTCGACTAAAGAAGCAACTGAACGAAATGTTTTCTCATTCAAATATTCGTAATAAAACGTGAAATTCCTTACCATTTCACCGCAATAATAACGATAGAACGTTTGCAAATTTCTGTACTTCCTATTGACGTGCATATGCGCCAAATCGCCATAATTTCGAACCGCCTATCACAATAGAAACATCTTAGAACGGACGAAAGAACAAATAGCCTCACTTTAATTCGTAAATTAGTTCATTAGCCGATTTTCTATGGCGTTTTGGAGACGCCTATAAGCGATGATCACCTATAGCACTTATCTCTAGGTGGCAGAAATGACAAAGAAGCTTTTCTCTTCTTCTAAGGTGAACTTTCAAGTTGGACGAAGAACGCCTTATATTCTCTTAGTTTCATACAATACGAAGCGATATGTATCCTAGTTGTGATGGGAATCTATTCTAGCGAAACATTCGTTTTACAGAAACTTACATCGAACTTTTATCTCAATTTGTACGGATCAAGAGATTAATCACAACAATGATCCATATTATACTAGAATATCTAATGCTCATATATACACTCACATGGTGGAATATAACAGTTGATAGTCTCATGTAGAGTTTCACAAAGAGGCAACTGATTTTGATCGTTAGAAGAAGCTGTCATCGAAATCGCTATACGTGCATAGAATATTAAAAGAGATGATGAGCACTAACCTGATAATCACCACAACTAATGAGCAAATCAAAATGAAATCGGTTTGTTCGTTCGATTTCCGCTAAACATGCATAGATTTTATCGATTTCACCATGTGAGCAACCAGCTACCGCTGAAATATAATTTCATTCTATTCGAAAGCCGAACAATTCGATTCGATTAGCGTCGAGAATGAAGTGTTTTAATGCGTTCATTGCTTCGATATGATGCAAATTCCATATCGATGGATCGAAACTTCGTGGCGTTAAGGTTAGCTCAGCTTGGTAGTAAATTCACTTTACGCTATGACTGGCAACGGATATCCATAAGATGTGAGCGACTAAGCAAATCCACTCTTTCGATCGCCACCCCCTCTTGAAGAGTGAGTTATTCAATCCGCACCGGTTCACAAACCACTCTCCCTATGGGAATTGGTCCTATCCGGTTCGGCTACGGTTGGAACTAAAAGCACACTAAACTGGGGGCTCAAAAAATCGAGACATTGTGTAAAAAGCAAGTCGCAGATGAGCGCCTCAATCGAAGCACGTTGTGGATTTGTAAGCTAGGAACATGAAGCCTGAAAAAGAAGCAACTTTAACCGTCACCTATATGAAGTTTTTTCGATATTCGTCGTCTTTTGATCGCCGATTGATCCTCAACGTCTGTCGATACCTCTGTGATATCATCTACTCGACCTCCTTTCGATCGTTCAGAATTCAGCAGCGACGAATGCGGATGATCGCCCGACATCTTCCTGCCGCATTCACAGATTATTTCATACTCACTCAATGGCTAACGCAGTCTCAGCTCGAGCAACGTTCTAGTCTGCGTGAAGCGAAACGATGCAACTTGCGAATATTTGCTCCCATTTTCCGATATGAACCACTCCTGCCCTTCTTCACGATCATCTTTTGTCTCTAGATCTGCACCGTTTCTGAAGAAAAGAATCTCCGTATATCCCCCCCACCCTCTCACCTCCACACTATCCATCAAACGTCACTTTTGCCCTCTTTCAGCCACAAACATCACTTGGACACGTAGTATTATGGCCATATGAGGAGAGCACAATGTTGGCCGCCAACTGAACTCATAGAACGATTTGCCGCTACGAACTATCTGCGTGAAGTTCGAGTTCCGAAGAGACTCGATGAGTGAACTACACCAGAGATATAGTTGCCGCCGTATTAGCGAATCTGAAGCAGTAATGTCGGACACTACTAGAGGCAACTTGTGTGCGTAGCTTCGTGGCATGCAAGTTGGGGTAAAACGAGGTTGTCGAGCTAAGATTCGCTCCGATCCTCGTATGACGTTTGGATTTAACTCGCTCCCGGTGGCCTTGATAGAGTTGTCGAGGCGTTGAATCTATTCGGAAGGATATCGTGTTACAAAGTAACTGCCCAGGTTTGACGACGATCAACGAAAGAAGATGTTATTAGGTTTACTAGGAAGGTAGAACGATGCTCTTTTCAGTAAGATAGTCGATGAGTGATAACATCTGAAATGAAAGTTTTTCATCTCTCGTAGAGCTTATCTCTGCCTATAAGGGGTATTATTCGGTAAGAGTGGGCTCTCCAGAAATGCAATCTATAGCGTATTCGTGAAAGTACCCATTTAAAGGGGGAGGAGAAATTCTATCGTAGAGGATAAGCCTCTCATATTTCTCTATTCCGTCATGCGCTCCACGTTAGAGACCATTCCATGTGCCGTCTCTATGTCCGGCAATGTTGTAATGAGATTTTAGAGCGACACTGATCCATCGAGCGTACGCATTATGTGGTGGAATTATTTCAGCGCTTACCTACTGAGAAGTGCATAGCCAACGATGCGTTGCTATTGTTGCCGTCTTCTAGCTCTTTTGATAATTCCCCCACATATCTCCGGGTCGCTTTTCTCAATAAGCAGACGACATTTCGCTTCAGACGTTTATTTCCGCCTATAATTGTAGCCACTCCCCTCAATTTCACTCAGCTATAAAGGTATAAAGCACGGCGAGATATTGCTTCTGGCAACATCGACGGTGTCGCCGGCTTCCGATTCACTCTTTCATAGTGCTCAGTGAGAAGTTTGCTATGATCCTCTCTCGACCGAATATGAATATTCCCTAAAACAAATCAACAATATACTCCGTTATGATGTTGTAACGCTGAAATAAATATCACTGCTGTCCTTTATTTTTTCTAGGAATTCGTTTAGCAAAATGGGGACCCTCTCAACATGCTCTCACGATGGCAGTGCTAGTCTCAATCCAATGTCGTTCACCGATCAGCATGGCAGCATCATTTTGGAGCGACTTCGCTACCAACGTGATACCGGTCGATTTTGCGACGTTTACCTCGTCGTAAAGGATCGACGCTTCTCAGCGCATCGCAATATTCTCGCCGCGTGTAGTCCTTATTTCGATTCCATCCTCAAGAACTCTAAAGTTGTCAAAGAACAGGTTTTCTCTTGATTTTCTTCACGTTCGTAGTGCTGAAGACGATTATAAAGAGGTAGAATTTAATTGTCGGATTTGGAGCGAGTGATGAAACATCGGGTCGGATGGGGACGATTTTGGGCGAGATGTATAAACTCTCGAATCGGTCCAGTGAGCCTAGGCTGATATGAGGTGCTATGTGATGCGCTTAAGAAAATATGAGAATGGTGCACGAATTTGGTGTATATGGGATGTTTATTCGTTTGCGATCCGAGCAATTTGAAAGCAAGTGATAGAGGATGAAACTACGGGTGGGATTGAAGGAAAGCAGGGAAACATAAAAGATTACTTTGCTAAGCAAGTTTTTGTTAGCGTTAAATTTTGTCGCCGTTATCAGCGTAACATAGATTCATCATCGTGGAAGCGCTAACAAAACCCGTCGAAATTTGTTACCGTTTGGAAATCCACATGCCACATTTCGATTTTCGATCGTATCATGGCTTCGTCATCGATCACTTAACCACATCCACTTCGCTTTTCACCTATTATCCTTCTCGTCGTCATATTCTTCATCCATCGAGCCGTTGTTCCACGTTTTTCTGACCTTTATTTCTTGTTGTACTTCTCATCCACATATCATCACTCTAGGTTTTTCACCTTAATCCTACTCCTTTCTTTGCCGTACAAAGCCAATATTAGCTCATCGCTCATACCTTTATCATTGCTTCCTTTCATGCCATTTTGTTCTCATTCCACGCGAACGGAAACCATCAATTTGTCTTCGTTGAATGGCTTTCATTCATGCATTGATCTCTTCTTACCTATATTTGTACGTTGCCTTCAGATTCGTGTATTCTCCTCCACTCTTTCCATGACAACATTTGAAGGTCACCTAAATCGAAAGTTGAATTCTTGTGATTTCTAGGCAGCTTTAAGTGATTTGAAAGAAAAAAGAAACGAATAATAGATTAAAGCGTTTATTAGGTCTTTTCTTTTATGGTTTCACTCGTATCGTCCTCACCGCCGTTTTGTGGTTCGGCTAATAAGAGTTCGTCGTGAACCTATGCTTGGCAATTTTTGCTTATCCGAACATTGCTATTGTTAATTTTATTTGAATCAGCTTCATACGAATCTTCTTGCTGAGGAGATAAGCCACTCTTGCAGCATATACTACCAATCTAGGAAACTGGACATTTCAGTGGTTTATTGAACTTCACTCATACAGTTATACTTGGAGCTGGTTCCACTGATAGGCTCGTATCAGCAGTATTATTCTTCTATCGTTCTGTTTTGCACTTAGGGCGATTCATATCAGTCCTGCCTAGTGGGATGCAGACTTTACTCTTAAGCCAACGCCAACTCGTTGTCCCTTATTGGTTGAATTGTTATGTCGCTATTCGATGCTATTAATAGCTCATCATGTTATAAGTAGGTATCTCCGTGGTGGAAGTTTGAAGGAAACGACAGCCCTTTTGTGAAAGGCGAAGGTGAATAAAATAGATTCTCTTCGATAACCGTCCATCAAGCGAGTTTAGTTTCCATTTTTCCCATATATTATTTCCGTTATTCATATACTGATAAAGATATTTTTAAATGGTTTGATGGCAGTTAGACGTCGTTTCATTGAGCGGATTATTTGTTGAAGGTAACCGTGAACTGTCAGAATCCAACCGTATTCGAGCTCCTCTTGAATTATATGTATAGTGGCAGTGTTGTCATCGACCGGAGTAGTGTCACTGACCTGTTGAAGCTCGCCAACAACTTTCTTGTTAGTTATTTTGCCTTTTTCAAATGAAAACTGATCCTTATCTAAAGTATGTGAATCTTCTACCGAAATAATCCAATTTGTCGGAGGGGTGTACTCCTTCAGAGACCATTCGATAAACGGTGGATTTTGAGGAGTTCCGAAAATCTAGCACTTCAACGTAGAGTGACGATTACTGCTAGAATTAGACACCGTACTTCCTTGCCTATAACCCTTTTGCACTAATTCTGCATTAATCTTGAGGAATATGATTAGTATAAGCTCTATATGAATATGAAAATATTTCTCTCTTCATTCACGGGGCATTTGAATTGCTCTCTACCGTTTTATTCGGCAATACGCAACACTGCGGCGATTTCCAAAGATGCAAGCAAAATACTCGAGATTTTTTGTGCCCAAAATGTGGTGTGTGTTTACTTTCGCATTGCTGTTGTTGCGAGATCGTTACGGATTTCCGGAGAGGCAAATGCAGCATTTCCGGATGAAGAAAAAAGAGGTTAAATAGAATAGCCTAGATGTCTTGTGACCTAAAGCACGAGGATAGATGGGAAGTTGTGGCTATTGTCAACCAAGATAGTGCAGTCTCATTTATCGAGCCTTTTCCGTTTTTCCGTGTGCAAGATGAATGGCCTCTAAGTAAAACAGCTATTAAACATGGATTTTTTGAAGGTGACTAAGGTTAAAAATTACTGTGCGGAGTACTTGGATCGCTATATGGACTCGTCGAACTGTTTGGCTGTGAAGGAGCTGGCTCTCAAGTATAATCTACCGGCGTTGCTGAAGAGTGCCTGCGATTTTTTTGACGTGAATATTAACAGATGCCTGCTCGAGAGCACCGATATCGTCGAATTCTCACTCGCACAACTCAGTGCGCTACTCACTGAACCGAAATATGCAAATGCCATTTCACCAGACGTCCATCTAAAGTGAGTCAAATTCTACCCACCTTTGGAGTTGTCCGATTTCCAGAGGTTTTTCTGCGATCGCACCTCGTCTTTGAAATCGAAGGAACTCTTATGATCCGTTCTTCATCCCCTCCATCCTCAGCTCATTCTGTTATACCTCTCGGGGCAGTTTAAGGAAATTTTGTTACTTTTTTTTGCTTCTCCCTTCCATCTCTACTCAAAAACAGAGGTCGGTGTTTAATTGCACCAATTGCTTATTTCAATGGAAAACGTGTAAGTGGTGTAAACTCAGTGCCACAGCTTTCTCAACTGGTCATAGAGGATGTCTCCTCTGCATAATTCAGCGTCTTGTTTCACAATTTCCGTCAAATATGTTGCCATTGCTTATAGCTAAGTGTAGTTAAATGTAAATGTAGAGGGAGGGTGCAGTGATGTTCATATTTGCTATATTCACGTGACATTTATACCCACATACTTCTGCTTTCTGAGCATTCGCCATGCTGAGGCGTTGGGCGCATTGTATCCTCAGGCCCGAGAAAGCTAGTTCGAAGAAGTATACGGCAGAGTTGAGGCGCTGAATCTTCGAGAAATGTATCCAGAGAAAGCATTTATTCACTTTTCAATATGCTCTGAAGCTGAGATAGTGTCCGTGCCACTCTCCTATGTTAACTCCTACTTCAGGTTGATCGTTCGTTGGGTTGGTCACAGTGCAAGTCATCGCGACTCACTATTCAAAGAGATGCTTTCTTGCTGTTCTTTGTCTTTGGTACAACCCGCCACCCTTGAATATCTGCTTGACTATTCGCCATTCCTCGCCAATTCACTTTCCTCACGATTCGCCCTTCTACAGGCCATGTAATCCTCCTCAACATTTCTGTTCTAGTGCACATGGCATGTTTACCGAGACTTTCATGGCTTTAAATAAATCTGTGAAACATCCCGATGACCTTAGCCTTAAATTAGTTAATATTTATTAGAATGATGGATTTGTGCCATCTCAGTGCATTGCTCACTTGTTAGCTGAACTCGCATTGCGGTGCTCTTACTGATCGTTCGATATGATTGGCGATGAGCAGAGGTTGTCGGAAATTGCAACCTTCGTGCGTATTTGATTATAGAAATCTCACTGTTACTTCCATGCTTCTTTCGAATAACTACATTTTCAAAGCTTGCGGTGGCATTTTCGATTGTTCTCCTGTCGTTGAGAAGTATTATACGTCTTTTTGGTTTTCCACTAAGATCGCTTATGGAAAATTATCTCTGAGTTTGGATATCACTTAAAATATACGTATATATTAGTTAGATAAGCACTTCGGCATATCTCGTGACTGTAAATTTATTTGCATCTCAAACGCAAACATATAAGATATACGTGTTGGCACATTTCTATTGATATTCGTATATAGAAGTCACGTCTGCATGCGTAGATATCATCCATCTCATTTCTCATTTTCCGCTTTCCCTCTTCTTTCCTCAAACCGTTACCCTGCCGAGACTGTTGATAAAATGTTTATCTGTTGAAGGTATGAGAATGCGATTCCAATGGCGAAATACGAAAGTCAGTACAGAAGTCTTTTGGCGCAGTTCGGTGGTCAAGTGAATATGTATTTTAATGATTCCGCTGCGATGTTCTCTACCGAATCACAGAATTTCCTCATGCCGAAAGCCGAAACTCAACCATCAGCAAGGTTGTTGTTCATTATGTTTGCAGAACTAAATTGCTTCTTTATTTCCATATGAGTTAGGATGCAGCGCGAACTAAGTAACGCTGACAATAGTATCATCGCTTTAAGCTTATTGAAATTGCAATTTGCTTTTGTTTGCTATTTTGGTAACATCGTGTGCTTATCAATGCTTTTGTCCAGCGTTTCTATCGATATCTTCAAACGCCATCACAGAAGATGATCGGAAAGGCGAAAATCTTAAGGTTAATCATATCTGTACAACTTGTATTACGATCTTCTCAGGTGCTTTCTTTCCGAAGCTCCTCCCATCTGGGAATGTTGGTTGAGTTGTCTCATGAGAACGTCTATTATTCATCGCTAGTACTGCGGAAGCCGACAGTATCTTACCGCAACGGAGGTTCCTGACAATGGTGTGTAGGCTAATGGCCTTCATACGCACCTAATTGTGTAAAACGCAGTTCGGTAGTTTTTTTCACTTTATGTCGAAGTTCTTATTTCTATAGGCGGACACTTTTCATGCCGTGTCAGGGGCGCAAATGTCACCCTGTACTTTTCAGGAGGAATAATCACTTCAGGTATGAGTTGCTAAAGTCTTTTACAGCCATCTTCGATGTGATGAGGAAAACATACAGGATCTCGGTGAGGAGGAGGAGATGCATACGGCAGAGAACGGTGACGGAAGGCAGCCGATCTACGGAGAAGATAGTGGGCAGCCTCCTGTAATTGGAGCATCGACCACCGAAGAAGTAGTAAGTACACTGATTAGTGTTCAGTCTACTGGACCAAGCTTTTTAGTGTTGTTTTCAGCAGGTTTATTGCTGGTTATTTTCTCGATAATCATATTGTCGTTCAGTAGAGTTCACAAACCATGGTCCATCTTTAAGAGCTGTATACTCGCATCACGAATGCTTGTGAGGGGTGATTTTGGCATTAGACGCTTATTGGCAGTAAATTCCTAGTAGGCGATGTTGTGTTGGGAAGAGGAAAGCGAGAGCTGGTGTTTGCCTTGGATCCCGCACATAATTAACGCAATCATCTCGAGGTTTGATGCGTCACAACGATCAAAAGTTAGCTGTTTTAACTAAAAGGTGTCAGTGAAATATCGATAACCATCGTAAAGTAAAATATAAGAGAGTAGCTTAATGTAAAAAGTAACATCAAGAAGTAACTGAAGATATTGATATTGGTGTCACTTTCTCTCTCTTTCTCGTGGTGGGAAGATATTGGTGTCTCTTTCTCGTGGTGGGAAGATATTGGTGTCTCTTGGAGGGTATGTGAGATCAAATTAAAGTTCGAAATTCTTTCCATTTGTTTGTCATTCAAATGCGACTTTTACCCCTACTAAAGAAAACGTAAAGTGGCAACAGTGTGAATGGGATTCGTATAAATTTCGTGCATTCGCATCAGTTAGGTGAGCCGAGCTCGTCTAATTCAATTCGACAACTTTATATCCTCTCGCGATTATTTTAATTATTGCGAGAAGTTTATCGAATTGAAGTGAAGCCGAACCTCTCTTCCATTTTACTCAACGAATAAATATCGCACTCGTTTTATGGTGCACTGAGATTCTCTTTTATTAATATTGTTTTGCAATGCATCGAAGTGATTTTTGGTGACAATGAATGGAGCCACTGATCGGCCGTCCTTCTCGTAGTATTTGTTCCATTATTCTCTCATTTTTCGTGGAAATTTCCCATTGATTAAGGGATTATTTAATTGCAATTTATGTGAAATATACGATGCGAAATATAATTCTATCATGCTAAAGTTTGAAATGAGGAAAATATTCGCATATCGAATCGTTTTCAAAGAAGGAATGATGTTCTCTTCGGCATTTAAATAAAGAATAGTATATAGTGATGTATTGTTCAACGAAATATATAAATCGCGATGTTTCATAGGTTGTGAAAGATCTCTGCGTTGTCTCTTTAAGGCTTTCTATTGCGATATTTTAGTTTATGAAGTGATCTCGTTTAGTGAGTTATTTGTATGAATCTAAAAATAACGATCATCATGATTTGAAGTGAGTTTTTTTCAAGTTGAATCCACCTGAGAGCTCCGAATCACCTCGACCAGCGTTGAAGCTAAGAATACAATTGAACTCGTTGAACGTTATGAATCGTAAGAATAGACTTCTTGGTAAGTATCGCATTCAATTTGTTTCACAACTCTATGGCAAAACACATCGCAACAATTTCATGTTTATGATGTATATATGCATATATTCGTCGATCGAGAACCGCTAATATCAGAGTTGCGAGATTTGGCAGGCATAATGATTACGTTTAGATCTGCGCCATTGTTCAATTTGATGCGTTTATAAATGAGGGAATCATAGACATGTAATGGTGTGGAATAATTATGGGCATATTATATTGATGATGCTTTCGTTTTATATCAAACAAGTCATAGAAAGCGACTTTTTTCTCGGGAATTGGAATGGGTGATAAGATTTATTGAAGCGTGGGATGTTTACTTATCAAGTATTTGGATAGACGGAATGCAGGAGCATGTCCTTTATCACTGATCTTTCGATATCTTGGAAGTATCAGCGGAATCTACTAGAGCAAACGGTGTTTTTTTTTCTGTGCCATTCTAAGAAATTGATCGATCCGTGTTAAACCTGGTTTATGTTGGATGGTAAGCTCTAATACGTGTGGAAGCGATTGTCCATCTCGGTCCGAGGCCAAGTTGGACCCATCTCCATACGTTCATGGCTGGGCGTAGTTTCGACTTTGCGTCGATGACGGTGAACTTTGACCTCTGTGCAAAATAGTGTCGGTTTTATCTATAGTCTTTGTAATCATGCTTGATATAAACGACTCATGCAATGAAATCGGTACATTGCGGATTTACTCTTCCGGATTAGAGGAACTCAGGGAAACTCATTTTTGCATTCGTGTTATGGTCTGAAGGAACTCATTCAGGGAAACATTTCGTTTCGAATTCTGCAGCGAATTTCCTTAGATATCTTCACGTAAGTTGAAACTTGCAGTCTATGAAACCTTTCGACATTCTAATGTCTTTGTATCGTACAGACTCTCTGGTCGGAGTGATCGTTGTCGAAAATTTCAAGGTAAATCGTCAGTATCATCGGGTCGTCATAAACTTTATCGTAAATCGGTATCAACAGCGAATCAGATGTTGGCGAAACGAAGGGGTCGTCCACCGAAAAGTCGTCCAGCATATATGCACGTTGATGTGACGAACAACGAGGACGAACTTGGCGAGCATTTCCTCCCGGATTGTAGTCTCGAAATAACCGATCAGGTGAGTACTTTCATTGTCGCAGCGAAGAATCGAAAATTCAGGCGCGTTCATTCCTCACCCTCATTTTTTCACTCTGAATGAAATGTGGTTTTGAGAAATTTTTTTTTTAAAGTTACGCGAAATAGTCTCATTTTACTTCGTGTAATCGTCAATCTATTCGTAGTGCAGCGCTGTCTAGATTTCAGTTTTTTTTCTGTTTTAACGGCCGTATTTGAGTAATGAAGTCATTCGCGAGCTGACTCTTTTACCTTTGTTCTTGCTTATTTCTCTCGGGATCATTTATTATGTTTAGGGCGTTTCGTTTGATGGTTCAAGAAAACTAATTGGCAATTAATTTGCGGAATTTGCTTGGATTAAAGCCGACTATTTCTTTATGAAGAGATATTTTCATTCAGATATTCTTAAGGTTTTCATGGTGTTTCTTTCTCATATTTTGATGCTTAAAAAGACATCTGAGCACATTTTTTATTCTTTATCCAGTATGTTATGTACGAGGTGTGAATTTCTTCACCGTATCCTTGAGTGAGTACTGGAATATGGGGACTTGCGAGATCTGCGTTTAATTTATTAGGTGATTGCGATCTTTTAAATGGTTTGCTTTTGGGTTTTTTATTGATTTACTGGTAGAGTGCCGTGTTTGGAAATGTTCCCGGAATTATCTTTTTCTGAATCGTTTAGTTGTTGATTACCATATCAGCAGTTGCATGCAATTTTTGCAAAGCAGCAGACTCTTCCGAATATGGCCTTCTAAGGAAATGGTACGTGTTTCTTTTATATCTCCCTTAATATGAATAGGATTTCAAATAAACAGATGAGTAAGTATCTGGATCGGTATATTTGAGCTGTCTATTAAGAAAGAGAAATAAAATTTCTGACATATATGGGAATGAAAGCCACTTCATCCCTGGAGAAGTTGTTTGTTGCCAGGCAGTAGCTAAGAATGTTTTCTTATTGTTAGGAATTGCATATACCTTTACACGGAGATGTGCTCACTATTTCCGACAGTCGCTTGGAGGATTTGGCTTTCTTCTTTTCTAGTTGTTAATATATATACTTATTAGGGTGTATTCGATGAAGAGGACGAAGTGGACCCATTATCACAACCAGATGAATCAGAAGGTGAGACCGAGGTGGACGGTGGAGGAGTGCCTGTGGAGAAGCCGTTCAAATGTCACTACTGTTGCTACAGGGGCACCTCAGAACGACGTGTTAAAAATCACACAGCGCGTGCGCACGCAAGGGATATTGTACATGTGTGCTCATTGTGCGTCTTCGAATGTCGATGGAACCGAGAATATTATAATCACATGAGGAGCCATTTTGCGGTGAGTATAGATTGTTGTCTCTTCATTAAAGATGAGAAAAGAGGGACGGGGGGACAGCTTATTGGTCAACAAGATCGAAGGTGAGTCTCGATGAAGCGATACAGCGATTAGCAACTGGTGGATATTATAACTCGCAGCCTATCGCATCTACGATGCAACGTTTATGTGTTAAGGAAACGGTTTGCAGGGTGCTCCATTCCGATGTGATCTCTGCGAATACAGTGCAGATCGAATACAACTTCTTCTATCGCATCGGCTTACTCATAGTGAGTTTAAGAGTTATTAATAGCTCAGTCCGCCTTCTCGTTGATTAACTATTAGCCATAGTTATAAACAATCTTCTTCGAATGAGGTAAACAAATCAGCCTTCTTTCTATATTGCTAAGTTTATCACGTTGAGCTAGTTGCTAGCGCTCTTTCTTTTATTTAGAGCAGTAGTACCCTTTCTGAAGTGATTAGGTATTTTCTTAGTTTATTATAAGAAATCTCGTCACATTCTCTTCCTCTTTAGAGTCATCAGACATTGACTATTATTGTCATTCCTTCACGCCACTGGTGGATAGTATAGCAAGTCGAAAGACATTGAAAGAGACTTTGTGCATATATCAAGAGAACCCGATAGGCGATTGCTCAAAGGACGGTGAGGGATACAGAAGGATAGAACTGTGAAGCCCTTTCCGCTTCGAGCTCGTTCTTCGAATGCGTTCATGGAGCATTTTAAATATAAGCTAATGAATCTTTATCATTTGCTTTTTTTGGCACTTAAAAATATTGTTATCATTGTAATAATTAAATGTTGCCGTTGTTTTAGCAATGCAGCATTTCTCCCAGTAATTAGAATTGATGGAAGTGAGTAGTGTTGTTCCAGCCGATGAACGGCCTTTCAAATGTACGTTGTGCGAGTACAAATGTCGTTCGAAGAGCAATCTTATAACCCATGTACGTAGTCATACTGGAGAGAAGCCATTCCACTGCGCTGAATGTGGGCGCGGTTTCGCCATCAAGAGTACACTCGACCAACACATCGCTGCGCACTCTGAGACTCGGTGATTCTTCTTACTGAAAATTACTATCAGGATATCTGTAACTATATAGGGACCGATAAGTCCGTTGGGAGCGTGTAGAAACTTTCATATTAATTCATCCATAGTATTATATTTACTAGATTCCTGATGGATATCGCTTTGTTTGGCTTGTTGTCAAGTAACGAGATTTCAGGGGAAGTGTGGTAGGTTCTTTTCCGAATGTTTGTTGATCGTTCTTCCTTATTTATGAGAGTGCACTTTAAATTTGTTGTGTACATTCATGTGGATATGCCTCCATCTCTTGAGCCACAAAACAACAATGGTCGATTGATAAAAATGCATATCTTAGATCGATGGCATATGTGAAATCAAACTTGATCTTGAAATCCTCTTTCTGTGGGTTTTTAAATGCCCTCCTTGGCATTGTTCTAATTGGTGATCCTGAAAGGTCTCATGCTAATATGTATTTAACAAGGTAATTTTATTGAGTCTAGTACTTTCACTCTCAGAAAAGTGTTGTTTTCGCAATGAGATCTATTCCTGTAAATTATATTCTAGTAAATGTGCTTGTTTATGAGACTTGAAGAAGAGGGCAATATTCTCAGTGTAACGCATTTGATAGCTTCATATTTTGACGAAAAGCGATCGTTGGCGAAATGTTGGAATTTCAGTTTTTCTAAGATCGCTGAGCTCCTGCCTATCGTTTACATTTAACGAACTTCTCAACGCATTTCTCAAAAGTATCGCTCATCGACGTAGTTCCGTTGTCTTGTTTTTATTTTTATCTTAATTTTCATCCTTATTATGGCAATCGTTGCAGATTCTTTTTTTTCTCCTATAATAAAATGTTATCTTTTCAGACCATTCCAGTGTCCATATTGTGATTTCTCGACGAAGTATCAAAGTCATTTGATTTCCCACCGACGAATCCACTCGGGCGATGTATTTCATTGTCATTATGAAGACTGCACGTATTCATCTCCGAAGAAAAGTCAACTCGCTGCACACTTGAGGTATTCGTTCATATTGCCTTAAGATAGCGAATGAATGGATGTGTTTTAGAAGAACTGTCACGAATGTTGCTGTCATTTATCCTTTAACAACAGTTCTATGAAAGTTCCGACTGTTTCGATCATATATGGTTCATATGTATTACGAGGTTGATTAAGTGAAGCTGAAAGCATTGAACGCAATGAAACGTCATTTGCAAATGGTATCTCTTGAGTCGTTCTTGGCATTCAACTTTGAAATGATCCCGCCACCTCCACAGCAGTTGCTTTCGTGAATGCAGATTCACAATCAACACTGGTGTGATACGCTTGTCCGCTGTAGGTATTGTGTTGTATTCCAGTGCAGCAAGTTCGATGGGAAGTGAGAAATATTTTGCTTTGAAGTTCGTGAAGGCTGTTGCTGAGGGTGTTGTTGACCGCCAATCTTTCGGTCATTTTACGGGAGATTTAATTTTAAAGTTGATCTGAAATACGCCATCTCATATTTTGCTCCATTTTAACACCTATATGGGCAATTTTGAGAAAGAATATCAAGTTAGTTTTTCTGGGGGAGGGGGAGGGGTGGGAGGGGTTGTTGTATAAGAACCCTTGCAATAGACTGCGTGGAATGATTATGGCTCAGTAGAGCCTCTATGCACAAGCTCATTGAGTTCATACAAAGTACTAATTGCCATTTTGCAGAACGCACTTGGCGGTACGTGCACATCAGTGCAAAATTTGCAATCGTTCATTCATCGAGAAATCCCACCTAGTTCGGCATGAAAGGATTCACCTCGAAGACAAACCATTCAAGTATGCTATTGTTTTTGTTTTTTATAGCCTCATTTATTCTTTAGTAAATTACGACAGTTCATCTATAATCTCTGTTTATACGAGAATAAGCGAAACTATTCGTGAGCAAAATAGAGGACGGAAGAAATATGTACAATTCGAGTGGAGCAGGACTCGTCAGTTGAACAACACTTCAGTGGGTAGGAATAATCCTTAGAGAGTCAGTGGCAAAGTAAAATAAGCTGCAGAGAAGACGAATTGAGCCCATATAAGTAACAGTAACCTGTCAATCCGAAAGAAGAACCCGCATCTTTTATTAACGATTATTTATGAACGGAGTCACAGAAGCTCATATTAGACTTATGACGCGTAAACTCGTAGTTGTTCCATCTAGGATGTGGACCTAATATGGTGTGTTTCCGACTCGTTCTTTGATTGTCCCAGTTCTCCGATTTTATCTCTGGCAACTCCACCTTGAATGGTATCATCATTCAGACAATAAACGAGCATATGAGACGGTTAAACTGTTGTTCCGCTGTTGAATAACGTTCGTGAGGCCAGATGTATGGAAGTTTAAGTAGGTCTAATAAGTTAATTATGAGTTTTCTGCTCAAGAAGGGAAGCTAAGGGTTGTATAGCATGTTCCTAAAAAATATCCTGTCAACTCTGGGACGGTTCCCTTTCTGCGCAGCTTGAGCATGGCGCATTTAAACATGTCGATAGATCTTTCCGCCTGCCCTTTCAGCGGGAGACGACAGGTAGAGGAGAAATTGAGACTGATTACTTTGTGGATGCAGAACTGCTGGACTTCCATGATGAGAACTGAGTACCGTTATCGTTGACGACAATTTCAAGAATGCCCTATCGAGCGAATGGTTTTCGGAGAGTAGTGGTAGTCGCCAATGATGTCGCTGATGCAATGCGAAAGTTTTTTGAATACCTAGATTATCCATTGACAGTGGTCGGCAAATTATGGCCCGTTAAAGATCCCGCATAGTCAGTGTGGGTGCGCTTTCATGGTTTTGTAGTCTTCAGCGATGACTGGAGTTCTCCCTTGATCGGATTCTTCGCGGCGCGCGCATTTTGTTGGGTTTTTGCAGACAGTGAGATCCAGAAATCCTTATCGACGCATTGGATTAGTCGGTCAATTCACATAAGATCCGTGGTCCAACAACGGACCACGAAGAAGTTTTCTTCGGTAGTGGTGTCGCCATACTTGAAAATTTCTAAGCTTTTGCCAAAGAACGAATCATCACATCCACGTTCTTCACATTTTTGAAGTCGCGGCTCGCCGATGGCGCTGCAGGCGCTTTTATGGAGAATATTTGGTTTGGCTGCGGTATCGAGGAAGCAGATTTCCACGAGCAGTTCGATGGGATTTTAGGATTCGTAGAGTCATGCCAATCTGAATGGGGTGGACGTTGTTTCGTTTTGACTTCATTCACCTAAGTTCACGGTGATCCGTCTTGGCATATTTATTGCATTTGTGCCTGATATGCGAGCGGTCCCTACTTAAGTAGAGTTCTCCGCATCAGAAAAATGGAGACGTGACATTACCGGAATCCAAAGCGTGAAAGCCACATGGCCAAATGAAGTCTTCGTCGAGTACACACGATCACAACAACCAAACAACCTGCAAAAAGCGTTGCTCATGTATCACGCTACGACGAAACATTGTCATAAGTACAGTAAGCATCGTTGCGGTTTGATGAATCTCCGTTTCGCAGTCGAACTTCACCTCGCAGCAGCGTCGATATTCTAATCGATATCGTGGTGACTAGTGAGCAGCACGTTTCAGGGGGTAGGATAGGGTAAATTTTGACATTGAATCCGCAAATGCGCTTCCTAGTTGAGAGCATTAATCTTTCGCTGCATGCAAGAGATTGCTCGTGCGAAGTATCTGTTTGCTATTCGATTTGAAGCTGGTAGATTATGTCATAATCTCTTTGCGGCAAGCAGAAGTCTGCCGACGGGGTCTTCAGAAATATTCCAAAAATGAGCTTCCACATTGAAAAACGGTATGTTAGAAGAACTCTCATCCATTTAAGCAAAGACGTGTTTAAACACATTCCTCAAGTTTAAACAGCAATTACTTGTTATGGGTCGCAAACGACGTAAGATATGTTAATGGTATACTTGGTGATAGTGTGGTTGTGCAATTATTCAGGACCGCTATGTTGCGGTTGCTAGGCATTGAAGTAAAGAAGTTTTTTTTTATCTCATGTGGTTTAGATGTGACAATTGTGATTATGCATCATCACGGCGTGATAAGCTTAAAGAACACATCCAAAAGCATCATAGCAGTGCAACGACTGCTAAACAGCATCGTCGACGATATCGAAGAGCTAAACAACTGGCACAGCTCGCCGCACAGGCTAAGGTTTGTTGTTCTCTTGTCTCTGGTGGCTATTTAATTGTTTTTTTCTTTCGGATCTTATGTTTCGTTCCCATTCGTGATAGGAAGTAGGTGATGGCAAATTAGAATCGCAGAAGGTCAAGAATGTGATACTATTAGTTTTCTAGACGGTGACTATGGTGTTTTTTAAGAGAATATTTCATTTCGCCTTTGTTTTATAAACCTCTGAAAATGAAAGAAAGCACTAAAATCTTTTTCACCATAATTTCTACTAGTGATGGGATTTCAGACTTTGTGTTCATGATATTTAGAACTGCAGAAGGCACTTCTTTTTCGTAGGTGGTTGAGGTAGATGGTCGCTTTGCTGTCTATCTTACAAAAGGCGGTATCTACCACCTGGGTAGATGAAGAGTGCGAAGGAGTTAGACGGTGCTTGGAATAGAAAATAAAGTATGCTATACAATGAAGTTGTCTGCTGGATTGTGATGCGCCTCAGATTAGGACTGTTAGAATGAATTTACCACCCTCGATTAGTTCCCTTTCATCAGCCTATCGCCCTAATGCTTACATAATTCTCTTTTGTATTTCAGCATAGTAGTATTGATTAAGAAATGTCGAGTTCGTCATTTCTGTGATTCGGCTTCTGAGTTGTAAACCGTTTTTTTTTTCTTGAAAGGTGCAGCCAAATTTCGACGCAATGTTCCGACCAATTCAGTCGTCGGAACTGATGGACAACTCACCGAGCAGCTTGCCATCAAATGTAATGCATACGGACAATTCTAATGATTTCGTTCTTTCCGAAATGGGTAACATTACGAACGAGGATCAAAGTATTGCCCCACGGGGACCGCAACAGCATCAGCAGGGACAGCAGCAGGTGCTTGGATTACTTTTTGTGCTTGCATAATTTTCGCTTTAATTGAATTCAGGATGGGCATCAATCGAAGTTGAATGCTTTAGTGGTCTGGTAATGATTGGCAAATACGTTTATTGCAGCTTTCGATCAAAACAATGTCCGCTCTCAAATTTTGGTGTTTTTTTTATATCAGCAAGACGGCTAAAGCATTTATGGTGCCGAAAATATAGCTCTTTCGAGTAGCTTCTCAGGAGAATATGTAGTCCTTTGTTTAATGGTCGATTCTTCATTGCTTGTTTATTGCTTGCTTGTAGCTTACTTTCAAAGAATTATTCGTTGGCTGTTGTTGGAGTGTTCATTTGCTATGAGTAATTTCGAACACTATATTTACGATTTGAAGTATGTGCCGGCGTTTTTTTAGCTGCAGTTTTCTCTTTCCCAAGATATTGTGCTTTTCGTGGTTGGATGCGCTTTAGCAGAGGAGATGAAATGCGGCTTATAAACAACGATGTGCACCATTTATTGGTGATGGGAACTGCTGGAGAGGGTTTTGTTATAAATCAGTCGTATTCTCCTAATCGAGGACATAATGCATCATTCTGAATAGCTCTAGTTTATTTCATAAATGGTGAAATATTTAGGTTGTACTAGCATATTGAGCATCGTAAAATTTTTCTCGCAAGGAAAACCCAATAACTCTTCTGCTAGGTGAGCGGTTATTGTTTGGCAAATCAAGCATCGGTAGACCCTATCGGACATTCGGTCCATTACTTGGATACGCAACTTACTACCAATAAATTAGAACGTATATTAAGCCTGCAAGAGCAGATTTTTATTCTTCGAATCGATGAAGGTATTTTCTTCTGTGGGATATATTTATTGTTTGTTTGATGAGTTTGTCGTAATGCGATCACGGCTGAGAGTTGCTTATTTCATTGCATGTAATTCTGCACTAAATTGCTGGTATTTAACTGTGAAACACATCTTATATCCTTACTCGCTCGAAATTATGAAAGCAGAGGACGTTGGGGAGATGGGAGAAGGGCGGTGGGAGGAACAGGTTTTTTATATGCTATTTCAAGGGATGAAAAAAGGTTGTAGACTTTTAGATGAAAAAAACGAGTATTAATGGGGATAGCAGCTTCCTTCCGTGCGTCTTTCATTGACCTTTGTTCATGTAAAGACCCCTCCCTGGCTGCTCTTGAACTGTTGGTTGTTACTAGTTCTAGGTTAGGTATGATTTATGGTCATATTGTCGGGCAGTTACCGATTTTACTCGGATTTGTGCTGATTTGGGTCAGTTGCCATTCATTTTATGATGAAATTTGCGTTTATAAATAAGGATGATTGCTAGCCGTTGCAGGTAATGCTGGATTTTGCTTCAATGAATACAATGGGTAACGTGACAGGACGTCCGTCGTCAGCAATGTTGCCGCACACTTCGGCTATCAACCTTTCACCGACGATGAGTCTGAATTTACACCTTGGTAAGGCCGTTGTTCACTCGCTTTGATAACTGCAATTGAAGTGGCACTTTTTCGAGAAACACTAAAGCACATAGGAGCATTTTTAAGTAGGACTGTTCGTATGCATTGCCTGCTGCTTCCGTTTTGCAATATTGACAAATGCACACATCTCCTCGATCCAGTTCTTTTGGAACGTTTATGAATCCGAAAAATCACAAAGGCGTCTCTCCTGCTTTATAAGCAAGCGATTAGTCTCACTGCCCAAAAATATTTCGGTGCAGCACATGATCAGATAGGTTTGTGAGCTGCTGTGAGATATGCATAGCTCCAAGAATTGTGTGTCAAACGGCGCTCGTAACGCCCTCAGTGGCTGTCGCACCACGAAGATAGTCACCAGTGGAACAAAGTTTTCAGCAGATTCCTTCACGTCTTAAGGGTCATCCTGAGATGAGCCGACCGCTGGAAGTGCACGAGACCTGAATCGATGGAAAATTTTAGTCTTTAGAAGATCTGAAGGAATTAACCAATTAACGGTGATCTTCAGTGTGAATAGACTCTTATAATATTAGGTCGTCAATCAATGAAGTGATATAGGGGATTGGAAGAATTAGCAAAATGCGCCGAGATTGTTTGTGCCACATCGAGGTCATTTCTGAGAATTTTTACGAACTTCGGATCAGTTTATTGTGCCTGTAAATATCATGTTCATTTTGTAGGAGTTTTTGAAAAAATTGCATTTTTGTGGAGCGTTATTTGAATCTCGTCGAGATTAAGGTTGAGTTTTGCTGAATGAACTTATGCAATCGTTGATTTTAATCTTTCGCAGAATAGAATTTGTTGTTTGCTTCTCATCAACGGAAACTACTCACAAGGACGTCAAAAAATTCGCTGTTTATCGATTCAGTTAACTTTTTAGGTTAATCTAGATCTATGGATATTATTCTTCTAGTGAACTGCATGGCTGAGATGATGTTTCGTAGTGTAGGCCGATTGGACATATTAAATTTCACTTTGCTTTGATAAGTTGCTAGGTAGTTTCGGACATCTAGCTTCCAGTTCATCCCTGAGCCCTTACGCAGCTTTCCCTCTTGCTTTGAAAGGGGGCAGAGAGACATGGTGAAATTTTCAGCAGCACCTTTATGGAAGCGAACTTTGTGTTTTGTTATAGCGCAGCTGTTGTTGTTGAGCACAGTGAAATGGTATAATAGAGGCTGATCTCACGCCTTTGGACTGTTCCGATCGTTAAATAATTTCGCTTAATGTGTCACCGTTATTCAGTTGGGTATTTCAGAGGCAAATTTACGATAACTACAGCACACCTATGCAAACACGTTCTAGAACGTTAACCTAGTTAACCATCTTCTAGGAGGTGGAGATACACCACTAATGGGTGGCAGTAAGGACGTAACATTGGGAGGAGCGATGGTTGATTCACCGATCGATTCCCTACGGACGCCGGTGCCACGCAGCCCACATAGCGTTACTCTTCATTCTGTGGTCGATCCGTTCGGAAGTTCACCAGTTGGTGCGCAGGATCTACAGCGACCGATGAGTTTGCCACCATATGGTGCTCTGCAACCGTCCAATGTTGGGAACCAGCCCGGTTCTCCATGGGGGTGGTGACATTATAACTATGGATCAGCAGTATTTTTATTTATGCATAGGCTAATTGAGGTCGTGTAGTTGTAATAAATCAGTAGGAACTGTTTCTAAAGAGATGGTTGCCCGCTTAAGCCTTGGTGATTTTTCATCAAATAATGATGCAAGAAATGCTCCTCGACATTATGAATGTGAGCGGCGTTTACTGGTTCTGGCAGATTTTATTTTTATTTTTATTATTTCTAGTAAACATACTTCCGCAGTGACTGCGCCGGTAGTATCACAACCATCCTTTTCGTACTTTCGAACATAATGACCAGCTAATGAGGTTCGGCAGTGATCGCTATATATCTTGGGCTAATGAATATTTCAAACATCCTTCAAATGCTTTGCTCCTTTGTGTTTTGTTATTGGGTGATATGACTCCTTTGCATAAAAATCTGTTGACCTCTTCATTTGGGTTGCGGGGCGGATATGGTTGCTGTCGTTCTTATCGTAAAGTTAGGTTTGAACCTTTAAATAGCAAACGTTTATGGTAAAATCCTTTGTCTGTTAAAGATTTCGGTAATTTTAATTGAGGTGTTGCTTGAAGTTAGTGCTTAAGGTGTACGTTTTATTGGAATGGGGTAGCCACCTGATGAAGAGGTGCTTCGATATAGGGCTTACATCTATCCAGGCACGTTTATTTTGTTCCACGGTTCATTGCACTCTAAAGTGCTCATATCTTCATTCCTTATTTTTCCTGTATATATGCATCACTTTTTGATCTGAACAATCTTGTGTCTTGTTATACATTTCGTGTATGTTGCTGAGTTGCTGATTTTCCTCCCGTTGCTTAGCCCAAATGGTTCGAAGAAGAGACTGCGAAGTGACCTGACTTTTAAGAACTTAAGCCCTTAGTCTCCAGCTAGTTCGTCATTCAGTTGTGTTTATTTCTACTTTATAAGGCTTTAGTTTGTTTTTATGTCTTTATTTCGTCTTTTTGCGCCATTTAGAATGGCGATATAGTATTGCTGTGAATTTCTATGCGCCTTTGCAAATTGTTCTTGCCAAAGCGCATCGTGGCGACGTCTTATCCATGCATTTGGGCATTCATCACGACTCTTCGATTGGAATTTTCAGCTCGAAAGTCGCGGAAGTTAGATGTATGGAATTTGACGCCTATGGTGTACTCCGCAAGATACCCTGCATGTCATATTTCTAGCTGATCTATCAAATTTCGAATAACGCGCATTTCAGGACATCAGAAATTTGAATGCATAGTACATCGCTTGGACCATGGAAAGACGAGTCGTTTGTTGAAGATTTCTGCGAGTGGAGGTGTCATAATTGTTATTCCATATAATGTTAGTTTTTTACCGTCTAATTGATGTAAAACGCCATTCAGCTATCTAGAAAACATAAAACATTTCTTGTTGTGTGATGTATGCGTTTGCTGTCGAAAGAGAAACAGTTAAGAGGCTACAGCAAAGGTGAGATGGACCTGGGATCGTGAGATTGAAAAGAGTAAATGAAACGTTCGTTGTGGTCGCCTTTCGGCTTTTAACCACTAATCTCAGCTACGCACTGAGCCCAGACTTGTTGCATTCCATTTACAGCCAATGCTTGAAAACTAGTTTTGGAATAACAAATCCAATGGGTGCTATACCGACCGTATTTCGTTATTTTAACTTCGATGATGCTAGAACTGAAATGAGCGGACAGACTGAATAACAAACGCACATAGAGAGACAGGCAGAAGCACAGATAAAAGCGCGCTCCAATGCGCTGTGGAAATTTATGATGCAAGCGTAAGCACATTACACAAATCTCAGCATGTGCACGTAAAAACGCAAACTTAGCGAGGCTAAAGCCTAGAACGCTTGAAAATGTTGGAGGTCGGCAAAACCCCAAAAGTCCAGGTTTATTTGCTCGCATAAATATGTCAGCAGCAAGTTGGCCTGAGAAGTGGTGGAATGATCGAAGAGAGGTATGAAATAAGTTTGGGAGGTTCGATGGAATTTTTGTATTCGTATTTAGATAACGAATCAGCATCCATTTACTTGGCCATCGATTGCTTTGCGCAACCAAAAATTGAAGCAAAATTTTGCGCATAAGTGCACAAACGCGGCTTATTTGATGGCTATCGATGTTTGCCATAGCACCGCTGGTGTTGCAACTGTCCATTCACTAGACGTATTCGTGAAGCACTACGTTGTTTATTTGATGTCCGTATTTTTCGCCCCTATTTCAACATTGATGTGTAAAGGTAACTGATGAGATAGTTTCTGGTAACATACCCGCTAAGTTTGTGTTACTTGGTTGCAGTCGATGAACAAACGAACGAGAACACTGACGCCAACTCGATTTTTTCAAATTCATTCCGAACTCACGGATGAATGTCATATTCGACGCTAGGTGCCTACAGGCCATCTGATTGACCAGTGTGGTAATAAATAGGACAGAAATCAGCACTGCAGAGGAATTTTAGTCGCGAAGTGCACGGCTATGAGAAATTTCATTGCAATCTTTGCTATGGTCCGTGGCGAATAGCATGTTGCAAAAATTAGGTTCCTCGAAAAGCGCTGGGATTAATCGCTTTTTTAAATGTTTAAATGTAATGGGGCTTTACAATTCGGGGAAGACGTGCGTGTGCATGAGACAGAAAGGGTAAAGGGAACAGGGAACAAGAAGGCTGTAGAACTCGCTATAAGATTGCAGGGGCAGCGGAGTGCGAGGTCCCGCACATGAGGTTTCAACGCCTCAGGTGGGCGACATGCAGAAAAGCACATGTCGTTGGAGCTGTTTTGTCGAATATGCTTGATGGGAATACCCTCAGAATGACAGTTGATGCAAAAGTCCGGTAAATATTTTTCGTTGACCCTCAACGGAGGGAAAGTAATAAGCTTAGTTATTGTGAAGAAAACAGATAGCTATTTCAATATAATTTCGAACGAAATGCTTGTAAAGCCATCGGAACGATGTCAGTTTTGTCGTGGTGCCTTTAGAGCAGGAAACGCTGTTTCGACCTTATAAGGCTTTTATGGTTCTAAATGACTTTTTGGTAACTTGCTGGCAACTCGGAGAAACAGTACGAAGAGGAGGAGGATCGGGGGAAGAAGGCTTGGGGGAGATTCGTTGAACAATGTGTTCTTATTTCACTTTGAGGTTGTTTTATGAAGACTAAACTTATCGCCACTTTAATATTTTCTTGAAATAACATCGTCTTCGAGATTTTCCATCATCTCTTGGATTAATTTATACGTCAATAGAGGAATGTAGGGCATGCATATAATGCATGCATTCAATTAAGTAATACTAATTGAATGACTTAAAAGTAATTGCTTGCTATATAATTCATTTGCGGCATTACGTAGTCGAGATAGATAAATTTATTTATTGAGCCCGTGAGAAGTGTTGAGCAAAGAAATGTGAGCAAAATCTTTTGTTCTTTTTTATCAGTCTCTACTCTTCTTCCCGAAAATTTCTTTCGTAATGATGGGTATATCGGCGAAGGATAGGTTGCTTCTTTACCTTTCTCAATTTTTTATCTTTCCGTTCATGTAACCGGTCATAGGTCAATTTGTGATGACATTCCGGTTGTTTTCGAATGCGTTTCTTTGCTAATCGCTCAAACAAAAAGTTTTCTATTTTCATCGCTCTTCAAGAGAAAAGGGCAGTTGGAATTCCATGTTTCCTGCTAATGTTCCCATTACTGCTTACTTAGAGAAGTAAGGAGTTCCATAATTGTTGCTGGATTCTTTAGTGGAATGAAAGTTTAAAATATATTATGTAGTAAGCGTGGTATTTGCGACTCCGCAACAACTATGGCTTCTTAATCTTGTATTATGGATAATCATATATAAAAAGTAGTGCCGTACGGGTCACCATCTTCGTTACTTCGACTACATTGAAGAGACTTTGTGGATGCGTTTAATCAATAAATGGGATTAATCCACGTGATCTGGACGCTTCGATTTGACCATCGATAAACGAGAGCTATTCGGGATTCGAGCTCTTAAAGCGGCCTGAAAATTTTATAGTGTGAAGCAACTCCCGAACAATATAGCTGAATATAATTATTAAAACGCTATTTCGAAAATTTTCCTATTAATTTTTCATAAATATAATTTCTTTTATCTGCTTTAACTATTATCATTTTGCACGAGTGAAATTGGCCTCAAAAATCCAACAATTAAAATTTCAATGAGATTAATTAGTTAGATTAATTAACGCTAATTAATGATAAGAGGTGGATGAGGGGGTTCCTTTCTGGATTTCTCGGAATCGTTTCGTATTTTTATCCAAAATTAAGTGAAAATCGATAAAATATATGCGGCGACACTATTAAATGCGAAGAACGGAAGTTTTCCGTAACCATCTTCTTAAAAGTATTTTGAAAGTTCGTTTATTCATTCGAAGATTTCAACCTTTTTTGCTTATCCCGTTGAGCAAGTGAATGGTATTGCACCTTATCGTTCCCTCGCAACTATTACCCAACTTTACCACATTATGCAGCTTGTGTTGGCAGCAGCCTTTTCATACTTTTCGTGTTACGATTGGAGACACCTCAGGCACTTTTCGATGCACGTAATTTATAACTGCAACTGTGATTTCAAAGATATCAATTTGGACGGGTTCGCTCTCTAGTGAAGCCATCCCTCTTCCTGAAATGATGAGACTGATTTCGCCGATATCGCGACGTTTTTTTAAAGCTAAAAGTTACGAGAACACTCAAACAGATTCAGGAGGCTTGCCTCAGCACGAACAATGTCATCGTTTCGATTGGTGCGAGTGATTGCTTGCTCCATTCGGTCAACTGCGCTTATGATAGTTTCGATCCTATCACACATCCCAAATAATGAATCCTCGAGGTGGCCGATGCGATGATTTAGGCTGCCGTTGGAAAATTCTCATTCACAAACATTCAACGCAACTAATTGTTTTGTTGAAAAAACGATTAAATTAGATGCTCCTTGCCAACAGTGAATGTAAAAGCCTCTATATATATTTGCATTCATATTTTTGCATATATGTTTTAACTTTTGCAATTTCCCTTACAAATGTAGCGATGTGTGAACTTCGAAGTGAGCAATCAGAACTTCGAAGTCAATTTGTGTTTTACTTGAAAAAACTGCGTTGTGATTTTGTGTTCTTTTTTCATTTCCAACCTCACAATACTCAATACTCAAAATCTCTAAGAATAACTTCATAGGAAACGGCCTTCTATGGACAACTCATATAAACGTGAATAGTGAATTTCGAAAATTTGATCGAGTGCAACATAAAGTACAGAAATTCTCTAATGTCCTGCCGCAAGGCGGTTCATATCACCTCATTTTTGCCTTATGTAACAATAAATGATAAAATATTATCAACGCGCGAGACGAGTTGATACTGAATTCTCGAATGGTGAGATGTACGCTTACCGAACTCAAACGAATTCAAAAAATCACTTGCGAGTTTCAACTGCAATTTGTATAGAAAGAGCGCTGATGTCGGAAATCTAACATGTTGGTGTCGCGAGTTGGTCGCTCATGCATTTTGAGTTCCTCATGCTCCTTGCCCTTCTTCATAAATAATGCTCTTTCCACCATTTGCATATCCTCCAACTCCAACTTGCGAGCACTTATATCGTAGTTGACAAACGCTTCCGCTATTTCATCTGCACTAAATCCTTCTCTGAAAGCGATTTGTTTTCTATCAAGCGCGGCGTGAGTATAATGTTCGACAATAGAAATGTGGATCGTTTTCGGAAATCACTTTACATATGCTCTATTAAATGAGATGAGAGGAAGTATGTATGAAGTGATCAGCGGTAACACATCGTAATGGAAATCAAATGAGAAAATCTGAAGAGAAACCGGCAATCATTACGTGCTATTGCATTTCATTTTATTTCACTGAGCAATTTTCCGAATACAACTTAAATAGCTTTCAGTACATTTTAGGAGGAATCTTCCAATAAAACTATCAGCTAGAGGTGACATCCAGCGAAAGTTCATCTTGAAATCATATCCGGCCGAACGAAAAGCTAAATTATCCTTCGTGTTTTACATCACAATGACAGTACATGTGAAAGGAAACTCACTTTAACGGTCTAATCACCTACTTTTATAACAAGATTTTGCAGCTGGGAAGGTAAAGCACTGGATAACAGGTGGAAAGGTAGACATAAAGGTATGCATGGAGGTGATGCCGTCATAATGTGCTCATATAAAAATCCCAGGAAGGAAGTGAGGTAATACTGCGGGAAGCTTGAAAATATTGTCTTGAGGAAAAAGGAATATTGAATTATAAAGGAGTTCTATAAAGCACAACGTAGGAGTTCATTTTATGTATGCAAAGAAACGTTGAAGTAGAGCAATGGTGGTGATGCATAATTAAAATGTTTAAATGTACTGGAGTGATGTAGTAAACAAATGCTTTTGCAACGCTGCATCATAGCAGTCGATCTGCCGAACTCATAAAGGTCTGGATTATATAAGCATCTCAGAAGAGCATTCGTTTTCTTACGCAAGTAAGGCATCACGGAAGCGCTCGCAATCGTTGTCTTCAGGAGGAGCGTCTTTCTTTTTTAGTCGTAACACTCGTAATAAGCTTTGCCAGTACTGAAAAATCATTTTTTCGCTCTCACTTAATGAAAATTCCGAGTGTTTTTTCACTGACGTTGTTTGTTCATCTTGCATTTTTTTGCTTCCAGGAATGGGGAGGAAAGGAGGGAGAGAGAGTGAAAATCAACGAAAATATGCTTTGTGAAATCTACTCATACAGCATACATGGACTAACCATTCGAAAAAATCGAAGCAGGTGTCAGGTGGAATCGCGCATGTGGATTCTGCTACTCTATATGTTTATAAGTTACATCCCCTCCCCCCCTCCGCCAATTTGATGAGTGAACTTGGAAGTGATGTAGAGAGTTATCGTACCGCAAAGATTACACCTGGCAGATTTCATAATCCCAGTTCGAGTGCTTCTGTGGTTGAATTTGCTGGACAAATAGGTGGAGGGTAAAATGTACATACAAATGCAATGTTTGCAAAGTACGCATTCCAGATGCAAAATCGCGGACACTTGAGAAAAGGGAGAAATACAACCGATGAAGCATCATGAAACACTGATGATCTCCATGAAAGACAGCTGCTATCTTAGTCTCCTAACACTGATCTAGAACATCCCCTTTAATGCTCATGATAATACAGAATATTTGTAGACAGTGAAAGATGAGGATTCTCTACGAGCAAAATAGATCTCGATAAGTTTAGAATTTTGGAAAATTTGAAAACAATGGATTGCTGGATAACGATTTGCCATTTGTATAGCACGGGCATATCAAGATGGCTGAAATACTAGCGTAAGGCAGCGTCAAACATAGGCAAAAATGTGTAAATGCTATAAAGGCCAGTATACTGCATAATTTTTACTGGAGGCCTATATCATTCGACCATATTCTGCACCATGAAGCAGTGTTTTCCCTAAGGTCTAAAATTTTCTAATGCCTCTCATGATTTGCATTTGTGGATTACGTCTCTTGAGTTTTGCTTAATTTTTTCTTTCAGAGATTACTTTTACTTAATAAGCACAAAAGATCCGAAAGATTCAAAGAGAACTTACACCGGCAGCGATATCAATCATCTCAATATCGTTTGGTTGTCTGCTGAGTTCGGATTTCACTTCTGTATACGAATCGTTAATGATCGCCAGAAACATGTTCTCAAAGAAAACGCTTAATCATAATCGTAACGCATGAAATAAGCCATTGCATTGTTGACGGTGTATCCATTGTCAACAATGTGTTTATGATACTCTAATCAAAGCAATATAAGTGAATATTTTGTGCGTTTAGGATGCTCTGTCGTAGGCAGCCATTTGAAGATGAAATGAAACTAGAGCAAACGGATGAGAGTTTGAGATGAGTTCTCAGCTTATCGGAAGGCAGATTATTTTATGTTTTAGATGTTTTACATGAATTCATTTCAGTTCCCCGATTCGGCCGAATATAAGGGGATATGTGATTGACCAATCTCCATCGTTGGTGCAACTCCATCGTTGTGCGAAGTGAGTGTATTTTTTTGTGGAATATTTAAGCATCAATAGCCGATTTATATGCTAAAGAATTAACTCACATACTGACATGGGGTGCAAATTACGTGTATCAATTTTGCCGTCACTTTAACATGCACCTATCAAACAAACACAGTGAACACATATAAAAACATTGACAGCATCCCAGCACCTTCTAAATTCGAATATAAAACAAAGAAACATATAAATATCCAGCAATTAAGGGAATTGTACGTCCCTTTTCCATATCCTTCTAGCGCAAACATTACGACGATGCAGAAGTTCTTCTTTGGGAATATCTTCTACGTTTTCTAGTAAGTAAGTAAATCGTATACGCAAACGCTCACTCTGCCAACTTCAAGCGTTAATCTCCTATGAGCCAATAATTATTTCCATAAGTGAGAAGTCATTTATGAAATAATTTATTATGATATCTCAACTACTATTTTTATTAGTGCAGTGAAGAAGTTCTCTGTAAATGTAAAAAAAACGAGAAAAAATCCCACAATGGAAGCGATCACTTACGAGGAGAATGAAGAACACGAAGAATACGTATGTGAGGAAGAAAAGTGGCCCTAGGATTCGATCCGCACTCTCGAGTGCGTTGAAATCAAAATCACCGAGAATCGTGCGTAGAAGCGCAAACACAGCATTGTACAAAGAGGAGTATTCTGCTAACTGAAAATATGAAAATGTCTCCAAATAGTCATTAGCGTTCTTGCATTTAAAGATGCGGTTCTTTAAGAAGTCTTTCAGATGAATCGTTCAAAAATGCAGAATTATTCTCATATTCATTATGAAATGAATGCATTGAAGGCCGTACGATAGCCTCGAGCAATTCCTTGAGGCTTCCATGAAGCATTCACGCTCATATGATGGTTCCTATGGAAAGACCTTAATGAGCATCTTTGTGAAATTTCTTTCTGCACAGCTGATACAACATACCATCACAATCACCAGAAAATAAGAACCGTTTCAGAAACGTTCTCACTGACCTGCGTACCAAACGCTAAATATCCGAATTGTGCATATGCGAAAAAGAAGATGAAAAACATCACTGAAAAACCGCCAATGTCCTTTGCAGAACGCTCTAAAGTGGCGGTTAGTTGCGTCATTGTCTTATTGAAACTGATATATTTCATTGTCTGCAAACAAATTTATTGCAATAAAAGCGACTCAAACATTCTCCGTCAACTTTTTCACAGTGCCCTTTTCGCATAACATTGTGCGCACAGTGAATATGGTTCACATTTCACTTAAAACTCTCGTTCTCAATTCTCCTAATAGTACTTTATTGTATATCTTTTATTTCTTTATTTATCTCAACGTCACGGGAAAACCTAGTGTCCAAATCTAACGCCGATTTCGATTGAAGACAACAACCCACTGAGCATAACTCCACCTGAACAACTACTGATTTACGGATAGAAGTAAAAGTGCAATTATCTATGGAATGGGAAATTTTTAAAGGAGATTTGCAGTGTGCGAGTGCAGTACAGTAGGACAGGTTGCAAACAACGGCTCTTATTCCCTGTAACATTATAGCCGCATCTCTTCTTCTAAAATGAACGGGCAACGACAGGCTTATCGAACAGATTGAAGAGTTCAATAGACAGCGAAAATCTAAATTATGTAAACTGAGAGCAGTACCAACAAAATAAAGCAAGAATAATTCTATTCAACGGCAACATATGCAGAAAGTGGTAATTATTGTACTATAACGACTGAAATTGCATCTCATATTTTGACGAATCCTTCGCCGAATTTTGAGCGGAATTGAGATAGTGCGGATGATCGAGAAAGAATCTGTAATTGTGTTATGATGTTATAGTCTCACGTCTACTTTATAAGCTGCAGTACTTCAATGAATTCGAATACTGGCTTCAAAATCTCTGCAAACATTGAGAGATTTTTTGCTATGAATTTTTCAATAATTTGTTCTCCAACAAGTGAGGAATACATTTGTAAAAATACCTTAATCCATGCAACAATCAGCATTACAGCTATCGCTCCTGTGAAAGTATCATGGGCATTTGCCAATGGGTGTAAATTCACATAGTAGAATTGTCTGTTAGTTGGTACAGGTATGATCTGCTTCAGTTGCTGCTCGGTCATGAGAAAAACCCTCAAGCCAAGATAGATCACGGCTATATAGAGCTGCAAGAAGCTCATTTTAAATCGAGTAAGTGCAATTGCATCCGATCGGAATACGCACGAGTTCATTTCATGAAGCGAGCAAATCCTAATGTCAAGTAAATAAATGAGTGGAATAAATTGGAATAAATGGAATAAATTGGAATGAATGGAATAAATTAAACAAATAAATTACATATTTAAATGATTAAATGAATTAATGAATAAATCAATAAAGTGGAAAAATAAATTAAGTTAAGTAAGTGATAAAGGCTTTTTCTGCTTTTTTTGAACTAAGGTTTAAAGTGTTCACTTTGCAGTGCCCAAATTTCACATATTCAGTCGATTGAAATGATGTTTCCGAGTGATCAACCAAGTCGACAGCTTAAGCATAGAACATTTCTGCTTATTAACCGATCCGGCCACTCTTTATAAATCACACCAAAATATTCGTTCTTGGTGTTAATGTGGTGGTAATCCATTTTGGACTAGAGGAGAAAGCATTTCTGTTCATCATATGCGAAAGTGTTTTTAAACGTTTACAGCTTCCTTAGAGGCCAACAGAGCAATTTCGAAAGTGATATAGGGTGGTCATCACGTCCTATTGTATGCATTATTTCCCACCAGCTTTTGTAACTGAAAATTCCATCGTTTTCGCACTAAAACAAACAGACACATATATGAGGATATAGCACGTCATTCTAAACAGATGAAACGTTTACTTCAACAGAGGAGAGGTGTATTTCGGTAGATAACTTCTTCACAGTTAACTCTCACAATGTAGGGGTATTTGATTTATAGGCTTAATATACACTGAAATTAATGAAATGATAAGCTGGCTTCCCGAGCGAAGTGTCGGCGATTTGTGAGTTCATTGCTAATACGGCTGCGAGATATAACAAGCATAATGGAATGGAGCTGATAGTGGAGCATTTTTGATCATCGAAACAACGGGATGTTATTCAAAAAATTCTCTACTCGTTGTGACAACTTGTTTGAGTGACTGCTACGCGCCGATAACAAAAGCTGCGGGAAGCGTACTCAGATGCAACGCATTTCTTTTTTAAAGCTTTTCCGTATTAGGAATGCATAGCTACACTGGCTTTATACTGAAACTGCTTTACGATTCAGCGAAAGCATTGGTCATGTAAACATTGAGCTAAACGTCGAGAATTATCTGAAGTCTGATATTGAAGTGGTGAATGTGAAATTCCTCACCATCAAGTTGACGACGTCAAAGCAGTTCCAAAAGTTGGCGAAATACGCAAGGCGCAATCGAACTATCTCGAGTATCGCCTGTATCACGTAGTAGAATGTGAATGCGATGAATAGCAGTTCGCATACGAATGCGAAGTAGTCATATGTTGTCACATAGCGGATAAGGCGTTGTGGAATCAATGCTGAACTTGGAATGACACCACCACTTGCTGGCAGTTCAAGCACGAACCTTAGAAAAAGTACTATCGATAATTTTTCAGCTTCATTAAACCTTTAGCCTGATCTATGATTGCTGCTTGTTGATTGCCATATCGTAAATAGAATTATCGAAAAGTGACTGGCAAATATATACAATGAATTCATACTTTTAAGAGTATAGAAGTACAAATAAAAATTGGTCTTGAATTGAAGGAAAAATGCAAGGGGACTTTACTAAACAATACTGAATCAGTGCATAGTTACGGCTTCATTATATGGTTAAAAGAGAGAGAGAGGGAAAAAGAGAGAGAAAGAGGTAGAAAAGCAGTTAAACTGTACGAAGATTATTATCCACAACGAATCTAGAATTAAAAAATTATTCGTTTACCTAAGCAAAAACGATAACCGATTACTCACAGAGCGATGCAAAACAGATTGATATTGGCGTTGTAGAGTACGAAGTCAATGAAAATTGCTCGCGTTCCTCTATCCACCCATCGATTCATCTTCAGTTCCGTGATCGCATTTGCAGAGGCATTACGATCGTCGGTAGTCAGATATTGCACAAATCCTCCCCCACCATACGTGCTTATCGTGCCCCAGTAGCTCGATGTGCCCAATTCCTTCGCAGTATGATACAGGAAACTATGTAACACTGCTTTTCCGCATTTCATATGAAGAATAATTGTTCGCAATTTGTTGGATAAAATAGCTAGTCTGGCTTTGAAAAGAAATTTGCTTAGTGATGTATATTTAAAATGATTTTGAAACGAATCCGCCTTCTTAGGTAGACGTTTACTATGAAAGAGACCTCGTACATTCAACGAATTTTCTATGCTTACTGATTATCATTAGTCTCTTTGCGAGCTCTACTTCTGTGGAGAATAAAGCCTCAATCAGGATGTGACTTCACTTTTGCTAGTCATATTCATCTCTAAGTATCGCTGTGTAAACAGAATATGATAACTGTTATATAATCACCCTCCTTACATAGTATGCACTTTGTGATATGCAAGAAAGTAGCGTATCAAGTTCATTAAAGGTAATGCGTACCAACAAAGCAACTTACGCGGAGTTGTTGGCCGGACCGAATGGTTCTCGATCTTCGGCACTTTCGCCATAAGGACCAAAACACTCGCGTATCTCACGTTTGAAGCTGCTTACGATTGTACAAGAGTGATTATTTACCTAAAGCTTCGTAATCTTCATATTTTTAACACCTAAGAACTAGATCTAACATAGATCGATTCATTATAGTTTTTAGATGCATCTGAATCATATGGCAAATTTCCTAAGCAAGAACTATCGCGTCTCGGTGTTATTATGAAGTGATATATAAAATCATTGAGTGAAATATCCCACGGTTCTTAATGCTCTTCCTTTCAGTGTTCGAAGATGATACTTTCTGAACGCTAGAAAATTCATTTCAAATTTTTGGTAAGACTTCCGGAAGCATCAGAGCATCAACTAGGCAAGTCGGCAAAGGGACAACTCAGCTAACATTATGCTTCGTTCGTAACAACAATGCTGTTTTGGCCGTTAGATTTGGGCGGCTGCTATTTCTTGTGAAGCAAAAGCGAATATTTCTTCAACACAAATAAAACTGTAAAGTGCAAGGTGAAATAAAACATTTTGAGAAGCATTACAGAGTTGGAGTTTTTTCTTGGTTACCTTTAACATTCGAAGACGAGGGCTCCCGAGCAAACGACTCCCTTGTAACAACGTCGCCAAGTGTGTATCCGTTTGTCGCCAATAGAGTGCATCAAGAAGGGATCCTTGCAAGTAATAAAAAACAAACCATTTTTCTCAATAATTACATCTGCTCTCATCCTCTATTCGAATAATTTTGCTTCTAAGTTCTTTACCCCTCAAAAATTATGAAAAGGTTAAATTAAATGCGAAGGAGTCAATAATCGAAATAATATAACATCGAATCAATTTAACTGAGAAACTCAGAAATATGTGCATCCTGTGGTCGAATAAATGAGGAGCATAATATAATAACCACAACATAAGTGCCCTTGAAAGTGAAATAGAGTTTGCCACTCTCTCCCATAATTGTAAGCGATGTCATTCTTTCTGATGTTTTTCGTAACTTCTCTAGGAATAAACCGAAATCAACTTTACGTACGTTCTTTCGTGCTTTTTTCTACCTAATGAGCCTAAAAATTTGCGCTTTTCATTAAACACGTCGTCTCATTAAGCTCCAACATTTTTTTGCGATAATTGTGGTGAGAATCAGAGTGTTTCCTTTCAACTAAGGTTTGTGAATTTTCTTGTATGCTTCTTTTGCTTCAAACTACATCTTTGCACTATTTTAATTTCCCCGTCAGAAGTAACAGAAATAATGCCGCTTAACTTACGCTCCAGACTTGATCAATTTGAGTAATTTTGTCCAGTGTTCCCATCACGAATAGATTCGATATAGCTGTTTTATAGTAGTACATTGTTACGGATGAATAGGAAAATGCAACTGAAAAGGAGATCCTTGTCCCAAGCAAGAGATTCAAGTCCGATGAGATTCAAGTCCTTTATCGATGATGATAGCAAAAAAGTCTGATTTTTGAGTGTAAAATTGCTGAAATTAAAGGGAAGTCTACTTGAATTCAAAGCTGTTCATTGAATGAGCGAAATCCGATTTAACGACATAATTTTTCTGCGCTAACAAATTAGGGATAGAGCAAAAATGCTATTATACCAATGCAACAGAGAGCCAAGAATGTTAAGTAGGTGATGAGCTCGCGAACTGTGACTTTGAGGAGTTGTATTCGATCATTCTCCAATCCTTGACGCGTTAACCACAGCGCTGAATGAAACAAACAATAAGTACAGTAAAGTAACAATGACCCGTTTATCGATACTTCGATATGTGCAATGATTCACTGATTAATGCTTTTATATTGCAACGTCTCACTCGTATAACATCTCTATACTTGCAGTCCATTTATGAGCAATTTAAATTCCATAAAATAACTATATCTATATAGAAACTCTCTCCTTTTTAAAGACTTGCTACGAATCTTCCATCATAACTGCTGAATGAGAAGCTGCAAAATTGAATATGTGTGACTAAGAACCTATGATAGAGCCGGCAACTGCTATTCTTAAGTAAATTAGGTAATGTGTATTTCTTTTTCGAAACGGGACTTATAGCTGTGTTGCGTTTAATGCAGTATCTCCAACGCGACAGAGCAATTATAAAAACGAACCTTTAATGCCATTGAAGAACAATCTTCCTTTTCCGGTATCCGTTTCTTTCGGATTCTTGTGATATTTATCGTCCTCATATTCCTAAATTTAATACTAAGAGTCTACGAAGATTTTATCCACATCGCTGGATTTTTTGCGATTTAAAAAGAGCATCCTTGAAAAGTCTTCTCAACGAAATTATGCCAATCCGGAAGAAATGTGCATTCTGAAAGAGGAAATATGCATGTTTTCAGCATGTGTTATTACAGCGAAATTTATTTACGCCAACATCCGACGATCGTCGATTCCCAGCTGAACGTTTTCAAGCGTATACGCAGACTAGAAGGTTTGAGAGTTTTTTCTTTCATTTTATCTCATTTGCCACTTCTTCCTATGAAATTGGTTTTTAATATATGTATATTCATTCATATTTATTCTCTCTTTTTTCACAGTTTATAAATCTCTTTTCATTCATTTCGAAATAAATACCTATTTGCTGAAGCGAAAATTTCGAAGGTGATGTTGTGCAAGCGATTGGTGTCGCAAAGAATATGCTGCTAAGTTCGACGCCACAATTCATGGCGGAATAGTTCTATTTACTGGATCCGAGAGCCGAAATTGTGGATGGAGCCACATATTGTCAATCCGTCCAACACAGTTAGAGTGACATTATATTACTCCTACCTGTAGCCAAGAAAGGTGCAACTTTCAGCCTTTTTCATGTTCTACATTAGGGATATCAAATGGGACCTAAGAATCAAACTATGCCTTGGAATGGGTAAAGGATAACTATGGTGGATGCAGCCACAAAAATTCTCGCGAAAATAAAACTTATGAATCCTCGCAAATAGAATTCTATTCATCTGGAGGAAAGAGGGAAGAAACAGATTATCCCTTCCCGCCCTCCTTTCTCCAAATGGATCCAGACATGACCTCGAGCTGCAGGAAATCACAGGTTGATAAAATGCGATCACTTTCGCACGCTTTGAGAAATCGAGTATAGGGACTGTTGTATATAAGGCATGAATCAGCGGTCATTAATCTTCTGGTCAATTTGCAAATCAGTTTTTGTCGAAATGAGAACTATTCGGTTAATGCTGTCAGGGAGTAGTAATAAAGAAGGTCGGATGGCGTTATCTGCTGGAAACCCTCTGAAAGGCATGGAGTCATTTAAATCATTGATGAATTATGAGTGATACAGATCGAGCCATCGAAACACAAAACATAGATGAGAGATGGCGTCTGTTGGGTATTTTGTTTGACCTGCAAAAACGACACGCGGAGAGTCGTTTGGCTCTCATCGAGGAGAAGTTTTCGGAAAAGAAAAAACCTCGCGGTATTCCTCGCGCAAGAATGCCAACTTGTCTACATTTTCGCGTGATTACACCCATCTGCCTACGAAACGGGAAGCGTGCTCCCATCATCGTTTTCCAGCAAGAAGACCAAGGCGATACGGAAAGGAATTTCTATGTGAGGCGTTACTTTACAGAATAAGGTATATACAGGTCCCACTATATCCAGCATAATTATTGCATTCAGAGGGGAAATCTGCTTCGTAATTCAAGAGAGGAATATATAAACCTCTGCTTCAAGCGCAGCTGGAAGTGCCCGCGCCGCTGCGATAGGCGGAGGAATATCGAGTGAATCAGCGTCGTACACACTTCCTTGAAGAGTCGGGTGCGCACATGTCGCATCCTTCGTAGGTGATAGTTCATTTTTCGATAGCGGCATCTGTATTTTACTATCCAGTTCCAGAGTAAATTACGGACAATTTTCGCCCACTATGTTACGCGAATATTAGCGATCAACTGCATCATAACTAGTGTATCACTGCCAGATTGCGTCCCGCAGATACGCCATTTTGCCTTATGAGTGGTGCATCATGAGGTGAGCGTGATTTAAGCTCGTCGCCAACACATCAAAGAATATTGTGATTAATAACTAGAGTGAATTTCAACCCAGCCTCAAGAATTATCCTCTTCGAGTACAATGTTCTTTCAAGAAAACAATTACAGGTAAAATTTCTGAGGTGAGCGCTAACTGACACAAAAATTCGGAGTGGGGCAGTAACATTGAAATTAAAGTGATCGCGACTAATCGTACTGAAATCACTAAGATATGAGAGTTCGATTCGTGCAGTCCAACGGTTAACTTGTGTTATTTGCATGATACAAAGTAACACGAGAGGATTACATTATCGAAATGAATAAATACCTCACACTCATATGTGAATAAATGAAATCACTCTTTCTGAAGTGATTTCTCATGGCTTCATTGAACTTATTGTTTAGTAATATAGTACTATGGAAGTACTATCTGAACTTTCATAAGTAAATTTTGTTCACTGGGAGGAGAATGCACTTGAAAATTCCCATAACCTAAAACAGCAAAAATTTCGTGCGAAGCCCATAAATACAAAGTTTTGTATGACAGTTTCCATTTGTTCTTCTTACAATAATTTTATGCGCTTAGCGCATTTCCTTGTTCGTAGTAATATTTGCCAAAGACGTCAAAGCGTTCTTATAAAACATGGCCAATTCAGCAGCTCATTTAGATTGTACTCAGCATCGACCTTTGACTTTCAAGGTTCTCAGCAACGATATCTTACCTACCGTTCGGACTTTCATCTATCGCAAAAACTATTTTCAGTCCTACGGTATGAAAGAGGAAGGAATCTTGCTCAGGGCTCTAGACGTATGAGGATGTGACATGGAGCGGCAGAATGATGCGTTACTTTGATTGCTTTCTTATTGGGTTGCCGTTAGAAACGCTGAATGTTGGTCACCTAGCAGCAAATGTATAGCATATGAGTGTTTTAATAAGAATATATTAACAAATCAACCAACTGTAAACGTGAAGTATTACCGCACTGAGAGGTGTCGTTTTGCTTTGCAGGCACCATCCTAAGGCTAATCATATCCGGATATGAAGCACTTTTGCATATAATGAATATTTTATTGAAATGGCCCTAATTTGAGCAAAACTTTTTTGCGTTAGCGGTAGGGAAGCTATCGAAGAAAAGCTTACAGACGCATGCAGGTTTTGAGGGCTCAATGTTATTTCCGAATGTTATGGAACACCCAGGCTTTAACTCAGAATGTTAGATGGATATTGGGTGAGCGAAGCAATGTAGTCTTTTGGAGGGGAAGGTTTTCCAGCATATGATGACTGCCGCTGGGTCTATCTATTGAGGTGCAATCGTCACTTTCGTCAAAAGGCCATTCTTCTAAATTTGAGGATAAGAACTGCAAAGTTTGCTCCATATTCCAGGAATGTTACTTTCCATTCTGAGACTGTTTCCGGTTACCGTGTACTAGTTTGTGGAGGATAGTAGCAATGTGTTGAATCATCTTCCCCTCGAGGATGGGAGAACCTTTCACTCCAGAGTGCCTCATGGGAGCGCTGCGTCCTACAACCTGCCAGAAGACAGGGATTTTTATAATGCTGGGATTGTCGGAGAGCTAGAAAACGTCTGATTTCATTTAAAGACTATTTGATGGGGCTAAATGGCCAGTTCTGCTATGATACGTTAGTAGGAAACTGCAAGAGATACTGTGATTTTTGAGATATAGTTATTCTGGCGTAAATTCTGCCAGAATGCAATTTATTCGATACACCAACTGAGATTACATTAAAAAACGGACGTTTGTGCAAAGTACAACGCCGCGCAGGCTCTATATAATTGATAGGGCATTTTTGAGAACTTACTAACAAATAAACAGCGTTCAGTTCGAGTGTATTTCTACGCATTGCGTTCCAATGAATGAGCTCCATGACGCAGATTTGATGTGCGCGAACGAATGCAATATAATGCACCTACGGAGTTCACTTCTTGCTATGAAAATAACAGAAAAAGAAAAGAATAGTGAAAAAATGAATCGAAGGCTGCAGGCAAAGTGGAACCTGCTTGAAGGTGATAGCTTAACAGTACTGCATCACAGTTCCGCTCCTGCTTTATAGTGGAGCACAGTTTGATTTTGTGTGTGTCTGGAGGAGGGAGGGGAGAGGGGATAGCATAACATAGTTCAATATTATATAATGAATTTTTCTAATGACAAATGCTGAGCATAAGAAAACTGAAGAAGATTTGGACTTGATAGAGTATGTTATTGTCTGATTTCTGAAACTTTGATGCGCTATAGTACAATGTAGCTGAAGAAAACTTCACACTGTTTTAAAGCATAACATGGTATACTCGAAGATAATTCAAGAAAGCCAACGTGAACTGCAGTATTTCAAATAATCACAGTTATCTGGCAGTAGGATTGCCTCGTGAACCTTCCACTAATTGCTATTTCTCCACCAATGAACTACTTTTATTGATACTACTTTGATACTACTTTTATTCTTGCCTCTTGTTTCTTTTAACTCTTCGAATCGAAAATAAGCTGGATATTCTCCGTGTGCACGAAGAAACAAGGCAAACGATAGTTTGTTTGCGGCTGAAAGGATGAAAGACGTTTAAAGCGAGATAGAAGAGAATACGAAGGCACCTTCTGGGTTTCCAGACGGCGATAGTCGTCTCTTGGCGGGTAAATGTGCGGCTTATGCAGATTTCAATTTTATGCCTCGTTTGATAACTTCCTGAGAAGCTGACGATATTTTCTTTTATTTCAATATGTTATCATTGGCTGAGTGAGTATATCTGATCTAATGATACTTCAAACTTTTTAAACATCAATTTCATACTTTCTTGGTACTTTTTATCTTGTTCCATTCATTTCATCTATGATTTCAATCCGATCAGCTAAGTCCGTTTCGGAAGATTTTAGCGAGAAGGGTGGCGAAAATGGTGACATTTTCGGCTTCACTATGATACAAAGTCGAGCGCAAACACAAAATTCAAGAAACTGCGGCACATAAGATGATTGCAATTTGCGGCAATGATGTTCGCTCGTTGTTGACCTTCTACATGACGTTCACATTTGCGAATTCCTTTCTCACATAAGGACGAATCGCAGTTGCAAATTTACTCCGGCGTTTTAACTGTAATTCTATCAAGTCATGATAATTTGTTCGACTGCAGTAGGTGAATTTCTTCGTAAAATGCCGACTTTGAGCTTTTTCAGCTCTACTTATTATATTTTCTTCACCACGTCTATTTTATATCCTAGCATACTCTTTGGCATAAAATTGTTGTTTCTCTACCAGCACTTAGACGCGATGATTCCCTTTAGCCTGTCTTGTTCGAATGCACCAGCTCACGCAGTTTCCATATTTTCTTACGTCGACCGTCTACGGCTGACGAAGGTAAAATCAGCGTTTCTAATATCCTTAACGGAAAGACGAAGAATATCACAAGGTTACCAGGAAAACCTTGCGGACTCTCCTGCACGGCTTATGCCCAGCAATTCTCTTGAGAGATGGCAATATCTTACGAAATGCAAATCCTTACTCCTACACCAAATATCGTCTACAAAAAGGAAATATTTTTTGCCGAGTACTGAAACTATCTCGAAGAATTACATTGAGAGGTAATATGGAATTGCATACATTTAATTTTGAAATCAGCTAACGACACCATTCAGTCGGTAAATTTTGGCCGGGCAAGAAGATTGCTATGCAGATGAAATGTAGACGTTGTAATGTTGTGACTGAGCAGTGCACATTATCGAGCAGCCTGGATCATTTATAATCCTAATGGTGTCTTGCAGCCAGCGACAGCTGCTACTTTCATCGAACATTGTCCCATTGCTCAACGCCTATTTCCAGCTGATTCATTCGTAATTTCAGTCATGAGATGAAATTATACGAATCGGCGAACGTGAGCACTTGATTCCATCAACAGGCGAAGTGATAATTTGGTTAATGATACAGCTCCACGTGTTTTCATGCGCTCAACGCTCGTATATTGTACTAGCTCTTCTCTTTTACTTTATGCACATTGCAAATGTGCAATATTCATGCGTGATTGCCTTACTTTTAGATAATTTCACTTCTTGAAGGAGGTAACCAACGGAGACCAAACTGCTTGAATGATCTGCTTCCTTTTTGGGGGATATGGAAAAGGGTGTGATAAGGGTAAGATGTGGACGCGATAACTTAGCAAACGCTATATGAATCTTTATGAAAATTGCGAACGAGTCTGGCAGAACAGCTGAGAACAACTTCTCTTCTTGGACGCCAACTTAACGTAAAATTGCTTTATGTGAACAAACGTTACCCCTATGTGAACAAACAAACGAATAAACCTAAACAACGGTGCTTGTTGTTGCTTAGTTCCTTGTTGCGGATCATAATAAGCTCCTGAAATTTCACCTATTTCCCACCATCCATCCTAACCTCCATGTACGTGATGCGTCGTGTCTGTGTGTGATCGCTTCTTTGTCTCTAGGCACAGACCTGCTGCGTGCGCATCCGCGTGTGTATATATATGGTTTTCGCTGGCATTTCTTGATTTTCAAGCTAAGTGAATTTATGATTGTGACGTGGCCGTTTTTGTTGATTGACTCAACGTTGTCAATCAGAAATTTTCAGTGAATTTTGCTACCAATCAAATTTTCGCTGCATACTGTTCGCCTCAGTGAAAAAGTCCCTTATCATCGTTCCACCATTAATGTACGAATCACTTCACGTGAGGTGCATTAATCCTATTCCAAGCATCATAGTGTTCATATGTGTCGACCTTCAAAGTTTCGCGACGTCAACGAAACCAAAAAAAGAAAGTAGTAGACACTTAAGAAGCTAAGAAGGTTTCATTCCTTCCGTAGTTTTTGGGTTCCGTTTCCATGTCATATGCATTTTAATAAATCGGTCATCCCTTGTAACTCTTTTATACACTACCGTTTTTTCAATGATCGATGTGCTGAAAATTGCATTCAAATTTCTAGTGTAATTAACTATCTATTATTGTTCTTCAACTGATGAGACGACTCGACTGTTGATATGGAAGGCCAGTCTAAATTGTAGGCATTACCCATAATAGCCGTAAATTAATTTGGAGTCATTTTGTGGTCATTGGCGTCTTTGTCATCTGTTGGTACAATTCATTCCAATTTGCACCTCTTGACAGATATACCGAAGAAAACAGTGTTGGTGCTGTGGCCAGTAGTCCCGTTTGTTTCACCATAACACCGTTTATACTTATTTTCATCAACGTAGGATTTTCTCCTATTCGCCCTGTTGAACAAAAAAAATCCTCGGCTGCAGTGAGCTTCAGTCTTTGCAGAAGTGGATGAAGATGAAATAATTCAGCAGGTTATCTAAAATAGGATGATATAACTCCTCTCTTAAATTTCGTGAATTCGTTCTCGCAGATGAGGCAGCTAAACTCGCTATCCATAGAACCGCAGCTATGAAGTGATCATGACGCTCACTGTGCAAAATTTGCAAAAAAGCATAATGGCCAACAAAATTTCCACGGCTTTTGGTTATTTCTCGGCATTTTTGAGCGATGCATTTCGATAATCCAACTCCCTAAACTTTAGTGCATTTTTAATCGAACGTCAGGTTACCTGCACTTCTTAGTGAAGATTTACGAAAAATCATTTTATGTAAGTACCATTCAGTGGAAGTGTCGGAGTTTGCTAAAAATTCTTCTTTCTGAAGGGACTCAGTAGAGCGGTTGCCTTTTGTAGGGAAATCTCTGTCCGAAACATCCGCCTTCAAATTCACCGAAATAGCTCAGATATCACGCCTGCAAACCTTTGCTGCATTCAGAAAATTGTGGGCCGAAATTGTGGATTGAAATAGTCGAAAACTTGCATATTTTTCAACTGTTTTATACAACGAAAGCTTCAGTTTATTCTTTTTATTTATTCTTTTTCTCAAAAGAGGCACATTTTCACGGTTAAACGGTAACTAGTCGCATTCAAGTGGTAATATATAAAGTACTACAATTTTGAACTTTATATATTGTACTACGGGAGAGAACATGTTTTATCAAGAGGTAGACATGCATCAATGAAATGTTTCATAAATCATTGAGGTGAGGCTGCTGTGAGTGCAACTGTTCTGAGTGGGAGACTTGGAAATGTTTCTTTCGTCCTTTGTGTTATCGAAAATATACTAAATAACAGCAAAAATCACTGTGCCTCATTATATCCGTTCACTGTTTAGCAGTAACCATAGATCCCTTACTATTGATTATTTTCATTTAGTGGAATTTAAATCGTTGAAATGAAAGACGTTCAAATTCATTCTAAAATGTTATATGTGAATGTTGAAGAGTTTAATTATAGGCGATAAAATGTCATCTCAGTATAGCTCATCAAATGTTTTAAGAAAAATGGAGCAATAGAAAGGCTATTTATTTTCATAGAGTGCTCTCTATATTCAGCAATAATTTTCTCCCATAGCATTTTCGTATTTGTCGAAGCAACCTCTAAACAAAACCTAGTGATCACAGAGGGACTTTAGAGGACAAGACGAGGACAGAATGTTACAGAGCGGTCGCAGAGAACAAGACACTCAGCGAGCGATGGATATGAGAAGGGCGAGAGCGAAAGAAAAACCACGGCAATTTAAACGATTCCACCATAACAGTTGGCCACTAATTCCCCAACATGTTACGCCGCGTGTTCGTCTTAGCCTCCGTTACACTCGTAACGCTTTCGTGGGTAAGAAACATATTCTTTCATAAGTTAGATTTGTCGAAGAGGGTACTTCCTGTCAAACTGGTATATTTCAGTTGCGGATCATGTGTTCGATGGTTGTCATTAGTTGCCATAATTTCCCACATTAGTTGGGAATCAATAAAGTCCCACATTGGTCCCATAGGCATGTATCTTCGTACATACACATATATATATAAACCCACATAGTGTTTACCAAAATATAGCTCTCTGTTAAGTAAGCGCTTCCTTAAATGGAAGCTCTCCTCTTGGGACGTGGAAAAGACTGTCATCTTCCATAGAAACCTTTCATAGAGACCCTTCATAATGCTCTTTGTAGCCTATAGGCACCAATGAAGTTGTAAATATAATAAGTCAAGTTTATTGTATAAGTAATTGTCTGTGGCCCAAATCTGTTGCGTATCTTCGTTAATGTTTCTCCGCGTTTCAAACAGCGAGTTTACCTTCAGATATGAGTTCGAAAGCATATACTAGACGGGTTCCTTGACATATTTTCTGGCTCATTCTACAGAGCCCTACTTAATTAGCGATTCGTCACTCCGCGTTGCGTTGAACACAAAACAGTTTTCCCCAGATATCTCGGCTTGCAATACTGCAAATTTTGCGTAGATTTTCATCACGCACATTGTGCGAAGTGAAATGTTGATTTGCAGCAGTGAACGCTAATCGATCTCAGATCTTCGCTGATTCGTAGAAAACATCGATCAGAATTTCTTCTCTTACATAAATAGCTTTATTTACCGTTATGTCTTATGTGCCTTAATTTTATGTGATCATTTTTGCGTTATTTTACACTACGAATAAATTAACACGTTAACGCGTTTCTTGAACATGTGAAATAGATTTACATCTGCAATTATGTTATCTTTTTTTAGTAAATCCTGCGAAATAGAACGGTGCCGGTGAGGAATTTTGAAATTTACCAACAATATGTGAGCTGATTTTCTCATCTAGAAAATTCGATAATGAAAGCGCGCTCATTTGCAGCCAAATGACAAGTTTAAGCGTGATTCGGCTGCGGTTATAAAGCAGCGCTATGGCGACTTTAAGCAAGAGTGCTTTCCACGACCGTCGGGAGGATGCAGTTGTAATATGAAGGACGCATCCGGTGCCGACAGCGTGAAGTCTTTTACTGCTGATGCCGACTGCAAAGTACCTATTGAAGGTAAGCATGGCAATGAGACACTCACCCGGTCATTGTTTCCGAAAATTCTTCAACGCGCATATTCCTTTCTTTGTTATTTTCATCGTCATCTCTAATTTCTCAGTAGCTTATATCATTTCCAAACTATCGCATTCAGCTTTGCACCGCAAGATTATATCTCTGGCTACATGCGACAGTTAATTTTGCGTTTGTTAGTATTTGTTGTGGTAGAAAGAATTTGTGACGACGTCTTTTGGCGGCATCACTTTCAACAGATCATTTTGCTCTTAAATTCTGACGTTAACGCTTAAGCATTTCGTGCAAAGAAGCTTCACTTGCACAACTAGACTAAATGAAGAATGAAGGAAAAGTTGCCTAAATGTTCCGCAGAAAATTGTTTAAAGCGGTGATTCTTTCACTTTCTATACTCCTGGAGGAGGAGGTGGGTGGAGAAGCGGAGGGGAGGTGGTTTAGGCTACGTGACAGATGTTTTGGCTTTTGCAGGGATTATTACTTGGCATTAAGCATTAAGGCATTGAGCCATACTTAGTATCCATTATTCCAATTTTGTAATATTCCAAACTACCGAACATCATTTATCCTGTAAGCAGGCAGCGATCAACGCAACAGATCCCAGAAATGATCATGATTGGAAAAGTGCCACACTGTCAGTCCACGATTTATGGTTCATCCTGAATGAAACATCTAGCCTTTAACTTAGTGAACCAGCATGATCTCTTTATTGGTAATACTTTTCAACCATCCTGGAGCAGACGGTCAAGCCATCAGAAATCACGGCCCATCGCCCCAAAGAAGATGACAAAACACATCATTCTAACACTTTTTTTCGCTATTCTTAACGTTTTCTATGGATACAAAAGCTGTTAATTTTCAGCACTTGACCTTTGAGTTATCTAGTTCTTGTTTGTTGGTTCTATTTAGAGAAGGTTAAGCTGTAAGCATCCATGAAACTAGAACATCACTTGCTTACTGTCGCGAATCTGAATCACGAAGCCAGCAGCGATGAGTAGTCAACAAACTATACATTTAAGAACGCTTAACATAATTGATAAAAAAAAAAGCGAAGAAAATTAAAGTTTTGTGCTCGGAAGCAGTGAAAATGAATGAGTCTGTGATTATAGTCAAACATCGTTGGATGATCATCCCGAATGTTGGATGAGTTTTGTGCGAACAAGTTTATTCTCGGAATTCATTACAACCATTGTTTCTTTTATTTTCTGCAAGAAACAGCATTTTGCGGAAACGCCATCGAATTTTGGTCAGCTTTCTCGAGGCTTAAGATTGGAAAGTAGCCCTACCTTTTTCATGATTTTTCTCAAATTTCTATCTAAACCTCCTCTCTCTTTCACCTATCCGATAACTTTATTTGAGGAGGGGTGGGAGGGAGGGGAAATCGTTTTAAAATTCTCAAATGTGATGTACTGCAATTCCTAGAAGTGCACAAAGTAGACCGTTAATGTATGATTGTAATATGCGCACATCACCTATTATATATAGTACGTATTAAGTAATATATATTTTATGAAGCATAAGTTCGATGAGAAAATTTAGAGAATTTTCCATAGCGGTATTCTTTCTGGCAAAAACGAATAAATTATGAGATATTGAAGGGTAGGAAAACAATTAAATATAAAAGATTACGTACTCGGCAATCTGATGTATCCATTCAACGAGTAATGATAAATAAATGATAGATTACAAATAAATGAAGAAATATGGGCACTAATCCATTTCAATAAATCCTTTGAAAAATGATTTATCTTCCAATTTGCTCGTGCAATCAGCAAACCCATCCGACTGTAAAATGCATCCGATTTTTGTGGCGTATTTGTGGCCTATCCGATCATATAATATGCTTTGCGAGAAGATCTGTGCTTCATTGAAATTTAGTCTTGTTCAAACTATGTATTTAGATGGTACTTCTGTTTAGAGTTCTCTAAGTCGAAAAAGCGAAATTAACCATGCAATGCGTCCATACATAAGTCAATCATATACGCTTTCTGGCGCAAATTCTATACGCGTTTGCGAGCTGTATTTTCATGAAACCTGCGAATTTCGATACGGAAGCCTCTTAGCTGTGTTCACATACACAACGCTGCAAATAACGTACTTTTCATATATTTGCGTAAATTGTCTGTGTCTCCAGCAGATCCAAAGTGAGGAATCCACTCAACGGTGAGTTATGAAATTTTATTGCTTTGATAAACAGCAACATTCAAGTTGGAGTGCCAACTACAAATATTTGACAGATTACGCAAAATATCTGACGGGCTATGGGGTAGCATTTTCTATCATGCGGTCAGTACGTTGGATTAATCAATGTTTTGCAGAAAATTTATAGGAGCGCCCAGCCCAGCTAAATTATAAATGTACTACTGCATACGTTTTATTTGCGCATTTTTGCAAACGATGAGTAGATTAGTGCAGTGGATGGAGCTGCAGCAGCTTCACATTGTGCCTATTTCTCATCTGTTGACAACTTTGAAGCATGTTCGTTTTCCCATTAAAAGCCTTCTTTTTGAACATCATTCAAAATGATTAAAGGTGAATTCACTGCATTCGTTTGGCTTTAAAATTAATTTATATAACTTCACTAACCCATTTTAATGTAACAATAACGAGATCATGATTCAGAGGGAAATTCATAGTACTTTAAGAACTTGTTCTATTGTGTGTATTGTGCGTTGCTAAGAAGTCTTGTTTCGTCAAAATGAGGTTATTTTCAAGAAGGTATATGACCACAATTTGCGTATGAGTGCGTCGTGCGTCCAGAGTCGTGCGTTTATCCTGAATCTTATGCTTAAATCGTACAACCTTCGGAATGAGCATGGCATCCTTTTATTTGCGCTCTTCTCACTCTGCATAGCTCATACCGCTTGCTAACAAACACTGTTTCATCTGTTATTAGTTGACAGGTTTTGTAATCTTTGCAGTCTGTCAATTTCGGCTGTTTCAGCCGCTGTGACGGTCAGCAGCTGACAGACAGATTCGATGGTCAAAAGACTGACGGGTGGAATTTTTCGTCCTGTCTTTAAATTGAGAGGGTGAATAGAGAAAGGGAAGATGCAGCTGATTTGATGTGCAGAACTGTGCAGAATGATTAACACTTTTATGACTATGGTGGTGGCAATGCGAAAGTTAACGCTTCATTTGAGATGTTCTTGAGACGGCGTTGAAGAAGCAGGAAGTAAATGAGCAGATAAAGGAAAAATTCGGCGACTTCAAGGAGAACTGTTTTCCGAAGCCATCGGGAGGTTGCAGATGCAATGAGAAAGACGCCGACGGTAACGAGGTGGTCGCCAGGTATGACAGCGAGGCGGATTGTAAAGTACCGTTGCCAATATCAGTCACAGGTAACCGAGTGTTAACAGTTCCAACTGTCCAAATGTTTGCCTTTATGGATATCACTCGCAGGTAAATCGCATAAAAATAGTCCTTTTCACTTGGCTTTGTGAAACGAGAAGTCTTCTCTTCCTTAATTCATAATGGTGCGAAGTATGTATCGAAATTACTTTTTATACAAGTAGTTCCTGAAAGCCTCACACGTCTTCAGCCGAACTATTAAAATGGGGACAGTATTGCTGTCATCTTGGAGTCTCCTTCAGGCAATTTTTGATTTCTGCACTCCATGGCAAATAAAAATTCAGTTCCTTTGTCAGCAACATTTTTGATGAATAACGCGACATAAAGAAATGGCTGGTCTTTTTGCAACAATGCACGTGTTGAATCTCTTTGGAGGAGTGCTTCGAAACATTTATAGATAGTTACCTAAAACATGTGGAAAGTTCGAGTAATCTAAATAGTAAAGTAATCGAGCATTTAAAAGAGCATGTTCTGCTTTTTGCTTTCATTGATCGATTATCACATTTTCATTTTCATCCTCGCCTTAAATTCATTTATCGATGTTTTTCTTAACAAATGGATTCAGGATTGGAAAGACAGAAAGATTCAGGTGAAATAACATGGAAACTCCCGTATTCTAATAAAATAGCTCGGCACTGATGCTTCATTAACGCTTCCTGCTGATAACGTCTTCGATTGTCGATCGCTTCGGGGCATCTCGCTAATCCTCTCGCCCTTTCCCAACGAAGCAGGATAGATATACGTCTTTGAGCATTTATAGCATTTCGCGCTTGATCTACGACCAAATAATAAAATTCGCGCAATATTGTGTTCACACCAGTCCAAACGCCAATACATTTCGTGAGCGAAGGTCGTTTTTCTGTATGCAATCGGCATGAAATCGAACATTAGCGGTTAGAGGTGTATGAGTTTTCTGAAACAGTCAAAATACCTACAACTTTTTATGAAATAAATGTGTCAAATTGAATGCTGATACAGGAGAGCGCATATTATTATGCGTCTGTCGAATGAACCTCCTGCATGATTCAGTGATTGGAGCATTACAACCACATGTGGGCCAATCGCCTAGCGGATCGTTGCCAGTGTACGCTTTGCAAATGTGACTATTTATGGTTTCTCATTCAAAATCGTTGAAATCTTCTTTGAGTTTTTAGTTCACACAGCCGAGAATAAAAAGAAGCTGAACGAGGAGATCAAACAAAAATTCGGTGCTTTCAAGGAGAACTGTTTTCCTAGGCCATCTGGCGGGTGTAACTGCAATGAGAAGGATGCTCACGGCAAAGAAGTTGTTGCAAAATACAGCTCGGATGCCGAATGCAAAATACCAGCGGTGAGTGCTTCCAATAGAAGGCTCAGAAATTCATAGTGCACGTATAAGATTGCAATTTTCTCAGCGGCTATGTTATGGTTGGCGATTTTCGTCATTTTTAATGTCGACTTATTTCAATATTTGTCCGAAACGCTCTCACTTCCCACCCTTCATATAGTAAGCAGATCGTGTGATTTGTAAATTTGATTAACCTGATCCTCACGTTAATATGCAGTACTATAGAGCCTTAAGAGGCCGACTGTAAGATCTTATTGGGCTGATTGCTTTGAAGTTATAGGAATTCAGCAAGTTGCAAATTATCAACCGATTCATGCTCCTTTGGGCTCCTCTGACGTTGGAGATATATGCTCTCCAGTTTTTGTCGAGGATAAAAACTTGTATGCATCGCGATCAGCACATCACGCTAAGTAAACAAAGAAATGACCAGTATAAAACGCTTACGAATCCGACGTTAGTTCGACAGTTCTGATTGGATGTCGTTTTAAAGTAATGGGTATCTTTCCTCAGCGCACCTCCCTTCGTCTTTTTCTCACAATCACGTTCTTTCTACTTAAAAAAAAAAAAAAAAAAACGATATTTCGCTATTTGCTTATTGTTGTCGAAGTGAAATTTATTTCAGAGGATGAAGCGAACAACGGCACAGCGTCCATCGCAGAATGTTCGTGATCCAGTTCGTGAAAGGGCTCAAGCAAACTACGCCGCTGTTGTAAACGAGCTCAACGAGAAGTTCAAGGGCCTTAAGGAAGGCTGCTTTCCACGTCCAAAAGGTGAATACGCTTTTCAATGTCAGGACGTAATTAATGTCCGTAGGTGACGAATATTCGCATACTTTGCGTTTCTCTTCAATCCACCGTTACCTATTACAGCCAGTAGAAATAGATGTTGTTGACTTAGGGGAACATTAATATCACAAAACTGTGATCATTTCTTATCTCGTGTCCTGTTCCGTTTTTATATTTATTAAAACTTTCTCACTAATGGGTCGATAGGTTTCGAGTACTGGAAGTGTACCAAGAGAGTATGGGAGCGGCGACTCCGTTTTTTTCCGATACCTAGCTTTTAAAGCTACACTATGGATTTCGGCAGACTTCATCGAACGAAGATGATGTTAGCTGGCAATAGACACAGTATTCGTCTTGATTTCATTGTCAGATTTCCCCAACTTCAGTCAACTCGTTCTTTGACATACGACTGATCACAGTTTCTTTATCTTCACTACAGCTTCTTCAATAAAGTTTTCATCAATCTCCCTGACCTCTCATGAATTCGATTGGTCGGTTACTTTTTTAAACAGACTTCCGTGCTGATGGCAAAGTTTTATAAGATGAGCAGTTAGTAATTGCGTGGTTGCAAGTATTCTGCTTCTGGTTTGGCATTTCCTTTTACGAATACTTTAGAGTTTATGTTGTTATTCCTTTTTTTGCGTCGCCAAATTTCTCAAACTTCAGAAGAAACAGAGGGATTCTTATTCAGTAATAATTAAGCGAGATTAATGCATTTCCTTAATGGAACGAATGAAGAGCACTACTAAAAGAGCTATAGCTATGGTTAAATCTTTGTAGATTTTTGCATATCGTTTATTCATTGAAGCCGATTATGCGTACAAACATTTACGGAGAATTCATTGTTATGGTTGTTCGCAAAATTTCCTTCCAAAAGCTCATTATGGCAACGCCATGTCCTTATCTGTATGTCTTTGGGTGTGCGTATGTATGCGCCTCTCTGACCTATTGTTTCAAGTCGGAAACGACTAAACCTAAATCTATGGAATTTATTGAGAGAAATGTGCGTTTGTTCCACCTTTGAAGGGAATTTTCCACATCCAATTATGGAGAAAAAAGTCATTTACGTTTCACTTCGACTAGTTTTCCATATTAATTCAATTAGTTCTTGCTCGCCTGATGTCTTTCCAGGTCCTGTTTCATGCTCCGTGCATGCCTTCTAACTTTTTTCATAAAATGATCGATATAAATTGGGAAATCAACTGTATGACATCTTTTGCTTAAGTCCCTTTTTTGTTTTCATTCTCTCAGGATTTCATGTCGTACAATTTATGACTCGTTCTTTGAGCTGTTATTGAATCCACTCCATTATTCTTTAACTTTTCTAGTTAGTCTTTCTGCAAATGACGAATTAAGTTGGTTTTATTGAGTTAAATCTGAGACTACAATTGCGGGTCTTATCGGAGTCGGAGCCACCTCTTTATGTCTGAGTAGCCTACCAGTTGTCGTTGCTAACCCAAATTCGACACTTCCAATTTTTTTCCATTTCATTCATAAGAATCGTCCTGATTGCAGGCTGCTTGTGCGTTATTGGCAAGGATAAGAACGGACGTGACATAACAGAGCGCAGAATGAAGGATAGAGACTGCAAATGCCAGCCAGGAGAGCGTGGGAAAGGATGTCCCGTTGGTGGAGCTTAAACAATTTTCTGTCCGAATTTTCTTTTCGATATAGTATTCCTTTCGCTCCTCTTGCGAAAGGAAATCTTCCAGTTTGTGACTTCAACTTTAAAAGGATTTGCTGATGAAAGGTCGCATTGTTCTAGATGATTCACTGATTCATGGGACAGAAACCGTATTACTCGAATATGCTGTCATTTTACAATGATATATATTTGAGTTGCTCATCTATGGTAAGGCGCGAGCCGAACGAAGCTTTAGCAATAAAATCCATAGATCAAAATTCATTGCGAAAGGTTATGCCAATGATAGTGGATAGGACTTGCGGTTGCGGTTTTTTTAGAAAGGAAGAGGCTTATAGTTTGTTATTGACTTGGCTTTTGCTTTATTAATCCTTAGCGTGATTCACTTCTATGAGAAATTACTCTCATTAACTGAGTATGTTAGTGGAACTATGAAGAGCACTTTTGCATGCGTTATCTTCAAATCAGCTTCTTAAATTTTCTTCTCTACAATCATCAGCGTAAATTCTCTACTAAAATTCACTCTTCACATTTCAGTCATCTTTAGGTGATTATATCTGCTTTAAGTGTTCGAATCGATGTTGAGTAACATATAGGAGAAGAGTTGCTACACAATTTATATTATACGTATCAAATTTTGTGAATTTTTCATTGACTATTGCGAGGTGAGGCTAGCACACCAACAGACACATACCAGTGTCATAAGAACGGAGGTGAAGGTGCAAAGAAAAGACATCGTTCTAGTGGAATTTTGTATCGTAGATTTGCATTAATAGTACAATCCTTGTAAATCGATGAGTCGGCCCTATTCCCAGCTATTTGAATGAGGCCTACTAGCTTTTTTTGGCATTCCTAAAGAACGCCATTCTGTTTGTTTTCGAAATGGCGCATTATTACTTTATTATTCTTTGATGGAAAGACGCATTATTATTTTTCTGGATAGTCTACGGTGTGGATATCCAATAATCTACGGTTCCTTTTCATTTCCACGCAACAATAGCAATTATTAGCACATACTTATATTCCAATGTATTGCTTCTAGCCAGCCAGTGAGTAATTTTTGCAGATTAACTATATGTCTTTTCATTTATTCCGCCTTTGTATTTTATGAGGGCCTCTGTGTTCAAAACGTCTCAAATTAATCTTGCATTTTAATTTGTTACGAAGTGATATTTAAAAGTTCTGCGTTATTTTTTCGCGTCATTTATCCTCTTTGTTTATTTTTATCTATTAAAATATACTGCTTTTTTTATGTCTGTGACAGGAAATAGTAGGCTCCGAGTTATGCTGTGAACACCTTCGAATCTAATTAACACACTGATGACTCCGATAAGGTGCTATTGTTTGAGTTTGCGGAGCACCTTCTGTCGATTGGACAAAAAATTGTTTCAGTGCACAGATGTGAAGACAAAACGTCTCGACTCATTAATTCGTCATTGTCAGGTTGTCGGAAAAGTGCATTGATGTGGAGAAGCATCCAGCAGAAATAGCAATGCCTAAACGAATGAACGTATGAGGTGAGGGAAGAGTGTCGGAAATGGCTAGTGGATTGAGATCCTATGATTTAATGATGGCAAGCGATCGCAGCTGAAACGATTTGCATCCGAGGACAATTCAGAAGGAGCCGAGCTTCGATTACAACCGAAAAAAGCCCACTCGATAAATGACATTGCTGAATAAAGGCAGACTAAAATTTTGGTTTCCAACTAAAGTTTTACTGGAAAATATTTGTCGCAAAGATAGGCTGGAACATTATCTGACCAGTGTGGTCACATTTGGCATAAGTCTGCTCAAATACCAATAGCGAATGGATAACCAACCTTGATAACCGAGGAGGTAGTCAAGAGCTACTGGTAAAACGAGGGTCGGACTGGCGTTGATGACCTTCTTTAGGAAATTGGAATGAGTGCATGGAAAGTGGTATACATAATCTGGTAAATCACCGCATTATAGGCAAAGAAATATACTGGAAAGGTCACCCGAATAATACAGAATACCGAAGAGTTGCAAATGCGAATATATATTTCTGATGCAGTGCCACTTCCATATGGAATAAGGATGGAAGAGGAAAAAAACTGAATAAGGTTATCTTATCATGAGAGGCTAAGAGGAATGGTCATGCAGTTGCACATAGCAGGGCTTCTAAAAAAAGTGTATTATACATCAGAATAGGAGTCCAGGATAAAATGCAACCAAGTATTCCTTGACTTTTGTGTCAAATTTAACCAAAACGTATAGATGCATCACAAGGGATGGTTCAAACTGTGCTCAGTTGATTTGCAACAAGCAGGGAGCTAGCTAAAAAAATAAACAATCTGGGTTAAACGTTTCTCTATCCCTTTGTATCGCCATTGCATTCGCCGAAAACTTACATCTTCCGCTTGATCTGTCAGAGGATGATACATGTTTTTCATAGTTGGAGCTTTCCGTCGTGTTGATGGATGTCAACTTCGACCGTCCATGCGGCACCGCGTTTTTTCCTCCACTCTTGCTTTCTTAAGCTCTATGCACCTTATAACCTTTGTAGTAACCTCATACTTCTGCACCGTCCATTACCTGAGAAAGCAATCAAATCCTTCGGTTTTTACTATTTACCCAGATATGATAAATGTTGCAGACTGCTGCTTGTTGTTTACAGTTTTCTTCGTTATCGTGAATAAGAACTATTGATAGAAACAAGCAAACGAGGCAGTAAAAGAACCTAAGCTGGAGGGATATGGAGTGATGATTTTGCGGCATTCAGATTGGAGCGATTCTTGTGAATTGTGCGAATAATAAATAGCCTTTTCCCATAGTGGTTGCCGCCGATAAGTGTTTAACCGGATATGTGACAAACCAAGTGGAGAGAGTTTCAGCTGTCTTCCTAAGAATTATATGTGGGTCGGAATAGTTGTTATTTTGCGGGTGGCAATGATTTTGTTTTCTTACAAATTTCGGTCATTAGAATAGTTCAGAAAAACCAATTGAAGGAGGAGGAAGCTATTGTTGAATATGTAAGTCCTGAAACTTGAAACCGTGATGTTTATTGTTCTTCACATGTGGCCATCAGTAAACTCTTTATTGTGATACACCTTGTTCGCTTCGCAAAATACGCTCTGAAAGCAACGACGATTCTTTAGATCGAATTATGGCAGTTTGAAAATGAACAGGTGAGCCATCTCACTAGCATTCACCTACACATCGCACAATTATGCAAACAACTCCCAGTGAGTCGTCCTTCCATTGCAGTTACCGGCGGTAATAACAACAAATCGAACACTGAAAAAAAGTTTTCATTTTAATCCTATAATTTCTAGTTATTTCGTTCAATCAATATCGTTCGTTTAGCACCAGACAGGAGGCACTGGTCGTGGAATTCATTTCTATTTGTACTCATGTATGGCGGCTTCCTCGATTTTCTGGATTACTTGAGAGAAGTATGCGTCCGATCAGTCATTGGTCCGAGAGGCGGACTTTTTCAATCAGCTTTTTGCGTGCTACATCAGGAGGCAAATCAAACTGCAAACCTAGGGAAGGTAATCCCTCCCCGATCACTCAAAAATAACCATGATATTTCATGCATTGCTTTTTGCGAACTTTCGCATTGCCTTTCAAGTTGTTCAGAACGTATGGCTATCGGCTATCTGTACCATAGTATTCGACGTATCGAAGCAAATTTAAACTTATATGAGAACTGTTCAATCACTGCTTGAACGTGAAATGTGAATCTGCATATGCTGTGATTTCCTGGAGATAGAGAGCAGACTCCTCTTAACAGTTTACTTATAATGTCAATATCTTCACGAATGGCTTTGGTGTCCAAAAGCCCAAACTCAGTAGGTAAACGTTTGTTCTACATAATGCCTTTGCTCGTTATAAATCATGTTGGTTTTAATTATTGGAGGGTAGAACTTCTTGTGTTTTGAAGATATCGGAGCAGCAAGTGAAGGGGGAGAAGGATGAGGGGCAAGCGACTGTATCTCAAAGAATCAAATGAGGAAGGATGAGAATCCTTCCGTATTCCTTACTTTCATAGCAAGATGAAAAGTTCAACTATGCATCCCAAATTATGATCAGTACTTTCAAATGTTCAAACCTGAGCGCATATGACAACGTTTTGAGCCTTTAGAAAGAAAAAAACAATATTTATTTAAGTATCTGAATACGTTGTTCGTTTTCAGTTGTCGATTGCCAATATTCTATATAAGGTGATGTGAGGAAAGAACAGCGAAACGAGGGCTTCGGAACTGCGCAGAGGCATTTTGGTAATAATGAGGAGGAAAGTTGTGGTAGGCTGGTATTTGTAGAAGTGACCGAAGTTTTTAGGAGGAGCCGCTTAATCGGGTGAGAGAGCAAGAGGGGACCGATGAAGGGATGAAGGAAGATGGAGAAATATGTCCTTGGTTGCAGCAGCAAGCAAACATCCAGAAAATTTCCTTAAGGAGTTAGTAGCAAGTGTTGACCTACTTAACTATTTGACCAATATAAGGGATCCATTGCTTTGTGGTAACGTGCTTTAATATAGGATTTATCGTCTTCTTGCAGAAAGTTCCCTAATTTAGATGATTCAATAGTATCTAAGAATGAACGCAGATGAAGCCACACCTTCTGCAATAAACCCAAAACAGCACCTTGTGCTAGAGACTAATCTATTAAAGACTAAATAAGAATTTTAGAGTTAGTTATTTTGAGGAAAAGATTTCGCATTTCATAGAGAGCATTCCACAAAGCGATAAAAATTTGCTGCTTAGAGGTTGATGAAATATGGAGCTGTTGCAAATTTCCGCTTGTGCTTGAGATATATGGGGGAGATTTTCGTTGAAGTTTAATGCGAAAGGAAATGAGCATGTGAGAGAAGCTGTGCTGTTTATTGGTTAACCTTATCGAGCAACTCCGCCGCAGCGATTCTTTCATAAGCGAACTCAGGTCAACCAATCTGCGCCGATATAACTTGCACTCATGCTAGTTTCAACTTTCGATGCGAGTAGGTGCAACTTTGAGGCTTTTGAATGCTAATGGATCTAAATTCGTTGTCATATGTGCACAAATGTGTTCTGCGCATTAAACATTTCTCTGAGCGTTAACTTATCTCGCACGCGCCCTTGCCGTGGAGGCTAGTAGAAAGATGTTTCCATCTCCCGTGGGATTAAAGACAGTAACGAACCTGTGTATGTATTTGACATGTAGACTGCCCTGGACACTGCTTACTTTCATCACAGGAACTGATAGGGACACCATTTGTGCATATGCACTGACCGGCAATACTTGCAGGTAGTGACGCCGTTGAAGGAGATGTTTGTAGTGAAACCTGACCTGCTTGAGCACCTGCAAACTCTCCCGTTCAATGCGTCTTTTGTGCATCTTCGATAAAATAGACCACAGCAATATCGCCTATACGAATGTTTGTGGATCTATTTTCGAGTCGATAATTTTAGTTAGTGAGTCGAAAAAAAACTAGTGCCATGAAAACTGTGTTTAAAATTTATACCATATATTACCTCTTGGACCTAATTCTGTTTTAGTCAATGTCTTCTTTATAGGTTATTAGCATACATGCAATGGAACAACTGGAAATGAAGTGCAATACTTTAATGGATATTTGAAGAGGCAGTTGGCCATACCAAGGATGGCAGTTAGGCTACCATTCACTTCTTTTTGAACATCACTGTACCGTGGTAATTTTTCCAACGCTCATCCCTACTTATAATTAATAAGCATGAGCTGAGAAAATTCTGTCGATAAACGTTTAAATAATTATAAAACCATCTATTCCTAGGGCTCTTTTTGCTATGCCTTTTATGGAATCAAGAACAGACTCATCGAGTACTTTGCAACGACACGTTGCATCCTTAAATAGCTGGCGTATTTTACTAGTGTAATTTGATGCCAGCTTATATTTTACTACTATCGTTTTCTTTCCTATTCATTTATCGCGCGCAGTCAGCCAGCCAGATCTGCACTTTATGAGCGATGAGCAAATGAATGCGCACTATGATGCGACGTCTGTTTGCACAGCTGTTTTTTACACATTCCAAACGAGAATCGAATGAAAAGAAGATTGTGCTAGCATTTATGGTAACATTTCTAGGAGTTTCATAACTACTGCAAAAAAATCTCTACCAGGATGCCAGACACAAAGCTGCACAGCAACGTCGAATGTTGTTCCCGGAGAGCATGGCATACGCTGCCATCGTCCACAGTAGGCATCATTTGTTGTTGGTTGACACTGTAGGTATGTGGTGACTCCTTGAGGGTCCACAGCGAGCGGATCGACCATCCACGAACAAATCCCTTGATATTCTGCTGTTTGGCTTACCTGTCCCTGTACTGAAAGTATCCTATATGGGCTTTTAAAGCAAGTTCGGTGTACAAAATAATTAGCTGTTGCTATGATAAAAAATAAAGAGAAAGCCTTGCAGCAAGGTCTAAAGACTTTGCGAGAAGGTTCTTAAATATAGCTGAGTACTTGAGGCATTGAAGAAGGGACAAATAAAAAATGGAACAACGAACAAAGCCATCTTCATTTTAGAGAACTTCAAAGGGCAGTAAAATTTCACCCCTATTTTATAAAACGTTCTGTAACTTTATGCCTTGCTGCAGTTTCACGTGAACAACTGCGCATATCCTTTAGTGATATGGACATGGTGAAGGTAAATTTCTCGCTAACAATGTATATTTAAGGTGTTCTAAGTTTGGCACATGGTGGCGAAAATTCATTTGCAGCGTGCCAACTTTCTGACTGCGCCTCTGAATGAAGATATTTTTCCTATTTCGGTGAGTCGAGAATCTATGTTTCGCTGAAAATCAATAGCAACAGTAGATAATACCAAGAGGGCATGCTTGCGGTTGCACGATTGCCTGTTGTTCGTTTTGTTGAGGGCAATACGACTGCTGCGTTGCGGTCGTTCGGCAAGCCTTCAATTCAGCTTTCTTGGAATTTATCCTCATTAGCTTATTGCACTTTCTCTCCCATGATGTGAACGAAAAGGGAAGGTGTAAACAGATGGAATTATTTTTTTAAACGTATAATCATGTAAACCTCTCCCAATCATGCTTAACGCCAATGTTTAACTAAGCAATAAATAGAGAGACTGTCAAATGGAATGGAACGTCACTGTTAATTCCTCCTAAGCATCGGAAGTTGGAGAAGTGAGAATACAAATTTCATCTTCGTGGATACTATATGGTTGATTCATTTAGACTTACGAGTCGATCCATGAAATTATATCAAATTTTCTACTTTGAATGCATTCAATAATTCCACGTAATGACCATTCGATCAGTTTTTCTTAAAGCTTATCTATTAAAGCTAGTCGACAACGTTTAAATGAACAGAATATACTTGAGAGCGAAAAGCGGTGTTTGTAACGACCGCAAGTTATCCACACTGATGTATGGCATTTATGCTCGATGCGGTTTGATTCCAAACCTCCAGATTGTACTCAACGTTGCAATCGTGCGTAGTTGCATATTTGAGATATGAACAAGAATCACTGTTACTTCTGACATTTCTTCATGATGTTAAGAATTATCTCCTCTTATAAATTGCACATTATGGCATTAAAAAGTGGTAAAAAAGCAAAATAATTGAGAAATGTGAGACCGAATTAATGTTGATGCAGATGCATGCTGTTTCTGGACAATCGCAATTCGTATTTGCTGCAACGGGCTGCTGCTGTTGCGCCGATGCCAATTGTGATATAGGGTCGATTCGAACATTTGACTAAATGAGAATGCACAATACAATGGTGGAAAAGAATCCATGCGAAGAATGGTATTAAAAAAAATTTGAATAATTAAGTGAACATCAGAAAATATACCTCTGCTAGGATAAGATCAACAATGATTTTCGAAATAAACGGGACTTTTCAATATTTGAGTCGTCGCTTTAAGCGTTTCGCCTAATCAACACATGCTGAAACATTTAATGCGAAATGTGCAGCTTCTCCATTTTCACTTCATTCCATTCCGTTAGGTTAAATTCACAGGTAAGCAAAAATGCGATAGCTTTGATCATATCCTATGAATATTCTCATTATCGCTCAATCTTGACTTCTTTTTATTTCGCATAGAAAAGAAGGTTTAAAGGAGAACAAGTGGGAGGTGAGTTATGTTAGAGAATACGCCTGTCTAAACGTTCCACTGAAGTCAGCAATGCACTACTGCATTTGATCGAATTAAGTCCAGTAGCATGCGCGCCTACACAACAAACATTCTATCTCCCTTTGATTTTTTGACTTCTTCAAAGTGCTTAACACCCGAATAGATTTCTCGACATGATATTATCGTTTACTGCGTTAAATCTAAAACTGACCAAACCTAGGATACAGTTCCACGCATTCATAGACATCAATCTGTGTACTCGTTTCAGTGAGGAGGTTGGCTGTCTTCGGAAAGATTGCAATATCACTTTTAATTAATATCCATTATTCCAAGCAACAGTGTATGCGGGCTCGATACAACGATTTTCTGATGGATTCATGCAGAACACTAAATTTTTTCGAAATTTTGAAACATTCAGCAAGCGCGAAATTTCACCAATGATTTTCGAATTTACCCAATATCGCCGTCGCCTTTTCTGTAACCAGTAGAAAAATGGACACTTATACTCATACTTAATTTGACTCTCAATTTGACTTCTGGAGATCTGTGGCAATAAACACATACAACTTTATTCCCAGGGCTTATTGCAGTCTAAAGGAATGGAATTCCACATGGGTAAAACAGTCGTTAAAACAACAGGGAAATACGACTATATGATATAAGTTTAATGCACAGAAACAACTCTATGGGCTCCTATCGTCCACAACACACTAACAGGTTTCATGTGATTTTAGAAAGTGGCGTAGGGTGCTATACGGATCGCTTCCATCACAAGCAACCGCACTGCTCTTTCTCAATGGTGTATATGTGATTCTATTACAACGAAACTTTCACTTCGGGTTCACGAATTTATTTAACGTTTTATTAGTTACTATCATAATGGGCTAGATCGGACAAAACCAAGCCGGGCTGGGTCAGGCTATGTCGGATAGGGCTTTCTCATCATATTCGCATCAGCTGGAAACATATAACATAGAAAATTTTGAGCGCCTCCAACATTGCAGAACATTCTGCAACTAGTGGATAAAGATGACTGCTTCCACAAATTGTTCCTCAGCATTTTTACTTTATTCTAGCTGACGCAATAACCCTGATGCAATTAATTTTTCAGATATTCGAAGTTAAAAAGTAACCGATGATTTGCTAATGATAGAGATTTGGTTTCTCATGATATTTTGCTTGTTCAGATGACGTTAAGTACAAAAATGTTATTCAGATATCATTCACATGTTATCTGCTCCTTAAGCCAAACAAAGTTTCTTTTTGCTAAACAGCCGAGATGAATGCCTTCATTTTTGCCTTATAAGCAACGTGCTTCAAATTATGCATGCCTATGGGTATATAGGTACTGTTCCTCCCTTCTCTACTTTTCCATGACACTAGCGCCTTCGCTTAGCCAAGGGCTTGGCAGCAGGTAGTAGAAATGCAACAGTCGGAATCAATGCATATCACAGGGCGAATATGCGCAAATGCACTGAATACTTAATCAGATTCCGTTCAGTTCACTTCAATGTGGGCAATGTGGGTGGTTGATTCTCGGTGCAAAATGTGAGTGCGCCAAATGGATAGAGCGAGAGAGAAAGACACGTCAAAAGCGATCAGCTCAAGTATAACTCAGAAGGGCGAGTAAAGATTATTGAAAAAAAACAATGGCATAGAAATATCGCCAGCCTCAAACTGCAACTTTTCAGTTAGAGTTGGTAAGGACAATAAATGAGGAAGACTAAAGAGTAGGTAAGTTGGAGGATTTGATGCTGAAAATTAAAGGAACGTCATAAGCTATAACTGTAAACAGTAACAATCCAAATTGAGGCATAGAGCCACTTAAATTTTAAACACATCGATCAGCACAATGAGGTTTTCCGCCGATATTCGCCTAAGATCGATCTTCGCCAACTTTAGTCAATATAAGTTAGCGAAGTGCAAATGCGGATAGGGGTCGGGGCATTCAGGGACATTTACGAAGAACAAAAAGATATACTCAAATAACACATTATCTACAAGATTTTGCTAAATATCAATAGTTTCACCTTTTAGGCTACATAATAAACAATGCGGGAAATTTACTGCTATAGAATTTTCCCATAAAAGGATAGAATATGGGAATAAAAACTTAGCGGGATCAACCGCCTCTATGAAACATTGTGATCTAAACTTAGATTATGTTTCTCTTGATATATTGCACATAGTACTAGTAAGTCATTAATTTCGTCAATATATAAATATGTTATTTAACATGCTGAAATTTATTATCCAAAGGAGAAAACCATCTGTTTCTGTGGTCATGTTCGGCATCGAGTTGAAAACAAAACAAAAAGCAGAAGTTTTCAGCAAGGTTGGCAAACTCAACGAGATTTTACGCATCAAACGTCGCCAAACACTTCTCATATATCCAACAAGCTTCCTTTGATTACTACAAGACGTTCATTCGGGAAAAAAAGTGTCCTAGTTTAAAGTGCATAAGTATACAAAGCTTTTGTTGGTGCAAAACGTTTTACAAGCATTGGAATGTTTTCTCGACCTCGAGTACTTTCTATGTGGAATGCAATGGTATTGCAAACAAAGCAAAGAAACTCTTCAACGCTAAACTCTGATAGCGTAGATGTTCGCGAAACGACTATGTGATGACGCTCATTAACTAAGATAAGCCAACAAAGGTTTTCATATGCAAAAAGCTTTTAACATATTCACTACTTCCGCCTTCTCACTAAATTCAAAACAAAATTATAATTTATGAGAAATATGCCCTGAGGATTAAATTTTTTAGAGTTCAAGTTGTGGGTTTTCCTCTCCACTCCATAACATCTCCGATTTGAGATTCGTGCATGATATGGTGCCACTGCAGCAGCATGTTTCAAAATTCAACAACCACTGCGTATAAACCACTGCAACCCTGCAAGAGGTGAGACAACTACGCATACCAACAACAGCGAACATTCAGCAGCGTAATCCCGCTGAGGTCCCTAATGAACTATTCTAGGTTGCTGAGAAGCCAGCCAACTGTTGCGGCAAAAACTGTGGGTAAGTGACCCGTTTATGAAGGGGACGGATGGGAGCAGTTCTATGATTGCTGTGAGTGACTTGCAATTTGTATCATAAGCGACGTAACACAAACGCATGAAATGTGTTCTTTACGAGGTGAGATCCGAGGTGACTCTGGGCTATTTGATGGGTGCCAATAATTTTTTGCCTAGAAACCTGTTGAACCTGTTGAGTAGACGGTGATTGCTGTCGTGAAGTTGGCTGCTGTCGCCTTTGACGGATCAACTGTAGCCGCTGAGATAAAGTCTCCTGTGTTTGCTGAAAAGATTGGCATGCCGGCTGTTGAGAGATTGACTTGTGCAGAATTGATTGAGATTCAACTTATTGTAAACAGACGTCCTGTTACTCAGCAATTTAATGCATGATTAGAATGTGAAGGGTGAACGTCACGCCGACGATATTGTGTTCTCGTAAATTTCATTAGCTCTCTTGTGACTTGCTATGACAAAGTACACTCTGATGAATAGAGGGCCGATCGATTAACCCAGAAACGCTTATAAATTTCGAAATCTGCAAATTTTCCTCCGACTACTTTGCCAAGGATCAAACCTCCTATGAGATTTGTGCCAGTTGTCATATCCTTTAAAACATGTGCCAGTTGCTAACTCGTATATTTTACTGTTTATTATCAACTTATGAAACTCTTTGATTTTCTGCACTAGGATACAAAGCGTTTATCTCCTCGGCGCTCTAACGAGCTTCTCCGCCAAATAAAACTTCTAATGTGGAACTGTTTCGAGATACATTACTTTAGATTACAGAGAAGGGGCAATAATAGTGATTCGTTGCTTCGGTTTTGATGTTGTCTAAACCAGTGAAACCTACCGGGCAGAAGCAGTCTGCTGATAAAGACGGGCAGATGGTGCATGGTCGCAGATTTCCTGTCTCCAATTCTTTAGCAATCCTGTGCGCTCCTGTCCGAGCCGTGTTGTTTACAAGTATTGGCTCAAAAATCTCTGCCATTGGGCACGTACAGTTCTCTTCGTCATACGAACATTTGCAATGCTGAGGCGGTAGTAGCGCTTCTTGTACAACAAACTGAAAAGTTTAAAGACATTTGACGGCTATTTGTAAATTTGCTTTTGCAGAGCGCATTGTCACGACGCCAGATCGATGCATAATCCCAATCGTCGTTCCGTCGTTCAGCTGAAGGTCCTTTAAAATTAGGGTTGGAAAATCGAATAAGTGTAAACAGTGTTAAAGAGTACAATCAATGAATGCGCCGGCCTTTTCACTAATCTACAAGTTTATTAAGAAATGAAAGACGACAAATTCGCACGAACATTATAAACAATTGAGTCGTATTTTTCATCGCTTAGGTGTCATAATACAGTTAGTTAGATGGTGGTAAAAATGTTGAGATCGCAAAAATAAAAATTTTTTAACATGAAAGGACGATTGAATTCAATTCATAACAGTAGAGTTCTGGTTAGAGTATCCAGTAAATGGGGCGTTGGTATGCTTACATGTATATCCTGGTCGTTGTTATACAAGCACTGCGAGTGATTGTTTCCACCTTGTCCATCGCAGATCCTCATCCATGAAGTGATGGATTCTGGTGTTAGGCAACGACCTGCTGGCGCGACGAAAATATGTTCTGGAGGACAATCACGCAGCTGCCAGATTCCAACGTCTGCTCTAAACCGATTAAGAACATATGTAAAATCAAACAAACGTCGCATTTTGCACTTATTTCGTTTATACTAAAAAAGTTTGTTTTATTTTCCTCCTGAGTTGGAAATGAAAATATAATATAGCCTTAAATGCACATCATTCTTCTCAGTAAAAGTCCTGTACGTCCAATATCTTCCACTTTGAACTGATGCTGTCAAGAAAGCCTACCTTCTTGAAACAATTCCAAGAAGACTTGCCAGGATTTTTCAGGTCTCTTGCGAACATTTTTATGACTACGAATAGCGTCAGCTTGCTGATTCTACTACTTGAAATGCTAATCTGTGAGAATAAGTGAGTTTTGAAAATGAAATCCGTTAACATAATTCTCTTTTGCACTCTCTGTACTCATCATAACTAATAACATACGCACCTATTATTGATCGTATTGTTTTCACTGACGCATTCCACGTAGCGTGTCGGATCACCAGCTGCATAAGGCAAAGAGGGCAGCTGACAAATATCACCAAGAATTGCTCGCCAATATTTCGGTCGTCCCCAAACTTGTTCGTTTGTGATATCATTTTCTGCATTACGTTGACTCTCGGGTGATGCTGCAAATAGAATGCGCACCTTTTTGTAATGTTACATTCCACTTTTTTGAGAGCTTTGTGAAAATACTTTGTAGTACTTTTCACTGGGCTGTAAACTTTTGAGCCTCAGTTAGAGGTTCTGATTTATTCGACTCCAAGCTGAGAATTCTCCCCGTCTCATCTCTGCGTTCGGTTGATAGGCACTGCAATGGCTCGGCTCGACGGCGGTTCTCTGGAGGCCAGTAAACGAGATAGAGGGTTAACAGTTTTAGTTATAGCATTCTTCATCTCACTGAGGCATATTTAAATGCAAAGCGTATTTACCATGTAACGGCCAAACAAATCAAACTCCATACATAAAGCGAAAAACCTCGAAATATTCAACGACCAGATGCTGTTCGAATATCGGAGGTCGCTTCGGTGATTATGTACTCCAAATGCCTAAGGCTGTTTAACAAGCTATGGTATAACTTACGTAGCATATCAGTTACGTCGAATTAAAAGTACTGGCAAAATGGTGCTCAAAAACAAAAGGAAGATTTGAAAATAAGGAATGCTTCTTTTGCGACCACGCCTCATTCACGAGATTTCTTCATTTCTGCTCTCTAATACTTCGTGTGAAGGATCCGAACAATCTTCAAATGTGAGGAAATGTGAGGTTACGGAAACGCGAAACAAGCTGCTTTCCTCATTTTTCTTAAAACATCTCATAATTCCGCTTATAACTTTTATATGATTTTGCATGTCTTCAGCAGTAATTAATTTCTGATATCTTACGATTAGGCACACAAATGCTTTAATGAATTAATAGGAGGATTTCGATGAAATGATAAGTCTCACCGGCAACGATGATGAACGCTGCGACAAAGAAAGATGGTATTTCCCTCATATTGCTCAGCACCTGCCGTTCAGCTGTACCTGAGAACGCTATACCGGATCAGCGTCGTATGCTGCTTATATGCGGTTGTTACGGCTGAATAACTCAAACCGGACGGTGGTTGATTTCAGCATATGCTTCATGTTTTTTCTGTGGTCCGTCCTCGACTCCACCCCGTTGCCATTCATGAATCTTGCTTTTCTGCGATACACTTTGTCGTTCAGGAATTAGCATCGACGATACTACACATAAAGATGCTGTCAACACCCACACACACCCAGTGTCGCGTGTTGACAATCGCACCGCAGAGTAACACCTAAGCGTGGCAGGCACTCTCTCCTTAAACAATATTCATGACTCATACCTTTCTACTCATACTCCCCACAACTCAAAGATGCGTTTGCTCATTAATTTTTCATATTTTACATTTTTTTGCAAAATTTTGTGAAGGTATGAGACTAATGGCGTCGTTTCCACCCACCATGTGTACACCTGTTTGATGAATAGCTCCAAAGTTTGACCAGAGATTCTCTTAGTTATGACTAGCATTAAAGGGTATCACCATTCGCCGATATCCTTTCCGCTGATCGCAGTAAATGAAATCTTCCTCCACTTTATATTTTATTGACAGCTTTTAGCTCACGGAATTTTACATGTTAACATTGGTCTAAACCTTCGAGATGCGTTTGAGTAGGTTTCTAGGACTTCTAGGATTTCCTACCACTAGTCTAATTCGCTGGAGAAGGCAAAACTATGAGTTGAGATTGTTGCTTTTAACGTTGTGACAAGCGTTTGTCTTGATGTGCTGAGTTGCCGAAAACGTATTATTGCAACATGCACGCAATGTTCTTTCTATTCGTCTATGACATAACACCTGTGAACTACTGATTGCTTTGAAACGCCTAATGGGTATTTTCCGTAGGCGTATAGGTGACCGATCGAAGCTGTTCTTTGTTGACGATCTCTCACAAAACTGATGGCAAGTTGATGGAGCATAATGCTGAAAATAGGAAGGATGGACTATATGCGAGTTGATGGCCGACCTATCCAAAGTTGCCGCTTTTGAATCGGTTAAAACTTCATGAAATGTTATGTTCTATATGTCATAAAAGACTTCTTGTCTCTTTACAAAGTCTTGCAATTTGCATTGAGGATATCATTTTATTTCTTATTTCCGCCGGAATACTCGGTCTATTTCTTGTATGCCTTTGCAAATATGCTTCGTTAGACTTCATAACGCTTTTATCAACTAACTCATCTTTATGATATACACCTGAGAGGCCATTACACATCAAAGCACAACTCCACTAAAATTTACATATAAGAATACTTGAAGCAATAACTTTACTATCTAAGAAGGTATGAGGAGTATTTCTCATAGAGTCAAATATGCGAAGATTTGCAAAATAACACATATATCAACGAAAATGATAATATGCATTTTCTCTCGCCTCCTATATTTCTCAACAATTTTGGAGGAAATATAGAGAAAATCGCTTCGATAAATTGCCCAATTAAGTTGAATATTGAAATTTCCAATAGAATTCTTCTGTTTTTGCCGTTGAAATTAATTGAATTTAATTAATTCGGCCACTGAAATTAATTAAATTAATGAGAATTTTATAGAGATTATTTCAAATTACTCGTCGAGTGATGCGTTTTCCCAATGCAATCACAAAGAATGCGCTTTGAACGCGCTTCATAAGCATTCGATCATTTTTTTCCCACAACGGAAATGCAATCACGTAGATGTGGTGAACATTTATTTATTCGACCACCAATAAGTATCATCTCTCGAGCGGTATTAAAAGAGGCTATGGAATGCGGAAAGTAAATCCACTTTTCCACATATTCCACGAACGAACGCTAGCAATGTTCAGTCGCTCGTTTGAATGGGTTTAAAGATAGCCTCATTAAGCTGAGGATATAAAATTTGCCATCATTATTCGAATATACAATTTAGTTCGGATTTTAACTTCTGAAGTTTCAAATGGCATTTGATCTTCGCCTAAAAAAGTGATGATATTGGTATGGTCGTCGTCCTTTCAAAAAGCAATACGTCGAAGAACTCATCACATATAGAGGGCCAATAATGATGCCTTCCTTCGAGTAACTCAAATAGAAAAACTTAACATTTTGCCTCCTACAACGAAACCTTGCTGCTCATTCTATCTTACTAACAGCCGAAGCATCAGTATGCTTCGATAAATTCGCATGAAAATATAAGTGGATAAGGCAATTAATGAGAGCAAAGTTAATGAGAGCAAATTAACGCAACAAAAAAACGAATGTGAATTCGTACACTCATCTCCACACCTCAGGTACGCTTTTTGGTTATATCCACTCCTCCGGTATGAGGGATAAGGAGGGGAGGAGGACGTGGAATAGTTGTTTGACAGTGAAAAAGTGCGTTGGAACTGTAGATTCACTCTCAACAAACAAGCTGCTGCAATCAGCCTTATCCTTGTCGATATGCGATATATACTGATCGTGAGGACGGTGTCATTTCTAGCATGGTCAATGAGGTGCAAAGAGTGGGGCATGCGCCGCTATATGGCCGGAAAAATCGTTAACGATTCTATATTCCGAGAATATAACGTGACCGCGATCGTGCCCAACAACGAATAATGATGAATAATAATTGCGAATAACCATCAGCCAGTACCTTCAATCACAACCAAAAATTATCCGATGGAAAACGACTCGGAATTGTTCTCCTCTAAAAACCCACTGAAACTACCAAGCTTTCAGTTAACTTTTGTGCGGCGAACACCTGGCGACTAACCGACAACTGAAGAAATCTGTGCGATGTACCACCAAAAATTTTAGCCTTTATCTCGGCTACGTTTAAGATCACTTCGGATTACAGCAGTTCGATTTCTTTCCTCACTCGTAACAGATATCCTCTAATCGACGCGATTTGACAATTCAGCCAATAAGGTGGAGGCAGTGAAAAGTGACGCAAGGAAATACTCAATCCTCGATGAAGAATCTCACACAAGTACTGATATCACATATATTTCAACTCATTGCTTGTTTTTTAAGCAATCAATCCTTAAAACATGATATCGAGAAAATCAAATACTATTCCATCCCCATTCATCCACTCTGTATTCCCTATCGCAATGAAAGAGAATGTGATTGTTCTTTTTTCCGCCATGACGTTCATAGACGAATCGAATGTTCGATATATTTTTACCCATCCAAATCTGACTTCACAATGTTTTCACTATATTGATGAGAGGGATATGAGGATAGCTGAACGATAGTCGAAATGACAACAGCGGTTCACTTCGACACCGACCACCTCATATCCACGAGAGCCAGAATAGCAGCTTCCAGCCCTCCTACAACGAATGATTCGAAATTAGTCCTCTCATAGCGTAAAGATTAAATTATACTTGCAAGTGTGATTTCACGTTGTAAAAATTATTTTTGCATTGCTTCTGGTATCGCGTTTTGATTCACGTAATTAGCAGCCAAGTCGACGTCCTTCGCAATTATAGAGATATAAAGCAGTTAAAACGTCGTTCCTAACCATGAGGCCGCATATCGTGTATCACGTACATGATACAAATCATCTGAAGCAGCAGTGGGTCCGAAAATTTCTGATTGTTTTTTTATATGAGGTTTCTTACGGGCTTGAAAGTGCCTTAATTCCGTAGATAACTCCATTAAACTTTACCGCCTCGCTAATATTATTTCTTTGTCAAGCATAATTAGGGCTGATAGTTGCCGCTGTTGTTCGTGGTACCATAATGAGACCATAATCAGCCACCGCCTCATCACTTGAAGCTATTCTTGTCTACTATTTCGATTGCCAAGTGGGCACAATCAAATGCCTGCCTCGTCATCTCAGAGGAACATATGAAACCGGCGTCCCTATCACTTCAGAGTTCTCTTAATTCGCCGGGTGGAGTCGATGTCCATTATTTTAAGTGCCATCATCTTGTGACGATAAGTCGACTTCTAACAGCCTATCGCAACCAACGGTGTTCTTGTGGACATGTTTAGAATGTACGTTCTGTATGAAAGGAAGCGTCAACTCGTAGCGGTTATTTTCGATGTTTACGTACCACAACAGTCTAGACTGCTTACAGTTTTATCAGCACAAATGTACATTCATGAGAGCATCTTCTTCGAAGTACGTAAATGACTAACTCGAAGAGGGAGTCTAAAGTCTCCGGAAACTGTGTCAAGGATTGCAGCATTCTATGCTCACCGAATGAGCTATCTAAACAAAGGATGGACGATTACAACACAGCACCGGAGTGCCAGCTCGCACTGGTGAATTTTTCAACGTAGAAGATTTCGAACTTATGAACTATCAATGACCTAAAGTAATTCACAAAGCCTTCGAGGATTTTTTTCATAAGAAAAATAGTTTAGTCACTTATTTCTCTCTCAATCCCGTCGTGCCTATTCGATTTATACGCAACGGAACAAGTTATACGGCATCGTATATGTGGCAAGCGACTTTCGAAACGAACTTAATTCCGTGAAAATGAACATTACAACGAGAAAGAGCATATAAATATGATAAACGCCGTTCTCTTACCTTATCGTTGTTTGCCATATATTTCGAATTCATTTTTTGTTTCTACAAACGAGATATGCAATGATTTTACGCATATGGGATGTAGAGACTAACTGCAAATAGAAGATATTTTTCACTTTATTGTTTTCTCCTTTTTTCCTATTAATTATACGTCTTCTATCAAGCAATATTCTTCATCTGACTAGTGATTCCATTCAACTTTATATTTCTTTTTCTACCTATCTAGTACTTATTCTCTACTTAACTTTCTTTTTCCATATAATCTCGATTTATTTTTTCCTACTTTCCGATTTACAACTATAAATTACACCACAGTCGAATACAACTCAACTATCAAATCTCGCAAAATCATCTCATTTCTTCAACAATAATGCAGCAAACACGAAATTAATACAATTAAAATGTCGATAAAAGTTTTCGGATCATTATTTCAAAAATATCATTATTCGAGACATAAAAACATACCAACTAATGAACCACATAGTATATTCTAATCTTAGCCAATACGGGGTTTTTTTTGGAACTCTAAATTAGACCAACAAGTTTTCCCATTTCAATTCTCTATTATCCCCAGCACCACTCATGTTTTCCCATTTCAGCTCTACATTATCCCCACGATCACTCCACCTATACGCAGACATCTGCAATAGTTCCCATTGCAAACTCGTTTCTCTTAAGGCAAAAATGTGTTACTGGGAAAAAACACAATTAGGGGAATATATTTATTCAAGCAAATATCTGAATAATCGAATGGCTTCAAATATTTACCTCAAAGGAAGAGAAAAGGCAATAAACACACGACAGAAGCCAGCTTTGTTATTGATGCGTTCATGCTCATACAAATGAAAATTCCGCTCTATAATCGGCAACAAATGGTTCAGCTGACACGCTTCTTGCAGGGCGAAACACTTTCTTGAGGAACAAAGACGGGGTGTCCGCGGCTTTTATTCAGGACGTATTTCATGCACCAACCATATAAAAAGCGACCGTTATCTATTTTGAGCAGACAAAATACGTTCGACGCTATCACTTATTCATATCCTGTAAGAGGTACCACAGCATCCAAGCCTTTGATCGTACTTACCGCAAGAGCCTTTTAAAAGTAAAGCATTTGCTAGTGTGAATGATGAGCAGCATACATCGCATAATGAGCCTGATTGATCGTACACTTGCCGAAAGCTTCAAACAATCTCAAAAGACCAGTATCTCTTGGACGCTCAAGGCCACGCTTCATTCGTTTCTTCATTATTGAAACAAATTCCTTATTTGACAACTGACCGTCCTGAAATTATGCAAATCAGGGTCGGTAAATTGCCCAAACGAGACTCTGCATGAGAGAATAAACCGGAATAAACCAAAATAAACCACAATAAACCAGATTAAAAAACTCCGATTAGGAAGGAAAAACGGGCCTGTGAATATTTTGTTATTTTCGAACGAAGGAAAGCAAAATCTCGACAAATACAGTGAGAAAATCAAAAATTTATCAGATCATCTAGACGAGGAGGACCAAAAGAGGATACGATAAAAAGCAAAATTCTACAATAAAAAAGATCTAACCTTATTGTCATCAAAGAGGGTTATGACAACATCCACGACATGATCTGATATCTCGCAACCCGTAACTCTTTTAGCAACCATCTTCAGTGCATCGCCATCGATCGAAACACCCGCCAAATGATAGAAATGCAACGCCAAATCCACATCATCGATATAATAGATGAAACAGAAGAAGGCAAAAACTTCTTCCAGAGTTATACCCTAAAGTGATCACAACATTAAAAGATATGTGGGCGGATTTGTCGCGGAACATTAGTTCATCTAGATGTTATCAATATTCTGTAGGCACCTACAGCACCGCATATTCGATGTTACGATGGATGTGTACTGTCTCTCAGTTACTGGTGAAACAAGGCATGTAGTGTCCCTCGCTTCTCACCTCTTAATTAAACTTAAGCATTTCACTAACATCTTGCAAATACTACCCGACTATGAACATACATAGGCGAACAACACACTTTTATGGTATGACCGGAAAGAATTAGAAAGATCTATGCGAACACATATCAATAGTCGTGGAAAGGAAAGTGATCGGGGAAATTGCCCGTGCAATCAGCGCTTTTCACTGAAGCATTACATGATCACTTATTGAGAAGAGCAGTAGCCATTCGAAGGATATTTTCGTTGAAGAAAACAACTGACAACAGTCTTACTCGACGTGCGCAATACTCAAACGTACTGGCTATCCACTTACCTATATAACAAAGAATTTTTAAAGAAACCACACCCAATTCGCAAATCTACTGAAATTATCGACTGCCTGCAGCCCGCCGTAAGCGTTTCCCTACTCGCACTGAATTTGAAACATTTCACAGCTCATAAATTCGAAAATTTCTGCTAAATCGAACACAGCCATAGAGATCTTCAAAGTGAAGAGTGAGTATAGAGGAAAAAGACCAACCGTCCTCTCAGGTGAACCGGGCCCATATCTCTTCTTTACTCGTTTCAACAATTTGCGCTGTTTCTGCTCACCGAGGCATGAGTACATTAGTAGCAAATCGGCGAAAGAAACTTCAGAAATTACGCCCCTCGGCGGTGATTCCATATCGCGACGTTCGCATTCGATTTTAAGGATATCACGATGTAAATGAGCCTGAGATATTAATCGATCACTAAACGATAGAACTTTAACACGACTTCCAATTTCTGACACTAACTGCCTAGAAATCTTCGACTAAAAATCTTACTTTTCACTGAAAAATTCCCACCGACAACGAAGTTGCGAGACAGCCGTAACGGATGAATCTTATTTCTCGACAGTTGAACGAGGAAGTGACCACATTGATAGCGGCTACCGAACTGTACTTAATAAAAATTCAAATCGATATTCTTTTAAAAGTGTTTCGTCGATATGGAAATATATATAGAGGCACGTGAAATTTTCGACGTTTACATGTTATCTGGGTGAAAATAACTTCTGCGAAGATGGCTTTCTCAAAATGGTCGTCATCATTATTGGGTTAAGTAGTAATGTTTTGGACCACCTTAACAAGATCATTCATCGTTTAGTTTAGCTTAGAACGTAGTCGATTTGAAGAGGGCTCTGAGCAAACACTGGCTTCACCCTACAGTCATTCCGACCAGTGGCCTCATCGAGACGCGTGGGGTGGAGCAAGTCGCATGAAACAACGATGAATTGTCTCGTCAGTACCCGATGGGCAGAAGACGAGCCTAAGCCCTCACCTTCACTTCACAACTTCGGCTAAACGGAAGTTGTAGTAATACGAAGAGATATTTATTCATAATGAATGCTTCGTCGATTCAAATAAATTATCAGGTAAGCTTGACAACATCAGGGTTCCGCTCCAATACAGATGAATCGTTCGATTAACTGAACACAACTTAATAACAGTAACTGTCTTGATCTCGATTTTTCCACCCAACGCTGAAGCGGTTTCAATCATGGAAAGAAATGAACCTGGAAGAGCAAGAAATCTTCGACGGCCAGTTCATTGGTTCCATCTTTGCCAAAGAAGAGGGAAGACAATGTCGAGTTCAACTGCTTCTTTGCAAATAAGCCTACAGCGGCATGATCACGATGTCTGAGAGCAACTTTTGTCTGAGCCATAACTAACTCCTAAAAACTGGTGCTAGCATTATGAAAATGAATCAGATACAAGAAGATTCCTCTCAAAAACATCCATCCGTGGGAATCAATTTTTCAACTCAGTTGCAGGCATAGTGACTGCAGGAGATAGGACCCCCCCCCTCCCCCTCCCAACCCTGTGAATAAAAATTTAGACGAAAGGACGGAGAAATCGATTGGTGGTGTATAGGTTCAACAAATAAGACCCTCCGATCGTGATAATTAAATCACAGCGCAGGAGGAAAAGGCGACTCCCATCTGAGGTTGAAACCAGTTAAAGAAATGCTGGGCTACAAAGGATAACACAGAAGAGTTGCGAGAGGACAAGACAAATTGCAAGAAGGACAGAAAGTAGAAAAATGTCGGAAATCCTGAAAGAAAAAAACGGACCACACTACTACCCCTCCAGTGCAAAGCCAAACGTTGATGCATTCAATGTTATGATTGTCACAAAAAACTTGTGCAATGTACCTTGTAAAACGCAGCTTTCAAGGTCAAATGCAAGATGTCGTCTACCGGAAACAACTGATGCCGTCCGGTTGAAGCAGTGCCTCGAAAGTTTATCACTCGCAAACTATCGGAAGCGGGTATCTTATTTCCTACGACGAAATACGATGAAAGACGCAAGTAGCAGTTGGGCCTCGACAGTGGAAAATTCCCAAGGGAAACGGTAATATTTCTGAGATGACCAATGGAACCTATTATTAAATGAAAACAGAACTTTTTCTGCATTCTCTCTATGACAAAGTCAAGTTCAGACGAACTTGTTCCTCTATAGAAGAGACAGGATGGGAGCGGCAGGGGAACGATAAAGCCCCACTTACCCCCCCCCCCCCCCCCGGCTAGCAATGTGGCCCTCCTTGAAGTAACACCGTGCTACCGGACCGAATTCTTAACGTTTTTGAGCTCTCCGAGAAAGCGTACCAAAACTGACTAAATATAAAGAGGCCGAACAACGTGGGGACACCTCTAGGCAACAACTATGTAAAACATCAAAAAGCCCTCGAACACTTCACCGGAAATTATTTTACTCTTTCGAAAATACCTCTCGCTGTTTTCGCTTGGCTTCTGCAGTTTTTGCATAAGTGTAACCATAGAGCATTCTCTACTAACACACCATTCGCAACATCTCATTTTCCCGGAAGTTCATCAGCGATGTGCTGTGATTTCGACTTCATCCCTGATTCCTTGCCTCGCTCCTTCCCTCAAATCTAGTTGCAAAATTGCCCATGTATTATTAATAAAAAACAAAACAGCACAACAATTTTACTGGCCTATTAGGTAATTATTATTATAGTTGATAGAAGAAAGCAGTAGCAGAAAAATTTGAAATCCCGAATATAAACAAGGGGAGGTATATTACTGATAGATGCGAAATAAGGTTTGAATTCTTGTTGTGATAAAGAAAACGTTCAAATAGCTACTCAGGCTGGAAAACAGCATCAAAATCCTCTCAATGAAGGGACAAAGGTAGCTGAAATGGACTGGCCTAATCCACCAAAGAAGTAAACGCAACAAGATAATGAATCCAATTTACTACCTGCACTCGCTCGAATTCTTTCTTATCTATCTTCCCATCACCGTTCACATCAAATATACGAAACGCTAATTTGAAATCGTTCGGAGAGGCTGAAAAATTTCGTCGATTGGAGAAAAATCCGCGGGTCACAACCTTAAATCAGCGCATCTTTCATAAGTATCTTCTCTGAAAAACTTTCACATATGCATTCTCTAAATAAGAGGGAGACGTGTTAAAGAAGCTAACATAGTACGTGCTCTCGCATTAACCTCAGCTAATTGATCACCTCCATAAATAAGCAAAGATTAATAATTCACAGAAAACCCGCCTTGTATTTTTTCTCATCATTCGCAGAGACCTTCCACGACAGAAAAACTATCTTTTTACAATACGACTAGCGTAAAATGTGAAGGCAATCGATGTTGGACATATCTGAGATCACATTATATCACTATGATTAAATCTTGTGATCGCACCTGCATAAACTCGTAAACTGGAATTAGAGGCCTATAGATACATGCCTATATATAAAAAAGATGCCACCATAATACACTTCGTAAAGCAAATCTGTGGAACACCTAAACGGGCAACCGACCATAAAATTCCCCTTCTGTCAAAAAAGTAGGTGGTTCAATCTGAAAGTGACTTTCCAGCATACCTACGGCGTGGTACATGTTCTCGATACGAATGAATGCAACGAGCATCGCTATGCAAAAGACATATAAAAGATTCTAAAAGGGCGCAATTTTAGTGCTTGCTATAGAAGCCACTCTTCACAATGAAACGGTGACAAGTGTCTTCCAGAGTAAGTGAATTCTTCTTCGCTTATGACCCGAAATCATCATACTATCACTTAAAGGATCCCTCTTTCTCTTATATAAAACCTGAAATCCACAAGTATGCAATTGCAGAAAAGTGTTAAACTAACGAATCAACCCAAATATGAAACAGAAAATGAGGTAGAAGATAAAAGGAACTTACTAGATAAAAGCGTCATAAGAAACAGATAGTCGCTGAAGCTTATGAGCCCATGTTCTCCCAGTTTCGCGAAAACGGCTTCCTGGTCTGCGAACTTACGCTTGCACTTCTAAACGAGCATAGATTACACCGTATTTTTGTTAAGTGGAGAAAAATACCCATGAATTATAGATGGACTCATCCCAACCATCGTCGCAGTTTCAATGTTCCTCCTTTTTAAGCTACGAACAAGTGAAGTTTTGAAAACGTCAGGGTCCGTAGCGAAAAAAAGCCATTTTTGAAATTGCTCGGTTAAGCCCGATCGAGTTCCTGAAATCAGATATTATGCGAGAAATTAACTCAATGGCCACGAAGGTACTGCGTTCCCTCCTCTGCCTACGTGGTGGTACAGTGGAAGAGCCGACAATGGACTTTTAGCTGAAAGTTTTCGAACAATTTTCAAGAAGTTTAAACAAATTTTAGGATATTTTCGAACAACTGAATATTTAAACAAAGTTCCCAAACAATATCCATCCATAACACCTTGACGCCGGAAATCTGCCACACTCTTATATGGATAACAAGCTCTGTGCGACGCTGATACCGGCTTATATATATGCAAATCCATCCCAAATATGCAGGCTGAACAACCTGAGTAAAACCAATTCGAGACGATTTAAAAGTGAAAATTTGAACTAGGTATACATTCTATCTTCAGAACACTTTATGAGTTAGGTCTTACATTATATCATCTTCACCTTGCCGCAACTGATAGTGTAAAAGAAATATAACATTTGCGATCGAGGTGGAGTTTATCACCTTTGTGTCAACTAATCTCCGATTGTCACTTTCCTTTTGTCTCCTTCACCTTTCTCGTCCGAAGGCAACGGAGGACATCAACTCGCTCCCAAAGTTTGTCAGAGAAGGAAACGCGCACATAACGTCATTGGGTGACGAATGGATACCGGAGACATCACCAACTTCCCAACAACGTTTCCTTCGTTTGATCAAATGAGGAGGACGACTCGAACTAAGCAATGCTCTCACTGAATACAGTTGGACTACAATTTCTGACGAAAGGATGCGAATGCAGTGATTACCTAAAATTTGAGAAAAGAGAAACAAGTGAATCTCAGGCATCTGTGCTCAGGGCTAAATGAAACGCTGTGCGCAATCGTAGCAAATAAAAACTGTACATCCGATGACCAGTTGGTAGTTCGAATGCAAAACAACACACTGCCCGCAATTAAGAGCCGTTCAGCTCAACGCGCTGCCCACTATGAATACGAATACAACGATCAGGAGAAATGAAATTCACTAAAATGTAGACTTACTTCGGGATCATAGAGTTTGAACTGGTCCAGACCAAGATTACGAGGTTGCATCACTCCGGGAGTTATCGAACGAACAAAATCTTCTGGAGTCATATAAATATCGTACGGTCGTGCAGAGCCATCATCGTTCGGTACCTACAAGAGTTTACTTTCCAACATTTAGTCTTAGATAATCGTGAAAAGTTAGAATTCCCCACATATAGGGTGAAATTTCGACTTCACCCTCTTTATGAATAAAAACAATTGAAGGTAGGAGAAGATATTCTAAACCCTCATGCAATGCGAACTGCAGTAAGCTGCATAAGATAATTCACGAAACGCCACATGGTAAAGTGCTTTGATGTTTTAAAATGCCACCTAAAATGTAACTCTTCTTGGCCGCCATGAACGAAGCATTATAGAGGAATTTTTTTCTCCTCAACCTGGATCCAACTTGAAAATTAGAACCCAATTACGATCAGATAGATCCGTTCACAGCAGATGCTGCAACCGACCGCTGCTATGTAGGTGCCCTCTCTTGAAACTACTTCTTCATTCGGATACAGCGATTCATAAATCACACAATATAAAATGCTTGATAAAATATTATATTAACAAGGGGAATAAAACTGGAACCACTGTGGGCAACGCATAAAGCGGGAAGCAAGTGCAAATAAAATAAAGAAAGAATGCTGCTAATTCCCTAAGAATTAGGGAATTAGCATTTGCATAAACGAAAATTAGATCACCTTCAAAGTGGCAAAATATCTGAAAATCTTGTCTGGAGAAGAGTACATCCGAATTCGATTTTCGTATTCGATGATTCGTCTCTCACGAAATCCAATCCGTTTTTTCTTTTTCTTCTTCTGATCGTTGCTTGTGCTCTCACCATCAGAGTCTGACGAGTCATTTTCTTCTTTGACAGCTGACTTCGATTCAATTGTTGCTGCCTCTGGACGAAATTTTGAGCTTAGATGTTTTCCATACTGCCATAAACTGGAAATAATTTCCCCTCAAGGAAATCCTATAGAAGACCATTTCTAGCACCCATTAAAAATGTCACAAAGAAGCTGGAAACGAATGCGAACTTTCTCAACCATCCTCTCCGTTGAAGATCAGCGTGGGATCAGCAGTCAAGTAGGTGACGGATGCTTAAACCGAAGTGATGAACGAAGAACAGGGCTCTTAGATGAGGAAGTTTCAAGCGATGATTCGACATCTTGCGTGTGTTATAGTAGTCCAGAAGCAGCCAACTGTTTGCACAGCACCAACAAAACGAAAAGACCCTCAACTATCGAATCGCTCAAGGCGACAGCTCTCAAATACCGTCCCCATTCGCCGAACTAGTCTTATGACGAAACACACCACGGGAACACAGAATATGTTTGTCAGCCTTCATTTGTGGGAAAATATTCGCCACTATAATAAACACGCCAATATTACGGAAAGAAACTTCATACTATTCCTGCATAAGTAAGACGGATAGCAGAAGAGAAAAAAATTAGCCTTAATTTCCAACTGAAATTGCAGTTGAAACCATCCGAACGCAAAATCTGTAATCTTCACAATCAGCGAGCGACAAAAGGTAGTTGCTACCTCCTCTATGAACCTTATTGTCTTATACAACTTGTTCATAACGTCGAATTTCTAGATAAATTCCACAACCTGAAAAAAACCCCAAAAAGGAAACATCTAAACTCAACTGTCCTCACCATAGGGCACGTTTCAACATAACACCTCTATAGAAAACGAGAAGAAAAGACGTATAAACAAACCCATCGAAATCAATCATGAGTAGAATGAGAGCAATCAAGACGGCCATATAATTCCACCAATACAGTTTCCTCAGCGGTTGCCAAATATAGGGTCGATGGGGATAAATCGTGTTTGCATAGTCCGAATAACCGCGGCCAGCTTTCCGATCCGTGTAGTGGAAGAGGTCTTCTTTCTTTTTCCGTTTATTCCCTTCAAGTTGCCACGATAAATCATTACAGAAGAAAAGGTATGACATCTAACAATGATGGAAATGATGCATAGATAAATTGCGTATGAGAGGGACGAATTGGAATCATATTGTTGGTGCATTCGGTAGAGTGCAATAATGAATGCAGAGGAAGGAAAAAACAACTAATTTTAATCCAAAAATAACGACTGCACTGGCTTGATGCAATAAAATACCGCTATACTTTACAATATGGGAACTACCGGAAGGGTGTCGAAATCGCCCTCGCATAACAACCTCGCATAAAAACAAACACTAATGATCATATAGGGACACAAAGTGGGAATATAGTTGCGCACAAACTTAACTCCAGTACGAACTGCATCAGAGTAGACTTTGCAATTATTGTGCTCGGCTCAAGAGTTGCAGAAATCAGCTTGTGCTCCTCGTACGGGCACTGAGAATTGGTGTATGTGTGCATAGAAGTACTAAACGTGATATATCTAACATAAGAATGCGTACTATCCACCGTTTCTTCCATCTCTACGGCTTCTCTTCAACAGCGCACTTTTCAACTATCACATTTTTGTGGAGTAGAGAAGTTATATCACCACTTATATGTTGAAAGGGTAGGGGTAGAGGGAGATGGGGGAGGGTGGTCGGCACCTCTAACTATCGTGCTACTCAAAAATCAACCACGGAATAAGAAATTAGAGTAGTCAGCAAGCAGCATAAACACTAACCAAAAATGGTGTATTCGAAAGGGTTTTCTTCAGGTCGTTGTTGAGCAACTTTGTCGGCATGCTCCTTCTCGACGTCTTCAGCAAGTCGGATACCTCCACCACGTTCATAGGATCGAATGCTCACAACTGATGAACGTGATATCCGCACATATCTGATTAAAGGAGGCCAAGCTAGTCGCAACATTACAGCTGAAATGAATTAATTATTTGCTTGAACGCCTTTGACTGAAATAATATTAGAAAAAGCGCTGTGCAAGCAAATCTCTCAACCAAGCACACAACCATGATTATAACTCGCTGGGACCTCGGAGAGGGAGGATGGGAGGAGATGGAGAGAAATGGACGGATGGAAGTCAGCGAATCTTCCTAGCTCTATTCCGGGAATTTTTCAGATGAGTCGGAGCAGCCTGTAATTTAGGTCTCCGCTGTGAGACCCATTGTTTTGCTATTTGCGACACATCAATATGAGGGAATTATTGCATTTCATGTGTCCTTCGTCGCGTTAGGAAGAGGTTCCCGAGAACGGGTTTCTGTCATGTAAAGTGATGAGCCATATCACTGTGAAGATGAGGGAGTTTCGTGGAGCAAGGCCTTCAGTAAAGGTTCAAAAATGACCGCTTCTATTAAGAGATTTCATAGCGTTCGCACCTGTGAAAACGAAAAAAGCTGCAGTAAGGACAATCCTCGAAAGTTGCAGTCTTGGCGACATTTGGCGACTCTTTTGATATTGAAATCGCCGCGAAGCCTAAGGTGGATAGTTTTGTCGAAGCAATTGCATGACTTGTTAAATGCAGTTGGTGTCGAAATCTCAGAAATGGCTTACGAGGGAAGGATATTCGCTTCGTGGATAGTGACGGGGACTTTGATAATGTTCAAAGAGTTGTGATGGTGGCCACTTCGGAGACGAGAATCTCACAGAGATGAGGAAAATCATCTGGGCGTCAGCGAACACCCTCGAGCGGAGATTGGTTACAGCAAATCCGTCGCGGGTTCTTGGTCGTGAGGATCCCTATTCATCGGCTTGAACTGGAGGCCTTGTTCGATCCCTATTCAACTGGAGGTCTTTTGCTAAAGCTCCCGAAGCAGCAATGTGTTAATTTACTGCAGCCGGGCGAATTCTAAGGCGTTTTATTTTATCACATCAATATATATATTATGCACGATATATATTAATATATGCACGATATTCTTCCATCTGGGAAGGGGAATATGTCGCTAGTGAGAAAACAAAGATATTTATGAGATTAGCACGTCAGAGCTCTATTTGCATATGTGTTCGCACGAATCGAAATGTCGAGCGTTCCGGTTGATGACTTCAGGCTGGAAAAAGGCCTCGTAGCTGAAGCACTCGCACTTTATGCCATATTAACGAGGTCATGCACTTAGAGCGTTTCTGGATTCCTCTCACCCGGCTCCATCGAGGATATTTAGGCATTTCGAACAGTTAGATGATACTTTATTCACCTCTCTGTGAGTTCTATAAAACGAGGAGAGCGCTAAATTAAAGTCTTCCTATGATATGAAATAATATGCTTTCAATGAATATAGAGGAATAAAGTAAACATTCATGATTAAGAGGAGGTGGCCATCATTGATGACAATTGGAGATCTACTCAATTGATGACAATAGCGGAGCCATATAAGGCGAAGAGGAAGTTCCAGCGATCTCTTTTCTCTCTTTGGTATCGAACGTTTGCAATGCGACGTTCTTTAATTTACGATAAAGACCTTCTTAAAGGAAGATTGAAGCGAATAGCAGAAATCCGAAATATCGCTTTTCTCTCATCCAGATGGTCGTTCCAGATGGCTGGCAAACTGCATCGACAGCTGTGCTTTGGAATAAATTGATGTGATATGTGCAGCGCTCTCAGATATTTTTGCTTGCGATTTTTTACTTGCATTTTTGGTGGCGCATTTCGCAGTTGTGCTCGAAAAGACTCATTAAATCATCCAAGAATGCTGCTCATATCTATGCTGCCTTTCTTCATAATGATCATTATACTTGTTAATTTAACTTATGCTTGGCTCTAGGTTAATTTCTGAGCTCCACACTTACCACAGTTTTTTCTTGAGGGATTTCAATTATGCAGATCATCGATTTTGGGGTTAATTGGGGGTTTGGGGTTAATCGATTAATTAATTATTGCAAATCGGTTAAGGGATTAATAATTATGGATATCAAATTTAAGAGCTTAGCGCTTCGGAGCTCTATTTGCATCTGTGTTTCCTCGTTTTATTTCCTCGTTTATAGGCCTTCATTTCGCCGTATATTTGTCGGCCGGATAGATAGATGCGTATTTTGGATTCAATGAGCGTTATAAGCGCCGAGATTCATTAAATGAGCGAATAAAACACTCAATGTGAGGTTAATTCGATGGAGAAAATGCGAAAAAATTTTGCCTAGTTAAAATCCACGAAAATATTGATGGATCGCATAAAATAGTTGGAAAAGAAATGCAGTATTTGTGGAAAATGCGATGAAATTTGATGACAATGATTAGGAACTCTTATGGAAATTATTGAATTCGTGAAATATCGGCCATCGATTGCACATTTCTCGTTGCTCACTCAAATGAGCAAGCACATTATCCTCGGAAGTTAAACGCAGATTGCAGTATAATAAAGTCGACATGACTCGGAGAGCGTTCGACTCCTTTGAATTAATGTTTCGTGTGCGCAAATCGCGCAAAATTTATTAAGAGCAATCGTTTGCTTTAATGAGCTAATATAATATGTATACCGTATCATTTTGTTTATAAACCCACCCTCTAGCCCAGAATTGTGTATACTTATAAGTTTTCGAAAAAACAAAATATCGTTGTGAATATAATATTTATCTTGGTGCTTAATGAATGAAGGCTTTTTTTAGAAACTGGCATGTTTCGAGAGAAAATTTCAAAGAAAGTGATAGACACGTATTCAAGGACTTACTTCGGTCATGTTATGCTCTCAACTTCGAAATAACCACTCGAATAAGTTTAGCGATAGGTTTTGCGCATTAATTTGCTCTCACGGAGCTTAAATTTGGGTGATCAAGAGTTGATTATCGAAGTGAACGATGCCAGTGTCTATGAGTGAAATATGAAGGAACAGCGTCTAGATTAATTTCTTTTCAGCAACAATACATGCGATGAAAATATCAGTAAATTATGATGATTAAGATATGATGACATGGTGATAAAGTGATGTATCTAACTGTTCTATATAATAGGAGAGGTAAGATTTAAATGGAGCAAAACAGCTTGATCCTAGCCGATCATATTTGGAACTGGCGGACCTAAAGGAATTAAATATGCAAAAAATTAGTCCAAGTAGAGAAATAGGTTGAAGTTTGTCTCAGAGAATAAAAGAGTTTTCGCCCGACCAATGTGACATCTCCATGTCATCGAAAAAAGTACCCACTTCACATGTCGATAGCTAAATTCAACTTCAAGTCCTTTGGCAACTCACACCGAATGTCATCTAAACTGCGATCAATTAGGAACAAGTCAGACTCGATCGCCGATCGAAGGCTGCCTTCAGAATATACGATCAGTTGTTAAATTCGCTCCTAATTTCGTTTATAGCGGCGATGATCATCACATTTGACCTCGACTTTAAAAGTCGTGTTTTGAGTTAAGAAATTATGATATATTATGTTACTTAACATCCATTGAGTAAAAAACTTTGATATCTCTGTACCATATGCAATTCTCGTTTCCATATTCGTATCATTACATCGACAGAAATATCCCCTTTTACTATAGCCATAGGTCGTCGCAGTAATTCTATACATTTATAAGATATCTTTTCTCTGAAGAGATTATCGATATGCGCTCTTCAGTAAATAGATAATCCGTCTAATTTACTTGTGCTCAAATCATACGGCTATCACTGTTTCATCCGTTGTTTGTTTTTTTATTTTCGTGAAATTCATCCGGAAAACATCACTTCCGGCTGCATTTGAGCATATTAACGCTATAAAACAACATTAGTGAAAATAAGCAAAAACAAGAAAAACCATATGGCGCTCGCCAATAAAACATACACATGAAGCAACACATTATTCTTATTTATGTTTCTACAAATCTCGTCTCCCTTCCTGAAACTATTCAGAATTGTGCGCAATTATTGATATTTTTTATTTTCTTTGGAAGACTCATATAGCACCGCTCCCACTATTTTCTTATCTTCATATTGCTGATAATGCACCTATATACCGCCTACAAACGAAGACATGCCTTTGTAATCGATTTTTATTGCGAAAATTGTATCAGCGCATATAAATTTGAATTGCATTTATTGTCACCACTCGAAATCACCGTAATAGGGATTTGTTTAGGAGATTATGGAAGCTCTGAGTACGGGTCAAGTTTCGATCTTAATGGTAGCTTACGTTAAAGTTCGTGCTTGGTTGAACGATCAAACAGCACGTTGAGCTTTTCGCTGCAACGTGGAAATTAGCACAATGTGCAATGCGCCCGATGGACGGGAAACACGGCTGCCACCTAAAATATAAAGATTGGTTCCGCCTAATTTCGGGAGCAATTTTCAAAGTTTCAGCACTAAAGACAATGCTTTTGAAATGCGGATTCCCTAATTCTTATTGATTTGTTTTACTTTTTATCTACTCATAGCTCATTTATAAAGGCTGATGGTTAGTTATGACCTTCTATTGAATATTGTATTCTACTTCAATTGATTGTAAAATGTTTCACGATTGCATGCCTTCTTCATCACCGACCGCGTAAAATCAAAAGTATGCCCCAGCCGATAAGATGATATTTCGCTCGTGTGCTGCCACTAAAGAACAGGCTCCTCGAAAACCTTTCTTGCTCCATCATTCGTAAACGCGATCGATTTGTAGGATAGAGCCGCCTCTTCTTCGTTTAGTATCACTTCACAGCTTCATTTTATTTGCTCATACTGCTTCATTAATGTAAATTTATCGGGCTTTTTGCGTTGACCATTATAATAGTTTGGCAGGGCGACTTCTAAATTCACATTATGATTTCTTTATGGATAGAAGTGTTCGTCTTTTGCATGATCCAAAAATATCCATCACATAAGAGCAATGAGCAAGCAATCTATTGCGAAGTTTTTCACTCCATAGCGAATTTATATCGAATTTTATTCTCAATTTGTCGAGTATTTTTTTTTGCACTGACTTCACTATTGATACTTAATTTGCGTTTCTGAGTGGCATTAATAAGTAATCTTTCGCTAAGTGAGTACACAATTGTTGAGACGTGCTTCAAGAACGTATGCGGTATTAATTGCAGAGGAAGAAACACGATACAGTTCAACTATGAGTCGGATATCTTGCAATATCATTTGTGCAAGTACCTTTTCATCTTTCATTCAAGCCTATTTTGGGTCGTTTCAAAGATTTCTATTTTCATTGTGCATTCAGCTAATTGAAACACAAAATCTGCGCATTGAAGGTCGTCAACTCATATGCTAGAGTGAAAAGGGATCTTTTTTGGCATTAATGGAGATCTGCTTTGGATTTCTTTACCGACAGTAACCTCCTCAATATGTAGTGCAAAAAATCACTCCAGGAGCAAATATTATCCATCACAACAACAACAAACACAACGTTATCTCATACGCCTCACTTTTGAAGTGATAGTGCTAGCATGTGTTATGGTAATGTTCTCTCGATGCTGAAAGCCTTATTAGCTGGAAAATTGAAAAGGCTGAATTTCCAGGTCCGAAGGTGCACTTGTGACTGGGAAATGGCGATGGACAGGGAATAGAAAGAGGAAGATGAAAATGAGTGGAACTTTTATTCCACGAATCCTAGATGGTTGCTGTTGCTTGCCCACCTAAATCGATTTTTCTTCGAACTATTTCTTATGTTGCACGATGTGTATGTGTGATATAAAAATCGAACTTTCAGCAACAAGTATATTATCTGATTGCATTTACAATTTTCATATTTATTCTTTGCTGCCTCATTAGATTAATTGAAGGAGCAATTCAACTTTCGATGAAGAAATCAAAGGAATGCTGTAAAATATTGCTCACTAATTTGATGATGGCTTTAAATCGATGGTCATATCATTACTGCCATGGAATGTCCATTCTTTTCGCCTTCTTTCCTACACCCGTCTTCCTTATAGTGCTGTTTCCCTCTCTTTTTCCTGAAGTTTTCATGAAGTCCTTGCTTTTCTCTCCTCAGTCATTCTTTATATTGCTCGATAAAACCGCAAAACTCAACATCGTTTTACTTTCAGTCCAGTCATCTCTTAAACATTCCCCTTCTTTTTTCATTTCTCTCATATTTCATATCACCTCGTTCTCGTTCTATCATTTCATCTCTCGAAATTTCGCCAAATTCCTAGAAAATTTCATTAAGACAACGAAATTACTCATAAAAATATTAGGTTGCGTTCAGCTCGGTTGACAACATGTCATACTATTTACCTATCGATGCATATGAGTGCATTGAAAAGCTTCGCTTTTTGGGTGGCGTGACGTATGTCCCCACTTTTACGTTTGTATTCGCATTGAGAAGACGACGAAATAGAAATGGAACGCTCACGAATCAGCACAGACAATTCCAAATGCATACATTCTCATACAGCGATTATTTGCTGAATGCTGATGGCCCACAAACTTCGCAGTCTTTGATGACGCCATGAATTCCATTCTAACCACACTGCAGAAGCCTTATGTCTTTAATTTCAAGTGTGATGTCACTGTGACTCAGAGGATTCATTTCTAAACTTTTAGGAGATAGGTTTCTGTCCAGCTATCCTTGCGGTTGAAGGTGAAGTTGTATCAACTCTAGAAATAATCGGTAAAACTAAGTGAAAATAAGAGGGGCTCCGAGAGATGAGGCTCATTAGGCCTAGAGGTTCTTCAACCCCTATATCCCTTTTGAGAGGATTTAGTCGAATCAGCTCGAGCGACCACAAGTAATACCACTGCTCTCTTGAAAAGCGTGCAAATTTCTCTCGGTGTGAGAGTTGAAACACATTCAACTCTAGAGATAGACAAATTCATTGCGAATAATGGGGCAACGCATGTGCGCACATAACGCATGAATCGACTTCCCGTGCCGCGTCAATCAATTCGACGAGAACGTCACAAATGAGAAACTTCCGGTTTAGTTTGCGATGCACTTCCGTGGCAGATGACAATTCTTTATATGTTCTCAACAGCTAAAAGATACTAGTGATAGTGATTAAACGCTTTTATTAAATTTTTTTCTGCCTTTTTTCGGGCCATAATAGATTACTCGTAATCAAACACAGCTATGAATACCGTATTTGCTTGAACACTAACTTTGCTATTGATATTTTCCTCTCTTTTTATCCTCCGTAGGTAATCATTCCATCCATGCTCGACATAAAGGCCTCAAAAAGTCTTACCGTTCATTCAGCTCGACAATAAACACCGCAAAATTAACGTTTATCACTATCACCTTAGCGTGATGCATATCACACGATATACAGCTATGTCATCTTTTTACGTGCTTACTAGTATAGCTTAAAATTGTCAGTCTCCAGTATGCGATGAAGTATTCGGTTATTAGGCATGTGAGGTGGATGGTTCGATCTGTGTCGGGAATCCTCAGCCCCTTATTCTTTACCGGTCAGATATCGTGTGATGTTTGCATATTTTCGGATAGCCAACACAATTTCGTGTAAAATAACGAACTAGAGAGAGGAAAGCGTTTTTTGCATGAGAATGCAAAATCTCTAAACCACTTTAAGCCGTTGTCGTCTAGCCTTTTTATTGCCTACTTTAGGCGAGACGGCATTATGGCGGTGGTATGTCTTTGCCATTGCGCCCATATTTGTTCGTTTTTTTATCATTTTATTGGCAGGGACCATGCGGAAGTAAAGGCCATTGCTAGATATCGCTGCCAAATAGGCGACTCTCCGAACACGAAGTGCTCTAAGATGAACCGAAAACAACAAATTTTACGCACTCATTATGGATAAACTCATATATTTGCCTTCCAAGGAAATACTTTATTCCAACTTTTTTGTCTGACCTAAAACGACATCCAGTAATGCCTGGACAACACTGTTTTACGGAGCAAAATTTAACTCTTTGATCTAAGAACGTCGTTCAGGGCCGATGGAAATAAGCTTTCGAAATTATGTGGGAGAATTCTTTAATGGATGCTGCACAAATTAAGGTTATGATCTGGAAATCTCCTGTTTAGGAAAAACAGCTCATCCAAAATACTTTTTTTTGCTCTTCTGCTGTAGAGTACCTCAACTTATTTAAAAGGGTTTTTGTCGATATACTAAATCCGAAATTGTTTTCTTCATTTATTGCCGACAGCCGGGACCTTGATGACGTCAGGCGCTGCCGCGTTGAATCTGACCATACTGCAGTACCGTACAGGTCATCTTAGAGGTGACCATTGGGGAATAGGCTCTTAAATCCCACGTAGAAATGCTTGACACTACGCAAATAGAAACACCACAGGTCATCAATGCACACCACAAAGGTAATTGGGCCCGCTGCTCTCGCTCTGATGGAGTACAGCACCTTCAGTAGATATCTTTGCGATGTTGATAGTTTTCTGAGATTTTTATCCTAGAATTTATGAATCCATGGGAGCATTCCACTTCTAATTTTTTCCTTCTCAGAGGACTATCATTAGCGTGCTATGAAGTAAGAGATTAGAAACCTTTATGAAATCGATGTGGCACACCCATTATTTCATTTTTATCTACAACCAGTGTCTAGACGTATAAGCAAAAAGCAGTTGATTCATTTTTGAAATAAATTTGTGCATCGCTAATGCACTTTGTATTCTTGGATTCTATGCGAAATTCCGTTGCTGATCATTTTACGATTAGCGATCTCACATCCCGAGATGTTTTCACTAACGTAGGGATTACCTTTGCCCTATCACACAATTGTGAAGGGGGGACCTTTCTTTTTTACGCTCTGTTATTGCTTGTAAGGTAAAATAGCAGTGGTAAGACTTCCTCCAAACGCTAGTAAACACCATCCGACCCGTCTTTAATGAATGATTTCAAAAATCTTGAACATCCGCCATATTTTCGAACTTTATTATTTTTTATTTTCTATGTCTCTTGCATAGTCGATAATATGTTACCCTCAATTCATTCATCCAATGGTTTCCGTCCAGCTCGAAGAGTAAAGCTCTGCAGGGCGTAACATTGCAGTTTAAGTTTTTACGTGAACAACCGGAAACATTGAAACGTGCAGAGGACCGTTGAAAATTGCAAATAGCCGAGTTATGCAAACTGCTGGGAATACAGGCAAATAGCTTTAGTGCAACAACTCCACGTACTCATCTAGGACTCACATCGTGATGCTCTAGGGGCTCCTCGTCCCCGACAATGAGAATTGTGGAGTTCGTCGCGCTGCTTTGAACAATGCGTTCCGTAAAAGTGCTATCAGTTTTGTTGCAGCTTTCTATTTCCAAATTGTGATTATCTTTCGCATGACTTCTCTGCCCATATGAAGCGTCGAGAGTGTATATATATGTAGCACATTCAGCACGAAGAAGATGCTTACATGAGCTCAACTTCCTGCTTAAGCGATCTCCTTCCTTTTGGCGCACCTCCACATCCGGCAGATATCTTCGCTCGAACTTAATTGGCATACAGCAGATGAGAAGCATAACAAACATCGTGATCCCATTTCTAACTTTGTATGATATGCAGCCAATAATCCTAATCTTGTACACTGCTATCAACCTGCGTTTAGCCTTAGCCTGTAAAGACAAACGATCGTTGTATGAAATGACTAAATAATCCACAACAGTGGCTAATGAAAACCGCTTAAGGCATAAGACGGAGCGTAAAAGTGGCGATTGATCAGTGAGCGATAGGCGTGGCAGAGAGTGACTAAGGCAAACGCTCATCGACGTCAGGGCTCTGAGTGTGTTTTCATGAGGCTGCAGTTACTATGTGCAGCGCGTTGCGCAACATGTAATCGAATTCTCTACCTTCGAAGCTTCTCCACTCACCTATTGCTGAGAGGAAGTACACAACGTTCACCTATTCTTCTACATACAAGAGTAAGTTCATTGATTTTACTTTTTGTTTTCATCGGATAATAGATTTTGAGCAAAGTTCCCCTCTCGTAAGCACCTTTAAATGACCGATCCCACTGGAAAGAACAGACAACTGGCGAAGTCATAGGTGTTTCGTATGCTCGTTATTTGAATATTACGTTTAACTTTCCTCCCGTCTGTGACGTTTCCTGGAATCTTTTCTCATCCTGTTTTTTTCATTCTGTCGGTTTTACTTTTTTCTTAAATCTGGATTTCAGCACAGATTGCATCATCCCATTTGTGCTATAGATATCGCACATTATCGGATCCTCACCGACTGGGAAACAACGTTCATGACGTGTGCAGACTTTAGAACTTTCATTGAGATTCTACTGTGCCAATATTGCCTTTATATCTCCACACATAACGCCGGAATATTTCACTTGGTGATAATTTATTCGCACACGTAGGGCTATTCAAAAAATTCGAGAGTTATTGCTGGAAATAAGCGAATCACTTGACACTCTCACGAGAAGGTAAATTAAGATTAAATGATGTAAATAAAAATGTTTGCAGCAAATGTCGTTTTAGTAAAAAGCCTCTTGAGAGATTTATCGTTCATTGTTTGCTCGAATATCTCAACTTGATGCGTTAAAATGAAAACCATTTGAGTTTAGGGACGCATCAACCGAAACGAAAAGATGAAATTTCCATCCATATAGCCTACTCAATAATTCGAACTTAAAATTATTGCACTATACTATCCACCGTCAGAGAGATAAGCCAGTTTTTGCAGCCGTGTTTGGCAAAAACACAGGAAAGTGCCATAGCAGGAATTGTAACAATGCGTTACGAGAGAGGTCTCCCAGTGATAAGTATACCGCTACCTTCACGGCGTGAAATCTGTCAGTTCTCGTTGAAACCTATCAGCGATACGGTCTTCAATCTTTGTAATTATCTAGCAGCCGAAGATAAGGGCATTGACTTTGTCGCATTCTATACTATAGGTAAGCTTCCGATGTCACCATTCATGAATCACTCAATTTGTTGTTCAGTTCTAAATTTTTACTATGAGTCTCAAAATTTGGAAATCATATGCATCGAGCAACCGACGCGTCAGCCGAGATGAAATTTTTCGAGAAATGCGATATCGATTTTTAATGAAATATGAAAAATAACTTCACTTGAAGCAATGAAATGCTGCAGATAACGATGGCTCTTCAGTTGACCATCCTCTCTTCCGTTTTACTTCAGAAGTGGCGGGAAGTTGACTGTAACGGGCGATAAACGTTACATTCGATAAATTAATGATTATTTTTATCGTTATTTTTTAATGCATTATTCCTCCCCAATAGACTTGTTGCAAACCGGAAATAACTTCATAATTTTATTGTATAGATGATGAAATTTGCTTAAAACAAACTTTAGAAGTATTATGATAGAATGTGATGAACATGTGTATCATTTCATCGCTCTTGAAGTTGTGGCGCTTTATTTACGTCTATATAGGGATTGCTGCATTCGCCAACTAGTTCCTTCGTTTGCATTCCCGCTGATCATTCATCGGATAGATTAATTAGCGTTCGATCGGCTGGCCAGTCATTTAGCTATTTCGCTAGGCAATTGGCCATATTCAACAAAACTTTAGTGAAGCGATCAATTTGATTAGTGAGCTGTGTATACCTTCGTATGCAATAATTTTTTGTTAATATCTGTCGAATGGGTTACATTTTCGAATTTCTTCATATACCCCATTAAACGTTGTTAGATCGTATAGAATAGATTGACGGCAGTCTTGCTTACTTTAACGCATATTACATAGGTAAATAGTATTTAAATGCGTATGAGAATATGAGGTAACAAACGAAATTGCAAATCGCAAAAAGTGGGTCTTATTTGATGCAGCGAATAAGGCTCAATTCATCGAGCAGATAGAGCAGTTTTCTTCTTTCTTGGCATGAGTTGATCTCCATTTGAGTTTCTTGATATCATCGGTATATCTACTTTACACTTCTGATGTATTTGTTGATTTCTACCGAGCATTATTGTTAGCATAAGGTATGAGTGATTGATGTTTATTGAGAAACAACTCACTAGCTGATTCGGAAAGGACAGTTTGGGCAGTGGGATAGATCTATAACCTAAAGTGGTCAGTTTTACCGACTGAATACTTTCTATTTGTAGCATTAAACGAGTCTACGTTATTGCATCTCTTTCGACCATTTACATCTTTAATTGTTTTTCTTCATCATTGTATCACTGTTTGTTTTGTTTGTTTATTTTTCGCATTTTTATTATGAAGCCATTCGTTTACAGAGGGAACGCGGATCGCAGGAAGCACTTCGATCGAGCACCTTCTTCAACTTGGTGATTTCAGGTTGCGGATAAATGACATCACTTATGAGGTTAATGTTCCACCAACACAAAATGGAATTACTTCGGTAATCTTCTCTTCATTTCTTTTCAATGACTTTTTCCTATTTGAGTTGCATATTTTAGTGGTGGATTGTTCGGTCATTTTCAAAGCTCCTTTCATGAAATTTTGCAAATTTGGCCTTTCTAAAGCGCCGCATGACGACATGATGCCCGCGCATGTGTTTATATTCTTATATTATTTTATTTATCAGGTGACGTCAATTTGAAGTTGTAATTCACTAGTCGGTCGTCAAAAAACATAACCGGTAAAGAAAAGAAGTAACATTTCGGAGATAAAACTTTTATGCTTAGTATTGCAGTTGGTGGAATTATCGAGCGAAAGGTTTCGAAGCCTCGACGATATGAAAGCAACAGTAGCCTCCCTTCACACCATTTTTAACATTGACGAATTCAAGTTGGATAGAGAAAGAAAGCTGATCGAGAAACTCGAAGAGGTCGAGCTCGAGCTGAAACCCCTTGAAGCAGTAGGTGATTTCCGACTTGCGTTGATCGTAGCATATCATGGATCTTTGATTCTTAAGTGCTTTTGCGTAGCATTTAACGTTATGTTTATTCATTGTTTTATTTAAGCAACGCTTTTAATATAGATAGTTGATAATAATATCTTATTAATGTTTAATTCAGCAATGCCTGATTGGAGCGTAGAGTTAGCGTGGACTATTATAGTTGAAATAGCTGGGCACACGTTGCGCATTACTACATATATGCGTTTAAAGCTTAGCTATTTAGTTTTCCCATAAGATCACTGCCATTAAAGTATATTCATCGTGTTGGGGTCGGTGAAACCTACGAGTTATTGGAGTGGATGAAGCAATTTCTGACTTTCCTTTCACTCCCTAGTACATGATCGCGGCGTTTCATTAGGTTTATGATAGCCGTGATAGCTAATAGGATTTAATAGACGAGAAATAAAGTAGGAACAAAATCTATTTGAAATCATTCAAGACAGAAATGGCACATTTTTGTTTGTATAATATTTGTTCACGTTCAACATTGAGAATAATCGTTTCAACTTCAATTCTGAATAGAAGCGTCGTTAAGCCGAACTTGCTTTTTCAGTATCATTTCTTCTTTTCATTCTCTCTTCACAGCAAATATCTCAGCTCTAAAATAACAGTCTTCTTAAATTTTACGAACCACGAGCACATGAGATGCAAGATGCACGAATAAGCGGACTCCCAGGTTTCAAACAATTCTCAGTTTGTTTTCTTCATTTTTTCTCCTCAGTTTCTTATTTCACTTTATCAAGATTTCCACCCTTTTGAGGTGAAAGCACGTATTGATGCGGAATGTGAATCACATTCCGAGCGGATAATGTGGATCCTTTTCGCAGCGATGGGTCTTCAGACGGGTGTTTTTGCACGACTTACCTGGTGGGAATACAGCTGGGACATTATGGAGCCAGTTACATATTTTGCAACTTATGCCACCGTTATTTCGACATACGGCTATTATTTGTATACGAGACAGGTAGACGTCCGTGTTTAAGGTTATTGCATACAACGCCAACAGTGCGCACTGACTCGATTTGCCCTTTCCAATGGCCGGCCATAGGACCACTTCATTTCATTTACAATGGTCTTATTTCTTTTTAAAATCAGCAATAACAATAGAGGTTGATTTGTATGCGTTCCGCATCATTGTTTTTTGAGGGAGCATTTTCCTTCAGTTTTTCATATCATATATTGCCTTCAGTTGTTATGGATTGTACGTTGGATTTCTGAGTCAGGAATATGGGCGCTTTCGTCGGTCCAGTTAAGGCTCTTAAATTCTTTCACGTACCATCAATATTATTATCACACCAGACTTATTTTAGTGGTTTGAGTAACCTTTCAACAGATTTTCTTTCAAAGAATGTACCATTTTATCAAGCGTTTAATTGGATTATTTAGAATAAGAGGATATAAAGGGAAATAGAATTTTGTCCAAAGTATGTAGGAGCATTTGTCTCGTTCCCACTTTGTTTTAATGCTTGCCGTGATAACCGGAAAACCGTTCATTTAACCGCCATCATGTTGTCATTAGCGTGCTAACTTTATGTTCTAGCCGACTGAGGCGTCGTTACCCAGGCACCGCGATTTGCTAGTAGAGTGATCTAAAATCCTGGCTGAAGACGTAATGTCAGTCGCGTTGCATTGTACGGTATTTTATGAGCACGTGAAATCGGCTCTTTGGCAGTTTATGCTCTGCCTTGCTTTTAGTGATAGACTTTAATCTTTCAATGGATTGATTTGCTGATAGACCTCCATATAAACGACACGTTGATAGACTTTTCATTCACCGATGTAAAAAATTCTTCCGTAGATTAGCTGCGTCAATTGTAGTCCACACTGCAAATGATTTGTTAATACAATGCAATATAAAAAAAGCTCTACAGGCAATACAAGAACATATTTTGGTAGAAGATAATGTAGTTTGTTTGTACGATGATAGAGATGGAATTTTGCAGTCAAGTCTTTCAATGTTCTACGCACAATTTTATGAAAGGACTGAAAATTGTTGCGTTGAATTCTGCATGAAGCTTTTCTTTATGCCGATTTCCTGACCACCAGATATTTTTGACATTTCTTTTGCCTATAAAGCAACCAACCGCCGATCATTGATGTCAAAATAATTTTGGGCAATTGAATTTACATGCTGAGGCAGTGAAAAAAATGTGCTGATATGCTCGCTGAAGAGTGAGTTTCAACTGCTCATTTTCTGGGAGTTGTGCGGCAGCGAGACGGTTATTGCAAGGAGAATGTTAGCTGAGAAGGGATGCAATAGGGCTGAAGTGCTGCGTTATAATGCGTGAGGCCATCCGTGAAGAGGGATTAATCTGAGAAAATAAGTTTGAAGTATGTGTTATGTATGCATCGTCGAATGGCTTTCACTACTAATTCTTTTATTGTTTGCGAGTCCCCATGCAGAGCCGAAGCACTTTTAATCCTTATTTATAAAAAAATCAGCTTCTGTTGTACGAATCGAGAATTTCCTCACCTTTTTTCATAAATTGGATTCTTTCATAAACTTAAAGCTTTACTTGAAGTATTGTTTCAGATGCTAGAATGATATTTCTAAATCAGTTTAACCTGGGTATTTTTTGAATTGTTCGAGCATATATGGAAGTCAGATGGATTCAGCAAATTGGTTAAATGCGTTCCAAATGCATGCAACTGGCTTATTTCTCCGCATTTTCAGAATTTCGAATATACAACGATGAAAAATCGCTGCTTTACGAATTATTTCTATAAAAGGGCACAAAAACATGGATTCGATGTTGTGAGGTATATACTGATTCTTCATATGTTTCTCTATAGTATCTCTACTAACGGAACGGTCTTGTGATGGAGAAAGTTGCTTTTCGCGTTTGTTTTCTATTGTTCAAAGGTAGTAGGGTGACAAAACTAAAGACAAGATAGATTATCTGAATATATAATAAATTTAGGCACGCTCAATTTGCCGTTTATTTGATGCTGAAACAACGATAGGGAATTCATGAGAATGCACGTAATTGCTTTTTTTTGCGAACCATTTCCTTATGATTGCCTTTTCCTCGTGGTATATTTCTACCTTTGAGAGACTGCTCTAGTTGGCCAGTTTCGTTCTTGAATGTATGGAATACTAAAGCTTAACGTAGCTAGTGGAACTAATAGTAACATTTAACTTATGTCTTTGGTTCTTTTCCCTCACTTCAGAACGCCAGGTTTTGTTGTGTTTTTCATGAGGGATTCAGGGTTCATTGATGATGAAAGTTTGTGACATTCTTTGTCCAATATTGGACTGGCTGAAATTTAGTTGTCTACAGAATGCATCCAAGAGGATTCTGATGAAAAAATCGCTGCAATATTATTTTTTGCATCCGATATTTTGCTGCATCATTGAAGTTTTTTATTTTATAAGCTAGCTGAAATTGTACCTTAAGTTATTCCATCTAAATGTATCCAGGAGGCATCTTGTTTGAGGAGAGGAAGGGAAGCAAGGAGCCCTCATCCCTGTATCGGTAGAAGAGAGAGCGCATCTTTATTTTTATTAATCACCTCCTCCTCCCTCTTCTTACCGTTCATTTTTTCTGTCCTTTCCCCCTCATTTGCAGATTGATGTCTTCGCCTGTGTTATCGCGGTAGCAACAATATCAGCGAACAGCGGCAATTGCCTGGCACGTTTGTATGCTTTAATGCTGTTACCACAGGGCGCGATAAAAATGCTTCATGTGCTTTCTGTATCTCTTGCGATTAACTACCGATAATGGGCTGTGGCCAATTCTGGCGACACAACAGCTCTCTTCGATGTTGTACAAGCCCTTGGACGTAGTCACCGTAGGTTGTTGGTTTGCCGCGTTATATGCATCACTGTTGGAACTGCTGTCTGCTAGCAGTTGTTGTTGGGGAGTCGTCCAATATCCGTGCTCACTTAAGGTGTGAAGATAGTCAATCATTTTATCCAGTTACCTTTAACACCTGTTTCCTTGTCCTTTGCATCCAGTTCGATGAGATGGATGGAGTACTACATGTCTCTTCAAACGATTATGACTTTATTTTCAGGTACAACGAGCTTCAGGATCTTGCCGAAGGGATTCGTAAAGATTTGAGTCGTCTTCGCGATCCACTTTATCAGCATCTACCGGCGACACATCTCGCATGGACGTTAAGTGAAAATGCATCGAAACATCGACAGCGCGCTGTGGATGCATCTAAAAACGAAAAAACTTGACAACTCCCCGGATCCATAATGTTGTTGAGTGTTTGCAGTCGCTGTCCTGGATAATTTTGTTGCGCGAAATGCTTCTTGTCAAAAATCATTGCATATTCTTTGAACGCTTTTCATATATTGATGGCATTCTCTTGTCGATTTCTTGAGAATGTATTTATTATTGAGAGGTCTAAGAATTAACGGAATATATAGTAAAAACGTTGCACATGAGCTAATCTTTCAGATGTTGATCGGATTTGGATAGTGGGGATGTCATCGCTATCGGTTACGTTATAGATAACTTGAATTTGCTCAATTCAACCCAGGTATCGTTTAATGGAAGGAAGCTCTTGTCATCTAAGGAACTTGAAATAGCCTTTTTCCATAAATGAGATAAATTGCATTTCATTAGTTGCAATATTGAATAACTTTATAAAATAGGTTCTAGAGTACGAGGGCTTTCTTGGCAATGTGGAAACTTCATGTTGCAGAGCTCTATGTTATATTAATCGCCTAAGAGTTCGGGTCATTTTTCGTCTCTTTAATCTCTCCTACGCTCCATAGAATCTATGTAAAAGTGTGTTGAAAACACATGATTGTCTGGTTCCGTATAGGCGAAATGGCTGTATTTTGCATCAATGCTCAATAATTGTTGTGATGTGCTTGTGTTGTTGCTTTTTTCCCGCTCTATTCGCAATATAAAGCTTACCTCTTGAAGTGATGATGAAGTTTCTTCTCCAATACGCAGCTTTTATTAAAGCATCCGTTTCATTGGGCGGGATGTATGACTGAGTCTATTAGAGACCAAATGACATCATAGGTGTTGTATAAAGCAACTTGATGCACCTCCTTAGCTACGGCAATTGAGTAGGAGAGTATTCGTTGAACGTTAAGAAAAACAACTGTTCAGAAAAGTATACAATACACAAAACAATACAAGAACTCTGCAAAAGAACTTGGAAGGCAAAATTGGACGTAAGGAAAGGAAGAGGTAATGAAGTTTTGCGTGTTTCGTACTCGAAACCTTGCGGTAGCGTTTAAAGACCTCGGAAGTGGCGACAACAAAGATATCAAATATCTTCATCACATCCATCGAAGTTTATTTCCTATGGTCTCTGGCCTTAGTCTCTCATTCGTAGTGGTCCACTGTTGCAGTAGAGCTGAGTGGATGCAGATAGCACGAGGTCATGAAACACTTAGTCGATTTTATATGTTTTAGGTAAGTCACTCAGACTTCCTGCATGAAGTACATGCGAGCAATTTGTTCCTAGCAGGTTATGTTCTTTCTGCCTTAGATAGGCGTTTTATGAAATGCGTTTTCACAGATTCTCTACGTTTAGTGCTGTTTAACGTTTTAGGCGAGTAAATTAATAAAGTGATGTGAAAAAGTGAAAGGACGGGGATTGTGCGCATTGACGGATATAATGAGCATTCTTGCATATCATTTCGTTACCTAGCTTATCATATGATCGTCGTGCTTACGATGGTGGTCGAGAGAACTGTTGCATGCGTGCCTCGTTGATTCCTGGTAAATTTTCTGCACGGATATTCGAGTGACCAAGTTGACTTTCAGTTTTCTTTCATATTCACCTCATGTTCGAAAATTTCATGAAATTGCCCCACATATTTTTCTCCTCCAAGATTCCTCTTCTAGAATCGCCTATTGCTTCTACTTATCATATTTTCATGTACCATTTCCACTTTTCCTAGTCAATGCGTAGATCTCTGCTTCACAAATTTATTCATAATTAACTACGAGAGTGGGGGAGAAAGAGTGAAAAGTATGAGCGATGAGGGAATAGTTGCCATTTCATGGTCTTAAATAATAGGGAATAATCTGTGGGCTGTTGCTTATTACTTGAATTTCTCAATTCTATCTAATTTATCAAAAGTGAGGTATATCACTATGATTAGATGGAGATCCTTCTTAAGCGAATGTTATGTCGAATGGTTGAGAAGCTTTCTAAGTGACTTTTCCCGAAAGCGATTAGTAGTGTTGTTGGATTTACGTGCACGCGAATATCGTTCTTTCCTAAAAGGAAGTTGTTTCACATTAACTCCGTCTTCATAGTTGTTGGACATAACGCCATTTTACAATGCCAACAAAACATGACTTTATTATTCGAGGTGTGCTTGCTGATTAAAAGTTTCTTTTAAATAGAAACGCAACGATGCACATTACGAGCACCTAGCCGTCAGGTGCTACGGGGGGAGGGTGGGGGGAAATGAGGGGATATTTTGTGGGTAGAAATCTTCTAGAGAGCAGAAGATTCTACAAGTGACATGCGCGCATTTCAAGTGTCGCAATGGCTAATGAATTTTGACTATAACGGCTGAGGAAATAAAGGGTGCGCATCGCAAACACGTTGAGTGTATGGGAAAATGAGGGCCGAATAGGAAACCAGATGGACATGCATCGTGCACTTCCAAAGAGGCAGATGAGGAGAAAACGTCGAGGAGTTCACTTTTTGTTTGGCTTTAGACGACTCAACCAGGACGTGTTTTTCTTTTTCTCTGTAGGACTTGGCATCGGCTTGGGGAGTCGTCTTCGTTCAGGTAGGATCGACGTAGATGGAGGGCTTTCTTCACGAATAACACTGATCTGGTCTGCATTGCGACGAATTTGCAAGTCACCACGTCCATCAGGGGCATTCAACGATGTTGACGAATTATTGGATCCGATAGTGTTTCGGCGCTGAAAATACCATCTAAATGAGCAGAGAGCAATTTTCACAACCCACCAAAGCATTCGTGAGAACTTCTCCATAACGAAAACCGCATGCTTTGATAAAAAGCTGCGTAGGTGTGTAAAAAAGCTTTAAATCAACAACTGCGAGGAGAAGAACGGAAAATACTGGTTAATTTAGTAACTCTGAGATAAATACACTGCGCCTTGAAAACGACAAAATGGAAGTTCACCCATTACGTACTTGATTAATTACATTGTAAGAAGATGACTATGATGTAATGTCCAGAAAGCATGCCTTCAATTTATAACATGGCGCATTGTTCACGGCATACAACGGGCTGACCCCACAGTGGAGCGACCAGGCGCTTAGGGGCACAAGGATTATGAGATGCTAAGAATCAGATTTATGCGTAATGGAGCGGGTCCGAGTCGAAGGTGGTGAAGCATTGTTGAAAACTCGCCTTCTCCAGTGTTGGAGCCGTCTCTGATATGAGATATCGAGCAAGGATTAGACCAATGCCGATTATTCACTGAATCCAAAAACTGTCGAAACCGCCATAATCCGGACTTGGAGTGAGAGTTAAGTTGTTTGGTTAAGGGTTCTTGAAAAACTTGTTTTGCTACGTGGTGATGTTGATCTTCATGGTTTGACCAACCCGAAATGAACTCAGCCTTGTTGTATGGCGAGAGAAGATGGTGAGGTGTATCGAGGTCAGAACGCAGCTATTTCCCTGGCGATGACAACCACTGGGGCCCATATTCCATCTAGTCCAAGGAAATCACTAGTCAGCGGTGCACTGGACTGGATCACCAGAGCAAAGTTCGATGTGCCATGAACCGTACCTCTTGACAACAGGTCATTGTCAGCGTTACTCGTTGCTAGTTGCGCTCTAAGGACTCAATCCTGCCTTCATGGATTGGTCTCCGGTCGAAATCTTCGGGAGTCCCCGTATTGATCGATTTGACTCGTACCAGCTACAGGGGCTCAAAATTGTCTATTGCAGATTGCATCGCCGACTTGCTCATTTTGCATAACCAGGATAGGCCTGCGGTTCTTTAAACATATAAATGCGATGAAACCTCCTTCTTCCTCTTAAAAACGATTTTTTGGCAGATTTCGACAGGAAGCAGTTGATTTTTTAAATAAGTCGCACATAGGGACTACAAAAATTCTGGCAGTCCTACATCATCAATACGGGCGTGCTACACATAGATAAGTATGTATTAGTCGATAGAGCGGAATGCACTTTAACGGGGACATCATGTTGCTGTAGAATAAATCTTCGAGAAAGCATACTCTCTTACACATGACAGCAATATTCGCAGTAGAACTGCGGTTCTTGTGTTCTTATTGTTTCAACTTTGCAGAATTTAAAACTCGACTATGCGGCATTCAACAGTGATCAGGAATTGCATTGTACTGTCTAGCATGATGCGTTTTTTTCATGTCACCTCTAGTCGACATGAAATACTACTCAATATTCCTTTAAAATGATCCACTAATAGGTTTCATTAGTTGACTGAGAACTGCAACTGAAATTTCCAACTGTGGTGCACTATCAAATAATCCCCACCGTATGATAAGTTCAACAGCGTTTTGGTGCATTGAAGATATCAGATTGGATGCCACAAGAAGGGTCATCAAATATCCTCACCACTTGTGCGACTGAATCGCGTGTAAACGACAATGCTGTTGGGCTACAATTGTTTGGCATCCGAAGGCGAGAACCACTCAACAGTGGTGATGGTTTCGATGTGGGCGTTCGCTTCTTCTCGATATTAGCATAGCCCGCATTCGACTGTTTTATATTTACTGCCGCATAATCTGATGACTGACTGCTTCGTGAAGGTGGGCAGTCGTATTTGTGCGCTTCATATGCTACAAATTCAATCCATGGATAACTGTCACGCAACTGTAAAGCATCACCTCAACTTAGCCTTGCTGTATTTTCAATTTCCATATTTTATGCCCTAATGTGTTAAGTATTCATCCATCGGATCCACGGTAAAATGCACTTTCAGGAATGCTTCCTCGCAAAACTCGCCAATGTTTCGTTGATCAATCCACAACAGTTCCATTATGATCGACGTGGAAAATGAGGATGAAAAACTAACTGTAGTTTACAATTAGCAGCTCCGGCAATGCCTTATACTTTCCTCTTTATTCCATTATTCTTGCCTTGGCATTTTCCTGCCATATATTGGGTGACATTAACTAACGGAGCTTGATCGCGATTTTCTGAACGCAGTGGGATTTCTGTTGCAAATTGAAAACCAGTACCGGAAAAACTTGGAATTTGCGACTGCAAAAGGCTAAATTAAAATTTTGGATCCTCAGCACGCATTTTGGGCACAAGTTAGAAATGTGTAAAGTACTGCAAGCAAATTCGTGATATAAAATCAGGAAGTCTCAAGCCTCACGCCAAAGTAATAATCACAAATTTCAAAATGTCTGGCAATGCCGAGCTTTCATCCTGGATGAGGATTTGAATAATACCGAGGTTTTTTGCACTTCCCAGATGAGGCAATTTGAAGGTGATTCCGACTTACGGTGATGATAGTGTGGGAAGGCGAGTTGACTGTATCGATCGAGACTGGTCTGTTTTTGACAGTTTACCAGCGAGGGTATCCGACGAGTCATGATCGGCGTAGAAGACGGGCTGCGAGTGAGCGAATTGCTGACATCTTGCAGTGAGGAAACAATAGCCTTAACGTACCCACCATTGGCAAAACGATGTAAACTGAAATGGGCTAAGATGATTTCAAATCTGAGCAGTGGCCACTCACTGTCGAATGAATTTTGAAAAGGTTATTAATCAAATGATAGAAGTTGATTAGTAAAATAATTCTACACCTTCTATAACTGTTTGTTCATCATAGTTCTTCCTCAGTTTCATTAAGCTTTTGTGTCCTCCCCTCCTCACCCTAGGAGCATGTTTGGTGGCTTCTTTCTTATCCTAACCACTCTGTTTTATGTTGCGGATGATAACGACTGCGCACGATATTCGCTCAGAAATGCTCGACGTTCCGGCCTTTCGTCAATATCAAAGGTCGAAAAACAACTGTTTTTTATACGATTGAAAAATATGGTAGATAAGGGAAGAAGGATTAAAATATGCGAATATAGATAACAGAAGGTAATTTTTCAGCTGTCCCTCCTTCGATTATCCGTGATCTTTCTTTCCGGGAGGATATAGTATCCTAATTCAGGATATCGGCAGAGTGGGAAACATGGGCAGTTGTGAAAAAACATTCCATGAGAAAACATCGCATTGCAACATTGCAAAAACATGGGGAAATGAACGAAATGAACAGATGGGGAAAATGGCCTAATTAACATAGGACTTCTTTATGGAATCAAACGAATTTTCCTTGTAAATTTAAAAAAAGGATTTTTTCAAGTGATTACCAAGACTGAAAAATAATATAATAACGCTCACTTGAGATTCGACACAGGCTCATCACGCCTTTCATTTCTTTTAATGACCTCTTCCGCAAATCGTTTCATACAAGTTGCACCATTTATTTTCCGCTCTGGAGTTTCCACAAGACTGCAATAGGAGGTATACAGCAGTTACAAACAGAGTCGAATTTTACGGTGAGGCGAATAATTCGAGCATCTGGAAAATGATCAGGAACTATCTGATTGAGCTAAATTCGAATCTGCACTGATGACCTTTGCCATTATTAAGATAAAACGGAAAAACCGTAAAGACCGGTAGGCAAGCAAATTGCAAACTTGTACCTTTATTGCATTACTATGGAAATACTTCCACCAGATGTATTCACTCATTCACTCATATCGAAAGTAGCCAACTAACTGCTCTTAGTACCGATATGTTTTCGAGCTTTTAGGCGTTCGATTACTATGAGTGCTTCATTTCATACAGTTTCGAGATAAGTTAAGAAGGGACGAGGGTGTTTGATCGTTGCAAAAATGAACTATAAACATTTCCTTCATTTTACAATGGCTAATTTACACGAACATCGACTACCATTGGACCATTTCGTGAATTTCACTAAATCTAAGAAGCGACGTAAATGAATGTATGGGAAAAAAGAAGCAATATGAAGAATTTCCATTTTCAATCAGTAAATGTTCACTAATTAAGGATTCATATTTTCTTTTCTCGAAATAACTTGAAATAATACTGTGTATTTCAAGAATCTAATAACCACTTATACCTTACTGGACGACCATTATAAGCGTTTCGTCTATCGCGTTGCATTATTGCAGTTCTATTCGCTGCATTCTTCAATAATTGTCCTCGTTCCCCCAACATTAGACCTTAAAGTAGAAATAGAGAGACGAAAAAGAGAAAAAAGTTTCGTTTACGATCGACCTCAAGCATTATTACCTTGAAATGACAAAGAATGTCTTCATTGTTGTTTGCGAATTATGAACTTGCTACTAAATTGAGCAACGAATAATCCCCATCATGGCTCACAAATATTCGCTTTCTTTCAGAGTTTTCAGATCCTCTCAAAGAAATGAAAAATAATTCATCCAGAAACTATAATTCTCAGCGAAATAGAAACGATCTTTACCCCCCGTTGTGGTTATTGCGCTCTGATCGTTTTTTGATTGCAATAGTTGAGGCGTTGGTGGAGTTCGTTCACGATCCGTGTCGTTCAATTCACCTTCACAAATACTTGATAAGCCTACAAAAAACTATGCTAGAGTCGACGTTTCGTAGTACAATATAATTTGAAATGGAAATGGTTAGAAAAGAAGGCAAGGTTCATCGGGAGGAGGTATTTAATCTCGAAAGCCAAAAATTGGGCCGAAATTATATGCTTGCATGTTTCCATTTGCAAAACGGTGCATAATAGCGTTGCGTTCACGAATACGAAAGTATGTCTGACTGCAGGATATTGTCAACTCAGCGACTAATGAAGTGATAGCAGCAAGTGATATCCCCTTTGCGCTCAATCACCACAACCGCAATCTATCGACCTTGTAATACAGCTGACCCATCGAAGCTTGTACAACAGAAGGAAAATTCATATCGTAGCTCTTCCAATCACGAAAGTCCAGGCAAACTTTATGCATGTAGATAATATACCACGCAGAGGAGGCAGTGCACCATTCATTCGCGCAAAAACTTATGGTATGGTAGGATTTAGGTGAGTAATTAAGGAGAAAATGTTCGAGATTTCCAAATTCCTGGCCAGCTCATAAAACAGCCGTTTGCTTCCAGTATGTGAGGTTTTAGGTTGGCCCATTAACTTCTGAGCGAATCCAGACAGGTAGAAGAGGTCAAACGCGCGAAGTCTGCGCTTTCTTTTCACATCCGGTCACGCTAAAAAGTTGATCTTCTCTATAGTCTCTGTCCGAGCTGCCAAATCAATTGAAATATGAGCGTCTTATCGCACATAAATTGCTAATTCATTATCTGGCACTGAAACTATTGTTAAACAGATGTATACGACATTTCGTGGAAATGTTCGTGTCGAAGGTTCTGTGAAGCGTGTATTAATGCCAGCAGCAGCTGAGCTTTCCAATTTGCCTTTAGACATTATGGCCCATACCTTGTTGAATAATGTTTCGGTTTTCAAAGCGTTTTGATTCATTGAAAATTGTGTGCAAAGGACTGGAAAAGAATTTCAGCAATATTACAATGCAAGTTGCTTATTATGCACTATCGAAAGCATTTGCAGGTGCCTTTTTTGAAAAATAAATTAAATTATGCGACATTTTAAAGGATAATAAGCTGTTCCGTACATCTGGCGTAATCGAATAGTCTTAAGAATTCGGTTTCGATATTTTGTTCGTTTTTTTCCACTTCCGATTCCATGTTCGTAGATTCGGAGCGTCGATATTTATCAACTCGTTGACCATGAAGTTTGAATGGCAGTAAAAAATTCAACTTTGGCTTGATCTGAAAATGATTCCCGTGCATAGCAAATACCATCAAATAACTGTATAAAACTGAATGTTTTATGTGCTGCAAGAAATATTCCAAAGAGTGCTCAATAGCAGATACTTCTTGCTTCGTTGTGTGTGCATGTTTGTCTGTGCCTACTTAATCATTTATGTAGGTAAATGTGGTATCTTGACTTTCAGACTGGTAGCTTCAATATGAGAGCGACAAAAGTCTGAGCAATAAAATTTCTTTGGTATAATAATATACAGTGGGTGAAAATTAAGTGAGTTATGATCACTTAAAGACGCCACCACATTTATGACTGAAATTTGTTGTGCTAACGGTTGGATGGGATGAATGTTTTTTCGTAAAGTTTATTTTTCGTATTTTTTTCAGCTAAGTTTTCGTAAAAGTGGCTGCTTCCATACGATATAGCATGATCAAAGCTTACCTTATACCAGTGCTTAGGCAAATAGTTTTTTTATTGGGGCCGAAGTAGTGGAATATGTTCTGAAAACAGGCGCAAAATTCATACCGATTCTGTTGACATCTTATCACCTACGTTTTCGTAAAAGAAATTGTCTTACCGATGAGTAAGAGGAAGAAAGATCGCAAATTGAAAAAAAAGCAGCAATCTCTAAAACAGCATTGATAAACTAAAGTCGACGAAACAACGAAGACGGGAAGTGGCAATCGATTCAAGTGTTCAGCTATATATAATCATTTTGACTTCTTTACATGATGTTGAGAGTGAAAGGCATCAACTAACCATTCGCTCAAAGAGATCCTCTCCGTGATAGGAGACTGGTCTTGGAGGATGCCTACTGGCTGAAGCACAAAGCTGTAATCGCATACGCTCGATCTAAAAAGTGTAAAATCGAAAATAATGATTCAATGTAATAATTGAAAAGCGCAAATTAAACGCTTCAATTCTAGCGCTTTCAAATTATAACGTAAAGCCCCAATGGAATATTTTGATGAAAGGGACCTATAGTGAAGCATCTCCATATAATTCGTCGATTATACAGAACTGGATACTGATTGCTGTACAATCAATTAACGCCAGATTTATAAGTTAAAACTGATACATGCTATTACATCGGTACAAAAAAAACAAATTACTGCAAACTATAACACAAAGATGAATGCAACGATATTATTTTGAGCTATAATTGTGACTCTTTGATATGGGGATGCATACTTGTTTAAAAAAGCATGTGAAAGTGTTTACAGGATGTATACTTGTGCATCGAACCTGTGCATGAGTGATCAACAATGAGGACTGAGTGTGCAATAACTCAAGATCGGCTCGACTCGCGTGGGCAGCCTTATCGATGAATGACGTTCGCATTTGACTCAGCTAAAAGTGACTGTAGTAGACGAATTAAGAAGTGAAAAAAGACAATGATGCATATCGGTTATATTTCAATTTTCCATCGGATCACAATCATGAGTGGTTTTCATGCTGCATTTCTATTCCTCTCATATTGACTTCGACACTTCGACACGTAATGCATGAAAGGAATAGATCCGACGCTAAACATGGCAGAGAGTGTTTAAAATTAAATATTCGAAAGTATATTGAGAGCAACTGCCTTAATTATGGTAACTTCCTTAGTTTTGATTGCTATCGTAAATTTTGGTAAACACCAAATCATCTATTCATTCCATCAAACGGATTAACCGAACGAGATGTAATTCTGCATTATTGAATCAACGTTCAATTCCACTATTACCGGTATGGAATTGCAAAGTGAAACATCCTTATCACTTAATGAAGCGAAGTTACCTTGCGAACGATGCCCATAGTAAATGAGTAGAGTGCATCATAGGAAGGCATCATCTCAAGCAATTGTCGAATGTGCTTATCTTGCATTGCCAGCTCTGAATTTATACCTCATTATCAATGCTTCGTTCAATAGGACAAATTAGCTGTTGTTGCTCATGACATGTGACTCTTATCAGTTCCTCCTTTCGATCCTTATGAAAGGCTCATTGTAGACTATACCATACAGGCGTCCATTTCTGCCACAGCGTCTTGCACCACCCACTGGGGCACCGACATATTCATAAATTTGAGCAATTTTCGGGAAAAAAACCTCTAGCTAGTATGTGAAAAGAGCACTAAACAGTACATGAATACAACGCCCCTCACCCTCCCCCCCCCCCCCCCCCAGTTGAAGCAGAGAGAAAGATTAGTCTCAAATTTTCGCAGATCTGCACTGCTGATAGGGAACAACGAAGGGAAAAAAAAAACTTTTTTGTAGAAAGAAAAGCAAAGGGAGACTAGTTTGAAACTGGTGCAGTTGAGTAATATAAAGCATACGAAAGGCTATGAAAGGAAATCGAAAATCAATTGTGCGCAAGTTGTATAAGTCCATCATGGAAAAATGATGTGTACGATTTTTGTCTCGCCTTTCTTAGGAAGAACAAAAGTACAAAAAAGATCCTACAACGTTGCTGGAATCTTGGTTAAAACAAAACATCGCCTCATCAGCAGGATCCTAGCAGCTGGTAGAACAGAACACTCCTCTCCCACAACACAACTTCCTCACTATTGTCGCCTTCGTTCCGTTTGCGAAAGATTACGCGGATGTCACTTGGAATAGGGACGAATCTGCTGCATAAAACTGTCTTGTGAATTCTGCACGCAGTCTGACAAGACACAGTGAGGACTGCGAGCCAAGGTGCCGACGCTGCGCGATGTGGTTGAAAACAACATTGCGCCAGCTTCGTGTATCGAAATTAATTCCATGCGGATTGCAGGATTCTACTTGAAATACTTCCGCCACTATTATAAGTGAGAGTGCAGATTCGACGTATATCTAACTGGTGGAATTGTGCTCGAAATCCTCCAGATCGCTTTAACTCTTCTGTTCTCAAAATTCTGGCCCAACTTACTCGGCGTACTGAAAATGTTCCAATTGAGAGCAAAAATATGCGTGCTCAATGCCATTTACTAGGCATTTCTTGTGGTCAGTACAGTCACACTTGAAAATCTAGTTTGAGAGGGACGGAGGGGGAAGCGGTGCAAATTCTCTTCCAACGTGGGCGGAACCTTTCCGACGGTTCTTCAGTATATTTTTGCACAGTATAAAAGTTTTCGAACTTTTTTCTCTGCAATTTCACCAAGAGCACAAGGCTCTTAAATGCAGCTTAGCCTGGGCCATAAAAGCGTTTACTTTTTCCACATGATCTCCTGTTTATGCGGCTCTGAGAAAATTTAGTCTGTTGAGCAATCGAACTGTACACCTGCAGGATGGCATTCGCAAAACTCATAATGACTGTGTACGTCCTTTCTGTGCCAACGTCTCTATGCGTAGACCGCCATGTAGTCTCTGTACGATGACTACTAAGGGCATCATTGATGAACTGAGTGTATACTGTATCGAGTACATTGAAGTCACATATCGCAACTTTTAACTTCATTCGTTCACTACCAAAGCAGTTTTGCATGCTAAGAAAGATGGTCGTTAGACGATTTTATCGCGATAATACCACGAATTTCAAATGGATCGACTTCTGTGATAAGAAAAGTGGCAAAACTGCAGAATCGCAGGTAAACAATTAGACGGTGAAGTAAGAAGCTGGAATAGCATCAGTCGATTAATAGGACGACTTTGCAGCTAAAAAGGCCGAAAAAAGCATATTTTTATGCCACTCTGCTGTTCCTACGATAAGCATGGAAAACTAATGTATTTTTGCTAACAGATCATCATCATCTATCTTCACAATGTTGCGTATATAAACTCATAACGAGGAAATGTTTCGAAATTAAGCACCGCTTAACGTCACTAACCATGAATAATGTAATACGAATCACGAACAAAAACATCGTTAACTTTTAAAGTCTCATCTCCACCGAATACCACATGCGGAAGCACGCGCAGTCATAAAGTTTAGAATTAGTTGCACCTGAAGGCACAACGCATAAACGTAAACAAGGCGAGGCCGTAGTGCAAAAACTGACCTGATGCACGAAGCTGCAGAAGTGCGAAATTCTCTCGTTGCAAGCGTTCAACTTGCTCAAGACATGCTTGATAGGCACTTTGCTCACGTAACGAAGAATTAATTGCCTTAAAGCAATCGATTATAAATCATTCCATAAACGATAACAGTTGCAAACAAGACGGATGGTTAAAGAATGCAAAAATGGTATATTAGTCTTACATTCTTGACGACCACTATTATTTTCGCTCATATTAGCGCTCATAAACTTATGGCAGAAATCTCTGAACTTCTTGTCTCACCTCGTCGAAAAACAGCTTTCACCACTTACATAAAAAAAAGTTATCCAGAACGTTTAGTTGATTTCATAAGTTAGTGGATGAGTTGAAAACTTACAGAAAACATTTCCTCATCTCTTCAAAAAACGACTAAGATGTGGTTATTGATGACGATTGGGAAAGCTCTTAATGCTGAAATTGAAACTGCAACTATTCGTCGTTAATCGAAGCGAGGAAAAATTTAATGAATATCCTCAAAAGTGCAAAATATCCCCAAGCACATTCCTTATCTTTTCAATTGGTGCACCATATTGCAGCAGTTTTTAGTTTAGAATACAACATTGCAGCAACATCTGTAGTCTGAAATTTAGAAGAATGCATGAGATGTTCGATAATAAGACTGAAAAATTGCGGGAACAAATTACCGCCTGTTGATTTCGCAGTGCTTCCGACTTGGCAATTTGCAAATCCTCCTCAAAATGGCGTAATTTTTCCTCGATAGCACTCATCACAGTCGATGGTCCGGCGATTAATCGTTCAGTTAGTGACAGACGCTCCAATTCGGCATTTAAATGACATCGATTTTGAAGTGACTCCAGCTGAAGAAAAACCCCGTTAGATATCATTGCAAATGAGATGTACAAAATGATTACATTAACGAACATTCGAATAACTAAAATAGCTATGCGCATTCAACTGCTCTTTGCTGGCACAAGCATTTAATGAACAAAAATGGGCAGAGTCTTCCACTGCATTGGTGAAATTAGGCTTGTCGAAGTGCAAAGTTTATTATCGAGGTAAAGCTTTTTTCGAAGTTTTTGTTCATCCAACTTTCTTTTTATTCAGATTTAATTTACTTAGAATTATTTTTCGGAAATCAAATTATCTATGTGCTGTTCACATTACCTGTTGAAATTTATGCAACTTTATGATGCAGTTGTCTATTTATTCAACTTTAGTAAGCAACATATGGGGATAAAGTTATCTTTATGACGATTTTTGTAAGAATAGCGAACAAAATTTCACTTTCAGATGAAAGCAATGAAACGATTACATAGTTACTTGCAAAGCAACCAAAAGTCATAAGAATTTAAAAGCTGATTTTCTAGTTCATACAAACGAGGTATGCTTTCAACAGTAGTCATCCTTTTAAAATTTATTTGCCATCGACGGTCAACAAATCGAGATATTGTAGCTTTTTTTGAATTCCGAGATTTCGTCTTTTGTTTAGACGGTCCCCATCTGCTTTTCTAATCCAGATTTCCAGAAAAGGCCGGTGCTTTTCATGGAAGATAAACTCTTCTGAATGTGGATGAGTCAGAAAAACAGCTGGTTGAAATAAGCGATGATGGTGAAGAGTGACCTGCTTCTGAAGGGTGGCCATTTGAGCGGTCAATTTCGAATGTTCCATCGACTTTTCGCGTAACTGTTCTATAAGTCTGGCGTTGCGATTACGAATCATCGTCAACTCGTTGCGGATTACTTCGTTATCGTCATGTAACACATGTTTTTGTTCTCGATTCCATATTCCATCTGCAATTAATTTAACTCATTAATAAAAAAACAATGTATGCAACCACATTAATCATAAACACTGTCAATTAAGGCAAATTAAACAAACATAACAAATAGGAAGAATCAATGAAATCATTAACGTGCTTTCACGAAATCGCTTTTTAGTTCATCAATAACAGCCGATAGCCAAAGATTACTTCTTTAAAAAATGGAGTAAACATCTTCATTAAGAACACAATCTCCGGAGTGTAAACTCCAAAGCAAAATATGTTAATGCCGTTTGTAACATTTTTTGCTTCCAATTCGATCAGGCAGCATCATGAATTCTACCTGTAAGAAGTGCTTTTAGTATAAAATTTTCTTGTCAATTTCGAAGTTTCAAACTGTCGCGATTTCTGCTCATTTATTCAGAATGTTTCAATATCCTTCGCAATAGATTCCTATGCTGAAGGAGTGAAAAGTTAAATTTTATATTATTGTTAATCTCCTATGAAGGAACGTCGTATAATCGGCAAAACGAAGCAGCTCCCTTACGGGGTTCCAGAAAAGGTGTCCTTAATTGTGGGCGACATGAATCTGTGGATTCTTCCTCGTCGCTTTCATCGAAGTATCGAGGTGATGTATGACTCTGTAATAATTTTACCTATTCTTCATTTCATCACATGAAAGCAACACACTTTATATAAGGAGAGGGATCCACCAATATATTTTTTTACTGATTTTGCTTTTGAGTGGTTTTTCCTATAAGTTCTAAGCACGTTCTCCCGTGGACTACATATTACATCCGTTTTCGACTACATGACTTCCAAAGTATGTTTTTTTGCAGCATTAACTTAAATAAACGATTATAACGAGGAATAAAATGACAACGAAGCGTTATTTTCTTTAACTTTGCGAGGACGAAAAACAAAAAGAAAGCTTTACGTGTCGCATAGGCCGATACTGCTTTGGTGTCTGTAAGAGGGATTTTTTCGGTTGCTCGCCAGATTCGTGCTGAGTAGATATTGGCGCTCTATTGTATGTCGAAGGTGCAATGCGTTTCTCTGCAATTATTCCAGATTTTTTTGATGAGTTTCTTTCGACAACCGGGTCGTAAAACATCCTTTCGTAGTCATCCACCTGTCATCAGAATCTTCTGTGCCATTCTCGTCCTTCGCAAGCACTTGGGAGAGGCTGCCATTTACTTTCAGAAAGTAAGTCACAATAGATGTAAACGACTACTGGGATTTCGATGAGAAATGACCGAAACAGTAGTTTTGTCACCTTTCAATTGAACAGAAGGCTGTCGCAAAAAATTCCTTTCCATGTTCGCTAGGTAAACTTTGGAGCTTCAGCAACAACTAGCTTTAGAACCCGCCCTAGAATGCTGTGAGGTGACAGCCTTTCAATGATGGGTTGAAAAATGCTAACAAATGTATCCCGCCGGAACGGGGTTGGAACTTTCGATGGCACTACAAAATCTCGGAAGGACTGAACGGTAGAAAAGTTAGGAGTCCTTGACAGACAGCTATTAGAAGTGCTCTTTTTCCCTTCAGCTGTGCTTGGCGTTGTTTAAATCGTTCTGCCTTGCCGATCATGATAGTGACGAAGTTTCCATTCCTGCTCTTTCACATTCACTATCATTTACGCTGGTTTGGACATTAATGCAATATGACGAGTCCATTTTTTTGGTGATAATAAAAGTGGTAATGGCAAGCGCTATATTTACATGTACTGAACGTAAGAAAATATGCCAGGCGTTGCATAAATGACTTTCTAACCGGAAGGATTACGAAAGTATCTTCTCGATTCACACTCATCATAGCCCTAACAATCTCATACTGAATAATCCAATAATAATTAAACTGTTTCGTAAGATTGTCTGGAAACAATATCCCAGGAAACAAAATGCTGTTGGCCAACATATGTATCAATGAAGGTTTTGACGCACTAATTTGAGGATAGAAATTAGTTCTTCGCAAAACAACGTATAATTTTCTAGAACGCGCGCCTGGAGAAAACATGAAACAGATATATGACAGCGTCAGTGGAATACGCTTTTGCATTCCGGCCGTAAATCAACTAATTTCATAAGCTCTCAACGAAGAGAAATGAAAATGCCGATATAAAGCAAAGATACTTCAAGCAACCTGATCTCTCGTATAATATTTCCAGGAAAATGATCACATATGGAAGAGCTTTTCTGCGACTCTATCGGTGCAAAAACATAACCGCGTGCGACTCCAAAATGCACGCAGTTTTTTTTCGCCCTCTTTAAATGCTTACGACGCGCCCGAACTGGCGCAACCTAAAAGCTCCATGTAACTGAAATTATGCCCATTAAGCATCGTAATCTACAGGTTCGGCTTTGGCGATTTGAAAGTGATGAAAAGAGAGCGACAGAAATACGTGATCGCTAATTTGTAAGAGCTCATAAAAGTACGAAATCGTCGACAGAAGATTTAGGTACCGATTTTCTGTGTATTTTCACCAGATGACTGTATCGAATCGCTCTCACTGATTTTACGTTTACGTTTTTTGATAGCTGCCCTTGTTAGTGGAACATCACGTTTGATGCATTCATCGCGCTCTTTCTTCTTTCGTAGCCCAATCAATTCCAGGAAACTCGATCGACTCGATGCTGTAAAAAGTGATGATCACTCATAGTCATTTAGAAAATACTTAAAACAAAAAATTGAATGCAGTAGCATCGTAGTTTCATTCCCATTATAATCGGACGAAATGCTGTGTCAATAGCGAACACCACATCACTGGTGTAAAAGTTATGATAGTGTATAGGAAAAGCCATCGCAGAATTTATGTAACAAACATATATCGGCGGGTCGCTCTCAACGAGGGTACCGTAATAATTGACCTCTGAACAAGCAACTCTTTGTGATAAGTAACATATCATGTTCATTCGTCCATTGTTTTTCCTTATCGTCAGTTAATTTTTTACTAACCGCCACTGATATGTGGTAGAGACGAAAAGCAACCTAGTTAATGAATCCTAGCAAATTCGACTGAAATATAAATTGCGCATTGTGATTGGCGTTGTTTGGCAAATTCTGTCAAAAATATGTAGATGCGTTTCTGTCCACTATTATTTCGAATCCAGCGCTAGAATTAATTATGGGCAGTCCATTTATTGTATTCAAGAAAATTTTCTCTCTCATAAGTGAGAATACACCAAAGCATCGTCGCCAAAAGTGCCGCCATATTCGAGTCAATAATCACTCTGGACATGTTCTTTGTTGCAGACAGACAGCGGTTGTTCCGGCTTGTTTTACATTTGCTGCTGGGTTACGCACGTTTACTGTCGTGCCAACTAGTGAACCATAGCAAACAAATGAGTGGAAATCTCACTTTGAAGTCGAGCTTTTCATTTCGTTGAATAAGAACGTATAAAGTTCGAACGTGATTTTATTCAGCGCAGTAGTCAAGGTTTAGGATCATTATATCAGAATTCGGTAAACCTAATTCATTATTTCTTTTTTTTAAATATCGAAATCAACATTTACCGAGATATCTCTTAGAATCCATACCTTGCTCATATATGATGGAAGGTCATTTATGCAAAGATTGCTCGACTATCACAGCTTCGTTGAAAGATTTGCGCAATTAAACCGAGATATGATTGCCCATTCCCTCATTCCCAAATATGCTCCCACTTTTGTCCCTCATTTTAAAACTCTCATGGGATAAAGCTTCAGAGGAAAGCAAATCATGAGAATAATTATTCAGCCATTCAAATATATCCTAAAACAACGGCATTTCATAGACGACATTCGCGAAGTTGTGCTACATTTGTTGTACTGTTGAATAACGTGGGGTCTATTCCCAGCCATACCAGAAATAACGGTCAATGACATCAAATACTTCGCAAAAATACAGTTACAGAACAAAACAGCCGGATGCAATGAATAGTCCAAAGTGAAATTTTGAGACCGATTGCAACCGCTGGTGGTATACAAGATTTACCTAGCTTGCAATAAATCGCCAGCGATTTCGTATGGTTAAGTGGGAAGGACGGAGAAAAATGTATAAGAATATCCAACAGACTCTTATATATACAATAAAATAATAGTTAGTTCATACATTTCATGCCTTGCAGAGGCGCAGTGGCAATCGAAGCGAAACTTTATCATAGGAAGTATTAATAATGATCTCATTGTTACTGCTTTTTTGGGGCTGACAGAAAACACTTGCGGTTTTTTTAACTTGTATAATATGTGTCATCTCGTTGTGACTCGCGGAGTGGCCTTCTAAGATAGGTCGCACTTTGATTAGCACTCTAAAATTCACTTTCTCGAAATATTTTTGCAATCTCACTCATGCAATCGAAGGGAAAGATACCGTCCTTTCAAGCTTAAACAATTCCGTGCATATCACTTTAGTGAAACGCAATGTTGATCGCTTTACTTACGTCATTTATGTTGTCAATAGTACAATTTTTTTTAGCAGCAGTGATGATATGTAGAGGCAAAGTGAATGCGTAATGAAATGACGATGCACCCATTAATGAATAATGAAAGTTGACGAACTCATATTTTCTGAATGGTCCCTTGATGAAGCGGACGAGGGACTCGTGTTTTCGGAAATTGACGATATTTGTGAGCGACGTGCCATTGGTCTCCCACCACGATTCGGTGATCGCCGTCCTTCATACTCAGGAAGAGCCACCTTCAAAACACATATCACTCGGGATAACAGAGGCATAAAAGTAATGAAAACAATGAGATACGCGGCGCTGGAGGAGTAACATTTTTGAAGATTAATATTAGCGCTCTTGTTTTACCACTGAAAAGTATGAAGTCAAATTGAAATACCTCGGAGAAAACAGATTGTTCAGCATCGGAGTCTGACATTTCGGGAAGTACGAGGGGTGGAGCACAATTTCGGCGGCTCGACGGAAGCGCGCAGCGACGGAACTCAGAGAAATCCGATGAAAGATCCGTCGAGTAGGAGCTCGTTGTTAGGCTCCCCTGAATATAAAACTGGTAGATATAAGGTATCCAACTTCTCAGAACCACGGGAATTTCAAACAATGAATTTGCCTCAAAAGCATTGACTGAACGCCGTTTGGCCGTGCAATGCGGTCATCTGACTTGAACTCTCCGAATCAGAAAAAAAGTGATCGTGTCGATCGTTGAGAGGAGTACTGAAGCGGTAGTGAGTATTATCATTGAAAAGCAAATGCAAAAGCAATGCAGGAGATGGCTCTAATCAAATGGATCAAGCGCGCTGGTTCTTCATCACCAAAAATTCAGTATCACAGAAAATTGTGCAGGTTACTCTTGCCTGTATGACAAAAGTACGGAGGAAGCAGTTGGACCGGATAATTTTAGAAGTTAATGTTGGGCCGGATAATTTTTATCGGAGATCGTTCCAAATGAGTATATTAAATAATTGGATAAGGCATAAAATTGTTGAGAACGATGAAAAAAAGGCAAGAAGGACCGCTAAGAACGCCAATTTTCTATTATAAGCTTAGTGGAGTTTTTGCCCGTTCAATTCTTATTCTCTTTTACTAAGCAACTAACTCACTCATTCATTCACCTTTCTTCTACTTGAACATCTATTTCTAACTGGCACATTATTACTGTCAAGTTAAAAACGAGAGTGTGAAGAAGGCGTTTATCAGCATGAATAATGATCAACGAGCGCTCATTAATAAAGAACGAAAATATGCATTGCGATAGACGATAAATAAACTCGCTGAGAAAAAAGCTTGCTATGACTGAAGGAAAAGAATAATGGAATTTGATGTTAAGGAATTGAAGCACCTCTTTACTTCAAAGTATACTCCAATAATCTTCAGTCTTCTTTCAATGAAGTTTATAGAAATTGTCAAACATTTTATCTAAAGCTGACATCAACGAACAAAAACGAGACGGCAAGGCTAGCCGCGAACCATCGGAAAAAGTTTCTCAATGAGCAGATAGAACCAATGCAGCCGAACACGACGAAATGGTGTAATATCATTGGTGCAGAGGAGCTAAGAATTTGTCATTTTGGAAAACCTCTGTTAGCCTTATAAATGAGTGTCGGCAAGAAAACGGTTAATGGTGTTAGTCGAGCGGTGTTTGACTAATAAATCCATATTGCCAACCGACCTCTAAATTCGCTGTTAGCCTCGAATGATAGAGATGCGGTTCGAAAGAGAACAAAAATTCAACAGTGAGAAATTCCCGAAGAAAAAAGCAATAGTTTACACTCTCTTCCTATTCATTTCCTACAATTATTCATGAGAGGATAATTTTCATAAGCAGTTAGAAAAAAGGGAAGGGAAGAATGAGGGGAAACAACGAAATATTTCCATTAATGATTCGCGAAATTAAAAGAGATTCAAAAGCGAATCTACTTTACTCAGCGCTAAGATAGACAACTCACTGAGATGATTGAAATAGACAACTTAAGATAGATAATATGCATTGAAACGCGAGAGCGTTTAGAGACAAACATAACGATGTCACTCAATAATCGAACACTTTCGTGCATTATCAATAAACGTTGCCGTCTATTAGGTGGAGTAAAATTCTAAAACATGCAATTAGGTTTCCACGTTATCAGCATGTGTATCTTCATGAGCTTCTCCACAGAAATGCAGCTTGTGCAAAAAGAATTCTCTCCCGCCTTCTCTCCGCATGTCATTGAATCAAATGAGACTATCAACGTCCCGCTTCATTTGTACGAAATAAGGATTATGGTCTACTAGATTATAGACCTCATAGGTATTATTTGCCTATTGTAGCAAACCACAATAGTAGACGATAACAATAAAACCTATCAGTAATGGTTCATAGCCTAGTTGATTAAATTGCTGCTTCAAAAGAGCGAATAAGAGATAGGAAAAACAAATATTATTTCAAAAATGTAGCAACACTTAGGAACTTTTATTTCTTCATCGCATACTCAATTTGCCATAATCGAATCATAAATCTTCGTAGACGTAAGTAACCCTATCATAATTTCATTGCCGATAATCGAATTATTAATGAACTCGAATGATGATGATACACAAAGATTGCAATAAAACATTTCGGAATAAATTCTTAGCATTCAGTGCCGAGTCGATAAAACGGCAGAAAATTATCAAGTCAGAAAGTTGTAAAAGACGACATATGGGATCGAAGATGATTGGAAAGCTTCAAATATCCATTTGCTCCACGATTTTGTTGATGTATTCGAGGGCAAATTGCAAAAGAAAAGTTACTCTTTGAAGTTGGCAACATTTATTGCTTCAGGAAGCTTTTTGCTTTTTCACATTCTCTAGCAAAAGATCACTTTTCGGTCAGAGGCGTACTAAATCTTCGTCAGTCGACGTAAAATGAGGGAAAAAAAAAGAAGAAAAGAAGTTACTTCTACGTAGAAAAAGATGAGTGTACTATGCGTAAAAGAAGACAGCAATAGCAACGGAAGTGATTATGAACGAGTACACTCCTCTTGTGCATTGTGCAACTATCGCAATAAAACTTTCAGTGATTTTATTGCGTAGTTTTAGTAGGTAAGCACTCACTGCTATGTTATGATAATCTCAACAATTTCGGATAATTCTCATTATTATTATTATCTACTTAGTCATTTGTTGGAATGATTAATGAGCTAAGTGAAAATATTTCTTTAACCATTATAAAGAAATGCTTCGAAGTTCGTTTGCTACTAACATATCATTTCAAAAAGGCAAACTACTATTTCGAATGTGGGCCAAAATTTCAGACATATGAAATGCGCTCTTTAGTGCCTCGATAATTGAAACTTCGCTAGTGTGGCTGTTGAGATTTTTGTTGAGCTTTAATTGGCGATCTCATTCAGCGTAGTAGGTAAAGTTTTCCTAAACCCCTAAGCATTTCGATCACTTCCTATAATCAAATGAAAATTCTGCTGTCAAGATAAATAGTAAACTGTGCTGTCTCTCTCTCTTTATTTTTCTGAGCAATTTGTTGCATTTCTTGCTGAGATAGTTGTGAGATATCGCTGACGACAATTGCCAGCAATAAAAGCATATTGATGATTTAATGGAAGATATTTCACGGCTTTTTAACACCGAGAAAATTTATAGGGGCGAGAATCGTGAAAGAAAATCATGGAAAAAATCGGCAATATTACTGGTAATTTCACAGCAGTAGCTTCCTTGGAATAATTTATTTGGAGCCGAATGACTTCTTGGCTTTTATATCAATTGCACTACCAAAAATACGGCTTACTTTTTCTATACCTTTAACCAAACGTCTTTCCAATATCACATCTGGTGACTCTTCTATGTTTTTTCTCCCCAATCTTTTAAATCTCTTTTATCGAGTGATTGTTCCAGCTCGCACCGCGGAAACTTGTCGATACCATTTAGAACAATTAAAAATTATTTCTGCATTTGTGCAAAATGAATTCCACTAATTGAAGAGAGATGCTGCACCGAAGCAATTCACGTCAAGTAGAATGAAGAAATACAAAGAATGATAGCCGAACAACAGCAATGTTGGCAGATCGATATATTCTCGAGTAACATCCAGCAATTCGTGCTCTAATCACTCGACAGCAACAAAAAAGCGGATGTGCTCTTGATGAAGTTTTTTTCTTTTTTTTACACCGACTACATCTGCTTTTAAGCAATGGCGCCATTGTAAACTTTCTAGATCGACAAACGACACCACAAATTAACCGCTGCCAAATCGTCGTGTTTTTTCGTTCATTTCGGTTGAGCTTGAAAAATTGAAGCAATAAGGCGGAGAAAATTTCATCAACGAAGATCAAGGAGTTTTATCTCCGGCCACAATTCATTTCGGTTAATGAATTCGCCGCTACTTTCTTCTACAATATGACTTTTAAGTCTATATTGCACAATACTTTAAACACGCGCTTAAACTATATGTAAACTAGTCGGAATATTGTCCTTTCTAGAGCTATACTTGTCTCAGTGTAGTCAATCACCATTATTATATATCTACATTATCGTACATGTTCTTCAAGGGGTAAGCACAAAGATGTAATATCTGAGATAGGTAAAAACATGTCGAACTAGTAGAACAAACCTGCTTATTAAATTAGCTCTGAAAGGAAACAACACACAGAAATGAACGACAAATGCTTGACGATGAACAGGTTTGATGAAGCATCTTCCCTTTTGTGATTGGTCGCTCGACTTCAGTACACATGGGAAAATATGGTTCAAGAAGAAATCATATCCGAATGAAAATTTCGTCTCGATAACGCACAGGAAAACGTTTCCGTTTCCAGTTGGGCAGCGTTTCCGATGCGTGGATGAGTATGGATCGCTGTTGCTAAGGCCCAGTCGTGTTTTCCTCAAACTCTTCTTATTTCTTACTTCCTCTTTCCCTCTCAATGATTAAGAAAATGCTCCTGCTGAGCATCCATCACTCCTACTTTCATGAAAATAATTTTTAACAAAGTTGAGCTTTCTTTAATTTAATTTTTAATTTTGCATACCACGAGGCATCCATGCGAGTGCTAATAATTCTCTATCGAATAGGTCAAGTCTGCGACACAATGATGTTAGATAAGCGAAATTTTGGTGTCGCGAGTTCTTATAGTAGAATGGAACTACACATTCTTCATTCATAATTACATCTTCGCTTCTTCATTCATAGTCCAGGAATTGATGACGCTTGGGTGCTGTTGTAAATCTGCATGCATAAGACAGTTTTTCCAACCAGATCAGCATGATATGTGGATAGCATTGCAACGACGACGGTTTCATATTGAATGACAACAGCTTTGCAAATACGTGGAACGACGCCACGGTAAAAAAGTGAGTAAGTTTTATATAAAAGCGTTAACTATGTGCGTAACAACGAAGCATCGTGTCTCCCGAACGCACAGCACAAATTTGTCCCCATCCTTGGTTTAATTTTTCCACACACCGAAGAAAGTGGAGGTAAATTCCGCTGAAAAGTCACGCATCGTTTTCGATCTCGTTTTTCAAATGAATGGGAAAAAGTGGAGGCGAGATTGGCGCAACATATAAGTCTGCCTTTCACTTAACAGTAGATTCACAAGTTATCAGTAAATAATAAAACAGGCAGAACAATGCACCTTTTGCTCTAATCGCTCATACAAATCATTTGCAAAAGTTTCATCGTCTTCTTTGCGGCTCTTCTGGCGTAAAATGCAACTCAGCTGCTGCATAATGCAGACAAATTTGTTGGGACATTTAATGTCGGTAAAACTTTCCAACCATTACAGGGCTACTTGAATGCGGCTATAAAACAGTGATCATTCGTAGCAAATCTCGTGATTTTAGCTTCAGCGGCTATAAAGGCGACTGTTGAATCATAAGGGTTGTGCCTGATGGGAAACAGTGAAGTCTGAATCACTTAGACGTGGGCGTCGTGATGCAATTGTTTTCAGAAGTTCGCAAATGGCCGTGAAAGACTTTCTTCTCACAGCTCATGTAGGTTTTGCTAAATCAATTCACATGTGGAAGTTTGTAGGTTTGCTTATTTATATGGTGGCATTCTGAGGGATTGTTTGATTTAATAAGGATCATTGCACACCGTACCAACTTACCTCACTCGTTTTTTTTGCCCTATTTGTTGGAGAATATAAGCCGCATCGGTGCATAGTGCTTTCATAGAAATCACTGTGTTCGCAAATTTTCCACCCATATTTTTCTTTGTGTCTCCTCACAAACTTGATAAGTAAGTCTGGGAAGTTTCGGGAATAGCATCACCGATGCAGATGATACCCTTAACTTACCTAAATTGACAGTCAAACGTAAACACAAGAATATAAAGCATCCCAGCTCAAAAGTGCTGTGGAAGTAAATTTCAGAGGCTCGAGCTACCATACACGTCAGCATAAAATTTTTACAGTCGAAATGGTAATTTAAATGGAGCAATGGAGGAAACCTTGTGTGTGGGGCTTGAAAGGCGTTCACGAGCTCCGGAGCGTATTTCACCTTGACTGCATCGGCGACCCATAATGCGAGGAAGAATGCTGGATCGTGCATCAAGAAGGGCGCCCACTCTATGCACCACTCCTCTCCGGGGTTCGACTACTGCACTCAGACGATTTCGTAGCTTACGATTCTCCCGTCGAAGCTCTCCAATTTCCCCGACTAAACTGCACAGCGCACCTGAAACTGACAGTTTTTTTTGTTGCTGCATTTCGGTGGAAATTTTCGATCCTAATAATATCAGCTCAGCAAAAATTACAACTAAGCTTCGAGTAAAATAAACGGCCTTTATTTATATATTGCGAACACTGGAAAAATACTATCACAAATACTATCAAAATTATTGAGTTTAAAACATACTACGCCTATGAGCAAGTAAGATAAACGTGTATAAGGTAAGTAAAACATCGTCTAAAAACGTATTGGGTAATGGTGCTTCGAGTAAGCCAGGAGCGTTACCGCGTCAATTCTCATTTCCTATCTCATCACATCGTTGCTTTCGAAGTAGAAATTACAGATATATTTGCTTGAGAAGCAACAAACTCGAGAAGGTCTCGAATGGTGGCGTCTTATGCGCTCCAAGACAGGTGGCAAGAGCTTACAGGTAAAGGATCACCAAAATAGAGGAGCTGGAACACTTGAAACAAAAGTAGATGACACCACACTAAAATCGAAGATTAACACGCCGCAATTTTCTAACCTTACTGCTAAGAGTAATGCTTGCCACTCCTATTCTCGCTAATTATCGGTGTAATAATTATCGCTAATCAACCCCATCGATCCGTAAGTACAGTTTTTGCTGAAAATATTATGGCTGATTATCACGGTTACTATTGATCCAAGACGTCAGTACGGGTGATAATTATGAATTGCAGCCAGCAACGGTAATATTGAACAATAGCGGTAGAGTTTTCCGGCACTGTTTTTTTTTTTTTTCAACGCTGAACTAACAAAACTAAAGATTAGTAGTTTCGATAAGTAAACATATCATTGTTGGTTTGTTGTGGAGAGAAGTAATGATTAAAATCGAGCAGTAAGTAGTATTAATAGCGATATATGTAAGCATTCAGATGCAACTAGTGAAGTGGAAAGTCATGTAGGAAGCAATGCGCATATTAATTTTAAGTAATGCTGATAGCATCAGCAAAACGACAGCAATAGTTGTTGTGCAGATGGAAAAGCATGCACATAATTCGACGACTGAGGAAAGCAACTGTTATTGTCACGTTTAAAATCTAGTAATACCGAAGTCTTAGGGCCTCAAAGATAGATGGAACGAAGATCTTGCGATCTTGCAGACCTTTAAAGCTTCTCAGAAGACTAAATCTCGAACAACGCAGAGACTAGGAGCATTCTAAACAGGTTATGAGGCCTTTTAAGCTGGGGAAACTTGAAGGAATGCCACCACCAACAAGCGAAAGGATAGGAGAAAATTTGGATCAAAAAATTCTTTTCAATTTCGTTTTCATTCCTTCTGAGATCAAAAAATTATGGGGAAGAAAAGAAAATAGCTGAAGAATACCAATTTCTTACCATCGTTGCTTGCCATGATGTAAAAATTTCCGGCTCTGTTCGGTCACTCAAGTATGCAGAACGGACCCGAAAACATCAAATATGAAACTTTCGAGTTTTCAAACGCTTCAAAGAACGGCTCATCTCTAAGCGCCCTCAATTAAAAGAATGACAGGCAAATGCCTACTTTCACAGGCGTACGAATTGATGACTTATAGGGAACTCATGCCAAATGTTTAGCAGCAGCTTAACTGTTCAATTTTCACGGAGTCATTTTATAGACTTTATTAAATGATTCAGTTATGTGCATTTTGTTTCAAATGGTTTCAGATCAGCTTAGGAATTATATTTATCTTTCTTGAGCGATAAGTAGGGCAAATAATTGAGATATCAGAAAATTATGTGCGGTATTCTCCGCCCATCCACACAAATTGTCAACGACTATTGTCGAAGCAAATGGATCAATTTTATTGCCGGAATAGCAGGTCTGATACGTATTTCATGTCTTATTTCGCAATGCCGACATCATTTCGACTGATTGAGCAGCGAGTATGTGTCTCGAAACAAAAATGCAAATGCATCACGTCCTTACAGTACCATTTATGAGCATAATTGCATTAATGCATAAACAAGAGGTTTTGCATATGATGCGTTTGCAAAACACCGTTTAAGCTTGCATCTTGTCAGTCGCTCAGCTTCCCTCTATATTAGTCGGAGGATTCATTCCGCTCAACTGGCGTCGCTTAATTCGAGGATCAATTTTTGAGGTGCCACGATTACTGCAACCGCAGAAACGGGAGTTCGCTCACGCTTGATTTTGGAATTTTGAAAATACCCTCAGTAGTACATTCATTCTATGGAAGTCGTTGCCCCATAAGTTTTCTTAAAAACTAATGATATAGTGCCTATAAATGAACATAGATAGCGATTTGTTATTGCGGAAGCTTTCTACTACACCGCACTCCTTTAATTAGGCCAGTAATTCGCTTAGCCATTCCGGTAAAATTGGCAAGACAACGCAAAAGAATGAAAGATAAAGGGACTCAAATATCAGTGAATCCATTAAATAATCTAAAATTAAAGAATCATGCAAATCGAGCACGCTAAAAGGTTTGTATAAATGAATATCGTCTTTTTAGTTAACTGAATAAGAAATTTATCTTGTGATCCCGTCCAAGGAAACGATGATGCTCCTCGGCAATCCACTCGATCCCGCCATCATATAACCACTAAAACCACTCATATTTCACTTATAATTTTCATGTACTATAGATGTAGATGTACTATTCTAATAATACAAGATGAGTGAATGGGGCCCTCGAATATACCATTTGACTGACTTCTGGAAAATCAATTCCTTTTTACAGTTTAAGAAAGGAAAATTTGGAACCCCTTGTATGAGACTGACATCCGTTAGGTATGAAAGATTCACTTATTGGATAGGGCCTTTGATGAAAAGACACTGCGCAACATCCAGAGTATGGAATGTCTTATTAGAGGAAAAAAATCGCGATTCTACTGAATTAGCTGAGAACAACTTGACAACAAGATGAGATAACGCAGAGCGTTGGTAAGAAAGCGTAGGCAGCGCAATGCAACCTATCACCTCGGGCACCTCTAACTGCTTGTGCTAGCTCATTCACATTTATCACGACGATTAATGACCTCTTACGTATTCGATGAGGCAGTTCACAAATTATATTGTGCCACCTCCTGAGTTAATGCAACGTGCACCTTTAGTTTAGCATATCTAAACACATCGATGCCCAAATGCGTATGTGCAGATGATGGCCCAGAAGTCTATTGTATGCTCATAAATCCATGCGCACGTATGTAAAAACATACATAAATATCGACACAAGCGCATAGATAACCATATAGGAATTAAATAAAACTTAAGAAGGAGCACATTTCCTGAGTTTATTGTAGCTGAGTTTTAGTTTAAGCTATGTCTATGCGATTTTAGGAAAGTGCCGTACAATAATGAATTCATTGTTGTTATGTAATAATAAATTTATTGCCATAAACTTCCATAAAAAATATTTCACTTCAAATCTTTTCAAGGTGATCTGAATGAAAATATTGAGGCAGAGAGATAGAATTGAGTCCAACGAATCTCGGGGAAGGATGGAAAATTTAATGGAAGATTTTGTTTCTGAGAGCATTAAAGAAGAAAACAAACCAAGCACAGGTGCCTCATCACACAACGAGGATCTCTGCGATGCTTGTGCTTGCATATTGTCAAGTTCTCGAAGGAATTCGTCCTCTTCGTGTTCATACCTTAAATTCAGGATATAATAGCCGCGGAGAATTTCCATAATAGCTATAAAAATTCTTGTGTGAGCAATAAAAAAGTTCACACTTCAACACATATCAGTTGCAGTGTTACTATTAGACGAACAAAGGTTCTTTTTCTGACATTGGGATGAAGTAAATGAGTGAATAAGTGAAATAATTATAACGGAAAAAACAAATGTCCGACGATATAAGAAAACTCCAGACTAAGGGAATTACTAATGACGAATAACTTAATGCACACTGCATAGCGCCTTTGACGAGTCCTCGCATATATTCAATGGAATGCGCTGATGTTCGTGAAGAGCAATAATATGCCTTGTGATAGTTATGCATTCATCAACGTCAAACGAGCAATAAATTATTCGTCACACCAACGTTGATATGCTTATTTCTTGCAATGCCACGAAAATAGTGGAAGAAAAAAACAAAGTTGTAAAAAATGCGTCGAATAAATATTTCATTAAATGAGTTTGATGGATATAAAATTTCCTACAATAGCATATTAAATATTTCACATCGAGGTATCTAGTTTCAATGCGTTTGTATGTTTCTGCATTTTAGGATCGACATCATGGGAGAGAGTAGCGAGCATGAGTGTCGAAATCATGACTTTTGTTGTCATACATAACGATCGATGACAACTGCAAAGAGACTTATGACATGGAAATTAATTTCCAGCCAAACAAACTGACCAACGGCTTGGCAGCGCAGGCTGGAAAAAGATGCCAAATGCTTAGCGTTCTACTCGTTTTTAAAGCGACTCCAATTTAACACCGAAAGATTTGTTAAAATGAGGAGAGAGATACATTTGCGTAATGTGATTCGCCTCGTTCTCCTGTCTGATCAATTGGATTATGGGACGAAAAAGTTGAAATAATAAAAATAGAGCAAATTGTTTAATAAATGAATTTGAGTAGAATATAGATTGGTAGCTCAGTGAATTAAAATAAATAGATAATTGCTTTACATAGATGTGAATAGATCGTCTAACGAAACATAACGATACGAAACAGAACGTAAAATATATCTTTACGAGCGCGGAAAATTTTAGTTTCTTCATTTTCTGTACGTTTAGTGATTTATCACTTCGCAACGGAGAAGTTCTTCGAGTGATCACAACTTCATTACACAAACATATGAGACAAATATTTGAATGAACACACAACTGCTCGATCGTTATAGTACTAGTAGCTAGGAAATAACACTTTTCGTCAGCGATTTCTTGCTGAATGCTATTGCCATAAGTACCGAAAAAAGTAAAATCACAACTTTATTCTCAACGCTCTTTCTTCGATTACCTCCTGATGATGCCATTTTCGATTTCTGCAAATTGATTTCCTCAAGTCGTTTGCTCAATTAATCAAAAAAACGAACCAAAGACGATGGCACCATAAGCGTTTTTTGCACTTCCGCGCATAAGGGCAGCCACTTTTATTGACAACAATACGGCGTCCGTCTGCTAACACTGTGCACCTTTCAATAAAAAATATATCTAGCGACAAAATTACCCGAAAAATGCATATTAACTACGAGCATACTGGGTGTTTATAACTGCTTTCGATGATGATGATCAAGTGAAAATTAATACACGAAATCGTCCTTTGAAAGACCTCCGACAGAAATGCCTTATCTAATTCACCCATTATCAGTCGCAAATACGACAAAATATAGGACAGGAAATAGGAAAGGTCAGAAACACGAGAAAACTGGGCAGTATTGAAAGTGAGAAAATAAATTAAAGGAAGGTAACCTTGCAATAATCTTCTGCACGAGCTGTGGATCAGTGGCGAGCGTGGCTTCATCCGGCATAAGGCTGTTATGACCCAAAAGACGATGTTGTGGTCAGCCGAAGTGGTAAACACGAGCTGGTTGGTCACGTTAGTGGCTTGCACCGCTAGGGGCACCTGCTGCACCCCTTACCTCTCTCGACAAACATTTCCTATCGTTCGTCTTCTTTTAGCCCACATATCGTTTTCATCTGTGCGCATCCACTCAACACCAACACAGCGCCATCTGCAACTACTTGCAACATTAAAGCAACAAAGTGAGTCTATCGAAGCACCGGTTCTTCTCCCCTGCTCGGTGCTTAGTATGCAGATCGCAGTATATTATAACTGACCTTTACACAAGTTGAAGCATGACTGCCGAATGCATTCAAATCAAATATCCCCACCTCAGTACCATAAAAGTGTTTCACGTTTGGTATTTTTTGTGTACTCGCATATTCAAAAATAGAACCATTGGTAACAACGAAGAAGCATGAAATTGGAAGGCAAAAAGAAAGGGGAACATTGATGGAGGAGCAAAGAGTAATGTCAACCTGAACAAGTTTTGAGCAAAGATGTTCTCATTCTCAGCAAAAACACTCATTTTCTTCGCTTTTCTTCATTGAAAAGTGCAACTGGGGCGATAGATCGATCATTTTTGAGCGAAGAGTTTCGGTTCCGGTCGGCCACTTAATTGCTAGTTTTCCTGAAGTTTTGCCACTTCACGTTTCTCCATCCTGTTCAACCAACGTACAAATCTCAAAAGTTGTTATAAAGGGAAACGTGTTAAATAAAACCTCAGTAGACTCAGTAATTTTCAGGGTCTATAAATTTTCTACAGAAGATTCGCATATTTCGTGATCAAGCGAATGCGAGATGAAAATCCGAAGAGTATAATATAGATGCAACTTTTCAGTCCTGCTGAACATCCTACAGAAAATTATTGTTCACACTGAAAGGCGCTATAGTTGACTATCCGATGCTATATACTTCATCAACCATTTTTCCTAGTTTAATTTCAGATGCGAAATTTTTAGTGTGTTGTGGTGGAGCATATAGCACGATTGCAAGTTGATTTTTGCGAATTTGGAAGCTTTGCACTTCATTTGGGCAAAGGTGAGGAAGGATCCGTTTCGTAGGCAAATTTTCGCTACCTATTAAATGGATTTTTATTTCACTGTACTGATAAAGAATTGTCAGCTTAGTACCGTTTAAAAGATTTGGTATTATTGCATCCCCAATAGGGACGATGATGCATTCTCACATGTGCAAAAGATATTTGAAAAATTCGCATGTTCAGTGAATGGATTCTGAGAAAGCATCATCCACTCTACAAATAGGCTTCCAAGTATATGCAGCGATAGCAAACTTGAGAAACGAAATTGTCCGTTGAAATTTGAGGGGAATTTTCAGTCACGTGGTAGCTTTCCATTTTGTGCTATGCTTTCAATATGAGAGCCTCAAAGAAGAAATCCCGACTTGTTAACGTGAATTCGCACAATCACTCTTTGCGAACACTTCATGAAGGATTTATTATGAAATTTGAAAGTAATTCAACGGATGGTTTGTTTCTCTCAATTTATGAACGCGCTTGTTTGTTTCTTCTGCTTTTGTTATTCATAACTCAAACAACGCGTTGTTTCAATATTATGGTTACTTTTTTCGCACCACTGCAGTAAATATGTATATTTCAACACATGTAAGTAAGGATGGTCGAATACCAAGACCAATTATAAGGCCGTAAATGCTGTAATGATATGAAAATGTACGGTAGTATCAAGACTGGTGGGCGAAAAAACGCAGAAGTAATGGCTGATAACAACTGCAGCTGATATGAACTACGCTCTTCAGTATCAGCCGATAGCCTGAGGCTTTAATCTAAGAGCGACTGATAACGTTCCGCAGGCTTTAATCTAAGAGCGACGGATAACGTTCCGCACTCTAGAGGCAGCTAATGCGTGTTCATGAGAGTTTTTCTGCATTATGGCCTTTTCTTGCAGAGCAATAAACATCTATATCATAGCATATCTTTCTCTTGCTTTCCTTTCTCATTTTTCTTCACCATTTCCAACAAGATTCCCTCTCCTCCCATTCAAGTTCATGTAACTATTCCTACTGTTGATCCGTTCGATCATTACCTCCTTGATGCTGTTACATATTATCTCACCAATTAACCGCTATCTGGTTTAACTGTGTGTATGTTTTCAAGTTGTTGATTCAAGAGAGGATGATACTCTACTAATTGAGGGGTTTGAAATAAACGATTAAAAAAATGAAATATACAGCAAGGATCTCATTAGAGAACAAATTGACCTCATCATTGACAGATGGTCATCTACGATGTGAAACTTCTCAAATACTCTAGTGACCATCTGTCTCATCTGGATCAAAAGCTCGTTCTCTTTCCTCCATTAAAAGTGAACATTTTCAGTGATTATTTTCTAGAGGATTTTGTATTAGTGTTGTTCATTGTTTATTTGATTTCAATAGGCTTCCATGCATCATTACGCGGCTTAAATAATTTTTATCGCTTTACAGATAATGTGATGGAACTTGCTGTCCAATCCATCAGACTTTCTCTATTTGCGAGATTTTTTAGGTAATCATCAGACGTGTTTTGCTTGAAAGCTTAACGCGGAATACTCCATTTAATCCCACCCAGTTTTGTTTCCACCTTCGCAATTCTCAGTTAATTCCTTGTCTTGCCTGATGGCTTATATTGATGAACGGGAAATTCTCGAAAACTATCGTTTATTTCGATTACGCTGGTATTTTTGATCATATCTACCGCTGAAACCTACCACTAAACTTGAAAATATATGTGCTCGCTGGAGATTTGTTGAAGAGGTCAGAGCATTTCGACTGAACATAGCGAACATTACTAATACGGACTGTAACAGCCCCGCTCAGTGTCCCCTAAAATTTAGAGCTATCGTTCCTGGGGAGTTCAGTGAGACTCGGGGAGTTCAGTGGGACTGCTTTACGAATGCAAACTGGCAAATTTGCATTCGTAAAGCACATCCTAACAACTGTAGCCATCATATGCGTGGGTAGATGCGTATTTGCATATGTGATACTTACGTGAGACTGCTAGCTCGGCAGTCATTGGGATCGTACGCAGAAAATTTGCTTCTATAATTATCATTATACGATTACTTCCTTGGTCGTCGCTTGATATAATACATCAGTTCTAGAGGAGTGATCGTTATGAAGGAGAAAAAAATTCGCCAAAATTGCAGAAGCGTTCGACCAGCATTCCAGCTTAGTCAGATTGCAAAACTCGGTAGTGTGGATTAGCCTTGCAGTATAGCTGAGTAGAGGAATCTTTTGCTCGGGACTTGCATGAGCGATGAGTGTGGTTGAAATCCGATCATCGCGTGACATGTTTTGCTAATTACTGGCAAATAGTGAAGCTGGTTCTCCTAGTAAGTAGGCTGTTGAAACTCGCCAACCACTTTTCGCGCTGATTCTGTTTCTCCATATATTCAGCAGTGGTCGCAGGAACAATTATGATTATAAGAGATTCATTTCCCACTGAAAACATTTCAACGCGCTCTCGGTTTTCTTGATAGGGCAAGAAATGAGGACCGGAACGGCGGAATTTTCGCAGAACCTGACCCCGAAAAATCATCTCGAAAAGTTCTCACTGTGACTGGAAAGGTGAATTTCTCTCAGATTGTAGAGAGGTGGAGAAGACCATGGAGTAGAATAAACAAATAAATAAATACGTGAAAATTCAGCAACTTACGCGTGTAGTTTGCTTGCTCGACATGCTCCGGTAGATTTCTGCTGATATTTCCCTGCCGTGGAAGGTGCACTGATTGCATTTTCCATCCAGTATGCTCTTATTTCACCCAATATCTGTTTACCTACAGCTTACAGTGTGTTTGATAGCACCACAGTATTGCAGAAAATTTACTTTTGCTATCAGTTATCTGCTACTTTAATTTCGACAAAGACGCTACTCCTATGGAAGAATAGAGGGAGAGAAAAGCACTGCATATTCTCATTCAACGCTGCCACTGCTTTCACTATTCCCTAAAGGTGATTCGTTTTGCAAGTAATCCAGTTGAGCTGCTTTACAAGTTTATAGTTGTTTATTTCAGTCTCATTTTATTCCATTTATTTATCCATCATGATAGGTGGAAATTAACCAGCATATGATGCAGCACAAATAAGTTATGACAGATAACTCCTGGTCGCCAATTTAGTGTTTTTTATTGCTCTCAGCAGAGATCTCACTAGATATTTGGTTGTCCTGTGCAATGATTTCCATTTCTAAGGCATTATTACGTATAATCATCTTCTTGTCCCGTTATGTCTGTATAAGGTTGGTAACTCAATAAGATACTGCATCGACCTGCGTGAAGTCATCGGTTCCACCACGTCCACAAATTCAAGTAAGCTCACATTGCCGAGTATTTTCAATGGTATTTACTGTGTGGTGAAATCCTTGTGGATTGCAAGCAGCTCCGAGAAAGCGGCACACAGTTTGGAGGAACATACTTTTTAGAAGTCGCGTTAATTGACAACGTGGTCAGTTGGTGTTTCTTGTCCTGCTTTCCTAGCGAGATGTCTGATTGCTCGGCCCCAGTGGAACGATGCGAAGATGATTTGGAATGAGCTCAAAAATGCCCTTGAACGTTATATGTTCATTCTTTATACGAATAATTTTTCTCTTTTCTACTATTACGATGCTTGTTTATTTTGGAAGTGGAAGTTCTTCATAGGATGACATGCACAAATATTATTATTTCAGAGATGTTTGATTGCATTTCCACTTGTTTGGGGTGGTCCATTTCACCCATTTCACTGACGTCTTTTCACATTTTCTTCTCTAAGTTGGGTTAGTTCCGATAGTTTTACGATTAGTCAATCGGCAACAAGAGTAGATATTTCGTCATTAAAGCTGAATGTTAAACGGATCTAAAAGATAGAAAGCGCAAAGCGGCAAAACAGAGGCAGTGCAGCACTTTGGTGCAATCTTATTACGAGGTGAGCAAGCGTCGTTATATGTCGATGACCTACAAATTTGTTTTCCGACGTGATGATTTTATTAAAAGTAAGCGCAAACCCTATCGTCGGCTTCTTTAGCATCTAAGTGAATGACTTAACGACTTCCTCTGTTTTCAAATTTCTCCACTATGTATGCAGGTATTTTTGCAACAGCTTCAACTATCAAATAGTTGTATATATTCACAGAGCTAATCGGCGTATTGTTCCAACGACAAATACTGTTGGATCATCATCAACCTTTTGAAGTTATCGGCAGATAACTACGCTTTTGAACATCCGAATGCATAAACAAATTTAGTGAATTCTCTTATTTGCCTGGCTGCGTAATATCTTTAAGCACTGCGCATTATAATTGTTGCTGTTCTCCTCCCGAACGCATTGTTAAAATAGAATTAAATTTTTAATGTCATTAAGGAATGAGTGTCTTTGTGAGCACAGCACGAGGGCTGCTTGAAGTGCTCAGCATTAATAAAGAATATAATGCCCTATATAAGCAATGCAATTTTAAGCGTTGAACAATTTAACGAATGCTCTTGATATCCTGAAAATCTTGTGAATTCTAAAAAACCGCCGTACTTTCCATATATTATATTCAATTTTCCCATGAAAATGGAAATGGCCTCCCTCTCCTCGAGATATTTGTTTCTCCCATTTATGATTTTCCCCATGAACTTTTTTTCGAAAAAGAATACTCATTGCGATTTTGGAACTCTATAAATTTCACCTTGGGCTTCTAAGCATTTAACTGAAATTTATTTCAAAGTCTGAAATTCCATCACTTCAAGCTTTCACACTCAAACATAGCCTTTGAACCTCTGGCTATAAGACATCATTTGGTCGCTTTTCCCATATAGGTGATCGTTATCCCATAAAATGCTTTAAACGTCCGAAACTGATCTAATAGTTTTACACATGCGTCCCAATTGTCTAGAAAATTTGCCAAATCTGTCTTTTCTTGCTGTCACCTGATAAAACAGCAGTGAGAATTTGAAATTCTGTATTTGGAGCTTCTCATACCAATAAGAACTCCCATAATGTAGAATTTGCCCTCATTGTTTGCACTTATCAGTTGATAAGCCAAAATTTATTTTCTCTATTTCGTTTTTACTATTTTTCTCCTTCTATGATTCATATTTAGTGGCTTAGATTCTTATTAGCGCTCATTTATCAATAAAGGAAACTGATAACCGGAAAGCTTTACCACATTATCACTCTCGATTTCTTCATACCCATGTAATTGACTACTTCTACAGCAAGGTAACTGTTGTAAAGCGCCGGAGAGTTTCCACGTTGCTGTGGACGAAACTCATTAGGCGATTAGGCGTTTTTTTAGCTCTCAACTGGGAGCTACAAATGTGTTTTCAATTACGCTCGCACCGTTCACCTAAATTTTTATCGCCTGATGGCAGTGATCAGAACTCATCGAATATCAGCTAATGCAAAAACGTCTTCGCTGAAGTGCTTAGGAAGTTTAGAAGAAAGAAGGCAGAGCTGGAAGGTAAGGTATGCATGAGCCAATGGCAAATTCTGATAGCATAAAAAATTATTTTCATGATAGCTTCTAATTTCATCGTCATAGAAAGGGGAGTATTTGTATAGTTTTCAGATTTTATTGAAATAATCAGATTATTAAAATAACAGACGACATTCTTTTTCTGAAGAGTTCAATGAAGCTCCTCAAATCTTGCAAAATTCATTAGTAAGCGACGAATGACTATGGTAGATTTCGATGAATAGGGCTAGTAGCCGCGTATCATGATCTCGTGAGCAGCAGAATATCTATAATAGTTGTACTGACGTTTATGACATGAGCTTGTTCACTTAGATATGGCAGGTCTTACATGGCAGCTTGTTCACTTCACTTAGATAGCAGATGTACAAGTTCACTTAGCTACCGGCAGATCATGTCAGGCAAGCAGTTCGTTGCCTAGAATATTTGAACAGTTTGTGGGTATAGTGTTACTCCTCTGTCTCCTTGTAAGAACTGTTTCGTTATAGTCTGAGCTCCATTATAAGAATGATTCGCCGAAAATCCTTCAGTTAGTGACGGATTTTGATGCGTCAGTGTGGTACGTTGTGCTCTGAAGTGCTTTCTTATGATACATTCCCGTCGACGTTTTTCTGATTGTGTGCATTTGCGTTGTTCTTGTACACTACTGCTTTACTGCAATCTCTTTGTTTTTCTATGGATAAACATGGATACTGCCTTGGTTGAAGTTTGAGAGCAGCATAAATTTCTCCTCTCTTAGTTTCCACGGCGAGCAGGATTATTTCAGCGTTCATCTGTTTGGACGGATAAGATTGCTTAATTTGAAATTGTTATCGCTTTATGCGAATGGAGTTGGTTCATTTACTTCGTTTGCAAAGTTTATGTGAGAGATATATTTAATGTGAAGATGTTTCTGAAAAAGATTAAATGCACCCGGTAGAAGTTTATGGTATTTTGCGGAAAAATTGATCGAATACTTCGAGAAATTGCTACATTTTCCGGGAAGAATCATACTGGTAATGCTTTTTCACTTTCCACGTAATATACTGAAATTCCTTATTTTGGCGGTTATTAAAACTGGAAAGACCTTTTACTAATGTGATATTTTTAAATCACAAATATGGTGTAATAATAGCGACTAGACTCGATCTCTCTGCCTCATCTGGTGTCAGCCAAACCTTGCAAATATGCAAAATTAAGGAGCTGAAATCCGTCGAGATCTTCTGTTTTGCCTCAGAGAAACTATTTCATGCTCGCGGATTCGTTTGTGGAAGATTGGACCCTTGTGGACCTTTATCGTCTTTCCCTGATTACTTGTTTTTCGAACACTACACCCACGTTTGCTGTGTATGCATACATAATTTGTTTTTCGCTTGTATAGTGCATAGTTTTTCTGCAGTCAGCATCTCACACTCGTTTCACGTACTTGCGCGTAATGAGTGCAAAATACGAACGCTAATTTTGCGTCATGTCCGCTATTGTCAACATCGTTCAATCACATAATATTGCGATCGATACGACCAAACTTTTCAAACATTGAGATCTGTGTGAATGTTTATGCGGCACACGCATACGATCCATCAGGAAACAATATTGGCCTGATAATTGCCAACATTCGGCGAGAGTGGAATCAGATACCCTGAATCGGAGTAAGGGCGATCCATCTGTGAACCTGAATCTCCAGTGCGAGATGACCCCGTTAGAAAAAGAGATATTTGTGAAAATAAACGGCAGTTCTCTGAAAGAGTTCTCCCTGGGATGACAATGCTTCGCCATCTGTTTCCTCCCAATATTACAGAGGCGTCTTGATTTTTAAGCGGTGCTGCACTGACTCAGCCCAATCTTAGTTTAGCTGTATCCTGCAGAAAGAGGGAAATTTCTCGTGTTGCATTACAAGCTTTTTTTATTAAATCTTCATGTATTTTTCTAAAGTATTGCTCGTTTTATGGAATGATTTTCAGCTCATTAACGCTTCACGACTTAATTAGTTTGAAGTGAGCAACATTCTACATTATTTCTTAGGCAGTAACTTTACGTGAACACTATAATTCCTATTATACGAGACGAATGTGCCAAATTGCTGCATTAGGCAATCATCTTTTACTGTTCGACATTTCGCTCATGCACTATCTTCCCTGCTCAACGTGGTCCGACAGGCAATATTACTATAACTCACAGCGCTGACGGGCGGGCGCATGCTAAAATTATGATTTGCATTAGCGAAAACATTTGCATTTTTATAATGGCACTTGAAAAAGGAATACACTGAAGGCATTCACCTTCTGTGAACGTCAATTTGAGTGATAGAGGTGAATAATCGAACAACTAAGTGGTAGAATATCTCAAAGTCCTCACTGACAGTTATACTTTATTAACGCACTAACTCTTCTGGATTCACAAATAATGAAATATGAATACATTGAATGAAGGCTATATGTACATTGCATTATTTGTTATGCACTTTAGGTAGCATATATGTGCATAATGTACATTATACACATAATATATCATCGGTGATCTGTAGAGCTTGATAAAAGCTCGAAGTTATAGAATTTACTGAATATAATCAACATGGCAGGTTAATTTAATACAAGAGTTGCAAAACAGCCTTCTAAACGAACTAAATATATAGGCAAGACCAATTAACCAAAAGTGTGCATGCCTCTCGCAACAGCAGTTTGAAATTAAATCAATCAAAAAAAAAGATCTGTTTACTGCAGCAGCTGATTCCGATGATATCATTTCGATGAAGCTTTGGAACTTTAGAACACGCATACATAGCGCGCGCTTTTTGGAACTTTCTAGGAGAGTATTCCGTGAATAAATATCGCAATGGGTCGCTCGACGAGCTCAATGGAACTGCCTCTCAACCTCCTTCGAAGATACTTGTTACGATATGCGAAGTTCGGGCACACGTGCTGTTCTACAAACCTTCCCCGCATTTACTTTTTGTTCTTTTTCTTATGTTAGCTTCGTGAAGTACTCTACCACAGTTTTGCTCTACACTTACCTGATCATGAAATTCACCGAATTTGACGTTGCAACATGTGGAGCTCATCCTAAACATGAGACAAAATGGGGATTGTTCAGCCGCACATTAACGGTGGTAAACGAAGGCGGTGTGCCCACTCAGCAAAAGTATGTCGGCTTCGGTGCTCATACACCGGCTTTCGGCGCGGTGATTACATGCTCAAAATCTCAAGCGGCAGCTTACTGCGTTCTTTCTTATATGGTGCTTCTTGGAACTATGTTTTAATCCACGAAAGGTGTAAAGAGAAGCCAGGTGGCGATAACGCCAAGATGCAACAGTTGCTGTTGACAAAGTAATGGATGCTTCCGCTAATATCTTAGAGGCACAACGTCCGGTTCTGCATCCTGTTGATGTAGACAATTATTTTCCCAGTTTGGTAGCAGAAATTGAAATATGCAGAACAGTGTCCTCAACGGCGAGAAAAATAAGCACTAAAGCAAAAAAATAACTAATACTCCGAAAAAATGTGCATCCTCGGTGCGATCATTCTCTACTGTGTGGATGAAATATCGATGCAAATGTCCAAATGTTCTATTATTTGCCAGTAATTTATGAGAGTGATTGATGTGATTTGCGTCATTGCAGAGGTATTTATCGTGCCAATTGTTCTGATATCCTTTTCCGTCTATTGTCGAAATACTGAAGTACTGCTTATAACGCCAAGTGGCTTCTTTACGATTTAGGACGAATGTCTGCTAAAAGCTGAGGTGAAACAAAAGGCGAAACGTGCATTCCACCATCCGAGCGGTGCTTGGCTTTGAATTTCGCACTCTAAGATCCATCTTTTCTCGCGTGAAGTTTTCAATTCGTTGCATATCTTTAATCTTCCATCTACTGAAAAGCAGTTGGGGCGAAAATGCAGATTTCGATTTGTGCTATAGATAGAGTGTTTTTGTCAAAAGACCATAAATAATGCACATTTTCTCCGCAGTGGATGCGGAGATCTGAACCTCAAAAGTCCGAATTTTTCGACGCTTCGGAGAAGCAAGCGGCAAGAAGGGAAGGCAGGAGAAGGGAGGGAAGTGATAGTGATTAACACAGTGAAATTTTTAAGCGATTACTTCGTAACGAAAGCTCAGTGGTCTGACTGCTGACACACGCAACCGATAAGGTGTTTTGAAAGACAAATATAGTTGCAGGTTCTTCGATGTTGAGGCAGCAATGTTTTGGCGTGGCGGGAAATATATTGGAAATAATGTCCCGGCTATTTGCAAGACATTCATCGATCATTCTGAAGCTTTTGTTGACACTAACAAAGAATAAATTTTCTCTCCTGTGGCTGTTCTTTTTACGGCCGCGGCTCACGTTTGGGCTAAAGATTTATGAAACCATTACGCTTTAAACACCTTGCTTTTGATCTGTGTGGGTAGTTCGATAGCGTAATCGGAAGATGTAACATTAACACATGTGCTATTAAAATTTGTTCGAGTCAATCCGGAATGCTTATTACCGCAACAGTTGGAAGTTCTGAGACCTTCAAGCAGGTTCCCTGCACTAAAGAGCAGAAAGCATTTGCCGCATTCACTTCTTTTGCGCTATTTTGTTCGTGTTGGTCAGTCGACTCTCCCTGTCCTATTTTCGGCCTTTGATCTCTAAGATTCACCTGTGCGCTGTTGTAACATATGTTAACGATATTCGCTTCAACGATATTTTTTTTCTTTCAGTAATGTAATAGCATGAATTTATCAATGTAAACAACAGAAGAGTCGGAGTCTATGAAGCAAAAATATTTCTATAACCTAAATTTTTCTGATTTTGATTCTTTTTTCTAAATTCCTGACTTACTAGACGGCTTCCGATTCGATGGAGTGACGCTCTTAAAGATGGGATTGCATTCTCATTCTAATGCGGTTTACTGCTGAAATCTTCGCTGTGCTTTCATAACTACGCCTAGAAGATGAATACTTCATCATGTGGTCACACCTATTTACCTTTTATCCATCTTTGCAACATTGTGAAATTAGCGCAGCACTAAGCCTTTACAAATGAAACGCAAGAATATAGCTTTGCAGACGTTTTTTTTAATGTTTTTAGAGAATGTATCCCAAGTTTTTTAGGCATTCGTTGATCAATCCTTAAAGGTGTATTATGATTTACATTTATGATCTAAAGTGAGCAATTCAACGAGCATTTCTTTAAAAATAAGTGCGAAGTTTTCTTGTGAATAATTCTCTCGCCATCGGAAATTACTACTAATAAGAGTGCAAATGAAGTGGACGACAAGAAACACTTCACTATTAATGGATCGCTGAGCGCTAAAGAGACTAGTATGCAGCAATGCTAGGCGATGGAATTGTCAGTTGGAAATTAATGATTTTTATAAATAGTTTTTGTTCCAATCATTCTTTGCTTTTAGCTCCAACTGTCATAAGTCCGATGAACATTGATATTGACGGTCACATGAATTTGAAATTTGACAAGAATTTCCCGTATAATGAAAGATAAAATGTAAATGTAGTTTATGTGATACAAATGTTATCTCTTAATCTCTCTCGTTCATAGGTGCAACAAAAAGATATATACAGAGAGATGGAGCAACAAACAAAAGTACATTAAGTATATAGATTAAACATCGAGTAAAGGAGCGCATTATTTCCAGTCATTTTTTGCTTTGTGTTATCCACTTGTGAGCTTCACATATCCTTTGTACGCTTCAAGTAAAGCGTTTAAAACGACAGCATTTTTTATAATTTTATACGTATTTCCAAGTTCCATTTATATCATGAAATAATCTTCCGACAACAAATCCTTAACCAACGTTATGGTGCAGCAAAGGAAGTTATTGCTACGCTTGGGTGCTTCTCGAATTTTCATTTTCTCGTAAACCACCAGAAGGAGTTTTGTGAAGAAAAAGTTTTCGTTAAATGCTATTTCAGCCTTTGAGAGACGCACCGTTTCTCTATGCTGACGGATTTCGTTTTACTCATTTTTGCTTCACATCGCCGATAAGCTCAGCCACAATTTCATTAATCATTTCCGAGCGATACGAGCTCAGCTCAGTGTCAGCGAATCTATAGGAAATGAGGGCAAATGATCGGCATCGCCTGCCAACATGGGGCGAGTGCCGTAGTTAGCTGAAAAGGGATATCCACCGGCTTGCCAAGAAGTGCTTCCTGCGTCACCTTATTCATGTCAATGTTTTCAATGAGCGAAGTACTACGTTTGCAAGATATGCTATCACTACCTTCGTTATTTCATCGAATCTTGTACTTGCCAGTGACGTATGGCGTACCTCACTAACCTTTCGAGCTATTTCGCTCTTTTCATTAATGACTTTCAAGAAAGCCCGTTCTAAGCGTGATTCTCTCGTGCGCTTAAGACTTTAGATTGGAGAAATGATACTGGCCGGAGGTCATGTTGCTTATGAGTCAGGATAAGGAGTGCGTTATTAGACAGTCGGATAGTGCGTGCAAGAAAAAAAGGTCCAGAATTGCTTCGTTGGGGCAGCTGCTCGATTCATCTTCACTATTTGAAACGTTCCAATTCCTGTTACTGTTTTGAAATGATGTGCAACATTTTAACGCAAAAATCTCTCGAATTCGTTTCTCACATTTTACCTATTTTGCCTTTTTTATGTTCATGCCTATTATAAATAAACGTTTAAACTTTCCTTGGTCTCTGAGTTAATAACTTATTTCGACTATTATGCCTTATATCTCCTTTTCTACTTACATCCTCAAACATTACCAGAATTTTAACTGGTCGGACTTTTTACCACAAGTGATGACCCTATGATCAACAATTGGTCTGTATCACGTCTGTTCTAAACTTTGACTCCTACATCATCATATGAACGCACCCAACATTCTCGCTCTTTTTAATTTATCTCACTATTACTTCATATTCACTTCGGACTCGAATTTTTGAGGAAATCAGCAGGCAATTTTACAATTAAAATCGCTGGAAGTGCTCCTTCTCATTACAAAATCTATTACTCGCTGTTTTCTTGAAATGCTGGAAATTTGATCACTTCATATAGCCGCAGAAAATCGGCTTAATTCTAGAATTGACTGCTCGAAAATTATTCCTCAGACGTCTTAGTGGCTGACATAATGTAAATCAGCGAGAGATCTTCAACAAATGCAAAAATTTTCCGATTGCTTTGTCGCCGAGGGTGCGAGTCGCACCTTTGAAAGTGCATTTTAGACGATCTGAATAGAGCGAATAGAAATGCAAATTTATCAAAACAAAAGTAGCTTCGCTTAGCGTAGTGATTTTGACGCTTTTGACGCTTCATTCATGCAATTCTCAGAGGATAAATGTGCATAACATCGTTGACGATATCTTATTAGCTCTATTAAAGATATGTTCGCATTTAACTGAAATTGTTAACATATGTGCTTGTCAGTGAAGCAGAACTTTTTATCATTTCTGTTTGTTCAAAAAAATTTCAACCGACAGTATGTTGTATCATCTACTGACTGGCGCTGTTCTCTTTAGTTGACAAACATGAAAGCAATAAGCAAGTAAACAATTTAACGTTAATATCACCTATCTATGGGCAGAAATTGATCATAGCAGTCCTCATTTACATGATGTTTATTACAGTATTTTGCGATTACAGCAACTCAGGATTATACAACCGCAGTTTCATAAGTAGATGTTGCGGAAAAACGATAACGAAAGATGTTATCACCTTCGGAATTTTATAGTTTATTACTAAAACGGATAAGATGAAATGAGTGAAATATTTGGTGAGAAAAATGAGCTCTTCGAATTCGCAAATTCTTCAGCCTCATAAACACAGCGTTCGCAAATGAGGTAATCAGCAAGAGTGGGCGCCAATGCCCTCATATTGACGCCAACTTGCGAGCAAAAAATAGCGTCGATTTTATGCCGACGTACAATCAGTGATTGTTTCTTCCGTTTCAGCGCGTTTTTTCGCATTTTACTATGACGCTTTGAATACTGACATTTGCCGTCAACAATGAATTTGAGGTGTGAGATTTCAGGCGGCTTTTTCAAGAAAATGAAACACTCCTTTCAAGATCACTGAAGTGTTGTGCTAGACCAGCTGCACACTCTTCATCAAAGCATCTGTTCGTTCTAACTCTTTCATATTCTCTTATTTACATGAGCTATCATCGTCTCGTCCATTAATTTATTTTCCACCTTTTTTAGTTGCCATTTTTCTGGACACTCTTCCACCTTTCAACCACCTGATTGATTCTGTACATTAAATCTGGTTGAGGCTATTTTTGGGAGAATTTTCACTTGGAAATTGCCGCTTAATTTTGAGTGATATGTTCGTAACATCTATACGATGTTTCCTCATATCGTAATTGTTTGGAGAATAAGTTTTTCTCGTATTTCCGATTTTACAACTGAGAAGGAAATAACATTAAGTGGAGCTTTTTGAATATTTGAAGACTATGTATGCATATTTTTATTAATCATCTTTGCAGTGTGTTTAATACTGAAATAAAATAAAACGATTTCATGTTTTATGATAACCCATAAAAGAAAAAAGGCAAAAAAATCATACATCCAACGTCATCATTCATTAAAGGTTTAGTTTTCGAGGTGCCCACCGTTTGAAAACAACAAATCACCATACTTTCTCTAACTGTGACATTTCTCTCCTTCTCCAATTGTTGCGCAGCTCATATTCTTACTGTGTTGCTTGGTGCTTCATATGCAACGACTGATTAAGTCTGAATTCACGTCAATTCTCTATATTTGATGTGATACAAATTTCCTCGTTTTTGCGCTACACCTTGAGGACGCTCAGAGAAGAGAGGAGAGTGCGATAGAGAAAGTGGCGTGAAACGGTGAATTTGTTTTTCCACATTTTCATCCTCAATACCAACGATGATGATTATTTACGGATGATGTGTTGATGCGAATAATAAATTCGCTCGTATAGCTCGTTTAGATTTCTGTTTTGCATGATTTGGCCCTTTTTTCGTCTGGTGAGGACGGTGTCTTCGCCTGAGGATTGGTTCTTAGAAGTTAGATTACACTGAGGCGTCCTTGCTGGAATCTTTTTTCCGCTTTCGCTGATAGCTGACTTAGGAAAATATTCGGGATTAATTACTGCTACAGTGGCATATTGATCAGTGATATCAGAAAATGCTCTCAAGTTTATAGTTCCTATATAGGTGTACGATGATTAACTTCCGTGCGATCGTTATTTGAAGTATGAAACACATCTGGTCATACGATTTATGATCAGCACCCATGTCGAACAGGAGCACAGTGAATAAAGCGAAATTTTCAGGGCGGAGCACAGCGGCAAGAGTGCAAGCGCTGCCACTCAGCGCTTGTCGCATTATTTCGTCGTCATCCACTGAAGCCTAATCCGTTCTCCGGACACGTTATGAATTCAAGGTGTCTAAAAAGTCTGCATCTCAATGCGCCTACCGATAACGTTCTTTATCAGGTGAGTTAATTTATCTCTTGAGGCGGAACCATGCGCATTCCTACTGTGTTTAGTGTTTGTGTTTTTCGGCATAATCAAAAGTTTCAACCAATGAACTTTAATAGGCAGAAAAAGAAACTTGAAAACTTCGCTCATATTTAGCAATGATTTCCAGGGCTAATCTCGTTTCGCTTGATCCTTCTGCCTATGATCTTTGAGGGAATGAACAGCAGCTGCTCAAATTTTTGCTCTAGAGCCGTTTCGCTACCGCAAGAATAACCGACTTTTCGTGAAAATATTTTGCGTCCCATTCAACAATGTATGAGAAATAGTGCGGTCAGTTCGGAGTATTCGCAGTGCTTTCCACCGGAAGGTCCACCGGAAAACTATTATGTTTTTAAAAAAAGCCGCTGTTGGCTTACTCCTTCATGCTGTGCTCGCTACTCGATAATGAGCTTCCACATTAATCACTAATAATGCGTCAAAGCAAGCTATTATTATGACCAATCTTCTTATGCTATGATTTGCAGCAAAAACATACAATTAGTGACATTTCTATATTGAGTGCTGTGGAAACTAATAGTGTACAATTTTTTTAAGTAGACGGCTTGAATCGCGGCTCATATATGCGATTCGTCTGATTGCGCAGATTACTTATAGATATATCTCTCATTTCCGCTCACTTTGAAAATGAACGTGTCAGTTCATCATAATAGAAGACAATTTTCCTCAACGCGACTTCACATTAATCGTTTTCTTTATTAAGAGGTACGTCTATTGCAGCAAAACTTCTTTCTCCTTCCATAATTTCATTAATCGTTAGCGTTTCACCAGTGAGCCGATCAATTAACCATCTCTTATACATCAACATTCAATCGGCAATTAGCCCGTCATTTAAAAAAACACAACATTATTGTCAGCTTATGTTGCACATCTCTCCCTGCCGCTGTTGTTGAAGAGTTTTTAGAAATGCGAAAGATAGGATAGCGCGTTAGAATTGACAAGATTACAATGGCATGGGTACAAGGAAGTGTTTAAAAAAAATTGGGGAGTTTTGTGGCACCTAGCTTTACTCAATCGACGTTGATGAATTCCACGGCACGTAAATCTTCCTTCGTTCATTTCCATCGCTACTGGGTGTGTCTTTATCCCCAAAGACGTGCACACCTTCGCGTTTCTCATATGTTGCTGCTGAATTTAGCCACATTTAAGGAGAGGCCAAACATCCTTCAAAAATTTTAATGTTTTATAGTTTATTAATTCCTTCCACTTGCTCGGAATAACTATTTGGCACGAATTAATGTTTCCTACTTGCGATCTGGCGACTAGTAATTTTAGTCAAAACGAGTACGTCGGTAATTCACATGTAACAATAGAACCACAAGTTTCCCATAGAGTTGGAATATAAGCTTCTTCGAATTTCTGCGATTCGGAGGGATTTTCTCTCGAAAATTCGAAAATTTCCACTCTGTTCGGAGCCTTATTGTTCTCTGTTTCGTGTTTTTTCTAATGTGTTTTCCATTTCGCTTAGTTGAAAAGCGGTGGTGAAGAATGTCCAATTCCCCTGAAATTACTCTTATGACTAAAAACCTTCAAGTTTACATCTCCTAAGGTGTGGATCAACGCCCTGCACTTTAATGAGAAATATTCTGTTCTGTGTTGAGCGTTTGCACGTTTCCTATCTACATATCCTTTACCGTGTTCGTGATTTCCGAACAAGTCAACTAATGATTGAAGATTAGCTGTTGCTGGATTATTCTTGTTCTGCCGCGGACATAACAATATGATCAACTTAAAGGGTAAATTATATGTGTGGGACGAGTATGGAAATACTTAAGATTTAGTCTGTGGTACCGGTCGTACCTAGTTGTGCGACTAGATTTTATAGCAAGAGGAGAACTGAAGCTTGCAATGGCTAGATATCAGAAATGCAAATTAAGACCCTTGCGTTTGTCTCGTCGCATTTAACGAAAAAGTTTGGTTGTTTTGGCTCGCGAACCGTGAGGACGTTGGGAGTGTTTTTTAGTGTTTTTCGCAGAATTACCTATTGTCGTGATAGATTCTTGCAATCTCAGTTATAAAAATTAAATGCACAATAGATCTAATGCTGCTATGAGGATGACTTCGTCAACTACCACGCAAGTCGCTTGTTGGTTCCTATCACTTAGTGCTGCTTCAGACGACCGATGGAGCAAGTGAACGTCGAATACAAGCAGCGTTATTCTTGGGATTGTCTGGAAATTAATGCATTAGGTTGCGGATGTGCTGCTTCCGTTTGCCATCGTCTCTCGCATTTAACGCACACATTTACTGCTTGACAGTAAATTCAGTTTACCAAAAGGACTTGCATGGAGCTAAACGGCGATCAGATTCGCTGAATGTGAAGAAATTATGATATTTGGACATTTACGCGTAAATATGAGCATGACTGCTGAGAATTCATAAGCAAAGAGAAAAATTCGACGCTTTATAGGGGTGCTGCTAGCACCAAGTGGTCTGAGGTGATCTCAGTGAATTAAAGTAGGCGAGGATTCTCGCTAAGTGCTGCAACCATTCACATCGAGTGCTAACATAGTGGTGAATTTCATCGGTGTAAGAATGCGATAAGTGCATATTGAAGGACTCATTGATTTCGCTAAGGAGGTTGATGATTTTTCGTGATTGGTTGTCATTTCCACTTATAATTGTCACATTCGCATGAGAAATTGAAGTTATGTTTGCTTGTGATGAATTCACTTTTGCACCTACTAAACTGTTTTCATTTATCCATGAAATTATCCATATATTTATCCATAAAAATTATCCTTATTTATGCAATTATACGCTAACTTCGGCTCTATTTAAATTTCTTTGCGATTTTGTATCATTTTTGTTTCAAAAAACATTTATGACAACGAAAACAATTTTTTAAAGCAACAGAATCGAATTTTAAACATCGCAAAATCGGCCTCGAAAGTAATTGCAATTTTATGAAATTTCAGGAGAACTCCTCAGAAGATATTTTCTAATTTATTATATATTTGGAGAAAGTTAAAAGTCGATACGGCAGTTGATGTTTCTTTTTCCGCCAGTAAGCGCCTTTTTCTTCGATAATTACCACCGATCTCATGAAGGTTGAAGATCAGATGTTGACTTTGCTCCAGATACTAACCTTTTTGAGTGTGAAATTGAACGAGCAACCAGATGTTCTTGATTCAAATTAAACGAGCAAACAAGTTCACAGGGTTGACTAGCAGATCGAGGCCTTCTTATTTAAATAATTGCGCTGAAAGGTTTCCATACTTGTTTCGGTTGACGATGAAGTATGTTTGCTGAAATCAAATACCAATGAAGAACGAAAGTTCTTGCTAGAATTTCTTTGAGAAGATTTTCATAGGCAGCAATGTTTTCTAAAGTATGACTGCCTTATTGTGCACATTTCATTCTCACCGATAATAGGTGAGGGTGATTGCTCAGATGGTGAGAAGGATTAAGTATCCAACACGAATATCACTAATTGAAACGCCTGACTCTGAGCAAGAAGATGAATAAATAATGTTATAGAAAGCATTTGAGGTAGAAGAAAAATAGGGCTTGCGCTCAGTGACGTTAGTTCCAACGAGAGCAATTCAACATTCCATAATTTAAACAAACAATGGCACACTTGAATAATGCTGTTTAAGGGAGAATAGAATGCCAATTCCTGCAATAGTTTTTTGGTGGGACTTCAAACCCTTAGGGTTTGAAATCCCACCAAAAAAAGTGTGCCTAAGAAAGGTCAAAACAGTTCTTCAAGCAACACTTTTTTCTAGTTGAGTTATCCGAACGATGTGTATTAAACAATGCAATCTGGCTGATGCCAAATGAACCATATAAGCGCAAGAGTCTTTGCTTTATTGCAAACAGTGAAGTTGATGCGCCAACGTAAATTGTAGCTTGGAGGGCGTCACTGTACTCAGCTAATCACGCAAATTTAGAATCGGTGATTTCTATGTCGAAATTATAAGAAGTACATGTAGATAGACAAGTAAACACACATAAGTGTCTACGTTGACGTCATTTTTACGAGCTGTGCAAAAGCAATTTTATTCAACAGATACAGCCAGTGTGTGCACTCATAGCCAGTATATAAAATTTCCAGTGGTGAAGGCGTGATTTCGATCCACCATAAGAAATGAGTAAATAATCTCTTAGTTCTAGAGGTTGTATCTGAAACATCCTCAAATTGACTAGGTAATGAAACCAGTTCACGAAACCAATATGCCATAATAGACGCAGATGAATTTCAGCAGGTTACATTCGATGAGTAGACAGTTGCTTGCATAAATCGTGCTGCAGAAAACAGTAAAAGCAATTGGAGAAACAAAACAAGACGAGTTCCAAACGATAGGTGTTCGTCCTTGTTTGTGTTATATTGCCATATTACACTCGAAAGCTTCCTTCTCTACTCTTATGCAAACTCGATTTCCTATGACTCTTCTTTGTGCTCTTCTAAGCGTATTTTATATGAATGGTTATCGTTCGATGAGGCTTTTTCATGCATCGACCGCTTTTGCAACATACTTGACATGAACTTTTTCTGATTTACCTGCCTCTTTTCCTAGTGCGTTTAATTAAGTTCCTCATCTCACCGAATTTCTCTTCGATTTGGAGATGCTATGTGGTATCATCTGCAGATTTTTCTTTCTGGACAGAGAAGGGGTCGCCTTTGAGCGGGAAATTTTGGTTAAAGTAAGACCTGTACAATTTTCTGATTCACTTCTCTTCGATACGCTGAAATGATTGAGAAAGGAAAGCTTATTACTGATGAATTTCTACGTGGCATACCTTTTCAAATAACGGAACTATTGGAGTGTTACAGGCACTTTCAGATTTATTGTCTTACGTAAACTCTGGAGGGTGTGTATTGGTGCGTAACTTTCATGAGGCGACATACGGGCAACATCTCATACACCACAAGAGAACATCGTAGTTGACGGTCTTCGCCTTCCTAGATTTATGAGGATATAGAAGATTCAAGACGATTGTGTAACTTGCGTTGTAACATCCTGATTGATCGTTTCGAAGGTAATCTTCACAAGGTAATCTGTGTATCTCTATCACTAAAACATTTCCCAGGATTCATTTAAATTTTTTTCATTTCGTCCGCATATTTCAGCTGTTAGCGTGATGAACGTAATCAATTAGGAGAACAGTTTAAATCTGAAGTTTAAGAAAACCCTGAAAGAAGTTTTTTGTCAATCTTGATTATTTGATTAGCGCTACTTGACGAGCTAAAGAATAATTTAATGATTGTACTTCACCTTCAACAAATTTGCCACAAGTGAACGCAGACTAGCCATCACTGTTGCGCTATGTTTGATACAAAATGTGCTGAAAAGCACTTTTCTTTTTACACATTAGTTTGCAAATCAAAATAGCACATTTCTAGGATTCAAGAGAGCCGTCTTTGATGGCAGTATGATGGGAATTGACGTGGTGATCGATGTTCTGTAGTGTATGTGCTATATTTTAACGAAGTCGCTGATTGCAATCAAGTATACGCCAAGTGAATAATAAATCTCTTGTTGCACCTTTTATATTTTCGTATATTCAGTTGCAAATCCACTAGGAATTAAAAGGGGAACATCATACATGTGAGACTTGAAGTGAATAATGCACATGATGAATATAAATGCGAATGAAGGATCACGTTTCCAAGCGCCAACGTTCAAGAAAGGCGCTTTCCTGTTGAAAAAAAAAAAAAAATTCGCTTCGGTCACTCTCAAGAATGTACATGGAAAAAAATAAATAAACGGAGCTATAGGTTAACTCCTAAATGCTCATACATGACGTCTCCTTTCAAGTCAACCATCATCCATCTGTGAAATGAGTAAAATCTTATGACATCTTGAGGCAAAACCCTGGTTTGGGGCATTAAGCCTGAGTTAATGACAAGTAGACTCATATTTTACGTACATTTGGCTGCCACACGCTTCGTTCGCGCGCAGAATCTCTATTCTTCCTCATAAGTGTGCATCCCGACGCATGGCCTCGTACCTTGCGCAATCGAATGTGTAGTTTATATGGAAAGAGAACTATAGTGAAGGGAGAGCTCGTTGTTCCATAACATCGTATATCGATCTGTACATTATCCCAAAACTCCTGTTCGTGCGCTGTTTCTGTGAAAAATCGATAGATGAAAAATGAACGACTATGTCCTTCTGCTAAATGCACTCGGTTGTTGATGATGACGAGAATATAATTTATACTGCATTGTATTCCTTCTTTTTATTTATTTATTTGATCGTTTTAATAGTGGCGGTTACTTCGTCCAACTGAACTAGATTGGTGGCATATGTTCACATGAACTACAAGTAATAATTTGTACGTGGAAATACCAAGGACAGTGCTAGTGCCTGAAAAAAAGCTTCTGAGCTTGGAAGTCCTGTTAACCTAATTTCGATTTCATCGACCGCGAATCCCTTTCCATGGCGACTGAAGTTCGCTTCCGTTGGTTTTCTTCTTCCTTCATTCCCTCCAACTGTCATGTCTACCCTCTCCTTTTCTACGTCTACCATATTAGGGATCTCGGCTACCAACGTTGTCGGAATGATTTCATACAAGGTTTCCGGCTTTCAAGGATGCGGAAATTTGAGCATTTTTGGCGTTTTTGGTGAGAAGAAAATCTCGGGTTATCAAAGATATTCGAAGGTTTGTACCAAAATTCGAACTGGTTTCTTGCTGACATCAGAAGTATCCGTAATATAGCTGGAACTTCCTACAATGTTTTGTCATTCGCATAATTTTTGAAGTCTACAACGTGATGGTTAAACACGACTGACAACTTTCAGAGGCAGGACACAGGTAGAGAACAAATGCATTCTGGTTGCTAGAAATACGAGCAAATTCCTCACTGGGAAAAGTGCAACACTACCTTTACAACATGGTTTGCTCAGCTTCCTCGTAAACAATGAAATGCACTGCGGCGAAAAATGTTTTCGGCCCTTGTGATCACAGCCGCCAATACTGCGTGTGAAATCTGTCGAAGAGCCCACGTAAAATTCTGCAAATAATTACCAAAAAAAGCTTTTCCATATTGAATTTCGAGGATGGTCCATAATTTCGATAAAATTTACACTTAATTCGAATTTCCTATAGTAGGACAGTCTTAAGGGGGGACGTCATTTCCGCTCTCCGGAAATCATGTTTCTCTCATAACCATTTTTCTACTTCTTTCTTTTAAGTCAGTAAGAAATTGTACCTTTATCTTCGTCTACGTAGCTCTTAATAAATATATGAGCATCGCAAGTCGACGTTGAACAGTTGCACAATTACAAGCGCTTTGTTGTTGACGAACAATGCTATTGACAACGTAACCGATGAAGTAATTCCGTAGCCACGGTGGCTGGCTATGACGTTAGAGCCCAGACTGTGTCAATTATAGTTGCTTCGTTCAACGACTGTTTTTCTTAAGCATTCTATTCAGCTTCCGAAATTCGCTTTTGTATATTAGCAGCCATAGCGTCATACATTTGCAGGTATTGACAACATGTCAGTAAAAAAACTTTCGCTTCATTTCTTCTCTACGGCAATCGAAGTGGACCCAATTTTGATAAAAAGGGTTTTGCTGAAGCGTAAAGTTGAGCGACTACACCCGAAAACATTACTCGATGAAGCGTGGAAAACAACATTACTCCCGGTGAAGTGCTTTTGACATTCGTAGTACTAACCAAAATTAAATTCTTTAGTTAAATGCATGCCCAACTTTTGGCCACACCAATCATGCTTTCATAGTGATGTGCCTCCAACCGCTTTCATTCCCATCCGATCTTTCGCCACTACAGTGTCAGATGATGAATGGATGGTTCAACACAGTATCGTCTTTTGCAGGAGCATCGATCTCCGTAATGTCTGCAAGTCCCAAAAGGATGCCTTGATTGACATTGCCGAATATAACTGATATTTTGCTTTTAACAGAAAGTGTAGATTGTATTCAAAAAGGTTCTCATACTTTCTCACAATGTTCCCAACAACTGAAACTTAAGCGCCTTTCTCGCAGCATCATTGTAGTGTGCCCGATCAATTAACCATTGGCATCATTAATTTGCTGTTTTTCTCCGAATGTGAAACAACAGAGAAAACTAAATAACTTCAGAGATGATCTCCTCTGAATTGTTAAGTCGATATGCTCTTGGTGCTGGAGAATATCCACCCAAAACGTATCAACGAGCATGAATTTCTTCAGGTACCACGTCATTTATATACTCCAACGTATAGACAAATATTTCAGAGGAATCTAGCCTAATTTTCGACGCTATCGAGAGCAGCATTCTGTAACAGCCTCGTTTCTTCGTGAGGGCATTATGGGTAAATTTACCAACAGAGATGAGTGATAAATTAAGGTGATTTTACTTCCACGGCAAATTTGTTTATTTTCATATTGCATGCTACGCTCCAAATTAATCGACCATTTCTTTCAAGCTGCGCATTCGTTGTCGCATTTATATTGGGGCCCCTGTATAGCCTTCATAAAAAATTGCACACCATGAAGCTGAAAAGTATGACCTATGATGCATTCTCTTAGGTTAGCGGGGAAAATTGTGAGACATCATAACATTAAAACGCTATCGATGCGAATTTGACATATACTAGTAAACTGCATTCTTTCTGACGGTTAGAAGTGTCAAGTACCTTCGGCGTCGCTGCATCAAATAAGCGGCTAAAATTGCTTGCAACCTTACACAAGCTTAACAAGAAACGAAGGAACGGATCCCAGAAACATGTACGTCAGAAACAAAAAACAAACATTTATGTCTCCATTTTTCCGCTTCAACGTAAATTGTCAAAATGGTGTGGCATCTCTGCAACTTATAACCCCCTCCCCACCTCCCCCTATCCCGATGAGGTGCTAGACGCCCTCTAAGAAGGAACGATGACGTTGAAATTTTACTCTCATAAAACAAACTTTTGGCAAGCACAACACATTAATATATGTGCCATATTTGAGATTGCTCTGAGAAACACTGCAGTGGATGCACCGAATTACTTGCAGCTCAGTTTATCCATTCGCCTTCCAAACGAGAACGAACAGCAAATTGGTATACTTTTCAATAGGCGCTTCACAGCATCTGCCTATTCCATATGGCAGTCTATTGTTTTTTCTCGTGCATTCAACACGCGAAATCATGTCACAAGTTAGGACATCATTTTTGACGAGTATTGAGTACCTAGCTGGAAGATTCCAACAGAATAAAATGTCGCTTTCCAGAGAAATCTTCAGGACGTTTCTGGAAGTAAAAAAATAAATATCAACGATGAGGAGTTTCGAAGCGTTATTCAGCCGCCAAAAAAAGACTGCACAAGACAATTTATAGGGGTCCATAGCACGAACGCGACTTCTGCTTGTGAGGCAGGACTGAAATGGTTAATTTATATCTGAATAGAGTGTTGGGGACTTAAATATCAGATGCGTCCAGTAATTTCAATACCAAAATAGAGATTAGCGAAATTCAACAGTCGACTTCTTCTTCATCGAGCACAAAAATCGCCATACTTTCAGCACAAATTGAGACAGTTCATCACAATGTACAAGCAAGAGATCTTGTTGCATATATTTCTCAGTTTTGCCTATGAAGATTGCATATTTACCTTGAACTTACTCTTTGTTAGCTTTCTTTGATGGTGCTGACGGGGCCTTTTATAACTCTGAATTTGTAACCGACTACCGTTGCAATACACCAACTGACTAGCTCTCCAAATTCAGTGGGATCGATTATGCGAAATCGAAGGCTGAATAAATTTTCCTAGTCTATGTCTGACCATTTTTTCAAGACTTAGTTGTGAACTGTTTAATATATGCTACGATTTTACGACGCTTGCGCTTTACCGACCTCATGTTTTATGAAGTTTAGAAGTCTTTACCTTATTTATGCTATAAAAGGAATCGTTTATTCAGTAGAGACCGCACCAGTACCTGCGACGTAGCCACAGTTTTCGGTATACGGCACGAAAACATTACCGCACTTGCAATAATCAATTCGCACAACAATTTCAATTGATGCAACGTCAGTTGCCGTGTTCATTGTATTGCTCATTCGGCTTGAAAACGGCTGCTGCAAATTAAGAAGGGAAAGCCATAAATGCAATTTTTTTCCATCAAAATGGGATATCAAACCTATGTAGAAACCAGAAGTTGTCTAAAAATCTTTACACTAAAAGATTCGATTAGACCGAATCGAAAAACAGACTAGAATACGATTATAATGCGTTCATCAAAGGGGTCCGCCAATCTAGAAAAACAAAGTTTAAAAGAGAACCGTCGTGGAATACCTGCGGTCTATTTCCTCTATGAACCTGCTTACTATATTCCTCAATTATCTTCAGCGGTTTTCTAAAATTTTAGGGCTTCAAATTTTTCCCGGACTCCTGGCTGGAAAAATCCTCCAGTGACGAGTTTACAAATAGGTGATGAGGGCACTAATGAAATAGTTACTGCGAATGTTCTCCTCTTTTCTGTTATGATACAGTATCTTTTCATTCGCTTGTTTTTCAACGGTACAGTATGAAGGAGAAGATTAGTTCAAAACAAATCAATCTACGGTAATCTGATGTCTATAAGGCGTTAAAAAATTGCGGGTTTTGACCAAAAGCTCTCTGCCGTACAATGACAGAAAGCTCGCGAACAAGCTACTCCTTGTCGGCCGTTTATAAATTATCTTGCCCAGAAATGTTCCACAGGGAAATACATCCGCTGGCGCCATTTTCGGAGTTTTTATTTCCAGTAAAAGCAGCGTTTTGCGGCATTTTGACGCCGAATTAAAAATGTCAGCGAAAAATAGAGAAATCATGTTCTAGCCTTAAAAGTTGAAACAGTCGTCGTAGTGTGAGCGAAAAACGGTAAGCCGCTTGCACAACATGACATTGTGATGGCATAGTACTACACCCGTTTTGCATGTCATGTTTCGTAATAATATGTGTCTTTGTGCTATCTGAAGGAGGAAATGTAGTGGGATGTTTCCTTCCTTCCTCATCGCCGCCTTGTGATATAATAACTCCGAGCAGATTTCACTGAAAGATAACTACGTCATGCGAAGCGAAACATATTGCATGACGGGCAAAGCAACTGACCCATACAAACTGATATTTGAACTAGTGCTAGAATCATTCAGTTCTCAAACTGATCACACAGTTGCAATTAAATAGATGCCGAAACATGTCAACGGTACTTTCTATACACTTTTTACAGCTCCTTTGAGCAGATTAAGCAGTATTATAAGGCGTCAGTAAATAATGACGTCATAGTAACGCGATAATACTTCAAGCGCATCGGTTCCTTAGAATTGAGGGTACTTTTTATACAAAAGATTATGTGGAACTGTTCTTGCATGTGATGCTATCTTGTCCGTCGTGAAATACAATCCAAGTGCTTAGTAAGTTCCTTTAAGTTCGTACGGACATGCATACGCTTGCAACTGTTTTCGAGCTTGATGAATCAGTTCGAACATAGATATGTATAGGAAAGTGAGCTTTGCATTATTGTCATTTTAGCTGTAGTAGTCATCAGAGTGAAGCCTTTTAGGAAGCAAATATTTACTTCGAATGCTTTTAGAGGTGGATGCGAGATTTGCACGATGCGTCTCACGAGTACTTTTCTTGCAAATGCAAATTACTGCGCTTTCATTGCCCTAAATAAGCCCTATTTATGCATAGTGACCAATCTGACCCTTTGTAAATAAGATAGATTCTCATAATGAACCGTCTCACGTATATGCTTATGTGCAGAAGAACTTACTTCCTTTAAAGGCATAAAGTAGTACATTTTGAAGCATTTTCCGTAGAGATAATAGGGTTGAAAATGCATGTGCTCGAATCTTTCTTTCCATAACAAAACTCAAACCCTTCGAAAAATTCGACTACCTCATATTTTTATGGTCTCATTGCATATCTTCTGCACTCACCAACCCAACCAAACTATTTTAGTTCCGTACAGAGGACATGCCTCTGGGGACAATGGAGGTTGATCGCTCATTAGTCTTTATTGCGTGCGCATGTTAATCCCAGATTACCACCAGTGGTCTTTTGAACACCACTTAGAAATGCAGCATGGCATGGAAACATGCTGCCGCCGTATTAGACATCTACAGTTGTGCATAAAGCATATTTAGGTGCTATGTTCCCATTACTTCGTTAGATTCTACATTTATATTCAACATTTTCATTTAATTTCAGATTGCATTTCCACTACAGTTCCTCGTTATCATCATTGGCAATTCGCTAACGCTATCAGTTTTGCTTAGTCCTCATATGCGGAACAGGTTACTATTATTTATTCTAATAAGAGCACGTTGAGGATAGAGCACATAATTTGGGTCAAAAATAAGGAATTCGAATGATACTGCCGTTTCCTTCCAAAATTTCAGCTGTATTTCACACATACGCTCAGTGCTATCCTGCTATAGCGTTTAAGACATGTGGCAAATTTCGCGATCCAGATACAGTGGAATTCGTTAGGGTATACTATTTTTTGATTTAATCCCGTTTTCTGAATTCTACAAACATTCGGAAAACAAACATGACTACCATAATTGGTAAAACACTGAAGTTACTATACACAGATGCACAGCACTTGCTCTCATCAATGAAATTTCAATGCATCCTTCTTCATGCAAATTGCGCCCATCAAATAAATGAATTCATCCTGAGATCGGGATCCTCTGCTGAAGCAGTCTGCGCGCACGTGAATCTATCTATTCAAACATTTACTTTTTAAAGCACAAGTAAGTTCAGATGTATTCAATTCGCAATCGTCCTTTATTCTACTTGCATGTTTGATCGCCTCGATTCCTTACCTCATATTACTTAGACTGTATGAGTTCAGTGACCGAACATGCATATTTTGTGACACCAACAGTGAAATAGCTTATAGCGAAATCGCTATTATGTGACCTATGAAGAGATCAAATAATAGCAATTTCATTATAGGTTATCATCTTATATTTCACTGTTGATGTCACAAAAAATGCGTGTGGAATGGAATAATTTTCGCTGTAACTGTACTACTATTTCAGAGCAAATCATCTCTTAGCAGCACTCGCATTTACCGATATGGCAGTTTTCTTTTTCATGCTACCAATTTGTTTCGCAGCTTTTTCGCCTTTCTATACGAGCATTTCATTTCGTATTATCTTTGGTTCGTCGAAAATCCATCTCGCGGCTACAGCGAATTGGTTTTCTTGTGCGGCTATATGGTTGGTTTTTTTATAATTCTCCATCAGATGAAATGAAAAATCTAGTGAAATGTCGAATTAAACGCCATATAGGATTTACTGATATCAGAAATCTTCACACTGCAAACTTTTTGCGGCTATATGCTTCCGGGAGAAACCATACACCCCACATAAATTAGACGCCACTACGTCGAAGGGATATATTTAATGAGTGCAGTGGAGTCAGGAATAGACAGAAAGGGAAGCCTAAAAAATAGTTGCATCCTCATTTGACTGTCGATTCTGCGAATTCAGTGGAACCGTTGTGACAGAGAGATTTTCTGGAGATCTCTCTTTCTTTGGCAGAGTTCAAAATGTTCTCGCTAGATGATTTCCACCTTCATCTATCAGTTTAAGTCGAATGATTGGCATTCTAATCCCCGCAACGCTGTTTGAGACAATGTCATTAAAATTTCCGGCTATATAGCGGTAAACTTGCGTAAATGGGGTGATGTTAATGAATTTGTGCTCAGTACAACGGAACGAAAACAAAATGATTAATTTTGCTGCGTTAAACATAAAACATCCACAACTTAATTTTGGATGTAATCAACTAAAATATCGGTATGGATAGATGAAACCGTCTTTTCGTCATTTTATTTTAATTACTTTAGCCGTACCAAGAAGGCAGTCAACATTAGCGCACTGCCGTTTCTTTTCTTATGATGACTTGAGTAGCAAACTTCCGTTCTCCTCTCAGAGAGAATATCGCTGCAAGAGTGAAATCCTAGAGTGAACGGCCAGCAGTATTTGACGGGAGTACAGTATGAACCTTTGTGAGTGGACAACACACTTGAAATTTAAAAGTATGTTCAGCTCACATAATCTATGTCCTCCATTTTGGACCGTTGCTTACATATTTGCCCCGAAATCTTACTCTCCAGGCAACGGTCCGTAAAAACGAAAATGTGTTGGGCGGCATGGAGGTGGTCCACTTTCAGCCACATCCTAACTCTTGTCTATCTACCCGGCTGCGAGTGAGCGTGAAGAAAACGACACTTTTTTCTATGATTGTGAGGCCGAAGGGATCGGTCTCACTGCAATAACAAACACTACAATAGCATCAGAAGTTTACTGACTGCGGGAAAGTCATGAAAAACCGTGGATAACAGAAAGTATGCCGAATATATATGAAGGTTAAATGATTCTAGGAAGTGTCATTTCACATGAATTCCAGTATGAAGACGGGTATCATGAAAGTTGCATCATCCACGTTTATAGAATTGGTTCAATCTTTCTTGACGCTTTCCTCGAACTTTTGATCCTATAGGTGTGATTAATGTAGATGTTTGCGAAATAATGTGCACTTGCATCATTCCCCAATGACCTCCGTTTACACCAATTCGCGCTAGATTACACGCCGAGAAACAGCATACTTTGATGGAGGTGACTATTCGTTTCGCCGAGCTCATTCGATTACGAGATAAGGACTAGCGAGGCCAAATTGGGCCTCAAAAGCGAACTGCAAATATTTCGCATAGTGCAATTTTAAGCGCGCTTGCACAACATTCCTTTAAATTTGTTTCTACACGCACAAGTATTCTGCGTCAAACTCGTTCATGATTTCCATCTCTTCGGCGTTTTGCTGGGATATAATTGCGAAAAACCTCATCACTTGAACATATCTTGAGTTGGATGAGTTGAAACAATCTTATATATGTCATGCAAAGCACGTGCTCGTATAATGTCATGTACATGTTGAGACAGTTGATGCTGATCTATGACCATAGTCGTGGATGAATGGGGACGCTGCAATTTCGACCCAAAACAAGGATGACCCAAATGAGTCCCATTGAAAACTTCGGCGCCCAAATTTGATTAAACTTTCAAAGGCTTTGACGTCGAACTGCAGTTAAGTGGAATTCGATAGCACTGGCGTTTTTTTTCAACGGGAAGGAATTATCGAATTATGCCCAATTTATATGAATGTACATATCCAGTTTAATGCTGCTTAATATTAGTGCATTCAGAGTAACACAGTTTAAGGGATTTGGTTCTAGTGTAAAGTGGAGCAGCAGCGAAAAATAACACCCTCAGGTTGTTGTAGGGAATACCTTAAGGCCACGACACCGCAGCATCAAGCGAAGGAGGTTAGGCATGAGGACTGAACATCATGCGAGTGTGAACATCGTAGGCAGTAAAAGAAGATTTGGTGTTTATCCGGTATCTGCAACCGGTATCGCGTAATAAAAGCCATAATACAGATGCATTGCATATCTGCCGAATTCGAGGTTCTCAAGGGAGACCGGTTTGCATTGACAGCTTTCGTACTCCAACATCCGCCTTGTGTTCTGCTGAATACGCTAGAAAAGGTCAGATTGATCTTGGTGTAAAACAGGGAATCGGCTGACAAAGCTTAATCTGAACAACGCATTTCCCACTCCAAAGCCCACGGAGGGACTTTCATTTGTCTTCACATTCATTCTCTTGGCATATTTCACGTCGCGATAAAGATATGTCATGATAACTTAACGTTCAGTAAGCTCACTTCCGGATGCATTTCTGATTTGCACCTGTGGAGCACCTGTCTCACATACATGAGTCTGTGTGCCCGTGTCTTTCCGTCTGTTCGTTTGTGTTTGAGCTCGCAAACCACCAATGTTGCAGCTATGAAATTTACTGAGCTTAATAACGTCTGCAAAACGATATTTTTCGCCATATCTCACGAGGAACTAGAGAGTCTGAAGACAGCTATAAACATTTAAGGGTGGTCTAAACTTTTCGTGAATCCTCCACACATAACATTTTCACTTTGGAATTGTCGAGTTACGAACACATAGGAGGAAAGCGGCTGCCGCATTGGGTGAATACAGGTGAACGAATATTGCTTTCATCTGGGCAGTCACTGTATCAGCGATCAAAAAGTTGTAGGAAATGATTACGGCTTATTTGCAGAAGAGCTTCATACTCTTTAGAAAAATGTTCAACAAACGATTCGTTTCTTTGCGATGAGGTCAGTGCTGTGTCATGCCTTCACATTTTGTCCTATTTTTTAAAGCATATGAATGGTTTCTAAAGCAAAGAGACCAGATGAACGGTTTCTTAAATAATCTTTACTCAGCGTTCATGCTTCAAAATATGAATAACGCTATTCTCGTAAAAGCAGGCTATTTCAGCCATTTCAAGTTGTCAGTTTTGTCTTGCGTTTACATCCATAACGAATAAGGATGCAATTATCCAATGGAAAGCTAAAAAAGTGCAATGAATTTGTGATGGTTCTAGAATACAAATCGCGTTCAGGGCGTAATAAAACCTTTGAATTACACCATATATTCACATGATGCTTCAGCGATCACATAGTACTGGATTTTCGAGCCAGTATTGTCTCTGTGTGGTAATTTTATGAGAAAAGTCGTCATATCCAGCGAAAAGAGAAATAATGAGTTCATTTATATCGGTCAAATATTAGTTCATCGAAGTAAGATGGAGTATGTAGGAACTTTTATTCGTAATCGCTCAAATAATGCTTTACATAGTAAACAAGCCACCGATTTGCGTAATTCAACTTTTGCACAGAATTACGTTCATTGCATTCCTGATTGCAAGCCCAGTCTTAAATGAGTTGCAGTTCAGGAAGAAAGACAATGCTTTTTTAGTATTGCAAGCACTGAGTCACTTTATGGTTGACAAAGATATCTGCCAATGAGAATGTGGATAATTTGGTTGCATTTTTAACAGTAAGCCTTTAGTAAGCCTTAAGTAAAACGCGACCCTACGAAGTGAAATCGAAGGTTAACAAAAGCTGTCTCTACTGTGAGCGTTCCTCCGATGTGAATAAGAAAAGTCATGGCATCAGATAAAAATTTTGCACTCAGCTCTTGATCATTAAGAAGTAAGAAAGAAGTTCTTTAGCGTTATCTACTCAATTGTTCGAAGAAAGAAATACGTACCATTAGCTGCAGTAAAAGCCCGTTGATATATGCAAGGCATTTGAAGTTTCAAGTCATTGGAGTTTGTTTAATGACTTTTAAGACATGCTTCAGGAATGGAACGAGCGAAATATATGAAATTGGCAATTTTTTTTTGTTTGCAGCTAATAGTTTCATTCAGGATTGTTTTGGCAGTTTCAATTGAACGACTACTGATAATCAAGTTCCCATTTCGATCTCTGAAACCTTATCATGTAAGTTTTTAAATTATTGGAACGCCATTTACCCGATTGGAAGCTTTATGCTCATCAACCAGAATTCACCTTTTTTTGATAGAAGAGGGGAAAATGAATGCAAATATGAAAGAAAAAATTTTCATAGAAGACGCTTGTTATTTTATTGTAGGAGATTATAATGACTTTATAAAAGAATGTACGAAGTATTTTTACTTAACAGACTTGCGTATAAAAGCAATTCCCATCAAATCACTTATTCCCATCAATTCCCATCATTCAAAGATAGCTGAAATCATCTTTGGGAATGGAGGTTCGAAAATATTCATCTTTTCTGAAGGCTTCACGGTAACAGTTGATCAGAGTGGTTAGTATGGTTATTGTGAATAATATGGAAAATATGATTATAGTCAATCCAGTAAATTGTTCTTTGCAGTCCTTCGAGTCCGTCGCCACGATTGTCGCGATCTTCTTGTTTGCGTTAGTACTTACCAGGTACGGATTAAGAATCTAGATTTCCTCGTTACCCCTTACTCTGAACGGGATTCGAAATGAAAGCTGTATGCTTTCTTCTGTCGTTGCCTAATGGAATAAAAATAAACTTTTGAACATGCCACTCGAACCCATCGATTTTGGGTCATGCACGCTAATCGGCAGTGGCTGATCGAGAGCGTCACAGAGACTTCGCAATTGCCCACTACAACAGTTTTGTTGTTTGCACCTCCCCTCTTTGCTGAACGAAGAAATTGAAGAAGAAACCTCTGGTTTCACTATGAAGTATGTGTTTCCTCATATCGTGCACACAAAAGCTGACGAGTGTGAACGGTAGTGGATTGTGTTCGGTTGGTTTCCCTTAGATGAATGAGTTGAGAAAAAAGATAAATGAATTGAGAAAGTATGCTCTCAGCATTATGCTGAGCAATTCTAAATTTCCAGTTTTATGCTCAGTTCAGATCTATGAGATAGGCGATATTCCAGCTAAACTGAACAAATTTAGGGACTTGTGAAAAATCGACAGTAAGCTTTGCCTTTTCTCAAAGATCACTTCTTATAAGCTCGATCGAATTTTATTGCAATACCTCTGATTGTTAAGAGCAGAAATAATGCTAGAATTTTCAGCACAACATGCTCATTCTTACCGTTTTACTAAGAAAGTGATGCTAGTTTTCGACATTTGTATTACATGTTATCGAAAGTTCTATTCCGTGTAATGAAGAGCCTAAGATCAAATACCTCTGTAATCCAAAATTGTTCGCTTTTACTTTGTAGTTTAGCGCTAATTTTCTCAGCGCTATGCACTGACAGGTGGTAATTGTGTACTTGCGTGAACTCGAAAAGCCACTTCTTTGGTGACGGCAGGTAAAACGGTGTGGAATACAATCTTCCATGTATTTGTTCCCAATTGTTAATGAATTTGTAGAATTTCTGGACGATTCATCATGTCGCGATTTTAGCAATTCTTAATTCTGTATGAATAGAAATTAGTTTTCCTTCATAAAATTATTCCATTTTCTTGTACCTTTGTTAAAATTTTTGCATTTGCATTGCAGCGATACTTTCGGTCGTTCAGTTTCTGAGCTGTTGTATGTTGCAGGTGGTAACAAATATATTTCGCAATACTTATATCGTGGAAGAAATTTTAAGTCTATAGACAGCAGTTGATAAGCCTGAGCTACACTTTCTCATTCACGAAATAGAAAGCTAAAAATGCATCCAGCTTTTGGATCCACAGTTAACCGTTTGCTTCAGTGGACTTAAAAAGAGCCCCTTTCGCTCCTTATGATTTTCTTTACGAATTTCAGCTATCATCATGTGTCATATAAGTGCACTCTGATATGGTTGTGCAATATGACTCAAGTACATGTGCATTGCCTGCCGGCTATATGGAATCTAAGCAAATTGGGATTCCCTGCTGAACCACCACCCACCGAAACGTTCATCTCCTATGTAAATATAAGCGCAGTTGCGAATGCGGTCATTGGCGTTATCGTACCTGTCTTTGTGGTTGCCGTTCTCAATATTTCGCTTATTCGTTCTCTACATCGTCGCAATACACAGGTTAGCTGCCATGTAAAATGTCGGCTATTTACGCCGTTATTGACGATTTCCGCAATCATCTCGTCAATGCGGAGATGGAAAAGAAGGGATAATATGTTTAATAAGATATTGTCGTTACAAACTTTGATACTCATTGAAGGAAAAATTTTCAACGTGGTCTTTGGTAGGGATAGCACGGGTATGGTACAATTGTGCTACAAGTGTAACATGAATAACTATTTGATGATACCCATTTCGGGAAATTCGTCTGTTTTTTCCTTCCCTGATTTGTTCGGATGGCTAATTGCATCTGCAACTTTGCTCCATGCCGAAGAAGCTGCATCATTTGTCGTCGATGTTCCCTCTCCGACGAAATGCTTCTAAGCGTCATCTCTCCACGTCGTTCCCATCGAAAACCCTTTCCGAGCACTACACTCTTTCCTTATGAGAAAATTACAATCCATGCTGATGTAGAAACCTTCATTGCAGTAAAAGTTTTTAGTTTTTTAGTATGATTTTCGTAGAAGTTGAGTTTGTTGTTCTATGTGAGCAGTACAAGAGTAGTCTGTCTAATCGCTGATTACTGCCCCATATACTTGGAACTGTCAATATCAACGCTTTCTACCGAGAGGCACATTACTGCTTCTACGATGGCTAATAGTTAAAGGATCAACTCTGTAGTTCGACGCCCATCGAACGAAATGTGTCGTGAAGTCGTAAACGTAAAATTTCTAGGAGCTGGTGAGTAAGTCGGTGAATAATGCGATCGGTTCGAGTTCAGTACATGAGCAAGAGCGTAAAATGACGATTACTGTGGTGGCTATTGTTTCATGCTTCACAGTTACACAGATGCCATCCGCATTGCTCTTTCTCTACGAGAAACTCGTCAGCGATGCGAAAACGGAAACCTTCGCAACTGTCTCGTCGATTACAAATTTTCTCGTCCTCACTGGCAAAATGTTGAACGTCTTCCTATTTTGCTTAACGAGTGCATCATTCAGGTAACTCATTCATTAGGGGATTCATACAAATAACTTCAGGATTCTTCAGATTATAGCTTGTGTTAGTTCTTCGGATCTATTTCTAACAGCACCAACAAAAATTCTGATATGATGTTGCCAGATGTTCCACTCTCAAGGATATGTTTAAGCAGAGTGCTCATTCTCCGTATTTTCTTTAGACGGTACAAAGAAATCATGGAAACTCTTCAAACAGACGAGACTTCAGGAAGTCCAACTTTCACTACGAACCGCTAAGTCTAGCTGACGCTAGCCGAGCCTCTTGTGATGGATGTGATACCTAAAAGCCTTTGCACAACCACATTAGAGCTAATTTTTCTATACCTGACCGTACACCGCAGGAATACCGGTTGCAAACGATAGCCTGCGTAGTACTGAAATATTCCCACGGCGTGATTTTTTGGCGCAATGCATTATTGCAGTGCACTCCAACTCAAGCGCCCTAAATTTTCTACCACCCTATTGCGTCTTGTTCGTTCGATAAAAAGGCATTATTAAGGCAGAGAAATGGAATGGGGGAAGATAGGGAGATGTACTCGTGCATAGAAACAGGCTATGAGAAAAGGGTAAAGAGGCTACCTCAGATTTTCTGGGATATGTTGTGTAAAGACATTGGAGGATAAATTGTCCTGGAGCGCAAATAAAACAGGTGACTTTGAGTAAGACTGCATTATACCAGCGACCTCATAATTTACACGATAAGATGTGTGAGGCACTCTATTTTTTGCATTCGGCGTTTGCAGTCTTCATTTCTTTTAATGCAAATAAAATGCTCTATTATAGGAGAAAATTTTTCGCTACGATGAACTCTTGGCTGCGTTCGCTGTTATGCACGAGACATTCTGGATTGCTTGTGCGTGACCTCGCATTAAACCGTTCGTGTTTGACACAGAAAACTTCGTTATTCAGTTCGACGTCACCTTTTGCTCAAAAACCACGCAGACACTCGTCGGCGCTTCCGTCTATACCGCTGCAGTCACTCGAACCTCTTATCCTGGCTGTGAAAGAAGACCCATGAATAATCCCAAAGCGCATTCTGTCTCGCAACCAGATATTTTCGAGAAGTTCAAAATGGTGTCTGAGTGGAGATTCACGCGAATTTTAACTAATCGAGAAGGGCTCAGAAATGGTCAAGTAGAGAAATGAAACTCGATAGCGGAAGGTTATCAAGAACTCTACTGATCAGTTCATTATTGTTCCGCTTGTATTAATGGAGCAGAGGAAATACCAATTTCAGGTCTTGAGTGCGCTGCCGCATTCTCAGCAGGAGCACTGTCATTTGTTTTACGTCTTAACCCGTTTTACTCGCTGCTTCTTTACTTGTCAGTTGTGGTAATTTTCACTCCGGCAATCTTTGCCTATGTTTAGCACTCATTTGTAAGTACACGGTCAACGATTCCCACAAATCTCATGGGTACCTTCTGTCCCATCTCTTTGTTCAAGTCGGACAAATTATGTATTATCATTCCTAACATGCTTGCACCATTCCTGCAACAACGTTTTATAATATACCTCACTCTCTGGGGATTTCTGTTCATGTACTTATATTTTGTAACTTGCCCTCATCATGCTGGATGCGAAAAAGATAGGACGAAGAAACTGTTTAGCAGTGTGTATTGGATCATAATTTATCTGCAAGAAATGCAGCCACCAAATGCTGTAAGCATTGCTTTGGTGCGCGACAATTTGAGAAAATTCTTATTTCTTTGACAGCTGAGCACAAACAATATCCTGGAAAAAGGGAGGAAGGAGGAGGAGGTCGCATCGTACTGTCGGAGCCTATTTTGTCACTTTTATATTTTAAATTGAGGAGGAACTCCAATGAGATATTGAGGGAATTAATTAGCCAAAACCGAAACAATGGGTGTCCTCTTGATTCTATTTCAGCAAAATTGTTGTCGAAACAATTGAGTGCAGCTAAAGTCGTATTACATTTCGCCGACCAAAGCACCTGATGTGTATGTGCAAATTTGTTTTAATAAAGCATGTCATAGTAACATTGTGTCTGTAAATATCAATAAGCAGTTACTGTTCGTCAGTTCGAACTCGCAGATTGCTGAAGCAGGAGCTAAGAAATTTTGCTTCTTCAACGTACATCGTGGGAGGAGCCCGTACTGATTGTTCCGTCAAATTGCAGAGGTTTTATGAACACTTCATGGTGGAAGAAGTTACGTTCATTTTATACTCTTCGCTTCCCTATTTAACAAAGATCGGACGTACAAAGAAACGTTAGGTGGAAGAATCGCGCGAATACTTCAAAAAAATATAGCACAGAGACCTTCTTCTGCATTTTTGCCCTTGCTGACATCTTTTGGAGTTTTTCACCCTCCAAGGGAAATATCTTAGGAGCTCTTACGACATAGATCTCCACATAGTTGCCAAAGCAGTTCATTGGTTGTTGTTGCTGAAGACTGTTAATTCATGCTATGCGTATTGTTTATGCAGACAAATGTGTTACTTGAGGTCGCTTTATTCGTTATTATTTACCAAGGCTGATATTGCAGCTGACTGATGATATCAGGGAAAACTTGTTAGGCGCACTGCACGTCTCACATAAATGGCATTCATCATCTGAATATGGCATGCGAACTTCTTGATGTGCTCCACCGTTCACGTCATGCAATTTCTTTCCAATTTTTGTTTCGTTTGTTCACAATCTGTGATGTCGGCTGGCTGATTGGATGGATCATCTATGAGCAGGTGTCTTGTGCAATTTTTTGTGCAAGCTGTGAATCTCTTGGCATCCATTTTCATTTATTGTATCATCTTTTCGGCTGAGTGCTATCGAAACGCGTTGTGCATATACCGTTACTCATATTCGCGGCAAGTTATCCTCGATTAATTCGCTTTTTCTCAAGCTAGTGGGAAAGAAGGTAATGAAATTCGAGAAATTCGTAACAGTTGTCGGAATTATATCTCTTAGCTATATTCCCTTCGATTTATTCTGATTCGTCAAAAATCGCTATCCGAGCTAAAGAATAGAGCTTTCTTTATTCTTTGCCTTCGCAATCACTACAAAATCCCTCGGGAAAGTCTTTCAAAATCGCTGCAAATTTCTGCAGAATTTTTTTGCCGACCTCTGAAGAGATCGAAAAGAAGTACTGTGTTGAATGTGAACTCATTTACAATCTCTTATTCGCAGCCTGGTGGAATCTCCCATACGATCTCATACCGTTGATGAATAAATTTCATGCTCACTTTGTGTCCTTGTTATCAGTGAAACATAAAGGGAACAGCTTAGCAATACGAAAAGTCACCAATGCATACTGACGTTTAAATGAAAGGATTATCTCTAAGAGTGACTTGCTGGTCCTATGGTGTTACCTGATGATGAGGTAGAGACGTCTAAGGGAGAAATTTGCGCTATAATGTATATGGATTTGAACATTTACATGTGTTAAGAATGCTTACCTTCTATAACGTCCGAACAGGACTAAATAGACATGCAAAGATCTATTTAGCACATGCAAAGGTGCACTTAGTTGGGCAATAACTTCATCAACGCGAGTAGTAGAACAATCGGATGAAATTTGGCTTGAAACAGAAGCGCACTCCTGCACTTCTATCATCAGTGCAAGGGGTACCACAACAAAGACCGGTCAGCGGATTCCAGCTTGCGAAGAGAAAATGGAGATTCATGAAAGCAGAACCAGAACCGAAGGCGATAGAGAGAAGCCGGTTGTTTGAATCAAGGAACCATTAAGTTTTAGAAAAGCCTGCCAATGACGCAAGTTTAGCCAACATTGAGCGTTTTTAGCTGCATCAGGGGGCTTACCAGCCTGTCAGCAGACCTACGCAGCAAGTTGCCAGAGTTACTTTTTCAGTGTGAAACGTTTTCATATCTGGTTTATATTGTCGTTGACAATAGACGCTTAAGTTTGTGAAGGGGGCGTGAATCTCGTAAAGTCAGTGTCATGTGTTCCCCTCTCCGAACTGGACCGAAAGACTTATGGGAAGTTGCGTTTAAAAGGATAAGTGCATGAACTATCCCTGATGAAACAAAAGCACATACGCCTCAGCCAACTATTTTTCTTGAGCATAGTATCGTACTGCAGTGACGCCTCTTCTGTTACAAAGATAACAAGACTTGGAGCTGCTGGCACGGATCAACGAAGCTGAAAATTGTGACCGCTTTGTGGGCTGTTCCCGATAAATTTGTGCAACACATCATCATCCTTTCAAATTACTTTTATACAGTTCGCCCCTAGCCTAGAAATGTTATTATCTGACAAAAGGACTTCTTTCATAGAGCGACGCCAAGCGCTGACAGAGGTAACGAGGACGACATTCACTGCATAATGTTTCTAGTTTTCCGTTTATTTATGAGCAGGGAGGATTTTGGCAGGAATAAATGTTTATAGTTTTGGGCCAATCACTGCACCTCGCTTCCTCATGATGATGCACACAAGGCCATCCACTTAATTGCACCAACTCTTGAAAAGGCGCTTGAAGTGCTGCGAAGGAGCGAAGGAAACGCCCGACTTCAACTACCATTTTTGTAAAACTCGGGCGCTTAACGACAAAGTACGAGATGGAAAATATGCTACATTAGCGACGAATGGCGATAGTTACTCTTCCGCTAAATCTTCCTTGGTCTTTTTTACCTGTAGAGACTATATATGAACCTGTCGAGACTTCTCTTCACACATTGTAATGAATGATAACGTTGTTCTGAAGGTGTTGCTTCATACAATGCTACTGCATTTATTTCTTTATTGGTTTGTATAAGCTTTGCACAATACGTACAAACTATTACCATCCCATTTGGTGAATTATCCTTCTAGAAATACAATAATTGCAAACGTCTGATTAACCACGGGCAAGAATTCCATCCGTTTACTGAGACTACGGAAACTTAGGGCAAGGACTCTTTCACTGGACTGTTGAAGGATAGAAAAGGATAAGAAGAACAAAAAAGCACAGGAAAAAGGGTCACTGTGTGAATTTCACTTTACTGTTCACAACTACATCTCCGATCAATTTGCTGTGCGGTGGTGCACTTCTTCTATTACTTCGAAACCTCTTTCTATCCATGATGTGCACCTCACAAATCGTTGAGTTCTTCATTCCTTATGTTTGGCCTCCCTTAATGAAACCTCCAGCCGTTTTTATGATCTTTTTCATTGCAAATTATATAGAGGTTGCGTATCATCTCATATGAATCCATATCCTAGCGATTGCACTTACAGTTGAATGGCTGAAAATTGGATGCTTCTTGAAATGGCGGGAGCTTTCGATGATGGAACATTAAAAGTCCTGGTGATTTTAGAGCTTGCAGCAGGCATAAATAGATAGATGTTCGCATACATTCACCGGTGCTCTTGGGGACAGTTATTGAAAGTTATGAACAAAGCAGATTTCCTAAACTCTGGTTAAGCAGTATTCTTGTAATTCATTGCGGAACTTGTATTTCAACTTTTATGTTTTCACTCATCTCAAAGTGCCCTCTTGATCTTTGGTATCCCCAAAATATATTTCTTCAGCATTCTCTCATATTGTGCCTACCTGCTTTCAAATGCAGCGTTGATGTTGCTAGGACTCTTTGTATTCCCAGAGAAGTTACACGCATTCAGAATAACAAAAGAGCATCCACGTAGATTTTACCTCTCGAAATCTTTCCTGAGGTACTTATTGGGGTCAGAAGATAACGAATTTTTGTATAACTTTGTATAACAATTTAAATTTCAGTTTCGTTGTTCTGTATTTTCGTTTTCTGATTACAGATCACGGAATTAGTCGTCCGGAGAAGTGCCATACAAGGATGACGCTCACTTTTTAAACTCTTTTAGCGTGCTTCTCCACTTGACTTTTACAGAAAATTTTAAACACTTCTCCAACTTGTAGAATGATGTGTAGAATTTTTTTCTAGGCTTAGAAATTGGTGACATAAAACATTTATTCAGCGTTCTATCGAATGCACATGGCTAGCGCCGATCCATATATTCTCTTCGTAGGCTCTTCGTCTATGCGGCATCTAATAGAGCAGTCGGTTCGAATAGTTCGCATTAATTCGAATGCTTTCATTTTCGATCATTGCAAAGACTCTTTTATTTAATCGGATTTCTTCAGTTCTGACATATCGGACCATCAGTGTGCCGTCATTGTGACCAATATTGCTACGGTCATTGTTTTGAGTGATTGATCATTGTCATATCTATGCTTAAATCCACGAAAATGATCAATGATACTTAGTGTGATGAAAGTTTGCGATACTTGCCAGCGACAGCTATGCATAATGCTTAGGCCAAAAAGTCCAACAGCATCGAACTGGCAAATATTGTTTCCAGATAATCTGCACCCGGTCAAAATATATTCTTCCACGAATGCAAATATATGCTGGAAATTCATCACCTCACAGTGCGATGAGTCTTTGCGCATTTCCGTAATACTCCACAGTGTTGTACAGCAACACTGCAGTCCTATGCAACAGTGTACAGCATTTGCGAACAATCCTCTACAGCTGATAAGCATGAATGTGATAGAATGCCTTATCAGTAGATGTATCTAGTGATAAGAGAGCCCAGAGTTGACATTTCCATCTCATAAAAATAGTCTTTGCATTCTTTTAGACTGCAGCACCACCGCGTATTCAAATAAAATGTGAATAGTGCTCGAATCGACAGTCGTTGACGGCACTGGCGGTTCGCACAGGTGGGTGAAATTTGCTAATGATAGTATCGCTGATGATTTCTCATATTCTGCGTCAAGCGGCTTTGCTAAGCGAAGAACGCGTCGAGGCATCAAGTTCTCGCAGAACGCTAGGCGAGAGTACTCCATGGCTTCCATTAATTTAGCTAGTTTACGTTCCATCGCGTTTCAAGTGATCGGAGAACTTTACAGTTTATTGGATTTGAAATTTCTGCAAATGGAGGAACATGATAGATGCAGCGAATGATGAGACACTTGAGCCGTAATTTTATTGAAAACACAGTCAGTGAAAACGCAGTTACAAGCTTGTTTTATGTTACTATTCACTCGATTGAATATGAATTTCGTTTTTTAAACTAATAAGTCTTGTCGTTAGATGCATGCAGCAAAACATTTAGCCCATCTAACTAAAGGAATGAATTTCGAGTTCCTTAATCAAACGTATATCCTGAAACATGCACAGTGAATGGTTGAGTTGTTTAATGAGAGGAAGTGGGACGTATCCTCGAAAAATAAAACAGCCGTGAGACACTAACTGGTGGATGTTTGAAATGCATTTTCCTCATACATTCAGTTGCTACACGATTATCCATACTTTTCATATTTTGGTATAAAAGAGCTTCATCTATTGCGGTCTTATGAAACGTTCAAGTATTAACATTTATTAATCTAGCACTTCGAATGTCTGTTGCTGATAGTGAAAGGATCATTCGAGGTAGCAGGTATATGAGGTAGCACTCATAACATGCCGTAATAATTCATTCGAACATACACAATATGGAATGAAGCATAAGGGAGGAACGAGAACACTTTATATGGCCAAATGGAAAGTGCTCAACAAAATGCCCTCAATAACTCGAAGATAGACTTTCAAATTAGACGTAAGTCCATTGAATTGAGGAAAAAGTGAACTTTATGAGGGAAAAATATGATGATAAAACGAATAACAGGACATTTCGATCAGAATGTATAGTTTCAGAGCGTTTCTTTATGCGTCAGACGTTTGTGAATAGTAGCTTTCTTGATTTTGACTAGAAACGAATCATCGGAGAATTCTTGATCGAATTTGAACAAAAACAATCTCCGAAAGATTGAACAAAAATGAATCTTAGAGTACCGTTGAAGGAGTTTTAATTTTTACTATGCCAAATGTGACGCCAACGATAATCTCCATAATATCAACGCAAATGATCCGAGACCAAAGTGATTGGAAAATGGATGGTGATAAAGAAAAGCAAATCCAACTTATGCAAAATGGTTTCACTTTCAGATAGTGATGAAAGTGATTTTAACGTGAGGAGTCATAAAAATAATTTCGTTTTTCGGGTTTCTCACATTGAAAGCAATATGAGGAAATATATTTCTCTACGCAATAGGAATGGAAGATGGGGAAAAGGAGATCATCTAATGCTTGTCACGAGTTTTAATTTATACCTGCAGAGTGTGAAGAACTATGCAACATAAAAAAATGTGCTTCTTGGAAAGATCCTGCATAATTTCCATATTCTTTCCTTCACAGTTGACTTTTCTCATTTCCCCTCTTGTTCCCTACACCTTGCTCATCTAATCCGACATTTTGTTTATGTATGTTTATGGTGTTTATGGCAGCTTAATAATAAAATATTACCATTAAGGTGAAATACATTGCGGGTACTTCATTGAATATGCAGGAATTGTTATTTCCATGACGGAATTACCAATAACGGTTCAAGTTGGAAATACTGCTTCGTAAATGTTCTAAATATGTCAAAGAAATAGGCCTGAAGCTGTCGAAATGAACGCTGTTCTCATACTGTCGAAATAAACGGTTTCATTTGCTCATGTGATCCCAGTAGTCATCTTATGGAGAAATATATATATATCAAGTATCATGCAACTTTAACATTATTATAGCGAACGATCACTAGGATATACTACGATATGTGCTAGGATATTCGCCTCCTTTGATTCCCACAAATATACTCAGGACGTACAAGGGTGGACAATATTTCTTCGTAACTCGTCGAGTACGAACAAATTTCTTCATCTGCCATTCGTTAGTAAAATATTACTTGCGTTTCTAATATCTAATACCGATAATTTTTGCGATAATTTTTCAAGTTGTACGGGCTTCCTTTTTCGCAGTTTTGACACTCATATTTTCAATATATTTCAAATAAACCAGCCACATTCAGTGTCCCCTAGAACAAGCGAGCGTACCCGCATGCAATATACGAAATACAGCCCTCCGTTCCTCAGTCAACAACAGTCCTTGAGAAAATGGATTCTAAGGAACACAAACGCTATGAAATTTGGCAGCAATTGATACTTCACATGTATGTCATGTGCAGTTCGTAGTTCGAAAGTGGTTTCACTGACTACTGGGTCGAAGAAGATGGCAGGAGCGAGTCATAATATCCCATTTTGTAGCATAGCCACGTGTTTCGTTTTGAAGTATTTTGATGATATCAGCGGCCTAACACTCATGAAGCTTGAGCTATGCTGCTTCAAGTACAGCAACACGAATGTGCAATTTCTGGCTCATTACCGGAAGATGCTCCTCTTCAAAAAAGATGCTCCTCTTCATCTCCTTGCGACTGTTTTTTTGCTCGAACTTTGATCTTCTCGATTTGATCCTTTGCACTCTCAATATCTTCTATCATGAACTTGATCAGTGTTTGGTCAGCTTTTTCTCCGCTTACGTCCAATCCTTTCAGATCGGCACAAAGTACATAATCGACAATCGTCTTTCGTGGATCCGATGGATGGGCCCGTATACGACCACCACCCAAAATTAGATTGCCGCTGAAACAAAAAAAATATCACTTTCATTCAGGAAAGATTCGCATTTCAGTGTGTTTTTCTCTTTCTATCTGAACGCTATAAACTTGCATCGTATTGTAACTTAACTTATCCGTTTGTATATGAGCACCTCAGACATAACTCTTTTCCTCAAATTTTCAAATAAATTACAGCGGGAAAACCCTTGAAATTTTGTCATTTGCACTCCACAGTTCAGTGGCCCATCAACCTCTGTATATTTTCTGCAATCACTTAGAAAGACGAGCAAAACCCAAATAAACCTCTCAGCTACATTTGGAGCATCTAAACAACTGAAGCAGCTAGATGGCCATCGATTGGGCACACACTTAAACTGACAACGCATTAAACTAGCTATTACCGAAGAAAAACCCCTCGTTTACGCTTTCCAGACCGAGATGAGCAATTGTCACTGTTACATGTCACATTCTTTTCATTTATTCGAAACTATGATTTCCAAACCATCATAATAAAGATAGTTCTTCTCTGAAAGAAGCTACATCCGATCAGCAGCTGCAATAGTTCCAAATAGTGCTCTTCATCCTCTTATCTCAAAAACATTTAATATGAAATTTTGAAGAAGTTTTTCGGACGAGTTTGAACAGTTTTCTTCGCACTTGTTGTTCGATGACTTCACCACTTCACTTATAAACCACTTATTTTGGTCACTCCATTGTTACATTCAGAACTGAAGTCAGCCGTTTTCAGCATCTCATCACCCCCATTCTCTTAGTAAACAGAACAAGCATCTATAAAACGAGCTTACCGTATGCTATTTTTAAGCTCCTGGAAATCTTCATGCTCAAAACTGCGAGTAGCTACGAAAATTTCGTTGCCCAGTCGGCGATGTATTCTTCCAGCCAAGAAATCACGTGCTTTGATACCGATTGCCTCACTTAAACCATACTGGAAAGGAACGGATATCTTTTAAAGTAAGGAAGAAAGAGATGATAGAAATATTACTGCCTGAAGAAATGTTACAATCTGCGTATTATCTCAGCTTTCATAATTTTTTATTTCTGTGAGATCAACAGATCTGAGAACACCTTCAAATATGTTAATTTTTTGATGATTTTGCGAAAATCCAACAGGTGCATAGGCTATTTTGGAAACTCGTCGCCTACCGCCGAAAATATGCTGCATTTTGGTGAACCGATCACGATTTAACCATCGTTTTGGTGAGCGCTTTGAAATTTTAAATAGCCATATCGCAGATCGAGTCGAGTACACAGAGCGCTGATCTTAATCGCTAAAAAGATAATTAGAAACGCTAATGGAGCTCGGCAGATCCGCGCCGACTCTTGGCTAATGGACGGACCATCAGATGAGTCAGATGATACTTGCTAATGGTTGCTAGATTTATTTCTCATGTAACCACCCAAGGAAGATGAGTCCGTAAACTGAACCGATCAAATACATGAGTATAAAAAATCATCAAAAAATCATCCTGACTTACGTGGATCACATCAACGAATGGTGTAAGCACTTCAACCCTCCTAACAAACGATGCATTCCTGCTGAATTGTGGAGTATAATCGAAATTCTTCCAGTGTTCATTGAAAAGTTGCTCGACAGGAAAGTTGAATTCGGCCTGAAATGATCTACGTCTCTCAATATCTCTCAATACATGAGTATTTCTTTTGCATTTTGTTGCCTTTTATCGATTTAATGCACGCGTTCGTTTGATGGTTTCATGAGCTTAATGATCCACCAGATTGCATGTATGCAATGAAAACAACTTAAATTTACCATTATTACTATTTTAGTTGATATCGAACAGAAGTGAGACAGTTCTTATGTGATTTAGCAGATATTAAATCTTTTTTGCACCCCTTAAATAATTGCTCTCCTTCTGCTGCTTTCAGTTTCAGACAGAAAGACCGAAATAGATGCATACGCAAACACTTGAGGTTGCTATAATTTGCTTGTGTAGGACTAATTTACGAAACAGCGCTTAAGAAATATTCCGGTGTAAAGTTACAGTCACGAAATAATTTCGCATCAATCTTTCCCAACATCAATTTGCCGTAATAGTTAGAAAGAAACCCTGGGGGCTATAATTTGCCTTGCATTTCTAAGGCTAACTTTGCATATAGACAGAAGAGTTCTTATGAAATATTAATCAAATTTCGGCGATGGTTTTTAATAAAACTTTGCAACCTACACCTTGCAACAGTACCAAAATTTTCAAATGCATGTATATATGGCACAAATATCATGCCCATTAGACGGATGCTATGCGTGGAACTTCACTATGCTCAATAATCTTTTATTGATTTATGCTTGTGTGCTTGGAGAAGAGACCGTAAAGCTGCTTGGAGAAAAAGCGTGAACGAAGGTACAATCTAAACTCCGGGGTGTGTTTCACTTCATCGCGAGACGCAAAATGCTAAGAGGAAGTTGGTGTTATTGTTGGCTCTGAAAAACCTGCTCATTAGGTGCTTCTGAATAGTGGCACAAATTATTTGTTGATTATTGTGTTGGATAGTTGAATTAAAGGTGTGCAATAAATGATCTTATTATGATTCGTCTCATTATGCGCCTATTTGAATTGATATTGCAATAGGTTTTCCAACCACAAGATGATGAATTAATATGTGAACAAAGACAACGAGGCAATTTTCTTCCGAGAAATTCGGCGCATTAAGCGCCTTTTACGTCCATCTCCCCAATCCACGAAACTCTTACACGAATCTACAATCACTCAATTGTGTTTTGTGAAAAAAAGCCAAAATTTGTGGCTTATAATAATGATTCACTATAACTACAATTAAATTGTATGAGAAATCACAGAAAATCATTCAAAAAATATAACCAACCGTCGATCAAGCGCTTGAAATACTCTAAAATGCTCGAATAAATCCACCATTATTTGTGGTTTCTATGAATTAATGACATATGTGATTATTTATACGCTTTATTTATTTTCTGAATATCAATATTCCTAGAATGCGTATGGATTTTGATCGCTAACAACTGCGACTGAAATCAAGCAAAACGCTTTATAAAAAAAAAAGAAATAAAGTGCTCACTCGAAGTGTAAAAATAGTTCCAATATTGAAAGCTTTTGAGTATACAATGCAATGACTTCTGCTTGCACGCTTCTCCCATCCTTCATGTGTTTCGAATTGCGCACTCTGGCATATCTCCATCAAATCCTCCATCGCTTTACCAGCATTATAGAGCGCATCTTTATACTGCAAATAGATCAACGATATACCCATCTCGTTATGCGAAAGCAAACATGCATCTATCAAGTAAATTATGCAAAAGCATAGAACACAATTCATATGAAACCAAACGGAGCTGGAAGAGGAAGGTGGGATGGAACGAGGGTAGGGCTGAACATTTAATATCTTCTACACAAATGGCGCCAAGTTCTAAAGCGACGACATATTCAATAAAGACTTAAAATTTTGTCATAGATGCGCTTTACCTGTAACAACATGTCCAAAGTAAGTGAATTCTTGCAAAGTTGAACTGTTCCTGTTGCCTGGCGTCTGCGCGTTACTTTTCCGTTCAGTGTCGTAGTTGGAAGATCCAACTATGTTTGTCATTTTAGAGGATCATCACTAGTGTTTTTTTCCGACGCAAAATGCACTCTTGCACTAGCTACAATATCCATCCTCGGATGTACATCAAAATGAAATACATTCAATAATGTTTATCCACTACCCACCTATTTGAGGCGTTAAGAAAGTGAGGCATTCAAGTCGGGTTCGAGCATAATTGAGCTGCATATTCTTTAACAATGCCTGGATTTAATGATATGAAGCAACTCATCTACTGACTTCTGCATAATTAACAAATTGATACGTTTGTTGGCCTCTAACATTTGAACACTGACGCAGTTTCAAGCATGGTTGGTGCCGCTGTTGGTTTTTTTACCGATCATCTCATGCCATTAGCCATGCGTCATAGTAGGGTGGCCATTACGCATATGTCTGTGACCATAGGCCTGTAACCTATCTCTTCGATCGTTTTGCATCCCTTAAGAGGCAACTGATGGTATGCCTATACACGGCAGATAGACGTGCACTGGTCACTAGCGTCATAGACGACCTCTTGTTGCAGTTATAATTGTAAAAAGGTGTAATTCATGGAGCGATGTGGTTACAATGTGGACATCTGTGCCAGCTGAAGTTTTGATGCAAAAAAGTGGAGAGGCTTGCGTTGCTGAATATTCCCTAGAAGGAAAGTTCAGCATAGTCCACTTGCTAATATGACAACATAATTACTGTACAAGTGTATGCAGTAACCGGAATTTACATAGAATAAAACTTCGTACTTAGGTAGAACTCCTTATGTCTCTTATTCATTTCACTGATTCTGATGAAATTTGGTGAACGTAAGCTGGATGAAATCAGAATTCATCTAGGCCGATATCTGCGCTTCAGATTTGCTCAGAATTTGTGAATTAATCTGTAATTTGGTCATGTATGTATAAGGTTTACTCGTTCTCTCGAAGATCAGTGAATGTTCGACCTCAAGTCTTCTGGAACACCAAAAGAGTGACCGCCTTAAATCATTTCCCAGTCACCAAATCAATCGTCATTTTAAAGAACTCGATTCATGAACATCCGATTAATAACCATACAGCATTATGTGCCTGCTCATAAATTTTTACATTGCCTACCGTCGGTGGGTCACCAAAATACCAATAACACAGCCATCCAAGGAAAAAAGAGATCGAGGATTGTGAATTCCGTCTTTGCTTTTGAGGAGATATTCATTGGCGCAATTGTCGCAAAAGCATGCATGCTGCTGTGTATTACACTCTCAAATGCGCTCATTCAATTTTGCATTCCACACGTGCAATGCGTTCCAGGTGCGCGTCTGTCTCTCCGCTTGTTGTATTTCACCATATTGCTCTTTATCGCTGCTCACCCCAAACTTAGGAATGAAATACATCAACATTTACAGCAACTCACTAGGAACATCTAAACAAATTAACGCGCGGTAGCGTTACCTTAGAGTCTTTAAACGAATCTGTCTGCTTGAATCCACAGTTCGAGCTTCGCTTTTCGCAGTTTTCAAGGAGAGACTGGCTATTCAAGAGAGGTTTCTGCTCCAGTCATAAGCTTGAATTCTTACCACGTTTTTCCATATATCCTGTTGGTTGATTTCAATTATACTGAGCTTATTTGTGTGCATAGAACTTACTCTTATGCCTAGCTGATTTTCATATTTCAATGGGGACATCAAAAGTTGTTTTGATTTGGGCTCCCCGTTTGAGGTTATGGGGTTTATATTCGAAAAACTTTCCAAATCTTACGTCACCACTGCGAGAAGCTTTAATGAAAAGGGTCAATGAAAAGGGTCATATTCATGGAAGTATTCTGTTACCATATAAAAGTTCCAACGAATAGCAACAATTATGGAGAGGACAGCTGCGGAAAATCAAGTTCAGAAAGTTTATGTGATTGTTTATTGGCTAAACTGCGAGGGAGCCGTGCGCTTTTTTCTCCTCTCAACGCTGATCAAATTGAGAGGAGCGGCTAACGGCCCCACTCAAATATCCATCAACGCAAAACTATGTTTCTCCAGTAGCCATGGTTCAACATTTTGTCCACTTCATGTGCATCGTTAAATGTACGCGCGTTTACCTGACTGATGTTCTTTACTCGAACCACAAAAGCTAAGACAGTGAAATTCACTATTTTATCTGGAGTCCTATTTGAATGGCTTCTCAGTATGTCCCTCACATAGGAGAAGCATATGAGAGAATACTGCTTTGCCTTTTCGTCATTTGTGCCAACTTCTTTAATAAGTTAGGTGGGAAAAATGAAAAAACCTTTTCTTGCTCTAACTTGTATGAAATTACCCATTTGCAGGATAGAATATCGTGTCGGATCCGTGTTCTGGGTTGCTAGCCTTTGAGAGGCCTAAAAGATGGGCAATACGCCGCTCAAATATTATATCATATCATATCATATTGTATCGTATCACTCATCACAGAAACTATGGTTGCAGTATCACTCGGCAGCATCACATTTCACATTAAATTACATCAAATATTTTCGGCACATTTCTCATTTCCGCTCTCCGTCAACACAAAATCAGCTCTATAAGACACGGTTGCCACGCATGGAGGATCATACATTGTCCATTTCAACAGCATGAAGTGACATACTGTACGGTACTTTCAATGGACATACATATCCTCCCATAACTCTGTACTCCAGCGAGAGCAATTCTTGAATGTGTAATAGGGAACGCGAAAAGGCTAATATTATTTTCCACTGCCCGTTCAATGCAACATAGGCGATTTTCAGTTGAATGGCACACTTGTCTCATTTCAGCCTAATCACATCTTTTCAAATCACTGTAAGGGCTTCCTACCAATTAAAACTGCCCCTGAAAATTCGTTTACTTGCTACAGCTGAGAAATGCAAACGATGCAACCTAACCTTTTGATGCGCGGGTTGAAGTACATCGGTTACTCCCGCAAGTCCATAGCTGGTTGTCATAGTGCTAAGAACCTGGAACAGTTGTCAAAATCAGACTTCTACTTTTATCAACTTATGGAAAAATGAAGGCGTGATAAAATAGACGGCAAACGTCGAACCAAATATTGAGAACAAATCTTGCTCGGTGCAACTGCTGCCTGCTAATGAGAGCAAAAAAGAGGCAATTATGGCACTAGTTTTTCACAGTTTAGCCCATAACACCAACTGGGAGCACTGGTGGCTAAGACAACAACTGGCATTGCTCACCGGTAGAGCTCTAAAGGATATACAGCTCTCGAAATTCACTTTTCGTATCAACGAACCACCTTAATAACATTTTGTAGGTGGTCTTCTACGCCTCCAAAAACATCCATTCGTGATTTGAACACAAATGTCAGACGCAGAAATATTGCGAAACTGCGTTTATGACGCTGCACTATCCAGATAAGCGGATTCATAATTCTCAGTGAATACAAGAATGTACAATAATATATTTGTTTATATTTTGCTCCAGCATCGCTTGGGCCATTGTGCGTGTCTGCCTTCTCGAAAGTTTCAAAACAAGAACGACTGATGCCATAGCTGCGAGATTTCATTGGCTTAGTCTAGGCTCTCCAGGATTGCCCCCACGGAAGTTGATCGATGAGAAATTCCGGAAGAATTTACTCATGCATAAAATGTCCAACAATTTGCATGCGCAGAAGGTTTTCTATAAGAATGCAGAGTATGGAGGGGAAAAAATTTCGAAATGTGCCAGAGGAGCTGATAAGGTTGCACTTTCTTACCTAAGCAACTATTTCCATATATTAGCAATAAATAATGAATGTATGAACTATTGCCCAGCTGCAAATACCTTCAAAGGAAAAATCACTCTCGTTATTCGAACTGTATAGATGGAAAAATGATGATTCGTATGAGATGGACGCAGTTTTGCTATCTTCAAGTGCTCACAGCTTCTTCATAAATTATTGAATTAAGGGAGATAATTATGAGGCGAAACATCATCCAAAGGTATACATAGCACCCACCAAATTTACAAATTCTAGAATGATATCTCCTGTTGGAAAACATCCGAATAGGAAGGCAAACATCTGCACACACACAAACATGCACATACGTTCGATGCGCCGTAATTCACCATAGAAAAGCAGGTTCGTAAAAGCGCTGAAACGAATCCCTTAAGTAGTTATATAGACGAATTGTTGCTGCAATAAACATCTGGATGATTAGTGCGCACGTTCACTGATTTGTTGACAACTTACGGCACGGTGTGCATGTATTTCCATTCATTTTGAACTGCTTGAAATCTCATTTTTGGATCCATCGAGTCACAGAGAAATGAATTTTTTAGTGGAAATTATAGAGATCGACTAGAGCAATCGAAATTCAGAAACAACATCCGTTGCATCTTCTTAGTATTTGTTTGATAACCTTATCAAGGTTTATTCGGTAAGCAAGATGTGAAGAGCGATATTGTTTATGATCCCTATGTTTGCTCGCTGGTTCCCTGAGGCGTTTCATGAACGAGTAAGCAACTATCGAACGCCCTCTTAGACGTGAATATTTACATGGTTCCAAATTTTTACTACACCAGCAGAAACTGACGAACAAGTGACGGCTTTCCGTTGCTGGTGATAGTGTGAAGCAGATAATGTCTTCAAAAATTTTTAGCACTGGCTTCAATGTTTCTAATGTCCGAATTGCCGAACTAACGACGTACAAGACACAGAAACATTACTGAGCAGAGACATGGTCTCGTCATAGTATGCTTCGGTAAAGGAGGTCTGCAATTAAGCCTCTATGCTTTCGTAGGTGCATAACGCAATACGGACTTGTACAAAAGTGAGGTTGGGAGGAAAATACCGCGAGGCATAGCTGTCTTTGCACAAAGGCCACGCTGTAACCAAATAGTGCTGTCTTTATCAGATATCATCATGACAACAAATTCGATGTTTGTTGCTTCATTACACCCAATGAACTCACAGAACCTTATAGCTCCTGCGAACAATCCAGAAATAAGGTTAAATCTGACATTTTTGAGTGAAGATACATCCCATTTCACATCCTGATGTCAAATTTCGACGCTGCTAGGCTAGGAGAGTCTGACAACATCTTCGACAACATCCCAAGTACGATGCTCATAGAAAGCTGTAACTGAACGAACTTTCTAATTAGTATAATAAATTTTACGACATTAAGGTAAAAGCTAAAAGACCTAAAACCTTGGCAGCATCCCAAACGTGCACTGCCGTTGTGATGTTTAAGGAGAATACGTTGCTAGCTGCCATTTAAGAACCAGTTCCGCCGTGATAGCCTCCAAGCAAGAGCACTAGGAGAATATTTATGGGGATCATTCCGTTGTTTTGAATCTCCGTGAACCGAAGTAGTGGCAAACGCAGCGGCCTTTTCTCAGTTCACTGAGTCATTGTTCAATATATGGGGCTTTTTCACAGGGGGCAACACCTAACTTCTGTCCAACTATTGCAGTTTTTAGCACAATCGAAAAACCTATGGGTGAAATCGTCACTCTCTCAAAAGTGTAGCAGAAATGGGCATCGCTATCAGATAGACAAGACTTCCACATTGTGGTCAAGTCGATGGATTTATGGGTTGATTCAAAAACACTGAACCCGAAGCGAAATGTGCCTCCTTGGCGGAAATAACGCCTACATAGCATAGACATCTGCCTTCTAATACAACATTTTTTTGCATCACTGCATCATAAATAAGGGGTGCATTCGTGAGTCATCTACCACTTTGAGAAACGAATTCCATATGGCATTCGTCATATAAACTCCTATGAAGCCTTCGGAATTTTGAAAGAGTGCAGGGAAAGGAATTCATGGAAAGGAAGCATACTGAGAAAGAAGTTATCCTTGTCCTCAAGGTAAAATCAGTATATAACAAGTATATATAAGGTTTACATCTTGTGAAGGCGTTTATTATTTTTAGCATCTAATGAAGGGCTAGTTTGTTTATCGAAAATAGGAATTAGTTCCCTGAGAGTGAGAAGATCAATAGGACGAAATGGTGATTTTATGTGCCCAATAAAACTTCATTTCGGATGTAATGCTATGAAAAAATAATACCTGAAGACACTGAATGCCTCTTGGCTAGACTTCATTCACTGGAGACTGAGGAGTTGGAGATCAGGTAGAAATCATTCAACTCAAGAGCGTTTGAGGTCTTGCTTGTAGGCATCGAAATGCTGTATTGACATAACGGGCACAATCGATCATTACTTGAAGCAATAAGCATCTTTTAATGTGTTATGTTCGTTCAACTAAGAATTTATGCATCTTTTAATTTCTCTGGTGACGGCGATAACTTGCCCGCAAAATTTTTTAATGATCAGGCGGCTTGATTTTTGGAAGGTGAACATGCAAACAAAAAAATTTCGTCACTCAAGACAAACATTGAAGTGATTAATGATATCGGGTCAACAATAGGTTGCTCCGAATGATTTACGCTACATTAACATTATCATCAATCATTATCAAGATTGTCGTTCCGAACTATGGTTTAGCGCAAAACTACTTCTTAGAGGATCATATTTTCTGTGGGCAACGATTGTAAGAAAATGGAGCCATTGCTTAAATTTCGTTTAATCTCAAAAAAAGATAATTTTGAACGACCGTTCTGATGGAAAAGTCAAGTAAATTCGGAGGCTTTGTGGCGTATCGTATCAAGCTCACAATAAATCCTGAGCAGCTGCCACTCTTATCACATCACAAATGAAAGTGAACATAAAAGACGGAACATTGTTATATCTCGATCGAATGAAATACAATATTTTAGCTAAGTCAGCTTGGAAATATATCTCGATGCCGTTCCACGCGCAGGCAGCAAATATCATCCTCCTTCCAACTAGGAGAAGCTAACGCATGAAAGCTAAGGATTTTTCTCATCTTCAAAGGAATATATTGGTCTAAAAAATAACAAGTTTTCCAATCACAAAGCTTTCTTAGTTTTCCTGGGAACAATGCTCAAGAGTATATGTTCTTTTTGCCAGTTGTGACAGATTTCCTAGAAGGGTTTTTCACTTATTACTTAAGAAACGGAATCAGCGCCACAGGAACTGAAATCCTGAAGACTCCAGATAAATTTTATTGAAGGATGAGGCAATATGCAAAATATTACTTGATGAACGAAGCAAATTTTAAGGTGCTTGTTGCGACATCGCATTGATTTTTAGATATACACTGATTCAACCTTTATTTTATATCAACACCTCAGACGAAACAATAGAAAGAATCGAACGAATAGCAAACTTTTTCATCGGTAAATTCCTTTGTTTGGCAGAGTTTTAGTTATCTTGCAGCTTATCAATGGAGGCAAAATATGTTGTTCATTTTGTTGACTTATAGAGCTTAAGACAAGGTAATGTTTCAATAGGACTTAGGGGAAATTCAGGAGTCCTTCAGTAAAGAAAATAGATATCCTGTCACCGTTTCACGACGGCTTTAAGAAATCGCCTATTCATAAAGATGCTTCATCTATTTATCTAGCAGTTCTATGAAGAGAAATACGTTTGTACTATTTGAAAACAAACGTAGGCGAGCATTTTCTCATTCTTACTATATTTTCACACTATATATCTTAGGTGACACAATTGCAGTTGAGAAAAAACATGAAGGCAATAAATGAAGTTTAAAGAGAATCAATCTGTATACGCCATTTTCACTACAAAACGTGTCGAAAGAGACCATAGTTGGGCTGTGTAATGGGCGTTCCGTTATTGCTGAAACGATTCGTTTTCGTCAACACTCACACAAATCTGAAAAATACAAAACTTCTCACCGAGTCTTCTATTAGGTGATGGAACTGTACCGTCATTCGTTTATTGAGAAGCATTTTGCCCCTTGTAGTTCGTAACTTCCATATATTGGAAGAAACTTTTATTGAAACCTTGGCAGTTTTGGGCAAGAAGAAAAGAGGAATTGAATTCAGGAGAAACGCTGAGAAAAGGTGCCGATCAACTGCTCACTTCGATCCGTATTTCTGATTCATGAACTGACATTAAAGTATTGATGATGTCTCATAGCTGTTATGGCGTTCCCTCACTGCCTGCTTTCTTAGGTGATTACAACGTCGTGTCTGTATGTTTATTGCCTACTTGTCCGGCGTTTCAGCTGTGTAACAATCAGCTACGAAATCTACGTAATGTGCAGCAGACTAAGTGTCACATCGACCGACATCGAACTGCACCAGCTTCACATCAGGAGCATGTATTATATCACGAAAATCGATTGCTTTATCATATTGTTTGCATTGCATCTCTATTCAAATAAAATTTCTCTCCAGCACCCAATCGGTAGTGGATCACTAAGCGTAGACCTATGAAATCCGTCTGATACATAATGAGATCACATTGTGAAATCACATGAATGAATGAAGTTAATCACACAACTATGTACCAGAATGAAGTGAGGAACGAAAACCACAACAGGCTGTCGCAAAATTAATCTGGGCTATGATAGTATATCACAACAGAAGTATCGGAAACCGCTTAGGTGAAAAATATGCATTTCCAACAACAAAGATATGAGAAAATCTGGACCGACTAAATAATGATAATGAGAGAATAATTCAGAAGCCAGCTATTATTCAGATGATCTTGACAATATAAGTAAGTATGCTTACATTTCACAGTGACTCTCAGTGCTGATGTAGAATACGTTAAATTTTGAGGTTTTTTTCTTGGATAAAGGTTAAGAACATTTGTGAAAATATTTCATCCGTCGATTATGCTGCTTCATGCGTCTGATGGAAAAGCTCAATGAACGTACCATTAATTTTTGCACTATCTTCATTATTTTCTCAACATAACGCATAGAGTTAAATACACGCAGTGACCTTCATTATATGGTACAGTATACTTTTACACTAATGGAGAAGTGAGCAAAATTGCGCCAAATCCGCCTCAGATTATACGTCAAATGCGCCTTCCAGACGATGGCTCTCATTGAATTTTAGAGCTCTCAATGGCCAGTGGCCATGCGAATAAAGTGTTATTCTCCGTCACGCCTGTTGAGGGTTCTCGTCGCCTGTCGCGAAGGCGACGCCTATTGCATTGACGTATTTAAGGTGAAAGCCCACCATCCCATCGTTCTCGTATCATCTGGCGCAATCGAACATTTCATTCGCAACGCCTCAAGCTCTTAACCTCGAGTAGTTTCGCTCTTCTTGCATTCGATGACGAGGATTCAGACAAACGGGGAATTTGCGTCCATTCCTTTTCCTGTAGTCCTCGTGAAGGTCGAAAGTTACGAAGTGATGTTTTTTTTCGTCGTCTATTATTATTGGGGAGCACTGTGGAGCGTGAGTTGTTGGACAGCCTTGCACAGAATTCGCAGCGTGTTCCGTCAGCCGCCGCATTAAATAACAGGCGTCCTACCTGGCCCAAGATAGTTGCTTTTTATTCAAAGTGATAGCTGCAGAAAGCGGATTGTATGGGCAGCAGTGCAGTACAAACCAAGTGATACTCAAACAAATACTAGCTGTAGAAACGTATAACGTCAGAAAACAAAATACTTCCTCTGCCCAGTCGATGACATGGTGTTGCATTATAATATGCACACTTGTATGGTGCTCGCTGCAAGTGTTGCACTGAATGTTGTACCATCAGTTGTGTGGCTGCGCGATAGGTCCAGCGACATCTTCTTGTGAAAGATGGCATTTACATTAACTGGAATGTCGTAGGCTCAATTTCGTCTTAATTTCATGTCACAGAATTTCCCCGTTCGATTTTTCCGTTATCCGACTGTCAGAAATATTTCAACTCACTCCTCTTCATAGTTGAACTGTACATAAATCCGATCAGGCGAAAAATTGTTGCAGCAGAAGTAATGCCGCTCAAAATCTCAAGTTCCATTTTTTCGTTAGTTTGGAATGCGCTCACCCTCCCCCCGATATCGTTTAGGTATCGATTCCTTCAGCTTTTATTGCTGTGATTGAGTCGTTTCTATCAATACATCAGAAGTGCTCTTATCTATTGATTTACACTCTTGCGAACTTCTTGCTCATTCGTCTCCTCCTACATGGTGACCTATTTTTGTATACTTTCGCCATTTGGGATTGCTTTTTGTGCTTGTTCTTCTACTAATATCAGTTCGAACGCTCGTGCACATATTCGATCACCTGTACGATTGAGATCGTAGGGCTGATCGAATATGATAACTTTCTGGTTGCTCCACCAAGTCCTAGAAATGTTACAAACATTGGTCGTCTATAAACAGTGCATAGATGGGTTCAGTTACCATTCTAATCGGTGAAATAACAAAAGAAGGGCTCTTATTAGAAAAAGTTATGCATGAACGATTAGACGGATTTTACACCACAGAGCTACGATTAGACGTATCGCACTTTTTTGTAGGATGTTCACGGAAAGTGATCGGTGAGGTGAGAGGAACGCGAAGCATCACATACCATATGACATGCATCCTCACAGATGAGGAATTACGTTGTGTCTATGAAGAAATGAGATAAAAATTTATTTAACGTCACTTAAAATGCAGTATTCTGTCGTGTTTTTCACGGAATAGTTCTCGGTTGATTGCATCCACAAGTAACGACAACCTTAGAAATCTGAAAACTATCCTAAACTTTACTATAGGAAACAAAGAATAATCGCAAATTATGCAGAAATCGATTAAAGAAGATTCATTTCCAGGAAATCCTCGAATGAGCTTTCTATTGCGAACGAAATGTTTCGAAAGAAAAGTCTTCCTGCACTATTCAGAAGAATTTTTGCAGTGCCTACCTCGGCAATTTCATTAACGCCGACCTCTCCAAAAAGAACGAAATCGCCACAATACTGCAATGAATTCGCGAAAGCGTACTGAATCGTTAGGAATCCATTGTTTGAGCTGAAAACAATTTTCCATGAGCGATCTAACAGCGTCAATTCAAATTCGACGTTCCCGGACTCGAATGTATATTAGAAAGTAGGAGACTTACGCTATCGAATGAATGAAATCGCCGTATTTTTCGGTTTCGACGTGTTTTTCGGCAAGCAGATGAAGGATCTGCAAGCATTCTTTTATATTTCACATGCTTAAGCGATAGCGGAAGCAGCTTGTGATATAAAAGGTTCTAATTCTCATGGAGAATGCTTCATAATATGTTGTGGTTATCTAATTTGCATTACGTTCTCAAAAACGGCAAAATCTGAAATGTTGAACGTGAAAGAATTTGTTTTGTTGAGATGACTTTCGCATTTATCGGTTGATGTGTCTCTGCAAATGCAGTCATTCGGATATGCGTGAAGAATGGTGAATTCGCACTATCTCACTCTTCAATATCGAAAGCGACTTTTTTATGATGTTGAACTGAAAGAAACATACAAACATTGTGTACCTACCTGAAATTTAAGTAAGTTAAGCTGCAACATAGTTTCTGTGCAGAAAGACCGTATAGTTGTGAAAAGGCACAAATGAATTTCGCAAGAACGGCTTCATTTTAACTGCGAGTTAAAATGTTCCGTATAAAAGACCGATCTGGAGAGGGATTTAATCGTTAGAATGCATGAAAGTATGCTTTGCAGTGTGATTGCTAAGGCTCTCCTTACTTTGCCGCGAATTGCTCTATCAGTCTTTTCGTTCGCATTCTTTTCGCCGAAAGGCACTTTGGTGATCGCTTCAACGAGTACTTCATCGGGATTGCAACCAGCTGAGCGCTTATTTAGGCTTCTTCCTTCTGGAGTAGTCTGAAAATCTGCGATGATAAATGATGTTATGAAGAGGAGCGGAAATTGCGTTGAAAATATCTTACACTTTCTTCCTGTAATATGCTGAGAGTCTGCTATACTTAATGATCCCTCTTACGGATATAACATTTTCGATGATAATTGCATATTAGCAGTGCGTCCTGTTTGCTGCAATTGCCAGTTACTGTACTTCCATACACATACTTTGATAGTCGCCTCAGCAGCAAAGAAATATATTGATTGTGCCATTCGGTTCGATTATACTGCATTTTTGGTATCCCTTGTCAATTATGAGAAGTTCGAGAACTACTGCCATGGGAATCGTTGCCCTTTTCGAGTTCGATTTTCCTCATGCAAATACGCATCTTACATCTACGTTCTCCTTTACTAGCGAGTCAAAGAGGCAGTTTTAACGAGCGGTTTAATAAGGTCCGTGTAATGCAAAGAAATACCACAGGTACGTACCGGTGGGGCGGTTGACGTTTCTGGCGGGCAAGCCTGAAATTGAAATCTGATCGATATCATTCACTTCCCAACATCTAGCTCAAAAAAAAAAAATGCCATTTAGCAGATGTCTTTAGATGCATCGCTGTAGAAGTTCTGCTACTTTGAAGATCAGCCGACCGCTGACTAGCAAAGGCACAACGAAGTCGGTGATCAGGGCTTGTTCTTTTCTGTGCAATCAACAAACATTAACCCGAACTTGAACCCTTTTTTTCGTGCGGTGAAATTGCTGTGAATGGCACGAAGCAATCAACGACATTAGAGGATTTATACTCAAATAGAACCACATCTAGATATGAACATTCTCCAGCTCATATTCGTTCTTCTGATACGGTCAACTGGCAAGCATTCTACACAACGATGCTGGACATGACTTAAACACGGTGAACAGTTTCGTTGAATGCGACGTCATTGCTGAATTCACAGCTATCGAAATCTAATGTAATCAGCGTGAGATGTAAACTTACATATGATGTTGCAAGCAGAACGCATAGAATTGCACCGAAGAACATCGCCTCAAAACAAAAGCTCTGCATTAAGTCAAGTAAATTCTCTCATAGAAATTACTGCATCGTGCAGAGAATTCAATTAAACGTTGTCAGTTTCTTTCTACGAAGTTGCCTTGGGAAATATAGAGCGCGATCGTGTTTTTGTAAGTATGTACGAGCATATTTTCTGCTTCGTAGTTTTGACTTTGAAGAGAGTGAAGCATGAAGCAAGGAGCCGTTATTTGCTTGATCCGCAACAACAAAGGGTCTTTCTTGCTTTTTTACCTCAACATCAATCTAATGCTATGGAAATCACAGACACTTATTCATAAGCCTTAAATATGCATGCGTAAACTGGTGCAACTGTTTTTATTTCATTATGCAATTGAACGTTCTCGAGGTCAAAATTTGTGCTATTGTTGCAGGCGCTGTAAATTCCGGTGAAATACGCACGAATCTGCCGGAAGTTTCACCGTTCGTGGGCAATTTATAAGCGCCGTTTGTCCTAAGAAAGAGATGACTGATGTGCCTACATGTCATGTCGTCTCCTCTCGCACTACTTTCTGCTTGTGCATCCACCAAAGAGAGTTGTTTCAAGCTATTTCGCAGATTATTTGCGCTCGTCAAAGAACGTTAGTAATTCAACAGAATCAATGCAACTAGATAACATGACCATACACGATATGAGATGAGAAATGAGAATGAAAACGGGGGAGCATCTTCCTGCTGATCGCTGATATGACATGAGGATGTATGTGTTTCAAAACGGTGACATTCGGACATTCTTATTTCGCTTTTATACTCAGCTATGAATGGTGGGGAAAAAGTTCTCTGTTTTCCAAGCCTGGAAAGAAAACGTTTCTTTCAGTTTTTGTCCAAAAAAACGATAAATGAGACGTATATGGATTCGAGAAATAAAGTGTATTTTATTGCTAATAAATGAAGGCATTTGAATGTAAAGCAAATTCTGCATGGTTTCCGCACCAATATAGTCAGTGTACTTAACGAAATTTGCTCTTCTAAAAAAACTATTTCGTTCTTTTTGCGACGTTTTTCCCATCATCTTTGAGGATACCCTACGGACCATTCCGATATTTCCGCTCCACAAACTCATCATTGCGAAGCATTTCATCGAAACACTATGTCAACTCTTTTATGGATGCAATGTTTGCCCATAACACTTCGTGCATCGCTCGGATCATCCATGAAGTATGATATTCTGAGGCATTTGATTCAGTGCGACGTTCTGAGAGCACTGCTTTTCATCCGACTTTTGAAGCATTTACCAGCAAACCTGTTCAGCTTGTACGAAGTGCTCGAGGATGATCCGAAAATTTGCCCACCCAATGATTGAGGTTTTTCCTTTATACTTGGGCTATATTTTTCGAATGTCAAGGTTACGAGGACTGAAGCACAGCAGTGATTAGTAGATGAACTGTGTAGGTTATCTTTATCAGCATTATTTGCGGATGCATCCTTTCCATTGAGACTTCTTTTTGCATGTTTGATTAGCAAACCAAGATGCGCTGTGCAGTCTCTTTAATCATATAATATCCAGTAGTTTTGGCTTTATAGTCTTGAAGATAACTGTTTAGATTCCATTCAGCTTGAGAGTAGATTTCATAAATTTATTGTGAGCATTAAAATGCTTGAGGTAATCGCTTTATGTGTTATTCCTCATCGACGGTCGATGAAAATCGAACCGTTTGAAGTGTGCGCAAAATCTCGCCACATTTGAATGTCTATAGGTCCTTAATTGATCATCCGTTTGAAACTGATAGAATGCATATGTCGTCGACGTGATTACATCAAAGTGGAAACAGGACACATATCCATTGATGATGATAGTGTCCAGAGGATGAGGTAGACGATGCTCACCAGTTGAAATAATTTCCATAATTGCCGAACTGCACATTTGATAAACTCTCTGAGACAGCATTGATGGACAGGCCGTTAAGGTGATTCGATTACATACCAGGAACCATTGACTTGATGACTGTAAGAAGGAGATGTATTTTCTTATCTTAAATCGAAATCATCGGCCAAGAAAAAGTTAGAGGCTATCTCATTAGGGAACTTGTAACATCACCTACATTTAATGTGCGTATAAATGAGTTCTCCAGCAGCACTCAAAGTCATCGCATAATAAACAGCACCGAGTGGAATTTTCAGCGGTGAAGTAAACGGTCAGTTAGCAAAGAATCAGCTGCGATGGCGTTGAACGAGCGGACTTACTGCGCTGGATTATACCGAAAGCGATACAAGATTCCGTCGTTCGCAATAATTTTTAGATCCTTGCAAATTGCCGGTGTTAAACTTACTGGTCAATAATTTGAAGTAGGGATAAGAAAGACATTTTTTGTAGGGCTCTTGAAGAGGACGATACCTACAAAGACGAAATTGGAGGTGAAAGACTTTCTTTCGGAGAGTGTGTTTAAACGGACTGGAGTCGCAACTGCACCGCGTTTAACAAGAAATGAGACCAAATTGAGTATCGAATAAATCCTTAAAATTTACTGCTTCATTCTACTATGACCCTGAATGAGCTTCTAACGAAAACGTCTGTTCTCACTCAGTTGATATCAGCTGGATGTCCATCACCTGAATTAAAAGCGAAGTTCACGAACATTTTGATGCACCGAACACTTCACTACTGCATATAAACCACTCTGGTATAACGTTAACGTCGTCCTCCTCCGCTCATATCTGATTCCTCCTTGGCACATTTCTGGATGAGGTTGATGTTATCAAAGAGGTTTTTTTGCTGAATCATTATGTGCTTTTCAAGCGGTGTTTAGAAATCTGCGGCGAAGAGCGAGAACACTTCTTTAGCTCCGAATCTTTGACACTTAACTCAAAAATGTTTTGATGATTACGACACGTTTACTGCAGTCATACATGGACGGATCACATTCATTTCTGCAGTGAAGCGGTTGTCTACCTGGATTTACCACTAGCTACCAATGGACCTCGATTATAACTGCTAAAATTGATCACTTGGCACGGAAGGCCACTTCTTGCTCAACAGCATGACATCAACATCTATTTGTTGACACCAGCTGAAAACTTTCGTCTTGATGAAGGTGACGGTAGGGAAAGGAACATTCCGTCCGCCCGCAATGGGTCTCAATAAAAAGCACTTAGCTGCGTTCTTTGCAACTTTTGATACATTCCGAGCAGAAATGGTCTCTGAGAACAATGAATATGGGACTTCACATAAATTCCTCATCGAACCAACCCATAGAAGCATTGACATCTCTCGTACGATTTCAGCTCATTAGCAGAAAAGTGTCGATGGGTTGCAAATACGATTGCTTGAATTCATTGATTTTGTATGCTATCACATAAAGTCAATGAACTCAAGCAATCTGATTTGATCATTTATCACCATGATCTGATTAGATCAGCAAATGAGGTAATCTCTCCACACCTAACAATACCCTCGCAACTGCTGCGACACATACCCACTCTCGTAAGCAGCGACCAGTTACTCCGACTGTAGCTGATTACCGTCTACGATGATTGCTAGAACAACCTACACCTTAAACTTGCAACTGAAATTATGCAGTAGAAAGTAACCCACCTTCGACTCATGTGATGATCCCTGGGACAATCGCCCTACCATTCCCACAACCACATTTCAGTGCAATTTCAGATCCATACAGTTTCAAGCGAAATAAAGCAACTCGAAAGGATGCATAGAAATAACAATGCCCTTGGCATCATACCAGCATGAAGATGACATAGCGCTACTTATCACCTCACATATCGCCAAATAAAATCCTCAAATTTGCCGGAAAATGTTTTTCTCACATTTGTCTGTCAAACATGCTTTAGTGGTAATCGGGTGGACTTGTCTCGATTTCAAGGTTCTTCTCTGTTTGAACCATACTTCGTATATTCGTGCGTATCATGACCGGAAACCACCTCCGAAATTCCAAAAACCTTAAACGATATCATAAATGAATTCTTATATGCGCGAATCAGCACTTAAACAATTACTTCCCGTGAATAGTTGCGTTCTATAAGTTGTTGAACTAGTCCACATTAACCGTTGTGACTCTTCACCCCTACAAGCTGTACACTATCGTGCCCATACAGCGTTCTCTGCTGTACTGCGTGTATCCCACCAATCGTCTTCGTCGATGTTAATCTGAGTGACAGCGTCATATATCAGTGAAGTTAAGTAAGTTTCTAATGATTATTCGAGGCATTGCTTCCGCTACAACAAACCACACAATTTCATATGACCTCTCGCAAAACCTCTAATAAACAGTGAAGCATTGACGACGACACCCAACAAAGCGGACGGGCCAAAAACGCTGAATAAAGCGATACAGCAGAGGTGATCAATAGGAACGCACATCGTGAGAACATCAAATCACAATAAGGGACTCCCCTCTCCCAGCATCGAACATCACACACTGCGCCAGTTGTCCATATACATGTCCTGTGCAAAATGACCTCGGGGAGAATGTTTCCAACGAAACTTATGACACTACCTTGTGCGCAGTGAACTATCTTACGGTCTGATACAACATCAAGAAAATATGCACACTCCAGTCAAAGGAGAATAGCCGTCTCCTTCAAAGTTCCTCCCCCTCCCTCTCCTCAAAGAACTTCCAAGTCTTTTTCAAAACTGCCGAGAAACTTCTCGCTTTACCGTTATATTTCCAGATTAACTATCATCCAGATGATTACCATTAAACTACCATTGAAACACCAAATCATTGGGAAATAAAGCCCACATATCGAGATGCCTCAGATCAGAATTTTCACATGGATATCGTTAAAAAAAAGAATGATTTCATGCAAACACTGTGAACATTCTCAACATGACAGTAGCGCGTAGATGGAAAAATCTGAATAGTCGACCGCCAGGTATGAACAATACATTTCTACACTCATAAAACGTCGCAACTTAACAAATTCTTTCAAACTAGCAACAATAGGGTTTAAAGGACCGAGCTATAAGTTATTTAAAAGCAACACGTTCCACAGTAGATTCCATAGACCAACAAAAATGTATTCCACCACCTCCAATAAAATCGTCCCTTACAACCCCCCACTAATCTTCCTTTTAGTGGCCATAACATTTCTCCCGTCTTCTCACCATCAAGCACGAAGGAATGAATCTGGGAAGCATACTACTTCACATGCCCATCACTGCAGTAATAAATACACACTGCAATCGGTAGTCTCATGAAAGGAACATCCACTCCAAACTAAAAAAAGAGAACTACCCAGTCAAGCAACTATACTGCTTAACTCTACCTAAGTGAAGGGCTAGTAAACTCTTTAATATGCCGCTTTCCGCTAAACCTTCAATTCAAACACAACACAACATAAAAAAACTCACTGACAGATTTCATCAAGCAGTCGGGCAAATCAATAAGAATAATCAATCATAATATCCAACTATTTCAATGCAAACAACATACTTCTACCGAGCTGCTAAATATACTTTCCAACTGCGCTATAAAGTCTCCGATTATATGCTAGAATAGCATCTGCAAATATATGCTGCCTGAATTATCGATCACAAAACGGTTTTCCACACTTCCCGTTGCATTTTGAGGGAGACGAGCAGCCAATATGAATGATATGAGAGACGAAATGATCACGTCATCACCAACGAAGTGATCATATCATCCATCATCTTTGCCTGGAGGGACAGGATAATTACCATTTATCCACATCCTCGACATCTTATATTCCCCATCTATCAGAAAATACAAACGAAAACACAACTATTTCCACATTATTTATGCTCAAAAGTACTGGCTTATACACATATTTTGCAGTCCTTAACACGCCATTATTGCATATTACGATCATAAAGCCTGCTTAAATCGATCAGCTGCACACGTACTTCGGCCAGATATGTTCACATAATGTGTAAGAGCGTTTACGTGAAAGGAAGAAACCTGTCTCGTTGGCATCCGTATGAGTGAGCGCTGAGGTGAATCGCCTTCGAAGTAATCACGCTGCCTGGAATAACACAAATCCAGAAAAGTGCTGTCCAAGTGATTTCAAAGTCATCATTAACACTCCGCTACAAAACGCAATATACCTGCGATGGCAATACATCATTCCCTCACGAAATTCTGGCGACTGCTGTGCTCTCCCCCTCCCACCCTTCCTCACCCTATTCTGTCGCCTTTCCTCATTAGTGAAGGTGAAAGTGCTCTCATTTCGACAAGCCAATAAATCACTCATCCGATTATGGCTGTGTATATGCCCTAATATGAACAACAGCTCACCCCTCCCCATCAGCTGGTAAAATACCTGGCGCATACATAAAATACCCCAAGTATTTTCCAATAAAACGTAGGCCGATGAGAAAATTTGTAATCAAAGCAAGAAAAGATAACAAAGGAGAGAAAAAAACATTTTTCAGCATTCATAGACCTCCGTGCACTAAAAATCAGCATATCAAACGTTCGAAGAATCAAAAGGTGCTGAAAAGAAATAAACGGCCTTTTTGCATGTTGCTATTTCTTTGACGGAAATATATTACTCGGTCAATTTCATTAAGGATTAGTTTCGTTTAATACTACGAATTAGTGAAAGAAATTATTTCTGCGGCTTCCGGATGCGGCAAGCTCGCTAGATGGGATTCGGTTTGGGGCGTTCAAATTTGTTTCCTTTCGTTGCACGATATATCGCTGGTCAGATATAGTTCCTTGAAGCTTGCCTATAAGTTCCAAGAAATCAGGAAGCGAAATTCTTGTGATTCAAGAAAAGAGGGGATAAGCTCGCCTATAGCCTGCATAAGCTTTAATATGCTTATAGCGGGTTTCGGCAATGAAAAAAAGATGATGGGCAACTTAAAGCTGAAAGTGATTTCAGATGTTCTATGGTTTGAAGTGATAGCTGGGCAGCGCTCAGAAACCCAACGAGGATCATCCTCTTCCTGCAAGCCAGCGAGACAGTGAGCAGCAACATCCTGCTTCAGCCGTCTCATGCATTACTATTTTCCCCTCTCATTTAATTGATGTTTGTTTCGCTGGTAAGTATAAAAGCGACGGATGCCTTTTTTATATGAATTCTGCTCATTCTAAATGAACTTCCTGGTGAAGCATCTATAATTCACTCTTTTGAAAAGAAGGAGATTTACTCAACTTCATATCTATATGAACATACGTTTGCCATCAAAAATTCTCAACAAATGAGGTAGCACATAACTTTATTATTTCCTCGACAGCAACGAAAACAGGAACGATTAGAATAAAAGCCCGAAAATTCACTCCAAAATCTCCTGTTCCTAGCGTATAACCAAAGCAAAACTGACAGATAAACGAGGCGGACGGAATTCTTCTTTTCCCAAAAAAGCGTTCTTTTAAGTTAGCATAAAAAGTTTCGAGAAGAACCTTCTTGTGAAATCCAACGATTACGTCCTTCGACGTGACCAGTCCTTTGGTTGAAAGTTCAACCTAGATGGGTCGATGCGGAGTTGTCGTTTCTCACGATGTCGTCTTTGATGTGCATCGAGCAATTCATTGCTCAGCACAATGACATATTGCCCTTTGTAATATTTGTATAAGTTCAAATGCTGCAAAATGTAACACTGCTTAATCTCATTAATCCTTTTTTAACATCCTGAACCAGTCGTTCATTATATTCAAGACATCTTCAGTACACCCGACCCTTGAACAACGTGGGCTGAAAGTAAAGGAGTTACTAGTGCTGGTGCCCCCTCCTCCTACCGTAGAGGATTTCGTTGCGCACCGTTAGCGAAGTTTTTTGCGCCCTGCTGGGAATCGCTGCACCAGCTTGTGTTATTTTCGGGAAACAGCCCTGAAGACGCTTCCAACAGAATCGCAGCAGCCGCTAACGTCCGTTAAATATCCCTCTTCCGGTGATCACAGTAACGGGGAACTGACTTTTCGAACTAATAAATCTGGGCATCGTCTCGTAAACCTGCGGAAAACGTTATGCCCTTATTAGGGCAGCAAATTCGTCGTACTCATTGACGGATCTTAGTCAAAACAGCTGAGAGCCTTTATAGTGGCAGTCAACGAATCGCCGTGCCATGCGGATATACCCGTGAAAGCGTAATTTTCGGCGCAACATCCAATGACAGGAATGCGTCGATCCGACCCATGTCGCTATTATTGAGTGCATGTTTGCCACTGTTATTGTTAACAAGTCGTGCTTTCAATACGTCACGGTGTAGCATATGCACAGCAAGTGCAAGGCACTTCTAAACGCCTAGTCAAGACTAGAAAGTCAGGAACGCTTGATATAACCTCCTTGGAATGAGCTGACTGCTAACTTGAAGTGTCGAAATGATGTCTTCTTTGCGTATACTCGTCTCTTCACTGAGATCGTTCACCGATACACACAACTGCTCGCCGGGTTCACATTTTTCGCGACGTTTTATTAATTTCTCGATTATGGTTTGCGACCAGAAACTTCGATAAGATAACTAAATGGATATTATTGCTGCCAAAAATAAAGAAAAATATCTGTAAACAGTTCAGATTAAGTGGTTTCCATAAATCTACCTTGAAAGAACATATCCATCTTAAAATCGAGACAGTGAACATCGGATGGAAACCAAAATTCCGTCCGCGCTCAGCAACATTATAGCTCAATCGCCCGATAACGAAATTCGGCTTTTGAGGCGGACTCCGGTCAATAGAAATTCCGACCGCTTCCCAGCACTACTCATATCAGAAAAAAATTTCTAGCATCCGCTGGCGTTCAGCTTGCGCCATCCTAAGAATAGAAAGCTAAACGTGAAATCATCGTATAACTATAAATTAGAACGCCATTATGAACTGTTAATCGCGGTCCCACAAAACATTACATGCCAGTAAACTAGCACCTCCGCGTACTAGCACTAGCACATCTCCCAGAAATGTCTATTGTCATCCTCCTCGCCCCTTCCCCTCCCTCTTACAGTACTCAAGAAAAATCAGTCAATTCTCCTCTGCAGCACACCAGGGGATTTTCAACGAATAGAACAATGCGGCCACTTGGTATATCCTTTGCGGATAAAACAGAGATAAAAAAGCGTTGAACAAATCTGTTGAAACTTATGAAATTCCCTTCCTACCGGCGAGGAAAAACGGAAAGAATTCTTCCACTTAAAAGTTTCCTCTCCACTCTTTCCTCATAATAGCTGGAATCAAAAAATGACCGGATGCAGATGCAAGCTGATGTAATCCCCTACATCAGCAATTATAACCGCAAAATAATCGAATGATAAACGATAAAATGATAGTAATATACAAATCCCAAATCCGAGAGTGGTTTTTCCGGTGAGCCCGTTTTTCCCTCACATTTCGACAATTCGTAACTGAACTCAATCAATAATCTTCCATATCCCTTCTTCTGATATGGTGGTAAAACCAATATACACGCGACGTTGTATTCTTCGGCCGATTCCTTCTCCTAAAACTTGACGAATATAATAACCACCTTATATTATATAGGTGTAAAAAAGGTTGATCTAAATATATGACACAAATACAAATATGCAAAGAAAAATATAAAAGCTTATGCAACGAACCTACCACGCGACTTTATAAAACCAATTCAATGATAAAAAGCAAAACAGACTTACCTTCGAGAAATAGCCAACAATATGGAAACCTCGATCATCCTGTTCGGTCATCACATAAAAAAGGAATGGATCCGTATCATAATAGAGCGTCTTATGATCAAGAAATAGCTTCGCCAATAAGCATAAGTTCTGCGCATATATCTGAACATTTTTCGCTCATATCACTTCTCAACAATAACTGAATATAACCTAACTGATTACCCTTAGAATGCGATATCCTCAACTCTCATTTGCATAGATTAATAAAAATTGCTGAAGCATAGAAAAACATATGGCACATCAAAAATAGGGCGGAAAATTCGACTTAGTTATGAATGACAAGGCGGGCAGAAGAGCTGAAATATTTTTAAGGGGCAGTTTCTGGGAATTCATCTCTTGAAAAACGTACATCTCCCGCTAGATGGCTTTTCCGTTCAGTATGACAACAGTTGCCATTAGCCTTCCTTCTCAACTTTGTTGAATCTCAAAAAAGGAACACAAATCCGACCATCCCTTTAGCACTGAAACAAACAATCACGAAAGATACGACTCCACAAGATGTAATAATGAAAGATACTTTATTTTTGCGTCCATCGATTTCGAAGAACGACAACGAATCCGATCTGTAAATTTCGTTGCCTGGCGGGTGTTTCAAATGGCATTTCTTCTGAAACACCGATGGAATGAGTCTTTCAGGCAATGGTATGAGTGATGCATCCCGCCAATGAGTTAAGACAAAACTGAATAAGGAATTAAAAGATAAGGTACAAAGGATATGACCACATCATACCACATATCACAAAAAGTAGACACAACTACTACAAACAACTCTACGACGTTCTGAAAGTTTCACCTCTTTAACTATCGGGACCTAATTTACTTGGAAACGATGCTCTAGTCACGATGATGAAAAGGGAACATGAATTAATAGTCGGTGATCTCGACGTTATATTACCAGAAGGGAACTGCCGTATTTGAGAGTAATCAGTTGTATAAGTAAATAATTATTAACAACATTGTGTCGTTCAATTAAATTTAAGTTTAATAAACGGGTATAGTTGAGACAATCAGGAAAAGTTTCAGATCCGTGACGATCGCACAATGACTATTCTTCATCTGCCGCTTTCACGAAATCACTCAACAATTCAACCCGTTCAGCTTTTCATCTGCATATGGGCAGTTATGCAATGAACCGCAAATAAAACAGAAAAAAGGAATCCGCTTCGAAGCAACGATGTTATCTGAGTAAATAAACACCGAAACCAGAAATTTATATGAAGCGAGAGAGATATTTTTTGAGAAAAATATAGATAATCGCTTCGCGATCTCATTGAAATCCCTCACGAACTGAACGTTGAGGTTAACCAAATGATTGCAAATTAATCCAAGAAAACCCACTGATTACATGATGAACCTAAACAATACGAAAAAAAATTTATCATGAGCAACGCTCTTAATACCTACCATATGTCTTCGGAGACAAGTTATACTCTTGAGGAATTTAAGGCAAAATTCGCAAAGATAAATACAAGGAAGTGAAGTGAGTTCCTGTGGATATGGTGAGAAATACCACGGTTGCATACGATACCTGCCCAATTCGATCATCTCGATATTACGTATCCTCGTTAACGCGTCTTCACTATGACCCACCATTGACATTGAACCCCTCTGACTAGGAGCTGCAAACTATGACCTACATTATGGAACACAATGGCTCAACAGGAAATGACCTGAGGTGGAAAGATTATTGCAACGCTACATCGCAACTCTTACTAGTAGAGCAACCAAATCCAGACGTATAAATAGAGTACTCTTGTCCGTCGAAATAATTGTTCAAACAACAATACTGAAGTTTTCTATCATCGATACGTTTGCCGCTTGACAAGCCCCAATTGCTATTCATATGCAATCCTATTTCCACAGTGCATCGCCTTGCACATATCGCTTTCCCCTCAACAGCACTGACTTTGAACAAATCAAATGCAAATAAAGTACAAAAGCAGACGGCTACACACTTCGTAAAAAACAACGACGAAAGAATAAACTTTCAACCACTGATTCCAAGCTTTGCATGGAGCAGAATGCAAAGAACATAATTTCATGCAAAGAAGCAGAATGCTCCGGTTTTTTCAGTTCCCCATGCAGCAATTGGTCTCGATCTATTCCGTTAGCAGAGATCGTAAAGACCTCGTAAAAGAATTCTTTCATTTCAACTGTGAACTGCTTCAGAACTTTATTGGAAAAACAAATGAAAATTTTAGTTGGCGAGGCGAAATATCTTTTACAAGAACACCGGATCATTGCGTCTTAAAATCAGCTTCGAAGAAGAACACTTCTGGCCTGCATGAAGCACCTTCGTTTAGAGCAATAACGAGTAGCCAAAGAAAAAGAACCTTTAAGGTCCGGCGCAACAGAAAGAGGTGATGAAGCACGCATATTCGGCTCTTCAATCTTGAGCGATTCCATCACATCTACCGTCTGTTTCCTTTTCCGACTTGCTCCCTTTTTTGTTGGCTGATCTCGTTCAACCGATGACGCACGAGAGCTTAAAACGTGAAATGAAAAACACGAGTTCATCAACATTAAAACTTGCTAACTCATTGCGTCTCTTCGAAACTATAGATCACTTTCCACATAATGAAGATTTCCCTTCCAAAATACGTCTTCTTCCTAAAAATCACTGCGCATAACAGCATCAAAGCATATCCACAATGAAAGAGTATGTGGAAATTTTACGGAGAGCAATCAATATTTAGGAGTCCTTCGGCCTAGACCACGTAGCTACAAGAACTGCAAACTTGTCAAATCAGATGATCAATGAAACTGATCACCGATATATTTCGAAGTGCATAAAGCGAAGATGTTCGCTCAACAAATCTGAGACTAAAAAATTTCGAGCTTTGCATCAAAATGTGAGATTATATCAGACGCAAGCGAAAATGATCATGATGAATTGATCTTCGTCATCATCGTTCATTATGCGGTGTTATTTCCGTCGAGAAAAATTGTTGACGCCCTCAGAAACTTCGCTATTTCATTTCCTCTCTCAATTTCCCGGCCATCTGTCATTGCGATGGACACTCAGTAATCAGAGCCAAAAGGATCTAACACACTGGGAAAAGAATAACTGATATATATATCGTTAGCTAGTGCTCCCCATATGAATGAACCACAATAATGCTCACCTTGATGCAGTTTCCGCTTGTGTTTTTTGGATTTTTCCTCCCTTTTGTGGGAAGCGTACACTACTTAAATCCAACGCCGATTCTTCCACCCACTCATCCAAACGCCGATTACAATCCAAATAGTGAACGTAGAATCTGTATTTACGTTCCGCCGTCATACGAATTGAGAGAATTTCTGCTTCACCTTAAGTTATTCCATCATTTCAGGTATCGCCACCTTTACTATCTTCTGGAGACAATGGCAGAGAACGCTATGTGTCAACTCGGATTACAAGACTATCAAATTACGACCGATCAACTTCCCACAAATTCTTAATGACTTGATCGAAATATCTTTAAGTTCCCCAACACCAATTTACAAACGGAGCTCTCAACTCTATTATGAGACGATGCAGGTTCGAGTGGTTGGCTCTCTTCAAATCTAGCAAAACAAAAGATGACATATACCAGTGGGTGTCATCGAATTCCCCACATTTCATAAATGAGCGGTATGCTCTTCCCAGAGGGGAAGCTAACACAAACATAAACCTCTTCGCGAGGGGACTTCTGGTTACCAATTACGATCAACGGGGACTAAATTTGGCGATTTCTCCCTTTAGGATAACATTCAAAAAAGTTTCATAAGGGGAATGGTCATAGTCATTGACTGTGGCCATTTCCCTTTATGTAACTTGGGCGACTTATAAGTTTAGTAGAACTCTGATTCACTTCGTGCTTCCCGTTGAGCAAAAATCGGTCATAAATCAAGTTCACTCCCCCCTTTCCCTCGCGCTCCCTCCTCTTCGTTATAAACAGAAATCACTTCGTACCCCAAAAATTTTAGGGCTTTTTTCGAACAAAACGAAAGAGTGGAAACACTTTTCATGCAAATATACGGATATTTGAGTAAACGTACGAAATTCCTCGGCTCCACTCATTCGCACCCCTAATCGGGCGCCATCGACGAGGCTTTCCACTGACCAATTCTCGCCGTTGTCCATCACCTGAGATATAATCCTCTATAAACAACGATTACGCAACAGCTGGATACGCCATGGATGAATAAGCAATCATATGCGCCCATGATAAGCACTAATTCATTGGTAATCAATAAACATCTCATTAAAGCGAGATTCCACCGTCTCCCCGCGGTGAGGGACAGGCAACGAGTTCTGCGGAGCCATACCGGCGGAACGTTATGCTCCGTCAGCTCCTACCATGCTACAAATGCTCCCGGTGGGTCAAGGACTGATGGCTGCTTGTCCGATCCTCAGTGATCATCCCGGGTAGTATGGAAACGCAAATCGCCGCTCTTGACGACAAAACGGCGAGTAATCCGAACGAACGTCTCCGATCCGACCCTTCGCGAAGGGACGAATCGCCAGGTGAATCACATGAAACGACTAGTTGTCAATCATAGCATATATGCTCAAACCTTCAAACGATTCGAAAAAAGGTTGAAGGGATGGCGCATGGAATGAGAGGAGGAAAAGCGAAGCTCCACACAGTGTACCTATCAAAATTCAACTCAAAGTGTTCAAGTTCCCTTCATTGATTTGTATTTCAGCTCAAAATTTCGCACCACTAAATGAAGCTCATAAGATGGGATTATCCTTATGTACACGCCCAGGGATCCATAAACATCCGCACTTTTCCAGAACGTATATACCTGTGGGACAGGAGGAGAAAAACGGGCAAAGGGCCTATAGAATTCACAAATTACAAAACGGATGCGCCCTAAAAGACAAATTTCCGCTCGATTCCACAGCATATATCCTGGACGTTCGCAGAATTCACGACAGATGCTTATTCGAGAAAGCTGAGATCACGAAGCTGGTGGATTTCATATCGGATGCAAGAATCACCGGTGTAAAACTAAGAAAAGAGCTCATATCTATAGAAAGTTGGCGAAATTGCACGCCTTCAACGAGAAATACAAATCCCTATGAATATATATTCTTGACCCGAAAAATGCCTTTGTTATTAAGCGTTTTCCGTATATTTTATATATTGAACTGGAGAAGTGCATAAACGTCACAGATGAGGCCGATTTATGGTAAATAAGCGATCTTTGTCGCAATCAACGAACCTATCCGAGAAATGTATCCACATAGTGAGGAATAGAAAGCACTGAGAGACAAATTCCCATCAAAAACCTCAAATCTTCCAATCGAAATATTGCATACAGCTTCGTCGAGAATTTCATATGACAAACCATATCATTTTATGCAAATAAACCTTTAAAGATACACAAAAACGCTATGAGGAGGTTGCCTGGGTGGAAGGAGGGTTTCTGACGATCCCGCAAGTTCACATCCGGTCTGCTGATCACTTCTTACCTGTCCGAAGCTCGATGAATCTCAGGTAAACTTGGGCTAATCGGACTCTGTTACGGGTAAGACTGCATTAATCCACAGTCTATACACAAAAAGTGTGACTATTCTCTTCGCTTATAAACCTTTGGTCAGAAACGTGACGTTTTAAGCAGAGATAAAGAACATCATTAGCGAGAGTTCTGCATTCCACAAGAGGTAACACCCGCTCACCCCCTTCCCTTCATCGCTGATACGGAGATAACTCAGAATTTATATCTCATCACCATGTAGGTGAGCGAAGGTCCCTTCACTCATGTTAAAGCTCCAAAAGAGCTTCCAAAGCCGACGATACTAAAACGAGCGGAAGGATGTATCCTGAAGGACGATAGTTACTTTCTTTCTCTTCTGCAATTGCATTCCTTTTCTCTAAGCGTTGCCGACGTCTATAGGTGAAAATCTCGCTGCGAATGCACGAATGGAACATTTGAATGCCTTAGCTATCTTAACTTGTTCCCCCACACACATTAGATGAACCACTAGCAACCGTTTTGCGCAACGAATCCTTAACCTCAGGAGCTCGGCGTCTTCCCCATCGAAATGTTACCCACTTCAGGTATCACATAACCCTCATAGCGTTTAAATCGGCATCCCGTGCACCTCTCGACTCTCCACAGATCATCGTTCGAAACTTCTGCCCCGCTCGGGTAACTTCAGTTCTCACTCAGCACCTAGAGGCAGATAACGAAATTTCATCGAAAGCGAGAAGACGTTCTCTCTGCGGAGGACACAATTTCAGACGATATGTAGGCGTTGTTCGCCGGAAGCAGATATCAACGAGCTCAACTCAACAACGTTTCAACAACAAAGAAAACTTTATTGATAAGTTTCACCGAAAAACAAAGACTCCAATGGAAATTGGTGTGTAGTGAAGAAGTGGGGAGAGGGAGGGAATGAGAGAGGAAGAAAGGAGAAAGAGAGAGAGAGCATGACATCGGAAGCAGGATGTGATGAATCGTTCGGAATCGCTCATAAACCCTACTAATGGATAGAAAATAAAGCGAAAATATGCAACAAGCGTTTAATAATCGACGAACGGAGAATTCAGCTTTTACCTTCTCAATCGTAGAGCCGCTATACTTCACCAGGAATAGGATTCCACAAACATAAGGAATTGCTAGAAAAATAAACGAGCTTAGGAATTTTGCATCGATGCGTACCTCATTAATAAGTGGCTTGTCTTAGTGATCCAGCAAACGATGAAATTTGATCCTGAACGATCACCCACGTTGATCATTGCTCGATCGGCTCATTTCGAAATCACTAACCAAAATGCAAAGACACTCTCTATAAAGATGACTGAAACTGTTAGCACAATTTGTGCTTATATGGATCAAAGTGGGGTCAATCCGAGAATTGCAATGCATTTCAGCTAACACCGTCTCTCAGAGCCCAACTGATGATAGCTGATAACTCAACTCACATGAGGATTTCCCTCAACGAGAACCGACAAATGTAATCGCTTCTCTCGAAAACACAAGCAAGCACATGATCACGTGAAATGAGCGAAGAATTCTCAGTAGTGCCGCGATGAAATTAAATACACAACACTACATCCTAACAAATAACAACGAGAAAGAGAAAGGAACGAGCCGAATGTGGATATACGGAGATAATCAAACAAGCAACTCACTACTACATTTATTGAGAACTAAAAGACCGATAGAGATGACATAATTCGATACCGAACACGATGTAAGAAGCTATCACTCGTATAAGAAATAAAGAATATTAGATCAACGGAAAGGGGAGCGATTGTTTTTTAAATGCCATAGGCGAGAGAGATAATGTGATCCGCTGAAGATGGAGGAGGTATTATCGGTGGGAAATCAACTTAAAACAACAACAACCAAAGCTGCCTTCACTCGCACTATAGCATACCCATAGAAATGAATAAATATAGGGAGCAAGAACCTCGCAAATCAACTATTTTTCAAATATTCTCTATTTCCAAGTCAAGAAATTACCACTAGAAGTCGCACTAATATTTATGAAAAGACATGGTGGGATTGTTGAGGAAGTAGAAGAAATCAAGAGAGGAAAAGACAGAAATCCCTGCAAAAAGAAGAAAATATGCACTAATCGAGAGTGGATTAGAAATAATAATTGAGATGCGATGAAGGCAAGCTGAGGGTATGGGAGACGAGGAATGGGATCGAAGAAAAAAGGTGAACTTAAAAATGATGGAACTTTCGAGAGGACAGGTAAGCACACTAGACAATGTGCATTCCTCCTTCGAAACGAGGTCCGCCCGAAAACAGATCTATAAAAAAAAGATAAACGCCGCAGGTCGATGCCACTCTTCACACAACAGTCGGTTCTCTCTTTAAAAATCAGTGAGAATCTCATAAACGAGGCAATTGTAAGCAGGATGAATGCCTCATTTCCAGTATAGGTGGCTATAACGTGTTCTAAGTAGGTGAGCGGAGACTAGCAAATCAAATCGACGAACAGTAGCCGAGAAATGGTCACGAAGCGGCTAGTCGTCATCTCTCATCCATGTCTTTATTTTCACGCAACAATTTCCTAAAATCCAGAAAAGGTGAGCATTTTCCTCAAGTTAATCCCATCAAACAATGATGCTTACGGAATGGCCGTTTGTTAAAAGATCTACTGCTTCACAAAGTATATTTTATAAACTTAATATCATCCTCACTGCTCCCTCATTAAGTATATCGCCGAAAATCTCGAAATTTTCACCCAGAAACCTAAATATTAGTTTGAATATAATTTAGCGGAAGCAGCAAAATCAAAGAAAAGCGCTCAACAGTCCGGCAAATGAACAACGGGTGAGTTAAGACATTCGAAATTCTGACAAGAAGGGCTGGATGGACAACGTGGAAAACATAAGGGAATAAAGCGCAAGGGATAACATTCCTTCAGCGCTGATGTCGGCTTTAAGCGGGGGTAGTAGCCTCACTCTTCGTAGCCGTATGTTCGCCACCACCTTCAGCATTCTTCGCGGCGGTCATCTTATCCATTAACTCGCCGAGTACATCACGAAACGCGCCCCACGAACTCTGTGGTACAGCAATCGATGAACGGTGACCCGAAATTTGCTTAACCTGCAAGTATAATCATTAACCAACGACCGTCTAACACTCATGATCTTTCTAAACATAGAACACAATCCAACCCGCATCAACAAAAGTTAATGCACCTCCCATCCCCCTCTCTCTGCGCTGATAGTCTAAGGCATCGAAAGATGGCAGCTAGAGGAACGTTAACATATATAAACCACTATTTGTTAGACATCGCTTCATCAGACAGTCAGGCGAAGAAGCCGGGTACAAACAACACGCTCTAGAAATCCACCAACTTGGTCACATAACCCTGATAACTGATGCCTTTGCAATCTCTCCTGCTTTTTCTTCGTTCACCTAGCCTCCTGACTAAAAGTGCAGTCCGACGGATTGTTTCATCGGCAAAAATGGATACCACATTTTATCTTTCATACAATAATGTGACTGCCAATATTTCTTTAATTCTTCCTAGACGAAACAACTGAAGCAAAATCAATTCAATCACATTTAACATACATTTTCTCCTCCGAAACAAGCGATAAACGCAGCATCGAAGAGTGGACTTCTGATTCTGAGGACAAGAATGAATGAAAGATATAAAAAATGAGTTAAAACGTCGCATGGAGCGAATTAGCGAGTTCCCAGCTCCTCTATTCACGGCTAATTCACCGCTGCTTTGTGGATGTTTCATTCAATTGCCTCCCATATTGTTCCTCCTAATTGTTTATTCTCCTCACTTTCTGGTTTTTCGTACTCAAATTCATTCTTGCGTGCTTTCCCGCTTTGTAGATTAAATTGCCACTGGTAGCAAGCAATAGAGTAAGCGGTATTTCAGGCGGTACAAACATTAGCACTTGCAGTAAATCAGCTGCACAATAAGGCAGCCATAAAAAGGAGTGGTAACGCCAACAGCTGTGCTCGCCACAACACCTCATAGCAGTATCAACAATGACGGGAACACAGTACTGGCGTCGGATCATTAGTTCCTCTGCAGCTAGAGTAAGTAGTCCGATTATTACTGCATTCAGCGATATTTACTTCTGGAGCGCGTTTTTTACTATCGCAGACCATCTACAAACTGATTTCACTACAAACTTAACACCAAATTTCACTTTATCCCCTCGTTTTATTCTGAAGCTGCATCGATCGCTTTGTTACGAGAAGTGGTGCCCCTCCCCTTCCTGTTGATGCTCGTTGCTAACTGAGAGATGGTTTTATTATCTGAGTGTCGATTTAAATAGTATGCTATGGATTTGTGCACATACTTGATCTTCTTGTATATCCGAAAGCTCTCACTAAGGCTAGTGCAGCGTAACCGTGTTCTCTGAGGCGGTTTTGTGATGAATGACTCCTAGTTGCCTTGGAAAACACAAAAAATTCCACTGTTTCGCGTACAACAGCAAACTCGATGATTTCGAATCGCCTCACTGAGGACATCTCATTTCATAATGTCACTCTACATCACATCAACCTCCAAAATCAACGAGCGACTACAAGCAAATGCAAAATTTAGTGGTCTGAAGTAAGCCTTCCTTTTATTTCCCTAAATGCCGACTGACTCTGGAGCACGACATTACATACTGGCGTCTTCATTATTTCACATTACTCTTCACTTAGCCACAAAAACAATGCATTCCGCTGAAAAAATTCCAATTGAGGGGTTTCATAATAGAACACTTTCACAACAGAGTCCTCTCCTCTACACTTAAACCATCTCAAGTTTATCCCAAAAAACCCATCCATCTAGGTCCAATTTTTTTCAGTTCCCTCTTCGTGGACCTCATTGAATAACCGCTCGCTCAAATAACTCCAGACACCGAATGAAACGATACAAAGAATCGACTCTCACGCACAGCGCGAACTTACTGTGAACATTTCTAGACTGGCTCTATAAATATTAGATATGAATCCATTTCTCGGCTCCAAATGAATCCAGTACATTTTTCTCTTTCTCATGTATCAGTGACAAGAAACTTATCAACTCACCGTCTTCTACGTTCCGTCGAATGAACACTCTGAGATCTGAACACCACAAAAGCGAATAGTAATGTCTAACCAACGCCATTACAAACGAGGCTGTATACGCGTTATCATTTCAACTGAACTGGACAATGATGTGTGAACACAAAGAATGATATCACCCCAACCCTACTAACTTCACTTCCTCTTTGTAAATATAAAAAAATAAAGTTGTGGAAAAACCTCTGAGATTCGGACGAACGTTCCACGCTCGTTGTGTCCCACATCAAAGTAGAAGAGCTTGTTATTCTCGGCTCGCACTTGCTTCGGCTCCGGTAACTCAATATCCGGGTCCGACTATAATGCAAAATCAAAACTGAAGAGATGACGACGAATCTTTGGCTCTATAAAACGACAAAACATCGAAAATTGCACTTTTTTTAAAAAAAGAGCAAGAAGAACAGACATCCTTTTATGCCTTACAAGACAATCTCCCAAACATCGTTTAAAAAGTATTCCTCCTTTAATGTGACAACATTCGCTTACATATAATATAACAAACTAGGCATTAGTAATATGTCACATGCAGGCCTAACGGGATGCGGAATACTCTCAATAACGCTACAGAACTACACCCAATCAACCATCAGCGGATATAAGTTCACATTCGAGGCGACACTCTTGGACAATCCAGCTGAAGTCGAAAGCGACTGAATCGATCTACTTGATAAGCGATCCAGTTCCTTGGCAGCTATGCCGTAATAAACAAAGAAATAAACATGACTTCGAGTCCGAGTTTATTTATACTTCAAAAAAAAAAAAAACACCATACTTCGTTCAGATATCCTTCACCAAACTTGTCGATGAGCTCTTTAAGCGCATCGCGAAGCTGCGCCATTCCGGGAGCTGGAAGCGCTATCTACAACAAACCAAATATCATATGCTACGGCAAAAGAACAATTCAAAATCGACTACTTCTCTCACCCTAAAAATGCGTATCGGATTCACAGGTCTGCCATTCTCTCAACCTGAAGACAACACTCTGTTGCAAGCTGCAAGAGTAGAGTGTACATCTTTTCAACTAAGAGACCTTTATTTCAAATATAACTCTAACGAGAAGTACAACTTCGCCGCTAACATTCAGAAATTGAAGACCCTTTTCAGATTACGCTAACCACAACCGATGCTCGTCGACAGCATTACTCTGCGATATAGGACAGTTATACAGGGCAGAAAAATGCCTTAGCATGCTGCACATGCATGTATGTCTTCGTCGATTCTGCATTCCCATTTTTTGATGAAACAGCTCTGAGCAAAATAGACGGACACACTCAAAGCAATAAAAGTAAGGATGTCTGAGTGATTAGGCATGGCTTCTCATAATCCATAGCTTCACGAGACCACTCAAAGATTCCGGACCAGCGTACTTAACGAAACTCCATACTGTATACAAACCGGAAGCGGCACATTCACTGTGCCACATTCACCGATATATTCAACGCTGTGCATTGCGCACACAAACAGCAGACGTGAAAAACCAACTGCTAACGACGACTTGAATAACCTCCGTAATTTAGTTCATCGGAGCAATCAAATGCCGAATCGAATTTCAAATATCCAGAAGAGACTACTTCCAGGTGTCTTAACATTTCCCAACATCTCAGCTAATACCTGCATCTGAAACCTATACAAAAACGGCATTTCAATTGAAACGCTTAATGAGAATCAATAATGTGAAAATGTTAGTCGCTGCTTGCGCAATGAGATTTTCAAAGAGGAACGCTTGATGTCACCTGTGAGCGCACACCAGGCACTCCACGCGAAACCGTTTGCGAGACACGCAAATAGCGACCTCTTTGATTCTCCTTTAGATCCAAGTAGTAACGACGCGACTCATAGATGATGATCTCCGATTTCAACTGTCCGTTCTCGCCCACATTTAGTTGCTCACCAGATGCTAAGCGTATCAATTAGCTCTATGCCTTTATACGACCATGTTCAACGGCGACATACCAACTAACAAACGAATACAATAAACAATCGAAATGAAACTCCGGCCACAACACCGACAAATTATTAATGCGATTCCGACGAGAAAAACTGAGAAGAAACGATCCCCTCCTCTTTCTTACTTGCGGTCGGAAAGCGAACCTCATATTACATTGCTTCCCCTCCCTCCCCCCAAGTTCACTGAGTTGGAAATCCCATCTCACATTGCGTCCTCTCTACTTCTCGTCGAAAATGCCAACACCAATTAATTATTATTCTTGTAGTGCGTTTCTCTTCCCCACGGAAGTGAAAGCTCACATGAAACGATTTAAATTGGCGATAAAAGTATTCGGTAGATAAAATCTTTCATAAACGTCATTATGTCGAAAGTACTGAAGGTATGATCACAAGCTTTCCTTTAAAGCGGATAATGCAATACACTCGGCCCAACAAACTGCTTCAAAGTCGCCGGGTTGAGGTATAAGCATTCACCAAATTAAGATAATATTGTTTCACCAAAAGCAGATCTGGATCAAAAATCGACTTTAAGCCAGCCATCCTATCTCTCCGATCAATCAGTACGCTTCTTTGATTAAAAAAAAACTTTTTTACTATACATTAGAAATCGTCTATATTCAAATACCTTCGTTTTACAACCGATTCATTGCGATACACGAAAAAATGAAGTAGAACTTAGAAATGAACGCAGCATACACAACAGAATACCCGCACACGCGATCTCTCCCACGAGAAACCCTTTCCCGGTCAAAGTCCTAAGTCTACCTCCTTCTAAACACACAGAGATAAATCCTATTAAAGATGCAACAATATGCATTGAAGAAACGCCCACCTCCATCTAAATAATTTCATTCATTGGCACTGCCATAGGCTCATTAGGATATGCAAAACTTCTCCACCGATAAAACTGCTCATGGATGGGAAAATTTTCTAAAATATTCCACCTGGGCTCCTCAAATAGGAACCGTCACAAACGCTGTTTGCCCTTTTTATAAAACACAATACCCCTTAACTTCCTCGAAGGAGGCAACTCGTCAAATCCTTACCAAGGCCGTCGAAGAACTTCACAAACTTGTCGAGATGATCACGGAACGCAACAGCCGCCGTCATCGAGAGGATAAGTCGACTCTTGCGACCTCCAAGACCAACCTTAACTTGATAAAATTATTCGCAAATAATAACAGGCCATTTCATAGTCTCTACTGCGAATTTATCCTTACCTGAAGCAGACCAAGCATCAAAGTCGTAGAGGTCATAAAGAGTGTATGCAGTATCACTCCACATTACCACTTATGTAGCTAGTTCCGAATGTTTCCCACGTTTATGAGTCAAAGAAGGAATCAAGAACTGCGAAGCCTGTGTAGCTTTCTAAATGCAACTGACAGTAGAATAAATAAGAGTTTCGATTCACTGTTGGCAGCCATTCACAACGGAAACTTAGTGTGCTATTTAAGTGATACAGTCCAGTCCTGCTGGTACGATAGTTGCAACAACTATAAAGCAAAATGGTAAAAACAAAAGCAAAACGTTCAGTGCGCACAATCACAAACATAACAATCAACAGAGCAATGACTTACCTCAGCAAGTTTAATGAATCGGCCCCTGTTGTTCTGCTTGACGTCGACGTAAAATCGTTTGCTCTGCACCTGCAGCATCTTGCTGGCTAATTCCTGCTCACCATGCGGTGCCCTTTGCTCTTCACCACTGCTGCCATCCGACATCTTGCGTTCTCTATAAGCAAACTTCTTCGCAGAATGTTCTTTCGTGACATCGGAAGCAGCCTCAACCGCCATCATTTCTGCTCGTTACCTCTGCCTCCCACTCTGCTACCACCTGCTTCGATCCGAGATAACATTACTGGTCTGCTTTGGTCTTGTTAAAAGACCATTTTAGAAATTCCAAAGTGAGCTTCATATTCTTTTTGGCGTTTAATTAACACCTGCTATCTCGTTTTGTTGGCTTTAGTCGATATTGGTGAACACATACAAAAAAATTATTGAACTTTCTCAAGCAGTCCGTCATTATTTTTCAATGTGCAATATGGTGTAATGGAGATGTCTGCCAATAGAGACAAGCATAAGAAACTGCGGTAGAGGAACGGGGAGGAGGGGGACGATTTCAAGCTGCAAGCAAAGAAAATACAAAGTTGCATCAGACTGCGTGATACACTTCGTCAAAACCTCCGATGAAGCAATATCCGCCGCCAAAGTCACTCATCAGTGGACTTTTCACAAATATTTACGTCAAAATAAGACTATCAAAGATTCGCACAATCATGTTTATTTCATAGTGAAGTGTACTGCCTCAGACTGTACAAATCATCAGCTAGACAAAAAATACTGTTTTGAAACAGCGTTTCAGTTATGCTCGTCTACCAATGGCTTTAGCCATTTACCCTTCCATGTATACCACTGAAATCATCTTCTTTACGTCAACAAACTTCCCATAATGCAATTATTCTATGAGGAGCAGGACCCATTTTTGGGAGATCAGCAGTGAATTTGAAGAAAAAAAGGAATGAAACGAGCGACAAACCGTGGTGGCAATCGATCCGCGACGATAACACACCAGCAACCAATGCGTCAGCTTGAGACGCTTCCACTCCAAGATCTTCTCCTTACTTGAAAAACAATTTCCCACAATCAGTAATCAATAACATTTAGTTAATTCTACCCGATAACTCGCAATTACGAAAACACAAACACCTATCTCAGTGACCAATTACGTGGCGCAAGCAACACTCATATTTCTACCAGAGAATCCCTTAATTCTACTTCATTATTCTCACCCTACGATGTTCTGGCATCTTTCTTTGTTCTCATAGTGAGAGATATTATGGACAATCTCTACGAAAGAAAGCGCTGAGATTATGAAGAATAAAAGTGATACGTGATGACAGTGAGGAATGAATAAAGTCGCTATCGGATCATCGTCAAATCTGATTTTTAAATGGGTACGAGATACACCAATACACCCCTGAAAAAGTTGCTGCCTGCAACATTTAGAGGTAAGGCTCATTTTCTCCTTCTCTAATAGCCTAAAGATGACCACAGTTATCGGCGTCAAGTTCTATAGGTCCCGATATCTGTCCACAAATCTGTGCTAGGTGGACAACACTGCTGACGTTAACATTCATATACATCACTTTCTTCAGCTCTGTCGCGAATGGGTATGCAGCTAGCGAATCTTTTTCCCACCATTCAATCTCCCTCCTCGACCCTCACCTTTGAAAGCATCCTAACAGGCTATCCTATTAGGGAGCATCAACATAGAGCACGGAAATTAAATACGATGGAGAAAACGACAATTCATAACTGTCAATGACACTACAGTTTGTCACACGTCTTGCGCTCCTCCTCCTCGAAGAACGACAGCGGCGACAGCATGACACTCCTCTGAATGCGCTCTGATTGATGAACGTCGCGCTGAACTTTTTCCTTTCTTGCACTGTATAGCCCTTCTCTTCGTGCAGTCACATGCATACGCAATGATTAACATCACTGCTGTTTGCTGCACTGCTATTCCGCTACCTTATTCTAAATTTCCGGATCTAACGAGGACTCCACCGGAAGAAGAAACGATCGATGGAGTTGTTGTTCACCGAGGGGCCCAACAAACAATCGAGAAAAAATGCAGAAGGTAGTGACCTCAGAAGTCGCACCTCACGATATTCAAAAAAGTGGAGAGCTCATGTGCTGGCCGCAGCTCCCTGAACACAAAACTATTCTCACAGAGAAAGCGTGGATGAGTTCACGCTAGTGGACCCTCCTCCAGCTCAGCTCTCTCTCGAACTAATCTCTCAATGATGCGATCCGGAAAAACCACGATGATAACTGCGACAGAGTTCAGCAAACAAGGAGGGAGAAGAGCTGAAAATATCCAAATCGTTGTGTTTAAAGGAATCATAACTCGCCACAATGATAAACAGGCAATGAGGTCACTTGGTGACAAGAGTACTTCAGAACGTTTAAGGATGCTGCTGGCTGAATTACCACGTGAAGAGGCAAATATGCATATGAAGGAAGTCTCAGTTAATAAATTATATATGCTGAATGAGATGGCGCTTATAGGAATCATAATTAGCGCGGTTAACGGGAAAATGACGAACGTTAGCGTGGTGAGGATCCAGAAATGAAGGATACCGTCGATTATTGGCTTTCATAGGTAAAAAGCAAGACCGTCAACTCATTTCCAACGAGATCTCTGCAGGTTTCTTCAGTATCACCCATATTTTTTGGGAACAAGAAAAGCGTTTTAGTACCACCCACATTTTAGAAACGCCCCGCTCAGCGTATTAACTCGCCTTCGAAAGGATGTCAGGCACGACGAAGATTTGGCGGCCACCATAATGGAATTTCCACATTCCCATTGGCACCTCTGCGAGAGATGGATCCAGGCAGCCACCCCAGAAGCTATGGTTCGCACGGAATCTAACACTGTTTTCTCTATGAAGCAATCCTACTCCTCCTCACTGAGAGATTGTGTTACATCCTTAGGAAAAGTGGAAAACATGAGAGTTAGTCTTTAGGCCCACAGGTGATGCCCTACTACCACTGGAAATACCCTGGTATTCTTCTCTCATGCCACACATTACTGCTGGTCCTAATGACCGGTATCATTAGACGGCTTTTTTAAATCCAATATAAACAGACGGTGGGTTTACTCCTACGACTTAAGGAAGAAGGGGCAACTGTCGAGTGCAATATGATCGGATAATCAATGGTGAGGGAAATAACGGTACCTAAATAGGCCGGAAGTCGAGTTGCGCGACGGAAATAAGTCAGGCGACGGAGGAATGGGACTCGAGTACCCGCGCATTGCTTTGAACAGGATCACAAATATGACAATTCGCTTGGTATAACTAGTATCCTTTACTAAGAACTATTCAAAGGGGATGGAGCCGGGAAACGAAGAGGGGGATCGAAACGTACAAAGCGGAAATACGAGCATTTGTTCCATCACAATGAACGATTCTATCCCTTCGAAAGTCCTGCTCCTCCCTGTATCATTTTGCACCCCACTATATGCAACGGAATTATCTTTTTTTCGTCTCCGGACGTTATCGAAGTGTTTATCGATCAAGACCAGCGAGAGCGTCTAAGCCGGCAAGGGATCAGCAACCATCTCTGAGCATTAGAGAGCTCAATAAAGATGCGACAACTCAGCAACAACTCGCTATCGCTCCGGATAAAACCTCTAATAAACTGAAGTTTTTATGACAACCTACAAAAGATTCCACTCAATCTGTCAACTCTATGTGCCGCATACAAGTCTCTGCCCACCACGATACATATTACTTGCCTTTGCATAGGCTCAATCTCTCCTTAGCTGCCTCGTTCTTCCACTCAGAAATGTTTTCTTCTTATGACATCGCTATATCCTCTCTTGCTCAGGCAAAACACTTCAGGCGATTCGAGCATCTCTGAATCCGTAATTGAATGTTGCAAGAGAGAGCTCATAAAATAAGATGACAACACGGTAAAATCGGGTGATAACGCCGACGAAATGATGCTGATACTCCGAGTTGTGGATATTTACAAGATAACGATACCACGCAAGGATAGGTGCACATTTAATGGTTAAGAGAGAATAGCAAATAAGAGTGGTTGAGACATGGAAGTGGGATAAGTCGAGAGGAAGACATGAATTCGGGTGCTTGCTTACGAGTTTAACTCAGTGAACACTCGTCTCCACTCACCTTCCCCCAATCACACCGGCTAAGCGTTCCTTGTGAAGAAGTTACATGTATACTTTCGTTTAGCCGATATTTTCAGATCATGAATCATGGCGAGCATATTAATTAGGCTTAGTAGATGCAATCCAAGCAACTATCCACAAAACTACCGATGAGAAACGCATCGATCACGACCAGCGGATTAATTACTCGACAGTTCCGGAAGACTAATCACGTGATAGTTGCGGATCCCGGTAGTCCCGGAAGATTGAGCACATGAGTATGAGCTGCCGATAGCGGAGGCAGTTATGAATTTGCGAGAGAATATAATCTGCCGATCATGATCCGGAGAACTGAAGTTGAGCGCATTATGCGGCATTTCATCGCAGGTGAGAAACGCATAAGGTAAGTGGACATTTGCAAAACCGTCATTGACCATGAACTATTAAAGGAATCAATAGTAAATACAGGTGGGCAAACCTTAATAAAGGTAGACAAATGTGCATACCAACGATCGGCACCGCAACAAACTCCACAACCGCTCAGCACAACAATGCACCCGAACGAAAAATATGCATCTCAACGCCCTCGCCACAATCAACATGAATTATGCAAACATCCACTCATTAGCAGAATCGCCGACGAGAATTCGGAAGGTTCGTACCCACCCAACCCTCCTCCCCTTCCCCCAAGTTGGTAGTCGAACTCAATAAGATGGTCTTAGGACTTTGACGCCGACGACAGCAGCTCTCTTTCGCATAGAGAACTTTCGGACGCATGCCGCCGATCCGTTTCACCTCTGCGACTTCTCTCTTCTTACCGGTTGTGAGTAATCTCATAATCACAGCTAACTGATAATGGAGAGATGAAATATGAGAGGAGAGCGGCTTGCAGAGTTCATTTCCCGATATTCCCTCGTAGAAACAACTTTATTTCGTGCTTCATCGACGATCATTCAATTAATTGCTAGCGTCTCTCAGTTATATTCGCCCATAATACCTACGGGAGGCGTCTAATCGAACGATGACCCGACAAGAAGATGAGCTGAAAGAAATCACAGTTGCTTTCATCCTTCTGCCTCCTAACCTCTTTCCCCTTTCCCCGACTGGGGCATTTTCTCCTTAACGATGGGAGCCGAACGAAATCACCGCTGACAGAAGCGCCATTCCAGCACGGCAATCCCGCACTGCTTTCACGAGCTTCTCATAGCTATAATTGCCTCTTTTGAGCCATTAAACTTGGAACGCTTTGAGGAGCATGCAGAGGACGGCTGGCGTTGTAGTCAAGTGAACAAGCTGCACCACTGTTATTGCTCACCTATGCAATATACAATACCGTCCACATAGGTTAAACCGCAACACGGAACATCACGTTGTGGGCATGCGATTGAGGGAGGAAAGCCCTCACCCGCTTGGGAGAGCTTCGTTGAGGTACGATACCGCATCGAACGGATACGTTCGCATCCGTTCGCGGTTGCAATCCGGACGTTCATTTTCGCGAGGCACGCCCCTCAAGCTGCTGCTTTACATTGTTCTTGCTGAGGAAAGGCGAGTGGCCGAGACTTCTTCCATGTGTGCCGGCTTAGTTCTGTTGCCCGGAAAGAAGCAACACCTCTCGAGACCGGTTGGGACAGCTTGATTCAGCGACGATACTGCTGTAGAATGTCGTTTATTATCAGACATTATTCTTCAATTCTCCGGAATGATTATTCAAATAGTCGTTTGCCTGAAATCATTGTCAGAGAGGTCTCTCTTGCGGTATTCCGATGTACTCTGGTACTTTGGGGGGGAGGGGGTTACCTCCGATATTATCTTGTGCTTCGATTTATTGTCGTGTATTCGTGGATGTCTCGAACCGATGCCAATGATGCAGATCGTCTCACAAGCATTTCAGGTGCACAATGAATTCAACAAACACCACATCTTCACCGCGAAGTTCTCGCTTTGCTCCTTTTGAAGGCGACGCCGCACAACAGACAAACAACCCAACGAAGATATCGTTTGGTGTGAAGAAAAGAGAGCAGCTGCTGCGAGGTGATTTCAACCTCTTGAGGCAAGGGTCATGGCCTGGCGACGAGGAACTATCGTCAGATGTCGATGTCGAAGCAGTCAAGAAACCCCTCACGCATTTTGAAGATGGCGCTTTTCCTCCGTATGTGTTGCTTCACTTATTGAGAAGCCTTAGCCAACCTCGAATATATCATCACTCGCCTCTTTTGTTTTCTCTCCCATTTAAAGGGAAGCATTATACCTTAGCACTGCAATAATATTCTTTTGCGAAGTTCTTATAAAGGGGCCCATGGGTGCGCCGATAATAGACGATATGAATGTTGATTTTAGAGATAAAGAGGATTCGAAGAAATCGGCGGATGGCCTCGTAATACCGTTGGTCAAGGGGAACGATTGGAGAATCGAGCGTTTGTTGAGGCTGAAAAGTGAGGGGAAACTTAGCGAAGAGGACTGCGCGAAGCTCGAGTTGCTTACGGCGGCCGTATCGCCTTCTGTGATCAGTGTTGCTGAGGTATAGATTTATAACACGATTAATGGAGAAATTTCGATAGTTTAGCCATCTCTCCACTGTATTTATGTATGTTTGTATATGTATATGCATGTATGTATGTAGATGTGTCCGACGGCTGAGGGGTTCGTTGCAACGGACCCCCGCGAGGGTGGGAGAATTTTTACATCGCGCAGGCCTCGCGCTTCAGAACTTTTTATTCATCCTCACGTGGGATCCCTGCGAAGAGATGGCGATGATCTCCGAACACGGAATCTGTCTATCTATGCCTACAGCAGTATATTGCCTATGTATGTGTATCTAAACCTATCCATGTATAATGGGTGTTTGCTTAAATCTGTTAAAGGCATTTCATTTTAAATGATATCGCAACGCTGCCTGATAGCAAATTGTGTTATAGAGTGAATGTTGGTAGGAGGCTTTTAAGCGTACGATTTCAGGTCTCTGGGAGGAGTGTTGCCGCAGATGCGAGCTCAGCGATCACAGCAGAAGACGCGGATTACGAGCAAGTGCCTGTGGAATCTTTCGGATTGGCGGTCTTGAGGGGATGTGGTTGGAAAGAGGGCGAAGGAATCGGGATGACCAACAAAAGGTTTATTTTTTGCACAAGAATATCATATGCTGTATCTTTATCAGTTATCAGTCTCAAACGCATTCACATGTAGAATAATAGTGGCTTCTGAAGAAACGCAGCTGCAAATACTCCTGTGCTATAAAGCGTACGGTTTTTAAAACGCAGTTATAGCATCTATTCCCATAGAAAATAAAGATATCTTTTATTTCAAAAGGACGCATCTTTATGTCCTTTCCTCTACTGGAAAATAAGAGTGGCCGCGAGATGAAGGATATTCCTGTTGAGTCGTTTATGGCATATGATCTCAGTGCTATAGAAATGATCTCTATTCAGCTGAAGTTGCTCTATCCCTCTGGTAAGTGTGGTAACTTTCATGATAATTTAATAGTACATATGAGGCCTTTGTATGTCAAAGTTTTTCGGAGTTTCTCTCATTGAAAATTATCAGATTTTGATGTCGTTAACAGGTCGAGGCTTTGTCAGCTTCACAGTGACAGTCACCTTGTTCGAGTCGCACCCTACTGTGCAGCAGCAACATTTAAATTTTTCTTTTGGACAGTAGAAACCGGAAGAGTTCATTGATCATAAAAGGCTGACCCTCACTATAGGTTTACTTCTTGGAATATTTCACAAATGTATACTCGAGAGAACAGGGATGTTGATTTCAGTACCATTGAGACAGACCTCAAAGAACCTAAAAAGTCCGGTTTCGTATTGAATAAATATTTGAAATTTCTTTCGAACATAAAATGTTTTTTTCAGAGTTGTGCCTTTGAAATTGCCACAGAGAAGACCGAAAGGTCTAGGTCTTGGTGCGGATATAAATATGGGAAAGCCAAACGGGAAGAAAGTAAATTCGGATGACGGAGAGAATTCAGATGTACGTCCGCTTAAAAAGTCTTCTTATGTGAAGATCACGGGAGGTGCATACAGGTACTGGTTTATTGTCCTTGTTCATCCTTATGAGAGATCCATGCAATAAAAGTATAGTTTCATCTATATGGCAGTAAATACGACTATAATAGAGGTACAGTTAAGCAGATCTGATGTGCCCTTGCCGAGGCATTCGTTTATTTCTGCCCTTGAGTTTATTGAGGGGTGATCATTTCACTTCTAAATATTGTTGGACGAAATATTTCGCTGAGTATTATGTTTGTACGAACTCATCGCCTATCTGCCTTTCTGAGACTGACCATCCTGCCTGTTGGCTAGAATAGACTGCTATTTCACAAACATAATACTTAGCGAAGTATTTCGTCCAACAATATTTAGAAGCGTACAGCAACTTCATTTATTCACAATTTCCGTATAAAAAATGTAAATAGTGAAAGCACCACTACTTAAATGCTGTCTTATATGGATTTATTTGAGGGACTCATATGGAAAAGTACAAAGCTTCGATGAGGACAATGCGAGCGTTATTGTGGAACTTGCGATCGGAGGGAATTTTGTTAGAGTGAGCGAATACGCGGTCATGGTAGTCAGTACAAAGGAGTACGAACGAGATGCAAAATGCATTAGTAGGTATATTTGCTTGTAATAAACTCAGTTTGTAACCACCGAATAGCTGTGACTAAATGTCACTTCATTCGGGTCATGAATGAATCAGGTTGCCTATCATAGCAGACAGAGGTGAAGTACGAGGATGTGAAACAACTGGTAGGTTCCCTTGGAAAGATTACATCTGAAGAAGCTCATTCGAACAGAATGCACCAATAAATTGAGTAAGTGTTATGATTATATTAAAATGTATTCTAAAAGCGTTTTTTCGAATGTTTTGGATGCGATTTGACGGTGTAATCAAGATGTTTTGTCATCACTTTCAAGCAGTTTTCCTCTTCTTTTTTTTCTTTATAAGTAAGCGAACTAAGGTGGTTTCATACTTGCGTTGGTATATCTATTGAATAATCGCAAATCATGGACGTTGTTTAGGTGATGGGATTTAATGATGTAATGACACTTTAGAAGAGTACTGCCCTAAACTGATTTCCTTCAAAATATTCATCTGCATAAGAGCAGTGTTTTCCTGTAGGCCGATTTTCATCTACAGTTTATCACCGCGGCTGAAAAACAATTTCAATCGAAGATTCGAATAGCAAGTCATCAGATGTGATAGGTGTGCTAGAGCAGTTGGCAAGACGAGTGCCTTTGCATTTGACCAATCAGTTTCATATATTATCAGCACATAATATAGAGGTAAAATGTTATTTTCATATCTTTAGCCGATCGGAGATCGTTCATACGATTCTAGTACTCGAAAAAACACTCACTCGTTCGTTGAATATAAATCGCTTCGTAAATGGATAGATCAACACCAAATATGGGTTTAATCTGGTTTATTCCGGTTTATTTTGGCTTAGTGCTGTTTATTCTGCTTTATTCTGTTCTATTCCGGTTTATTCTGGATTATGAGGTTAGATGGCACGATATACGCTAACTTCGTTGAAATTTCGAGTGGAAAGTCTAATGGTTGTCCAGTCGAAATCTGCAAGAGAGAGGTCGTTTACTCAAGGAGAGATAGCGCTGGAATAAAGCGACTTTCGCGATATTTACAACAATGCAGCGAATTCAAAATCCATAATATATTTGTGGATTTTGCATAATTTCATCGTTGCGAAATATTAGATCGTATGGCTTTTTTTGGAAAACATTACAAGAAACACGTATCGTGCCAGCAGAATTCTCCCACTTGTTGTTGTTGACGTTTATCTGAGTGGCGCAGATTATTGATACGTTTTACCGCAGTGGTTGGCAGATGGTCTACGTTCCAGAACCGATGAGAGATGTCATTCCCCAGTGAACTCCATCCACCCACCTTTTTCGACTGACCAGTTTTGCGTGCTGATCCGTGCTTCGATAGTTGATGCATTTACATGTTTGCTCGTTCCGAGGGTCTTAGATTTACGGGAATTCTTTGACGAAGAAGAATTTTTGTGTTGTTCTTCTTTCTTTTTTATTTCTCTCCTTCTCCACTTTTTTGCCTTTGTATTGGTCTCACATCGAAACTGAATACGAGTATCAACTACTTTTCTTCTTGAAGGAGTCGATGAATATAGGACGGATCGAGTTTGTACTTAGTAGTGATTAACGAAGGAGGTTGCTTGAATTATATATATATATATATATATATATATATATATATATATACGACTGGGAATTATGCTGTTTATTGATTTCAGTGCTGATGAATTGACGTGATATCGTTTCTTAGTAGTTCATTCTGTTCGAATTTCACTACCATCTGCAGGGAATGGGGTCAAAATGTACCAGTCAAATATGGTCGCAGTCGGCCGTGTGATAGCTTGTTGCTAGAGGGTGTTTGATTTATAGCAGATTGTTTATTGAAGAGATTCTAAGATATTTTCATTGATGGCGAAGTCATGGGGTGTTGATTTGTTTCAAAATTGCATGCGGAACGATGGGATGTGTACGTGTTTTAATATGAAGGGTTCTCTACGCACAATGGCAGCATTCATGAGGAGTTGTTTGAAGGGTCTGTTTTGAATCGTTTGTGAATTACACGCCGATCATTCGCTTTCATTGTCTTCCGTTGTACAGTTGTCCTCATTGAAGGATTTCATTATTTGAGTATCCTAGGATATTGACAGTCGGATCCGAAAAATAACGCTGTGCTACGTCTGTAATGTTGTTACATTTTTTGGGGAGGGAATTCAATTAATTGAGATGATTTTCGCTTTAAAATTTCACGTTCAACGTCGGAAATTGTAGAATTTTTCGCAAATCTGGAGGAAGCTGAATTTGAAATGAGAGTATGCTGAGAATCATCTCCGACGGTGGAAGAATATGCCAACTTCTTAGTGCAATGAATTCAGGTGGGGATTTGGTATTTGCAAATAACAGGCTGAGTTTAAGAGTGGGGAAACGAGAGTACTGCATCTTTTAGACGATTGAGAACATATTCGAGTGCTCATGCCATGTATAATTGTTTTTCGTCCACGTTGAAGATTTGGATGCGCTTCACGCTTTCAACTTTTAAATGGAGAGATTGGATATTTTCGCCTTTTTTGCAAAAATTTCAGTATAAAGAATTGCGGCTATTTCTTTGCTTTGCGAAATTCTTTAAATGCCAACAGTTCGTGCAGATGGGGAAGCTGGAGGGAGGTTTTTACGAGCAGGCTACGCACTTGGACACAGGCGCCATCATTTTACCTTCAGATTCGAGGATGAGACGGAAGTCCGGATATATGTTGTACGGACTTCCGGATTTCGTTTTTATGCCTTCACGATTGAGATTTTCTCTTTCGCCTGTTTTCTAATAATTCTCATTCGAGACATATTTTCGATATATTTATATGTAAACATTTTTTCTTACTTGAAAATGAGCGTATACCCCTCTTTCGACCGATTTGGCTGTTGTTTTCGTCTACAATATCGTTACAGGATATTAGATGTTTTCTCATTTCGCCTTAATTTTATGTAGGCTTATTATTAATTACTATTCTCGGAGGGAATTTTTTTGTACGTTCTATCATTTTTCAGTGTTCACTTAAATTACATTTTTTCTTAAAGACAAACGAGACTATGATCGAGAAAGAAGACGAATTGAACGCCAAAATGAAGAGAAAGAACGCCACGAAGGAATAGAAGAGCGATCAAAATCGAGTGGAAAAGAGAAAGAAACACAAAATCGAGTGAGTAGAAGAAAGGAAAGCAAACGAAAATGTGAAACAAAGAGAGAGAAGGAAAAGGACACCGTCGATGCGCGAATGTGGGTTCAACCGGAGCTTAGAGTGAGGTTTATCGACTCGAATTTTATGGTAATTTTTTTGCTTTTTGGTTTTGTTTCTATCGTTGAGAATTCTTTTTTGACTTTTCAATGATTCATTCATACGTTGTTGTGATTCATTTTCGACATAGTCATTATTTTACTTATCGCTTCATTCGTTTATCAATTAGCTCTCACTGAACAGTTTTTTCTTTTTTTCAGCATGGAAGGCTATACAATGAGAAATTTCGCGTTTTAGACGCATCCGATCGTGAAAATTGTACCGTTGAACATTCAACTGGAAAAATATATTACGGTGAGTTTATGTTAAGATATCACCTTGAGGTTATTAGAGTACAATTAATGTCCCTAGAAAAACAGCGGCAATTATACTTATCTAGAAATTTGCAGTTCAGTGGAAAGGTGTAGTGAATAATCGACGCTAAAATGTCGCTGATTTGTAACACGACTCTACTAACTTAATACCATACTGCTGTGTAGGATATTATTGGCGTGACTGAATGTTAAAAGTGAGTCTGGGATCGCGAAACATTCGGCGATTTTTTCTCCATTTCTTTTCCCGAATTGGTAAATTTTAGTAGAGAGAGTATGCGGCTTTAATGCATAAGAGTTTTAGCAGGATTTTTGCAGTGTGCATGGCGTTGATGTTTGATAATATTCCTAAAGTCGTTTTATAGGGGAATAAAATAATGATAGCCATTAAGGGATAGCAACTCATCAAAATCGTTAATATGAAAACAAATTGAATTTTGAGGGTACGCAGCATTTTCATGGGAAAGTAATATTTGATGGGGAAAGTACGCTTCTTGTGTTTCCCCATAGTAATATAGGTGATAAAAAAGTAGATCGGCATTGCTTCCATTTGGAAAGTGGTTTAGGCCTCTTCGTCTACATGTAGAATATGTCATTTTGAGCAGAATGGGACATCGATGATCTAACAAGTTGCAGCTTCAAATGTTTCCTTTATTTTCTTGCCGAGGTAATATCCTTTTCTTAGTTCGTTGATGAATTGCTTCTGTTTGCAGAGATTCGGGAGGAATGGCTGGAGACGGTTATTCCCAAGGAGGAGGGTGCATGCCTCATGATTCTACGGGGACCTTTACGAGGCCAGTTAGGTGTCATGGAGCGCAGAGATAAACGTGGCGAGCAAGTTTTATTGCGGGTAATTACCAACGATGCACTAATTAAGCTTTCTTTTGATGACGTTTGCGAATGGCTTGGTAGGCGCGATGATGATTGATGCTGCTCACTGATAAAGTCGATCACTATCTTCATGGAACGCTTCTGAAGCAGCGCGCATTGAGTGGCCGGCATATCGCTGGGGTGGGAAATTGCTCTGCGCTCAAGTCCTCATGGATGTTCTGGCATCGTTATGAAGAGAAACAATGAGATCCTCTCAAATTTTCTGTCATATAATTGAATTATACAAATTGTTTAATTTCTGGACACTTTGCATCAGTTTATCGTCAAGAGATCTTTCCATCTTTTTCTTCATCAATATAAAAGTGATTATTTTCTTCCTGAAAATTCGGCGATCTCTTTGTGTATCGTTCATTTGATTGCTTTCCCTCCTAGCCTCTATTTCATGGTCACCTTTATTGGTTTCTTTTGGAGGTTCTCTTCTCACTGCATTGATACTTATTTATATCATTATTAACGATAATTCGGCGTGAAGCGTTTGGGAAAAGAAATTCTTTCACAACGTTCTTCGTTTCACATAAATTAAGAAGGGGGTATCCGAGAAATTTTTTCTCTTATATTTCTTTGCTTAATGAACCCACCACATCTCACTGGTTTTGTTTACTTGCATCTAAAATCTTAACGATAGGAGGTGTAAAGAAAGCCTTCGTGATGGCATTTCCGGACTTCAAATCTAATGTTTGGAGATTCGCCGGTGATCTTATGTTGATTGAGTTTGTATATATATATACGTTTTTAGAGAGTTTTTTCATGCACTTTGACGGGAATGTTCACGGCAGTTAAGTGATCAGCTGACCAACTCACACATAGGCTTCTTTAAAGTCTATACATTGATATCGATGTGTACACGAACTTGCCCGGGCTAAATGTTGCTGCTAATCTGTGCATCCTCTTTGTAGTTTCATTGTTTCTGCTATCGTTTGCGTAAATTTATTATTTGAAATTCATTTTGTTACTATGCATTTATATCAGGAAGCGTTTTCTTTGACTCGGTACCTACGATCATCAAGAAAGTGCGGTACTCAGCTGTGTTGTTATTGTTGGCTTTGGATATGTTAGCGCCTCTCGTACGCTTGAATGTAAAAATTGCCACTTTTTGAGTGACGTGAATAAATAAAAGTGGTTGCATGGCATTTATATTCATATTCGTTCTTACATCAGAGAGCAGTTTAAATTTAGCCTCGAAGGTTGCGATTCGGCATCCTCGAAGCTAGCGAATTGTCATTTTCGCTCGAAAACCTTGTTCTAATTGAGGTACCTCGATGAATCGGGAACTTCCTCGTAAAATTTTTCAGAGAAGGGAGAGAGGGGTCGATAACTTTTCTATCACTTACATTCGCTATGAATTCGATGGTTTGTTCGCCGATCGAATGTGTAAGACGACTTCAGTGTGTGAGAGAAGCTGGCACGACATACGCGCCAGTCAGGTTCAGCCGATTGCGGAAATCCAAAAAAACTCATAAAATACCCAAACAAAAAAAGGCAAACTGTAAGGCGCATGTTGATGCGTTTTCCCACTGTTGTGTTCAATCACATCACAAGTCTCGAATGAAAAGATCGTTTTTCAGCGAAACACAAACGATCACTAATTAGCGCAAAAATTGCCGAATAAACTTTGCAATCGCAACCAAATTTGAGATACGATATGCGACTCTAGTGTATACATCAAATTTCGTTATCATCGCTTTGCAGTACGGCGGCTATTGAAAAAGAATCGGGCAAATGGGTAAACATCGTTTTATATATTCGGAGAATGTGGCTTACCATTACGTGAAAAAGCCTTTTGAAAACAGTCGAATGAAAGCAGTTAGCTGAAGCAGTGTTAGAATGAAAAGATATTGCACAAGAAAGCAATGAGAAATAAAATGAAAGAAATTCAGACATATTCCCGTGTCGAACTTTAGTCACAGAGCCATGTGTCGGCAATCCGCAGATGATCACCAGGATGGTAAGTGTAAATTAGAGACGACTAACTGCGATAGACATGTGTGAATTGGAATCGGTGGACGCATGGAGTCGGAGTCGATCGTATACGCCGAGTCCAAAGTGGGATAGATGAACAGATTAGAATGTTGGCTGCATTCAGTTGTGTAGGTTGGAAGTGGCAAGATCTGGTCATCTTCACAATGGACTATATTTCTTAACGGGATTTTCTATATTTCAATAGTTGAATTCGTTTCTGAAATTGCATTCTTGATTACACTGATTTTCTTGGTTAAGTTTTACTAATGAATAAAAATTTCCACTTTTTCCTTCGATTAGATTGCAGATATATTCATTTGGGGAAACAATTGAACAAAATTTATTTCATCGAAGATTTGCATTGAAATTATCATCTATTTTGTAGAAATTTCAAAAATTCTTTGCCATAGTGTTTGAATTCTTTCTTGGATTCTTTCTTGGATTCTTTCGTGGATTTTTTCGTGGATTTTTGAAGCGTTCTCTCGGGATTAGTCGAAATCTCTTCGTAATTAGTGAAATATATTTTTTCGAAACACTTCACGAAGATGTAAATATTTACAAATATCGTTATTTTTAAAGCAAAATTGCCAACAATTACCATTGAGAGGTTTTTGTCGCGATCACATGAGAGCACTTGTGATGTTTTCTGGAGTAATCGGATGTAGAATACAATACAATGCAAATGGAATCGGTTTCTACGCTTAGCTGCTTGTTATATAAAGTGGAACGTGTTCTACTCGATGCAGTTTACGATCAACGATGGCAATAATTCTTCAGGTGGCATTCATCGTCTATGCGATTAATCACTTTGCTTTATCGAAGAATGTTCATATTCATATACGAGAGAATATCACTCAATCATGTCCAAATGGTTAGTTCATTGTTGATGAACTAAATGAAAAGTTTAATGCTTAATGGAATTGCTGTCGCTTAATAAAATCGCTTAATCGAGAGCAATCTTTGAATTTCTCTGAAATATACGGAAAGTGTTTTTAGACTGCTTTTTTTTGTCCTTCCAAATTGTTCAATTTATACTGAAATATCGCCTTTTTAATCACTAATTTAATTCGATTAGAGGCCTAAATTCTTTGACGGAAATGATTGGAAAATACATCGAATTCCTTTTTTTTCCGGATAAAGACTATAAAGGGAAATTTGGTGAGGTTCGTTTGTTTTTTTGAGTGGATTTGCAAATTCTTTGCAATCGCTCTCAACGGTAATGTCATTTACATCTATTGTTTTAGTTCTTTCCGATTTATCGTTCTATTTGCGATGGTAAAATAGTCTGTTTTCTATTCGACGAGATCGCGTTCTTTGCGCTTCTTCTCGACTGCTAAAATTTAAAAGTTAAAGCCATTGTTCCGTTACTCTTCCTTCGAAGAGAATGGAATTTTTTGATGTAATTAGGGAGGCTATTTATTCGCGCATATTTGTTATAGTTCGATGGGATCTGATTGATAAAGAGTCGCTGCAAATGCAATTTGACATGATATCATCGGCGCATGACGGCGATCACCTAACCGTTACCGCTCAAGATGGGCAAACGAGAACGATCTCATTTCCTGGGTAAGTCTATTCCCTACAGATTGCTCTCCTCCATGAAAAGCTGTAACTAACAGCGTATAAAGGCGTACGAAACTTCTATATGCTGAAAAGAAAAAATGCTTCAGAACAAAATCAAATATCTCATTTCGAAGCGTCGAATATGATGCCTATCACTTAGGTTTTTGTTTTCTAAAAATTTTACGAGAATTTTTTTAAAGTACAATCTTACTAAAACCTCATATCTTTGATTTTTTACAGAAAGAAAAACTAGCCATTTTTCGAAATAATGATTCGTTAATTAATTCATTAATTAATTCATGATTAATCAATTAATTAATGATTAATTAATTCTTGTTTTTTTTTTTTATTGTACACAATGGAGATTTGCTTATTTATAGTGAGAGTTCAATGAAATTCTCTTCCACTAATGAGGATGAAATTCGACGATTTGATGGTTTTGCTGTTTCGGTGTACGCTTTTACCACTTAAATTTACACATCTCTTTCTTTATTTCACCATTTCGAAAGTGAATTCTTAATTGCTTAATATTTGAATGAATTTTTAGATTCGCATTGAATGAAATCATCATCGGGATGTTAAAAATTTCAGATAGTTACCTTTTACTCTTACGTTTTCACTCGTTGATCGTTGTTGTCTTAAGCTATTAGTTATGATGACTTCCTCAGATAAATTTATGGACTTTGAAATTTATCACTAACTTTATGTGCAAATATTCCCGGCAATGATGAATTGCTAATCTGTGGAATATTTTAGGTGTTATCATATTTCGTTGAGTTTTCATATGACTACACCGATAGCGAACCCATATGTGGAAGCATTTCTTCAGTTGGGCACCAATATTCCTTGTCAGTCGGACAGTGCACGTCGTGTAACGAATGTATGTGCGAACATAACGCAAAATAATTGGTGCCCACAGAGTGTCAACACTAAACTAAGAGGGATGCTCAACGGAAAGAAAACATGGTTTGTCGATTTCAAGCGTGAATCTCTCTTAACTAGGCTGCATTGCGGATATCATAGATACTATGCAATGTGGATTTCGATAAGCGATCATAATGAGCCCAGAGAGCTAGATTTAGTTCGGTTTAACGCACAGATCTTATTAACCTAAATTTCTCTACCATATCATTAATTTTTTACTGCTTGAATGCCTCATTTTTAGTATCATCGGTCTCTCTTTCATAAGAGAGATAAGGGGCATCCTGGCTGTTGTTGATCTCGAATTGAAGTTTGCCTCTCTATCGTATGTGGCTATCTTCTAGTACCGGAAACCATAAATACATAGCTGATGGATAACCGTTTTGATCTGCTGCCGTATTTTTTAGTTGCACAAAACGTCTACTGGCATCTAAATTAATACTGAAGCTTGATGAGGTTTTATTCAAGTACAAGAAAGTGATGTGCAAAACTGCTGAATTATTGTTGAACGTTGTTGAATGTTTGAAAACAGTTTTCTGAGCTCGTTCCAGCTTCCGACGTATTTGGGATTTCGATTTCGGCGATTTCGAAGACGATAACGTCTATCTCTTTCTAACCTGATGATTCTGGCCATTGCAGTTCTTCTTTACTGCGAAAGACAATTTCAAGAATTTGATAATTTTTGATAATTTATACAGCCTAATGCCCGTTTACCCCCTCTTTCCGCTAAAGCATCGTATAGTATTTAAGGCTGTTATATGCTTGGCCGATGCGGTTACATTGCTCTGTTTCGAGCGTAGCATCAAGACGAATCCAAGCATTGCAACTATGGTCTCAGACTATAATAAATTGGATATTCTCAAAAACTTCCAACCCAAAGCGTTCTCGTTTCATTCGAAAATCGTAATATACTTCATCGTGATATTTTTTTGCTATCACTATTTTATCATAGAGTGATTTGAAAGTATTTCACGATTTCACTCGAACGCAAGCATTAATAAAATCTCTCCAGCGGAAGGAGATATAATGCTCAACACGTTCATTATAATAATAGTAATTGTGTTAAATCATTTGGTAGTAGTCGGATATGGTATAAATTTCACTCTCATTTTACGAATTTCTTTCGATCACAAGGGCAATTTTGATTTTTTCCCTGATAGGATCACACCATTCCTTAGAATATTTCGGCTCAAAGAGAGGAACACAAGCATTGAATCTTTCTCCTCTCCATTTATGTAAATATTCTTGTGGTAGTGTTAAACATCCCTTCACATCTATCATACTTCATATAGAGAGTTCAGCCTCAGAAGCCGATGTAATTCAAACATGTAACATCATAGGAAGCGGGTATTTTCTTCGTTTTAGACATTAGATGAGATAAAATTCACGTCGCCGACGACGTTTACGATAACTGCCACAAGACCGACCATTGTATTGCCACAAGACCAACCAACTTATCAATGGACGACACGTATTTGAGGCATATTTAGTTCGTTTTCAATAATCGTGCTGCGCTAATAGACAAAATTTCCAAGCCGCTACGTTCCTCTCATTTGCGAAATTTTTATACTGATAGTAGCAGATAAGATCATTGGTTATTTTCAGTCGTTTTTGTCGTCTCTGTGGAACATTGAAGTCAAAAGAAGATGATTTGCGCAAATATATCAGCAATGAAGGCACTTCTGAGTGCAATACTGATAAGCGACAACAAACGATAACATTCAAGGTTTCCTATCCGATTTAGTTTCTCTCATTGCTCACTTATGTAGAGTTGAGCGAATTGAAATGAAGTTCGCCTTGAAACCTCCACCCATAATATTACTGGAAACAGTCATGCGAAATAGTTTCACTTAAATGATAACAGTTTTATCTGCAGAACTTTAGAGCGTCCCCTATCGCATTCTGCGCAAATAAGACAATCGCTAAGGATTTCTCTTTGAAGTCGTTGCTTGAGATCTTGTGTTGGTTCAATTCGTTATTCTTTGCTCTTTATTTGTTTTTTCTATTCGTTATATATCAGAACGCTGCATTTCGCTGATGTTCACCTCAATATTGAGATTTATGAACTATGTTACCAGTGAGCATTGACAATTACAGCTTTGTACACCAAGCAAAGAGCAGTGGCGCGAAGATAATGGAGATCATGAAGAGAAACTTCAGGAATATTGGAATTATCTGAAACAGGTAGGTCTTTTTGATCAAAGTGAAGGTTTTATCGCTCTTTGCGTGGAGTAATTTGCCGCATACATACTTATTAGTTATGATTTTGGGTATTTCTTACTGTAAAAGTATTGATGGTCATTAAGAGAAGTGTTACGCATAAAGCTTGAACGCTTAAGACCATATCTGTCTTTTGGTCAGTGGTCACTCTATCGCTCACCTCTCTTCACAAAAGCGCTAAAAAGAAATTAAGAAAGACTGCTGCAGAATGTCGGCTTTATTTGGCTTGCAATTTTCGGCACCTTTCGTTCTTTTCGGTTTGCAAGACTGATGTTTAAGCCAGAAACGCTGAAATTCTCCCCCTCACTTAAGTGTCTCGAAGAGTTCTTCGGTTTTTTAGTTCCGCCACAGCAATATTATGGTTCATCGCGTAGACGCCACTCCCTCTTAGTGTATTTTGGACATTTGAAAGGTGGGTTAATGTTGAACCTCGCAAGAAATTAGACCTTTCGAGGGCTGCACCAACAAATTCGGTTTTAAGTGAACTAGTTGACATGACTCTAGTTGTCATCTTTATTGGCTTACGAATTTTCAAATTGGCCCCTTTAATAGGCTATCAACTTGTGGTGGTTTGATCGAATCATAATGTGGTGATCGAATACGGCAATGCGACGGTGAAATAAAGATAAATAAGAGGCGGAATAATCTCACATAACCAAGACCTTCGATGTGTGGATGCCGTTGTTCTTCTTAAGGGCTTTCTTAGAAATTTTATTGCAGTCTATGAAGTGAAAACAGAAGTAATTTATCGTAGGGAGTGCTGACTGCGGTTATACATGTAATGGATCGTTCGGAGCCAAGCGAAAAAAGGCTGCAACAATGCGCTCAATTGTGTTCGACATACTCATCACAGAAGGCTCTTTCGTCGTCGTATAGATCAACGCTGTTGCATTCAATCGAGAAGATGTGCGCTCCTAATGATACATATATCGCTTGTATCTATCATACAATGAAATTCGACGTGAACGAAGATTCGCGTTGAGCGCGTATTTATTTCTCAACTCTATTTGAAAGTGAATTAAGCCACAGTTTTGTTGCATCGGATTTTCAACCACAGCGTAATTACTTTGTTTGAATTGCCAACATCACAATTCTCACAGCACGCATCGAAATGCCAACCAAATTCTGCTCTGTTAAATTGTCTTCGATAGTATCCCGGAGACGATGATACGATGATAGAGGAGTGATTTCTTCAAGGATACTTTGATGGGAGGTAATTATTAGTTCTCCCTCCCCTCTTCCTCCTTGAGTTCTGACGAAATAGAACAGCAGTTTATTTTTGGAATCCTATTCTATCCATGAAGTTAGATTCTGTACTCTCTTCAACGACTTTTATGAATGTATTTGAGGAGATTTCGACGGATCACCGTGACATGATAGTGTCGAGAAATTTCGATATCCCTCTTGTTCAGACGGTACGTATAGGCCATATTGGTGCAACAATGCCGACAGTTTGCCAAGCTGCAGCTATTGATGAATAGCGAGCAGTTTGTTTGCTTATCACTTCATCGAATGCCCACATCAGTATTGATACGTTCATTGCGTCGATGACTCATGCAATAATGTGTTCTCTCCGCTTTTGTTTCCTAAAATTTTTCACGCTCTGTTTTCGCATCGTTTTATAGCTGGCTATTGTTCAATGGAGGCATCTAAATAAAAACGTGCCATCGCATAGCGTCGGGATACAGTTTCGATTGAACGCTGCTTAATAAACTCAAAACGGCGCTCAATTTACAAATTTCGATTTCATCCTAGGCCTAGACCACAATAATCAAAAGCTAAGTGATTCATAGTGACCCCTGTGAGGGATCCATATTAAATGGATCCCTCAGATTATCGTTCGATGAGGACTAAATGGTAGACGAATTAGATTCATGTTATTGTTTCCAGTTCCACTGTAACTGGATAGCCCAGACAACGAAGTTTTCAATGTCTTCGAAGTTACATCTATCAGGGTTGTGCCAGTCCGCCTTAGGCAAGATCACATTACCATTTAGAACGAAGTTTGAACGATCCAGAAAGCATTTCTTCTACCCATCTTCTCGTCATCAGGTGTATATCACTAGTTCCCTTCCAGCTTGCATACGGCCGCTCATTTCTGCTTTCGTCCCATTGTGTTCAACTTTATTATTAATTATTCACTCATTAATCTGCTTACTTATTTGTTCACTTACTTAATTATTTATCTGTTTATTTATATAATTATTTAATTACTCCACCACTTGATCATTTATTTGTTCAATTACTTAGTTATTCAATTGTTCAATTATTCAAATATTTGAATTATTTAATCGTTTAATTGTTTAATTATTAATTATATAATTTTTCAAATATTCGATCATTTGATTATCATTTGTCAATTAATTATTTAATTGTTTATTGTTTATCAGTATATCAGTTCAAATGTTACCAGTTAATTATTTAATTACTCTCACAGTCAATTTTTTTTGCCATTCAGGTTTTACCATTCACAGTTAGTTTTATCATTTCACATTTATCACTCTTATCATTTTCATCATTTATCATTTTTATCATTTATTATTCAATCACTTAGTTATTGTTAAAAAATTAATTATTTCGTTTTTCACTCATTCAATTATTGAACCGTTCAATCGTTTAAACATTAAACGTTAAACAATTGTTTGATTACTCAGTTTTTTAATTCTTTGCTTACTCAATTATTTAACTATTCCTTTATTTAAATATTCAATTATCATGTTATCTGATTATTTTTTCGTTCAAACATTTGTCTATTGGATCTGTTTAATCGCCTAGTTATTTTACTACTTAACTGTTTAGCTGATAATTTACTTAGTTAATTAATTAATTAATTATCCAAATATTTATTGTTTAATTAATTCGTCATTTGGTTAATTACTTAATTATTTAATTATTCAGTTATTCATTTAAACAATTATTTACTCATTCAGTTATTCAATCGTTTATTCGTTTATTTGTCGGCTTATTTAATTACTTGTTTATTTATTTATTGGAACATCACGAAGTGAAAAAAACAAACAGTATTATGAGTCAATGAACGATAAAGAGTTAAGTGTTCGCAGAGTTACCACTTCACAAGTTGATATTTAATATGTAGCAACTGCGACAGTGTATAATTTACATTATAAAATATCGGATTTTGGCCTACTTGTTAGCAAAAGCAGTTGCAAAGCTGACGTCCGCTTGTGAAAATATCAAGCTAGTGCTTAAAAACATCTAATACAACCATGGCGCACATGTCTATGCTGCAAAAGTTGTTTAAGTTACCTTATACCTATAGGTAAAACAAGCAGGAAAGAAGCGAAATATCACTGGGGTCTATGGAAACTCGCTAGGTCAAGAATTCCACGTTTGTGCGATGAGTGTCATAGATTCTCTTCTCGCTTGGCGGCTCCACGGGTTCCTCTATCCTTAGTTTTGCTGTGGTTTTCATTTGCAGCTGTATTATTGTCGTACAAAGTTTCAGCTTTTGTCGATGGTGCTTCAAACCGCAAATCGTCATCTCATATTTATTCTCCTCTTGTTGTGTCTATTGATACTTCTAAAGGAGCGAATTTATTGCCCATGGAGAGCGAGATGTATAGCGATAAGTGTGCGCTTATATTTCAATCTTATGGCTTATGGCAAGACATTCGTTTAAAAGCAAGAAATAATAATATTTATTTATAGATGGGCAAAAAAAGCATTGAATAAACCTCATTTCGAAGTCGTTTGCATCAATTTAGCGTTTCATTGATGAGTTTTCAATGAGCGATTCTTGCTCAATGAGCGGAAATTAAAATCAGCAATAGACTCTTGTCGATGTTTCTCATATTTTTCAACAATTTCTAAAGGTATATTTTATAATTTCGGCTCTTTAATTTCCTTAGGCACTTCAATTCGTATTAATGAGATGAAATAATTATTTCCCATAATCCGTAGGCAGAGAGATGATTCGACAAGACGTACAGTTATATAACACTTTGTATTCAGATACGCCAAACGATTCATAAAGTTTACCAAATCGAGCATCCAAGGAGCAGGCCAATTAATGTTGCTAAGAATCATATGAGAAAACAAAAACGTATCGCCGTTATTGTGATATCTTGTTATAGAACAGCTCTCTTGAGAAGAGTGTTGAACGATATCTCAAGGTATGAAAATCCCTTGCTTCTCCTTTTAGTGACATCAACCGGATGCTTCAACAGTGAGAAATATGAGAATGACCATAAAATGAGAGGCATATTTCGAATGATCCAACTCCTATAATGCAGAGATCAATAAAAAATTTTGACGCCATTTGCTAAAACAACATTTGAAGAGGTGCATGACCTCTAAGCAGTGCCATTGGGATTTAAAAACTGGTATGTACTGTTTCGACTTTTCACATCGTTTCTTAACATCGAGACGGAAACCCCATTTTGATTTGGATCCTCGGTGAAACAAAATTTCCACCATCTTAATGGATGGTTGGGATTTTTGCCACTTTTCTTTTGGTTCCAACTTTGTCTTTAATTCTTCAGTCTTTTATAGAAAGCATTCTTTTTTGACCTCTAAAACTATTTATGTATTAGCGAGACGCACTAAACACTTCGTTATACACTTCGTTACTTCATAAAAGCAATCGTAATGACTCCATAATCGTATGGATATGTATTCATAACCGTTCATTTGTCTATAGACTAAGAAGGAGACGCCCCTCCGCAGGAAATTCGGCATTAATCTTTAAGTTCGAGAAAACTTGAGTGCATCTTAGGCCAATTGGATTTGTGGAAGTGTTTGACACAGAAAAACGCATCATACCGCAAATGAAATACAATAGCACAAACCATGTGAGAGGTCGCTCTAACGTTCTTCAGCAATCTCAACAGCTGTTGATGATTTTCCGCTAAGATAATAGTGCGTCTCGTAGAATGTACCTGCTGCATTAAGGCTGTTACCAAAGAGTGGGAAATTTGGCGCTTTCGTCAGTCTTGGATGTGATAATAGCGATACAAGACAAATCACCGAACAGTTCACGAACATTGTACTGATTCAACCTCAACGTCTAGACTCATCAAGAGAAATTAATAGCACCGGATATGGAGAAGAATTAAGTGCTGCATTTCTCGCCCGTATAACAACCGAACATCGCAAGTCACTGCTCGAGCATGGTGATTTTTAATGATTTTTAAGTGGCTATTAGTGTCGCATTACGAATAAGGAGAATACTATCTCCAAGGAAGATCGCTCATATTTATGAAGTTCTCTATGGAGGTCGTACTTAGGTGATAAGTTCTCAGTTTAGAATGGACTAAGCGATGAATTTAGCAGTGCTGCACTTGCTGCAACATTCTGTGCAACGCTTTTTACGAAGCATTGAATGTTTCACTCTATATCCACATGGACAAGCCACCCGACTATTTATAATCGCAAAAAATTTACTTCACCGTCTTTGCTATAAAGGCTTCCTTCAGTAATGGAATCGAAACTGAATGCTATTCATCCAACTTGCTTCATCACTGATGTCGCTCCATTTTTGCTAATTTCTTTCGCGAAATGCATGGGTCCAACTATCCTACCGTTTCAACTCTGAAGCCAATGAATTAAGAGCGCAAGTATTGTACACTACAGGGTCCTCGTAAAAGATGGCTGATATTGCTCTAACAGCATCAAAAAGATTTGCTGATACTAGAAATCACCAAGAAGCTGGTACTTCACATCGGCCAGGTCACAAAAACAACGCAGTAAAATATGAAGGCGGTCAATCTTAACGTTCCGATATTTTTGGTAATTTCTGAAAGTGATTATTGAGATGAGAGATGCAAAGTATACAAAGATCCCTCTTATATATGCTGAATTTTCATTAACCCTCAAATTGCCCTAATTTGGCAACAATGAGTGCCGTGCTCGTTGCAGGTAAGCGAGATGAGCTTATTCGAATTTCAGCTCAATATAAATATGCACTTAATGTTGTTTTTGATGTTTTCGCTTATGACTATGCAATTTTAATTGAAGGTAATGTCTTTCTTTCTGTGACGTTTTCTTGCCTCCATCTATCTTAAATTTATTCCTCGTTTGCCGAAGGTGTTTCATTGCGTCAGCGTTTTCGTTTAGGTTTGTAAAATTTAGTGCTAGTCGTATGAGTCCTATTAAACGTTCGTCAAAATATCGCCCTCAGTATCGTGCCAAAAACCTTTACAAACTCAATAAAATTGTTGTAAGTTGTGTATGCGAGCATGAAGTAATCCTATGCTGTTTCATAGAAGCTACGTTAGGAAGCAAAAGTGACACAGCAGAGCTTTCAATGCTATTTTTTAATTTAGCCACTCGTCATAGCGTAGTGTTTCTGGATTATTGAGAGGTGAAATTTTATTCTCTGGTATGGAGGACGTAAACTCTTGCAAACGTATTTCGATTCTTTGCATTAGCAAAATCAGCAATAAACTTCGGTTACTGAATGATTACATTTTTGCGATATGTTGTGGTATGATCGCTTTTCACTGGCGTGTAGAACATGTTCATTAGACGACTACAGAAGTAGAATCTGTACTCAGTAAAGACCGCACGTGACAAAAAGAGTAATGTATCATCCCAGCTGGGGTGTGCACTTGTGCTAAAATAATTGACCTTATTTTGAGAATTACTGGGCTGGCGCTAGCCTAGCAGCCACATTCTTCATTAAGGGTCCGAGCGGAAGCAGTGAATCCTTTCCCAAAGTTGCTCATAGAAGCTATTGCATAGGTTGGTCAGACATTTCAGTAGGGAACAGTGATGAGTGGAGACGATCGAGATAGCTCAAAATTCCATCTCCAATGATCTTCATGCTGCTTTTGCCTCATATTAAAAATCTCCCCATTTGTTGCTATGCTGTTTAAAGCCGCAACTTAGACTAATGCCTATGTACATGGCGACTACACAGTAATGTGGAACCCACGTCTGATCACAGCTTGGTGGATGCTATTAAATAAAAATATTAAAATTGTTCAATTCACTATGTATCTTTTAAAACCTTAATGTAACATCATGCAAGCAATTTCATACCCCTCAATGAGTGCAACGATCTCTGAAGAAAATTTTAACAGAGAATTCACTAATATCTGACGATTTTTTTGAATATTTTCTCGCCGGTGAACGCCTTCTATCGCAAGATTCGAGTATTTTCTGTATAACGGCATGGAACGACAATGGAATACCGTCGCTTATTGAGCGCAATAATTCGTTGCTATGGCGAAACGATTTCTTTTCTGGTTAATTTCTTCAGTTTACCAAGAAAATGCCTCAAGCTCTCTTGCTGTTCGAAGTGTTTGTTGACGAAAATCGAATAATGCTGAGCTACCACAAAAAATTCATGCTGATGAATTCATAACTAAAGGCAATCGGGGAACGATGCGTTTGAGCCGTTTGCAATGTTTACAACATAGAACTAAAACCGCCAATATTTCAAATACTTCTCTAAGGGAGCAAATTAATTCGAATTACAATGTTTAACAGTCATCGCTCCTTAGTGACTTGATTATCTCCTTTTATATTTGGATATGTCGTTGTTTTTGTCGAATAGAATAACAAATGTTGAAATCGAATGAAATCGATGAGTTTGCAGTAAACCTTTAAATAAGTGGAGAGGCGAAATAGACAACACAATGAATTCGTCATTGCTTTGTGGATGAAGAGAGTTGATTCGATCAGTTTGTTTCAGCCACCTTTGAAACGCACTAAAGATGTCATCGCAACGACTCTTTGAGAGATACAATATTTCATTATGTGAAAGCTGAGATGCTTGAAAAAATGAGAACATTTGGTGGTGAAAATGCAATGTTGCGCCTACAAGGCAAAGGTGTTTGATGTATTCAATAATCCTCTGGTAAACAACCCTTCATCTATACAGCCCTAAACACCAGATGCGAAGGCTTATTCAGAAAGATGAACAGACGCAGGCACACAACCTCTTCAGCTGGCAATTTTCACTAATGTGAAAAAAATTAAATAAATAAGGTGTTGGTTGGATGATCTCATCATTAACTTGGAGCGACCTCAGTTACCAATGGGCAGAATTATTTTGGGACGAATGGCTAAGGATGAAAATGCACGATCAAGGAAAGGTGTGTATTCGACCCGAGATCTCTCGTATTGCGATTGCCGACGATTCATCAAGCAGGTATGTTCATTGGTGTCGAATTTCGCGGATGAAAACAGTGTGGTACGGCCAATCACTTGATGGATGTTAAGTTTGGTCACAAACCCCTCCTAAGTGAGGTCGTAATTTCTGGCCAATAATTATAATTAACGAAGGTCTTTTCTAAACGTAGCAATTTATTGTGTAGGAACCTACAGTTTACCACAACTATTTCCCAAGTAGACTCTTGATGCGATATAACTGACAACTTCGACTGTAAATCCTGTTGCGTACTAAACTTTCTTATATGAGATTCTTTTACTATTTTCGCATATCTATATTGATGCAGCGCTATTGGCTATGATAGACGGCTGAAAGGAAAATGCTCTGGGACCTTTGAGTGAATTAGCAGTTGATTACAAATCTTGCTGCTTGAAAGTTGGCAGCTACTTTTATTTTTACGGATACCTACTCGCTTGTATAAGGATAGTATACCTGTTGAGATAGAGAAACGAAGAAAGCAAATTAAATTCAAGGTCTTCTCTACGGAGGGAAGAAAATGCAAGGTTCGATGTTCAGCGAATCATTTTGAGACCTTGGTGCACGATCATGTGGATCCCGGTGCAGTTTCATGAACTCATTCAGCACCATATTTTTAGCTCACTGTATAACTTATTTGCTGCAATTTGCCCAACTAAAACACTTTGAAGTATGAGTTTTACAAATGCCTTTGGGAAATTATATGTGAATTTTCAAATACACAATTATTGGATGTATGATGCATTTACTGTATAGAAGTTGACATTCTCAGTGAAGTGAAAAAAATAACACTAATAGAATATCTTCAGGGAAGCGAGGAGGGAAACGGAGCCATATGGTTTCAAAGCTGTAACTCTGAATGTCGAACCATTCAACTTCACCGCTGCTAATTTGGATTATCTGATACGTGAGCATTACGATGTTGAGCTTGAGAAAACGATTGGAGAAGCAATTATAGTCGAAGAGAGCGATATCCTTAACGGATTAATGAACAATAATAGATCACATATAAAAATTTATTATAGCACAACGCAACGATTCGAGCGGCTATCCAATTTCTTCAAATATGTACCTTACTCACAGGTGTGTTTCGTTCTGCATTAAGCAAATAAGTAAGCAGTAAGTAAACAAATAAGGGGATATAAGTACAAAGAAAACCTGAAATGTCCATCACCGTGCCAATTCCACTATACTTTCAGTTCATTCGTCTGTCATCTCTAATAAATGTGACAAGTAGTATATGTAGTCAAAGATTCCAATCCGTGTACAAAATATCTTCTTCATTTTCAACACGTAACTATCTTATAGAGAATTAATATGGCTACTTGCGAATTGCTCATCGTAAAGTGAAAAATATGCATTTTGGAATGTGCCTGGAAAGGTGAAGATATGGGAAAGAAGTAATGGCTTTTTACTATTATTATAAGAGCGATTTCAGCAGATATAAAGTTGGGTGAACATCAAATGATAGATGCCCAGAGACAATCAGGAATCATCAGAACATCCAACTCAGCTGATTTTCAATACCGTTTTTGAATTCTTTCGATATATAACCGGACCTTGAGAAAATAAGGTAAACTTGGGGAAGATATTTCTTAGCACTAATTGAAACTGCTACGAACCTTTCAAGTCCGCATCGATTTTTCCCTAAAATGGTCAACTAAACAACGGACGTTGATTTACTGTCTTTTGTCGATTTGCTGTCATCATCGGTGTGTTGCAGTAACTTGTAGAAAGGCATTGCAGGGAGATCTTTGTGTGACATGTTATAAAGGAATTTTACGTCTTCATTGGCATTCCTCATCAGTTTATATTATAAAAGCGAAACGATTTCAATCATCATAACGACGTACTCGTAATTTTTTGGCCATATTTCGAGAATTACAATAATTGCCTTTAAATAAAGCAATAAAAAAGGTGCAACAGTAGCTACTGATTTCACTCATCACTCATCTGTATCGAATATCAAACTTCACGATGGAACATTTCATAAATTACCTCACAGCAACGCTTTTATTTCTTTGACATCGAGGAAGTAAAAACATTCTGCAGAAATCGAGGAAGCAAAAACATTCTGTTTATGCAGAAATCTTGTATAGACCGGAATTTCCACTCACTTTGGTATCCATATTGTTGGTATTCCATATTCAATAAGCGTGAACAATGGGATTTTTTTTGCGGAAGCAGAAAGAATATTTTTATCAGAATACTTGAAATCCACCGGCGATCTAATGATATTGGAGTTCGGAAATTGAAAATCGGGAAATTAAGATCATCGACAAGGCTTATTGAAAGCCGCTGAACGATGCAAAAGTATCTATCATTTGTAAATTTTATCGACGTTTGGCTTGTATATTCATGCGGTAGGTGGTAAGATTGTTCGATCAGCTAATTTCGATCCATGTATCTATTCTAAAATTTATCCTGCGGAGGCCGCTCACGCACCAAAATCCCAAAATGCCTTGAGTGATTGGGCTTAATATACCTTACAGACCAATCACTTGCACATTGTCTTCGAAAGTGAGGAAGACAGATAGATAAGAATTATTTGGTGCTGTGAATGCTGGCAGAGTGGTGAGTGCTATCGTCACTGTTTTTGGTGATAAAAACGGGCATATGCGGGATGGAGTTTTTTGATCGTTGAGCAATAGTGCTAGTTTGACAGAATTCAGCTCCTCTCCCCTAACATTCCTTATCCCTATCGTCGCCTTCCCCATAATCGCAGTCCAGCTTAAATGAAATACCGCGATGCACTCGACAGTGGCTACCGACATTACAGATGACTCATTTATACGATAATCCTACTGCTATATAATTCGCGAAGTGTGCAAAATATGGCAGTTATTTATATTTTTGACATAATGGCTTACTGAAATGATTCGATAAGTTCTTTGTCAAATCTTGAGCATTTTGATTAACGCTTCTTCCGTTGGCCCACCTGTCCCTTTCCCACCATCCTCATAAGCAGAAAAATTCGAGGAAAATGCACATATCAGTCCGGAAGATTTGTTCTTTTTAGCAAAGATCCACTGATGTTTTAAAAGATCCGATACGTTCCCACTTGGTGGATGGATATATGAGGTTTACTTGAATAACAGAGATTCAAGGTAGCCTTTGACATCATCCGCCGTTCGGACGGAACGTGACAAAAAAAAAAACAAGTGAAGAATTCTTTCTACCAGACAAGCTGGTAAAAATCACGTTTTCATGCCTCATTTTGGGAGAACAGTCGAGTTTCATCATGTGTGGAAAGATATTTTATAAACCTCATGTTTTCTCTTTCGAACACTGGTCTCAAAAGCAGACGCAACAGTCAAAACGTGGAAAAAACACACATTGCTTGTTCTTGTTTGGCAGCTTGTGAGACAGATAATTCAGATGAATGGAACGGAGAAGCGCTTATCCTGGATTTGCAACGTAACTTGCAAATTTCATATCACTTATATGAATCAATAAGGAATTAAACTAAAGACAAAACATCAACCTGTAATCGAAATTATTCCCATTATTCCCACAATCTCATATTTTCCATAGTTCATAACTTAAAACTCTCGGGGCAACCTACCAATATGAGCAAACACTCATACATACGTCTTTTCTACGCACAGGTGAGGTACGGTCATAGTGCTCATTCTACGAAAATCTACATTACATTAGAGGCGAATAACGTGATGAATGCTCGAATTAGGTGTGTGGTTGACTCGGCTGTAAGATCTGTAATTTCACAATCACCTTATCGTCGTTCACCTGTTCCGAGATTGAGCCTCACTCATTCAGCGAGCGGTTCTGTTTGCCGAGTGCAGCATTCAACCCTCTGACTACATCGTCAGCACTCATCGTACTCTCGCTCCTATATCCTCGACACTGTGTGAGGAAAAGCAATTTCTGTAATGCTATTACGACCAGTTGTTCTTCGCGCAATACTCCATTGACGTACACCTCATCGTTGCTGCCTTTTCGCAAATGCTTGTTATTGCCGATAGTACTCTTATTAGGTGGATATATATAGCTGAATGTGGCATATATGGGATTTCTCAGACGATCTGTACGCTTTATTAGTTAATGAGAAATTAATGAATGTATGAGTCTACTGAATGAACTGCCGAATTAAATTCAACTTACGATACATTACTGCGTATATTTCTTTGTTTATTCCGCAAAAAGTCGCATTTTTGCAAGTTTTGAATAGTTTTGCGCCTATATCGAAAATTGCCCATGGGGAGAATTTTCAACAAGCAGTGTCGCAGCTAACAGTAAATATTATTCTTAAACTATGGCTGAAGCTACATCATCAGCGCTCTAGGAACAACTTACTACACCCTACAATTTGGGAGGCAACTTTGCCGATATTATACGAAATTAAAAATGTCTTCCCTTTGTTAAATGTATCGAATTATACACTACATAATTGAAAACATGCATGAGTTCTATAAAATCGTAGTGATAAATTCTTGCAAATTTTCCTAACCATTTGATGGTGGTTGAAAAGTATTGATTACTTTCGCTTTCTACTCTCATAGTTTCACGTGTGAAATTTTGCTATTTTAACTAGTATCCAGAAACCTTGTCGTCATACTCAATTTATCGTCAGTTAGTAGGATCATATGTTATGTCTTATTTCGTCAGTGGTTCATGTAAAGGTTTCTCCAAATCTACAGATGTCGTACTTTGAAACACTCAGGTACATAGCTTGCATCGCTCTTTGTAGTTGAACTAGCCGAAAATAGCATGATGCTTCAGGTGTTAGATTTGCAGTAATGCGTTTACCTCCTACGATTGGTTGGTTGCTTTTACTGCCGATTTTGACTGTTGCCGAACAACTTGTGGGCGATGATGAAATAGAGAAATACAAACAAATTTCTCAGCGACTAAAGACACAACTGGCCGAAAAAGCTCGACAAACAGTGGTCGATATCGAGCAAGTTATCAAGGCTGAAGAATCGACACTCGAATGCCTCGGCAAATTGTTAGCGTCTTCGAAAAAGCTAACTTTCAATTATGATTTGTCACTTCAGTCCAAATTCCTCCACCCAGATTTTCCATACCAAAGGAATTTCGATTAGCTAATATTTCGATGCGGTTTTGCTACAGAGCCGAAGAATATATATATTCTTTAAAATATATATTTGTTTCTTTAGTGAGTTATGACGATCTGAAAACAGCATCACCTCAACGAATCGATTATTCACTCTTGCTTTGTTAGAATAAACAATTCGAACCGACCGGTTGTCTTCATCGAGTTTCTCCTGAAGTCGACCATCAGCCATAGAATTTAACCACACATTTCACATTTATACTCCAATTAATTAATAACAGACCTAATTCAATTCGCAAACTAAATGGTAACATTAAGTGAAGAACAATGATTTCATTAAAAGAAAACTGTATATGTTATTTTTATTACCGTGTTGTTACAGTATATTACAGTATACCGAATACTACCGTATACTACAGTACAGTATAATATATAGTTTACTAGACATAGGAAAACAATATAGTTTAGACACTTGCGTAGTTTACGCATTTAGGTTTAGGCATTTAGGACATATAGTTTAGGGCATTTAGGCGTTGAGCGTAAATAATCGAACCAATCGAAAACAATGGCGCTTTATTGAATTGACTCAGGGCTATCATCTCTCAAAGAGAAGATATTCATAGTGTGCTAATCTCAGATATATGCCTTTCATCGCTAAGAACTCTTTCAATTTATCCTCAATTTTTTCAGATGCAAAACAAATAATATTTTCATATATTATCAGTGTTGTCAAGATGCACCCGATGAATGCTGTTGGCATCTTCGTTATTGGTTAACGTAAGCGATTTTCCGTTAATCATGATAATATATTCAAAGTTTTTAGTCCACTAGTTTAGTCCATTAGTACTCTTTCAGAAAACTTTACGATGGGCGATACTGTCGACTAATCTTCCATTTCTTCCCGCTCCCTCCCCTCTCCCCTTCAACATTGCCTCAAAAGAGGGCAAAGTACCAATAGCAATGAATTGGCAATTTTTCGATCTGGACACTTTGAAAAATATTGCGATTTATGAATTATCGAAGAAGGCAAACTTGCAGCAAAATTTGCACCTAATGCGATTTATGATGAGAATAAACGACTGAAATAAATAAAAGCAAATAATGTGGATAAAGAAAACGATGGATCGTTGGGCAAATTCGTTAAAGTCGACGCTACATGCAGACTTATTCCATAAGAGATACTTAACTGGTTCATCGTAATTCCTCATAGAAAGTAACAGCGATAGCTCTCCAATATCATAATGATCAGTAGTATTTCGAAGCTCTCCAAAATGAATTGTGCCATTAGTCAGTCCGTTATGACCGAAAATTACTTAGAGATGTTACGTATCATTAAGCGGAATTTGCACTGAAAATAAAAAGGATCTTTCAAATCGTTCAACCATCTAAAGCACAAGCTTTCAGTGGCGAAACCGTTCATTAACTTACAAGTTTTGCATCTTTTTTTTCAAATCTCATCCCGGAAAAAAAACGGAACTAAAGGAGCTCAATGCTTTATGGAGATTGCATTTTGAGTTGTGGATTATTCTGGATTACTATTCCGGATATCTTCTGGATTATTATTTTCTACGTTTTTATAAGAACAAGAGTAGCCGCAGTAATAGCAAACAGAATAAATCTGTACGGATATTTTTTGCAGAATCGTATTGGTGCTGATCTTCTTGAAGTTGGCATTTACATTCACCGTTTGGTGTGTGCGTGTTGTATGTTGCTGATCTACTGTGTAATGAAGTCGTCCTCATGTGGTCATCTGTAAATTACAATTACCAGTCGAACAAAGAGTTAACGAAGTGAATGAAGGTCGCTAAATGCAGTATTCTATGCGGTACTTTAAGTCCGTTATGAAGACTGAGGTTTTATAGCCAACCTTAATTTTTGTACATTTATATGTTCAAGTGTTTGCTATAACTCATAAATTTGCATATACATATTGCTTATCGTCTGTGGATTGAAAAAGAAATGCTAGAAGTATGTAAAGCAAGAGGAAATGCTGTTATCATGCAAGAAGCATTGCTTCCAAACAGCATCGTAATGTATCCGACGAATCTCAACAGATAATATAAGAACTGACTTGAGAAGAAGAGAGGGTGGGATTGAGGCAGCATATCCAGGATTAACTCCAGAAATTTTGCTCGTTACACTCGAAACTGTAAAATCGAATAATCACCTCCTCTACTTATATAATCGAGTGGAAATTTGGCAGCATCTGGTCCGTTTTATGTAGCACATCAAATTCAGATATTGGAGTAGAACCTCTTGGTCTTGAGTGGGAAATATTGCTGATCCATTCAGCGATGAATGTATTGCCCAGGATTCCTGTAACTGACTGGGAACATAAGCAAAACGACTTCGCATTATATAAGCTAGCTAGGCACCATCTCCGCAGTCTACTATTCTGCTCGCCATTAAGAAATAATTTTCAATGCAAATTCCACATAACAGTATTGATCCAATATATATTTAGTCTCTTATAAATTCTTCGAGTGGATACATTATTGAGTCTCTTAGAAATTCAGTGGTCGAACGTTATGCGTTCGCTTTTTTGAATCGTTTTCTTGAATTCTTCTTCTATGAACGTTATGATTTCGCTCATTTCCGCTCTCCCCTTTCTTTCATCGCTATGATCATACTTTCGTTTTTGTTTCATTTCCGACTATAATGATTATAAGAGTATCTACATTTGATAACGAAGACAAAATTATTCTCAGTCAGACATCAGCAGATTATCTCTTAGCACTTCTAATTTTTCCTTATATAGTGTCTCTTAGTTAACATTGCTCCTATGCCAAGGGCTGTGAGATATTATTTAAATGAGATTTAAACATCAACTGATACCGTCGTTCGAAGGTCTCCAATGCATTCACCATAGGGTATTTCGACATCCCATTATTTCCTAGCACCGTTCAATCATCTCACAATGACTGCCGACGCTCCACGTTATGGGAATCCAGAAGTTGCAAATTTGCCCGAATGTTGAATTATTTTTTTCCAGAATCCGGAATCCCGGAATCCTGCCACTTTGCTTTCATTTTTTCGGTCTCTCGCCAAATGCAAATCGTTTTTCGTTCATAAGCATCATTATTTCGAATTTTGATGTTCGAGAGACGTAAATAAGAGAGCATTATGAGCACTACCAATAGCCGAAGGATAATCTTTATTTCATCAAGTATATTGTTTTCTTCAAAAATGCTTTCACATCCGTGCCTCTTATTAAATCTTCGATTGGCTCTATATCACTTATCTATCTGCAGATAAGAATTCATTGTATTCTTTATGTAAACTTGTAAAATAAATCGTTTCATCCAAGCTTTTCAGGAGAAATTCATATATTTCAGATAAAACCGGTAAACGAAATACTTTGAGTAAGATTTCTGAGGACTAAATTTGAATGAATAAATAAATAGTGAATTACTTAATGAATGAACGAAGGCAATAATCATATGTACTTTAATAGTAAATAAAGCGATATTTACGCTTAGCTATGAGAACAATAGCAGAAAGCAAAATAATTCAGTTCACACATCAATTCAATGAGCTAAGTTCATGAATAAACGAATGAAATGAATCAGATTTTGCATAAGTGGGAATAACCGTTCAATGATGGCATAAGAGACGATAACTTTGGTGGTTGCGGGAGGGAGGCGGGTGCTAGCTAATTTGCAAAAGCTCATAAGATCGGACGTCACAGAAATATTCATTAAGTTGGTTTCATTTGTACAGGTTCAATTAATGGCTTCAAAACTTTCGACAAACGCACTCAGAACCGTATTTTTTGTTGCGTTTTGATGTTCAACTCTTAAGTTGAGGTGACATAAACGAATTACTGCACTCCAATTTTCCTAGCCGTTCGTCTATGAGCTACTGACTGCTGCGAACAAATTCAGTTAATAACTAAGAATCCGAGATTGGTATGCCAAAGTTTTTGATTCTATGATGCGGAGATTAGAATGGTGCTATTATCCGAATTGATCTTCAATGATAAAAAAGGCGGCCGAATGGTTGGTTTCATGCTGAGTGTTCTTCGGCTTCACTACTTCGAATGCTGCATGGCTATCGAATTTCTCAAAGCTTCTTAACCACTTCCTTGCAGTTTGTTTCAAAAAATCTAAAATATTTGGGCAGTCATCCTTCCAGTTTGTCGGAGAGGGAGAGAAATTGCTGCCTGGAGCTGGTCTTTGTGGACTTGAGGATAGATAGACGCCAAGGAAGAATAAATGCGGAAAATATATGCTAAAAAATTTCGCTGAATTCACCGATATAGAACATCTCAACAACATATTTCATGAAATACATTGTTGGAATTATTCATTATGAGATGAGAGAATGACTCCACATTGAGCCGTTTATTCTCCTCATTTTATATCGTAGATCAGATGGAAATACCTCCTTATTGAATATAAGCAAGCATAACTGGCTATAATCTCGATGATCTAAGCTTGCTGCCGAAATCAATGAGAATATTAAGAGAACACAACAAACTATTGCAATTTTAAAATAATGAATGGAAACGCCAAAATAATTTATAATATTGGTTTCCATTCACATCAAATCCACTACCATTGCATATTATAATTTCAATGCCTCAGAAAAAGAAGCACTATACACTGCTGCTCTCTTAAGCCATATTTCAACTACTACCAATGTGATAAGCGCTCTTCAAAAGGGACATGCAACAACATTCTCATAGATACTAACATAGTGAATACTAACAAAGCACATAACAGCATATGCAAATACTATCTCGACCTAAATCATCACATTAAGAAAGCATCCTATATCGTCGATCCCACCTGCGGTTTTAATGAAACGTAGAAAGTAAGCGAAAAATCAGAACTTCATCTGGGAAAAAGAGGTCTGTGGATTTTTAATGAACATTCACAAGGTTGACATTTTTATAATTTCATAATGAACGAATCATCCGCAAGAAGTCCACCGGGAAACGCGCACTTCAAACATATTGTATAGCCATTGAAACAATTTCGGGGAACATTCGGGGATCTCAATTCTCCTCGACATAACATTTCTTCAACACAACAAAAATCAACGTTATTCATCAATATTTTACATCATCCCTATTCGTCTATCAAATAAAGTCGATCAGTGAAGTGCCACATACGAATAAGCCCTACGTTTATTGAATGATTTCCTTATCTATAATAGCAAACTATGTACTCCAATTAGTTATTTTATGAGCTTTCACTCAGTTACTTAATAAATAAATATGTTACAGCTGTTAGGAAAAAAAGTTATTCAAGTAACGAGTGCAGTATAGAGTCCATATTAAGATAACCTATCGAAATTATATCCCTTTATAGTAGTCGACAGCCAAATGTGTTCCCCTCCCCTCCCTTCCCCGAAAAAATAACTTAAAATTTAATGCCGTCAACCAAAAATCGACAATCGGGGATCAAGTTTTCTCTCTTGGAAAACAACACCTCACAAATGTGAACAAGAAATCTGAGATCATTAACTTCTTTCATCGAGATCCAAAAGATACCTACAGGAAAGGATCTCATCTGCATTAGAGTTACCTCATAAAACGCAAAAAGACGACTACACCACTGAAAATATAAAAGTATACAATTAACATAAAGCTAGTCTATGCAAGAAATTAGAATATATAAACGCATCAATATAGCCATTTCTGTATTTTGCTTCTTCATTCGTCGAGATGAACTAAGGCATAGAAATTGAAAGAAGACGAAATGTCATAATTTCGATGAATGTTGATCATCCGATATGAGAATAAAGTTATCACTCTCTAAACAACTATAAACAAAAAAGATTAACAAATTGCTCACATTATTGTTGCATCATTAAGCCATAAATCGATGGAAAGTTCATAACAAATATCACTCGTAAATACAAAACAATGGTCAGCTATCTTTTGAAAACAGCTTATCGTGTTCTCTGATGATACGTCTTATCATCATTTATAGTAGTATGCCGATATATTCTTCAAAGATGTCTTCCTCTTAAAGTCCACATCAGCACTGGCACCTCATAAAGTCCGCATCAGCATTGCTAAAGTTTGTTGACCACCTGGACGCTACTCGTAAATACAACACCGGTAGGATGTCACCATAGGGTATATCACACGTTATAACTGCCTCAACTCGTAGTAGATAGTAACATTCGAGCTACCTGTAGTGAACCGCCTGCAAATAGACAATATTTCATTTAATTACTTCATGAGAATGTGAATTCGTTATTTTCGCAAAATATTTGAAACATAATCTTTAAAAAAACCAAAAATCACATATGTGCAAGTGCGTTGTGAATTTTACATGTTTCGATAAGTCGTTTGGACTGTGATTTTTGAATCTAACGCTTCTTCGCATATTTTGACTTCTGTTCCGTTCAAAAATAAGCCAAAAAACAAATTTCACCGTTTTGTTGAAGTAATATTATGCCATAAATGACAAGACTGGCTATCAATTAAGGATCTCGCTGGATAACAAGATAGCATTTTTCATCGTTTCAGGAATACTAAATACAGCCACCTTTCCATATTTCCAAGGAATTTAATTTCATAAATAGAAGTACTTACTCGGATGCTAATTTTTTGGCATCAATGAATGAAGCCGCCTCTACGTTTATTGCATAATGCAACAATTTCAACCTCATAGTAACCACATAAAAAAAGAGAGAGAAGGCATACGAAATGACGAAGTGGCATACCAATAAGATAACGAACGAAATGATCGCCGGCCAATGAACCAATCGAAAAAAGAGTGGAATCTGTTGCACAAACATAATCATCAAATTCGAATTGCTCCTCAAGCATTGGTAATTCGGAGCATTTCCCAACGCATACACATAGAGCATCGAAACGTTCCTGAAAGTTAACCTCCTACTTTATATACACATCATCCTATCAGTTGGTTAATCAATAATGTTAACACTAAAACAATAAAAAAATGAATACAATACTTTTGAGAACGTTTTCGACTATCACATCTACAGAGGTTTTAATCACTCAATTACGCGTCTTAGCATCCAATGGATAAAACTATAAATTAGGATACTGGAACTGCCGTTAACAGTTATGCAGTGATAATTGATGCGCATAGTATCAACAATGCTCAAAGTTACCTTCCTCACACAGCACAACAACTTCAATGTAACGATGCCATCGTTGATCGATAACACATCGGTGCTGGTCATCCTCGTATAGAGTGGATCATGAGTTCGGGCGGTCATTAAACGATATACGCGTGCATATTCCGGATACATCGATGGGGCAAGTCGTGACAAAAGCAATTCTAAATAATGCCGCTTTATTCTATTACTAGAATATTCTATTGTGTTTGCAGTTTTACGAATAAATTAATTCGAAAACGAATACTTCCGATGAGAAATGCTATGTAAACATCGTCTAGAAGACTTACACTAGGATTAGGTCACAGCAGTCACAGAACTTTTTGCAAGAAATTGCAAGAACTTTGCAATGTACAACTTGCAAGAGATTCTAACATTCAACAGTTTTAAGGAAATAAAGTGAATAAATTCCACGAGCATTAATGCCAATATCGTCCCTTCTCAATAAGCTTCTTTAAAGTTGAGCACACAAAGAATGGGTTCCATATTTGGCGTAAAAAAAGTGTTTCACGCGTTCTTTTTTTATTTCCGCTCGAATACGTCGATTGCCGAAGAGCAAAAAGAGCAGCATTCTTTCATCGTGAGCAATCAATACCCACGATAGAGCACACATCCTATTTGCAAGTCGCATTCTTTGTGCCGAAACAGTATATAAAGCTGGGATTGATCGTTACTGCAGTCCTTCACGAATCCATCTATTCCACGGCCCCCTTCTTTAAGTTTTTCGCACTTCCTACCAAAGTTTAGCATTATAGTGCCACTGTTGTACGTATATATATATATATATATATATATATATATATACATATACATATATATACAACTTTTTTGCAAAGCATATATATATATATATATATATATATATATATATATATATATATGAAAAGCATTATAATCCTACTTCCAAGTCAGGAATCAGAAAGGCTGTGAGAATGAAGTTCAATAGTTGCACAGTGCATAACATTAAATGCCATTTTATCTGCTCATCCTCTAAGATGGTTGTCGACTTCTAAAACAAATGAAATCGATGAGTCAAATCTTGCTCGTGAGCTAATCGATTAATGGCAACTTTGACATTCGGTGGACAGATTGCACATAGAATCGCATTATCGAATGAGTGTTACTTTTGCGCATAACTGGGAATGCAAATGATACAAACCTCATGAAATATTGCTAAGAACCTCACAAACCTGCGTAGGACCCTTATTTAATTTCACGAAATTCGAATGCTACCTCTTAAAATGTCGCTCTATTTCCAAGCATAGATCAGCGGATGCTCGAGTGAGCTTTACAGTGTCTGACGTTAACCGACTCACGTCTCATTTGCTTCTCAGCACGACGCATGACATGCAGCACATGTATCCCTGCATCGAGACAATAAAGTACTGCATCAGCCGACGAAATACCATCACCAACAACGATCACTCTATCTTTGGTTGATACACATCGATTTCTCGCCGATAGAAATCGTTTCAACGAACATACGTCGTACACCAAACGAGACTCTTCTTGCTCTCCTTCCACCTAAAAAAATTGCATTACCTCCACACAAAAACTGACAATCACTTTAAGCATCATCAAGCTGATTCCATTTTTTAATGAAACTATTTTCAGGACACCTATTTTGTCTCTCCCGGTTCTTGAAGCAACAATTTATAGGTCGTGAGAAGTCACGCACCGACACATGGTAATGATTTTCGATGCATACTTTAATGTGTTCTGATCAATTTTACTTTCACATATTAATGCCGGGCCGCTAAACGTTGAGGCGACAATTTAGGTAAACAATGAGAATAAATTGAGGAAGATGAAAGTGATCAAATATTCCTCGTGGCCTCAGAAATGAATATTTCCCTAGCCCCTACGCGATGTCCAACAGAAATTCTGAGTAAGCCGTTCAAATCTAAGGCACTTTTTACTCATTCATTTTTTCTCCACGGTTCTGGCTCAACTTTTTGGAAATCTATGAATTTCGCTTGATTCTTATCCAGATGGCATGAGCGAAGGGGAAGCATCTCGCCTCACTCCCCTCCCCTCATCTGAGCACAGTCCCATAATATGTTCACGGATGAACATATCCCCCTTTCTTTTTTGATAAACCATGGTGGCATATCTCGCCGGAATGTGGAATTTGTGAGCTGAAATTCCCCGCCGTTCCCATTTACTACAACTGATGGTGGATGAAATGACACCAGAAATGGTGGAAGGGCGTTCCATTATAGTAACGAAAAAAAGCGATTAGAAGAATCAATCATTTATTATTTGACTTAAAGAGCAATTTACTAGAAAATATTTCAGCATGCCATTGGGAAGACATTAACTTACATCAAGAGTTCTATGATGATTCTTGCCACATGCCAAGACCACTTTTCTACATTTCAACATCATCGGTTCACCGTTGTTCATTCCACGAACCTCCCAATAATACTCTCCTGATGAGTCGAAACGATATTTCTGAAATCCTCCATCTTTTACAAGGACCTCCATTTCCGCTCATATATTTTGTAAAATATGAATATTTCATCCCAGCGTCCGATCTTCATTTATTTCTTTTCGAAAGTTGCGCACATTTATGCAAACTTTGCTATAGAAATGAAACTAAACACGGATTGACAAAATAACTTTTGTCCAATATCTGACGGACAGAAACTGCTAATAATGTTGCCCATTTTGAATGGTAATCAGATTTTCACCACAATTACGCCATCCGACATGAAAAAAATATATTTCTGACCACATATGTCGGAAATAATTCAGCATAAAACGCTAGCGGATTTATATCTATCAGCATATTCTGATAGAATCTTTATCTTTATCTTTATCTTTATCTTCACGACTACGGAATCCTTATCTTAATCACGCAAAAATCCCCGCCTGTATCTGAGACATTATGAGTTTCTACATTTTGCAGAAATACAAAAGAATTCTTATTGCTCGAAAAACAGAAGAACAATGATCTCATATTTTAAATGCGTTGGTCATTCACGGCAATCTATTCATCGATGATTAATTCAATAGCGTAAAATAAAAACTAAATAAGATAGATGCATGTGCGATGCACGTAACTTTATTCGGATCTTTGATGACACCTTTGGTAACACCCGTCGACGTGATTCAACTAATGTGCACGATGCCTAATAATGCTTGCAAAACCTAGCTTATGTAGCTCTCACATTGAAACTGCTGCATGGATAAACATAAATAAACACAAAACAGCAAAAAACATACACATACACATACGCAAGGACGCAAGCACACGCACCGACACAACATCACTAATAATGTGTTTTGCCTACGTCTCGTATTGCGGAAATAAATATCGCGCTGAAGAAAAATGCTTAATAAGGACGAAAACTCTCCAACTCGTTATTTTCCGGATTCTCGGAATTTCCTGTTTCCAGCCAATTCATGATATGCGATAGGATACGAACGGTAAACAAAAGAACGGTGTGCCACATATGTTAATGGTTTGACTCTATCGTGCGATTTATCATCTTCTTGCAAGATCACCATATTTTATCATTTATGATATCGAATTACAATGACTATGCTAATAAGCATACCTCCATTAAGAGGATCTTTAACAGTAATCTCTAGTAATTCCTTAATCATTGCTGATTTATTTGGAACCTTGCAGTCCTATTGCATTTTCTACTGGAAAAACAAGCGGTTGCCTCATAGAAATACGCTAGCCCACGAGGGAAAATACTTTGCAGTCTTTCGCAAAGAAAGTGCAATACTTGATCTCTGGGAACATCAGTCTCTAGTCTGTATTCCCTCTCTAGTTTCTAGTCTCTGCTGAACGATAAAAAGCAATATAAACATCAGCTGTGCATAATCAGTGTATCTATTCTTATCGCGTTTTGCTCGTACTGCAATCATTCTCTCTCGATGGTCTCATAAATAAATACCTCAAATGTTTAAAGTGACGTATTTTGGGATTTGTGAAAAGTGGGATGGCGATAATAGTTGCCTAACGATTCTCTCGCACATAACAAATTGCTTTATATGAATTTTTTAAAATTTTAATTCACATCAATAGTATTACCTCGAAAAATATATCGTCGAAAAATGCGGAGAAAAAAAATTGCGCTTTGTTTAAAATCGGCTATAACATATATCGTCTATTGGTGAATTTGGGAAACCTTTGCAATATTCCCATTTAAGAGTTGCTTATATCTTCTTTGGATTTCCGCAGCAAAGAAGTGACGAACATCTTACGCCCTTTAGAAGAAAACTGCACTGTGAATGTCAAATTCTGCTACTCTACTACGTGCTTCTTTGAATAATTGCATTGTAAGTACTTCCTAAAATCTGAGAAAAAATGAATGCAAACCAACACATTATGACCGTAACCATAGTAAAAACCTCGGATCCCATTCCCCATCTCTCATCATCCCTCTCATTCTGTAGAGCGTTGAAAAAAAAATCTGCGTACCGCAATATGGGTGACCTTAACGTTGCACATAATATTTTTGATAATGCCGACTGCTTGTGCGTAAGCGTTCATATATTTGCGAATAACCACTGCTGGCAATCGAGCACACAACGACTCATTACCAAGCCAGTTTGCAATAGAGAAAGCTGGCAGATCCAAATAGCTGCCCACACTGACCGCAACCATCTTAAACAACTGCTTTTAACTTCTACTCATTGCAAATCACCTGCTCTCATCGTCGACGAATAAAAGTTCTTAGAACAGAATTCGATAGGAAATGCATTGCTTCATTTATGCTCTACTAAGTTCCTTTCATACATTTCGTATAATAAATATAATAGCTTCAACAATCATAACAGTCTAGAATCAATGCAAACGCCAATCATATCAAAATTACCGTGATACTTTATGATATGATAATATGCGAAGTCCGGATCGATCTACAAACAAGACGTGTCCCTATAACGCGACAAACTGCATGTCAACGTCCCGATGAGATAATTACGAACAGTTTTTGTCAACCCACCCTCACTTCTTATCATTCAGTGAGGTCATTGAAATCATAACTGTAACGTACATAGGTAAAACTTTAAAAATCCTGCTATATTACTATCATTATAATATTACAATAATGGTGGTTTGTGTGCTATCAAACAGGTGATGTTATACAAAATGAAGGTGATGTTTCAAAACGAACCTCATCATCGTATTCGTTCCAAGAGCCACCGATATTCGTTTCTCCGACCACGATATGTGGGATACTTCGTTGTGGATCACACTCCCAACGAAGCAGCGACGCTCTCGTTAAACCCATATCTGCTTCTGGACGTACTAGACTGTCGTAGAGTAAGGGTAATGGACGTGCGGCATATCCACTCAGCTCTATTTCTTCGTTTAGCCAACTCAAGTCCTGTGAACGAATTTCTGAATATTCCACTGCTATAAGTTCTATAAAACATTTCAGTTCATGGGCATATAAAATATAAAAGAATGCTTCCATCATATAAGAAAAACGGATTTTTGAATGAGGCGATGACTTATCAAAAAAGGTTTATTCTCAACCATCTCCCACCCTTCTTTATCCCCTCCACATTATCCTTTTTGGTCTAGAATCGTATTTTCACACTAAAACTGACCCAATTTTTCAACGAAAGCAAACGTTATGCAACCGGATCAAGTTGCAGTTGATCTAAGAATGCATCATCTCATTAGGGATATCAATGGAAGGAATAATTAACGGCAAGAAGAGGAGAGTATCGGCAATACTTTCAAGAGATTAACTTAGACTGCGCTTGGAGATGCTTCAAATTCAACTCGTCGAAGATATGCTCAAACCTATCCAAATTAAACGCTACTTATTAAATAAACAGAATAAAACCAAAGAAAAAGAAAATGTTGAAATGCAAATAATAAATCCGTTTAATGTTTGCAATGATATATTTCCAATTGCGATCATACTTTCGTAAAAGGATGGCATGCTTTTCGAAAATCAAAAGCAATGAAATGACTCACATCCTATGAATATTCCCTATTCTATTGTCATTAAAATTAGCAGCTACTCCAATAGTACATTTTAATGGAATCAATTCTAAGAAAAAAGTATTTTACATAGCAAACAGACACCACTGACGGGAATATATCCATATGAAATAATGAACTGCAGAATGATGAAGATAATTTATACAAAATATCTGATTCAATTCGAGTATGAAATTGTTCATTTAACAATCAAGATCCTTCAGAATGATCTGCTATACTCTCACTAGGGCTTTTATTTTGTCTTACTAAGGTTTTGCAAACATTTCACCGATTCTAACCACAGAGAGAGAAGAAAATATGGAAAAAAAGAGGAAAAAATTCTGGGAGTACCAGAGAGAAAAAAATGATGATGCATGATAGCATCATAAATTGCCACCTAAAAACATAAAGAGAACTGCATTAAATCGATCACAGCAAAGCAATAATATACAACAACTATTCGGATAAAAAAGTGATTAAAAAATAACTCACTATAATATCCTTTAAAATCTGATAAATTACCTGCTCGGTGAGTGGTTCATCGATATGCTCACAAAGTTTTTCATGTACAACGATATTCGGATGTGGGTGTTGAGGATTATAAAACGGCATCCATCCAGATAGAAATGCTGAGAGTGATAGGCCAGCCGGACCATTACCTAAATTAATAAAAATTAACACCTTAGAAAGTATTTATGAGACAATCTGAGACCGAGAGTTCGGGTTTTACTGTTTACTCTCGAAAAATAGACCATTCTTGAGCAACAATTCAAACATCTTCGAGAAGAGAATATGTGCGTTGCACTGCTCGATTGATCGAGCTATCATCGATCAATATGAATGCGGTTTTAGCGATACTTTAATGGCTGCAATCGAAGCTATGAAAGTTCTCGAATAGAATGTTATGAGTGTGGAATCTCAATGAAAAGACGCGGTCGACTTCAACGCTCCAACAAAACATCAAAATTTATGGGAATTGAACTTTTTCACACATTTAAATGTCTACACTCAACGTAAACACCGCTAATTTCAAACGCATATGAAAACAAAAAAGCGGCGAACAATTAATTTTCTCAAGCTTTACAAATATTCATCAATAATAATAGCTTAGGCGATGAGTATATGTTAAAGTACTCGCGCACAAAAGGTATGTAACTTCAGACATGTACATAGGAATTCCTTAAGATGCTGGAGTAGAGAAAAGAGCCTAGAGGGAGCGGGATATGAACGCTGAAGGAAATGTGCCGAATTCGAGAAAGTACACCTAGACGACTCTTCAGTCTGTTCAAGATTACGCGCAAATCGATACTCGAGAAGTTTTTCGCGATTCCATTCCCGGAACGCCTTATAGCAATCAACACCACTATGATAATTTATTTAATTTTAATCATGAATAAAGCATGCTGGCAGCTGATATTCTTTCCTTAAAGCACTTTCGAGACGTGGAAACCTTATAAGATATTTTTCGTGCTGCATAAATTTTTCTGATAAACCGAAAATGACACCTATATCTATTAGAGGAAGTGGTAAAACTAAGCATTCTCGAGGATATAATACCGAAAATGCCAAGAAAAATTCTATAAAAAAAAAGCTAAATGAAACTTCAACCTTTCATATTCCTCTGAGCCACTTGAGCAAAATGTGCATGATCTTAGAAACTATTAATTACATAATTACAACGATGAAGAGTATTTGAAGAGATCTTTAAGATCACTGTCCGCATAGTATCCTCCACTCTTCTCATCAACGGAGCGAGCGAGCAAGGTTTACTTGGTGAAGTGCAATTGCGTTTCCCCCTTCTTTACACAAATACTCGAATGTCCTCATTTATACACAACTCACCACCTATTATATGATGAACAATGAAAGTAAATGAACAAATATGACGATCGTCGACGATTTTAACCTCTAAACGGCTCATTGGAGTGGAAAGCAAACTATTCTTCAACGTTACCCCATCGACGAACAAAGATCACTGCTGCACTTTGTGGGTGGAAAAAAACTAAAGAGACAGATCTTTGAAAGAAAGGAATCTATCTCGCTTAAGTTGTGCATACTTTTTTCCTCCTCAATAGCGCAAAAATATCCCAATAAAACGAGAAAAAGCAAACCTATAAAGAGAAAATATTCCTCACGAGGGGACCGCTTCTTCAAGTGAATTTATTTCCCACTCAAACATTAACTTCTCCTCCAAGTATAATTTGACTCCATAAGTGATTCTATTCCAATGAAGCCGACGTATTGGAACCGTAAACGTGGATTTGCGATAAGAGGAAATAATCCATTAAGAGGATCCGATGCAATTAATTTCTCATCCCATACCTAAATAAAAACTAATAAAGATAAATAAATGATATATTTGAATAGCGCTTCTTCCATAGAAACAATAAAATATCTCTAATGGCGAACTAAGAGCTCTCTACTCATTGATGGCGATATTTTGCCTGAACAGCAATACTACGACTCGCAATATTCATATTATGGGTACTATTTTAAAGAGCTTCACAACTTGAAAATATTCCCCTTTAGTTCTCAAGGATTGGTAACCTGCATATATGACTAATCCTTGAATATGCAAATGCGGTTTTCAATTAACCTCATATCGCTAATAAAATGCGACCTTCCTTCAATAAAAACTCGAATATAAAGATGCAGCCGAACGTTTCGAAAAGTTCTTTTGAGAGCATCTCACCCAACATTTATCGAGTCGTACCCACATGCATCGTTCTCCCTGCAGCTTTCGATAAAGTGGTTATTTGTTGTACGTTCTAGCTAGCGGTCTGGACTTCGATTTCAGGCTACTACATACACAACGAATCAGATGTCAAGATACCTAAGAGTGAGAGATGTTTCCAAATTATCGGTCTGCTTTGCGGCCTTAATTAATCAGCATCGGTTGCAATTTTAACTGATCGATTTAGGTGGCGACTTTAATTAATGGGTCTATGTTGTGATTTTAACTGATCGGTCAGGGATGTTTGCTTGCTCCACGTCATTTCGATTTTCGATATGTTGCCTTTTGTACGAACAGTGAATTGTGCTCATAATCAAAGACTGTCGGTATGCCTATCCGAGCAACAAAGATGACGTACGAACGATATATGTATCTGCTAATGAATGGAGCCAATATGAGAAGTGCTGAACTAACCAATAATGACGACTTCAGTGTCGAGGTGATTAGACGGTGAAGTGGACGGCTGGTTGCTACAATCCATTGACGTGCACGAGGCGCCCGTCCTCTTATTGATCCCAATTGTGGTTCAAGCAATGGCGCTGTACATAAATTAGTCAGTGTAATGCAACAAAAAAACAGCGTATGAAGAAAGCAACGCAATCACGTCTTGCAATGAAACCTAATTGATCACATTTCAAATAGATGGGCACAGCTACCTATTGAACGAGGCACTTCCAGCAATCGTTAGCAAAATTCATTTCTTTATATTAATAATTTAACGGCTATTTCCGATCAAATTTCAATTATTCATAAATTCTCTCGACTATATATTCACAGATTAATTCGACGATCGGTACTCAATGTAAGATGAATGCAACGTTAGTGCAATAGAAAACTCGGAATCGTTGCTATGAGTAGCGGCGCTTTAGGAGACTAAATGAATTAAATGCTCGACGTTATTTTCGATGCTAATTTTCGATGAAAAATGCAATTAAAAGAACATAAAAGAAACGCAACGACGGGACCGATCGCCGGCCAACGAATAACGACGGCTCGTTAGCTCGTAAAACGGAACTACGCGTAACACGTAAAAATTTCATTCACTCGAGAAGTTAAGAAAGAATTCTATATGGGCTTTTTCATAGCTAATTCTTTCCAGAGATATTTCCGGCTATTCTGGAAGAGAGAGTTTTTTTCAGGAAGAGAGGGGACGGAGAGAAAAAAGGAAAAATTGAAAAGAATAAAGAATGAAAAATAAAAATTAAATAATCAAGAGTAACAAAAAAAAAGAAAAACGAATAAATGGCGATACATAACGATAACTTCACCTAATTAACTCCACTCATTAAACGAATATTATACGGCACATATCATCGTATATATCAACAAAAATCCATACAATCAAAAGTTCTCCTCAATAGATTTAACTTAAATATTTTCTAGGATAGCAATATAACAATATAATCATGATAGCAATATAATTAAAGACCGAATTTTATTCAGCCGATCGTTTAATGTATAATATTCGTTTAATTAACTAGCTATAGCTATCTGACGCCGAAAGCGTAATTTTTCTAGGCGCATAGATGGGATAATCTATGAGAATGAGATAATATATGGTTTCCTCGTCATAAAATGGACCTGTGATAAATGATAGGGAACAAGTGATAAATGATAAGTGATAAGGAATAGGTGATAATTGATTTCAATGATAGTAAATATATAAATAAATCGATGAAAGAAGTAATTAATCACCGCAATAAAGTATCATAAATGAAGTGGAAACGATCGAATAACTTCTAGGCGAATGATACCTTGAAAGGGAATACACAGCATTATAAAGGCGGCCGTAGAAGTAGACAAAAAACCAAACGAAACGTCGCCACATCGTTCACATCATCAGATAGTGCATCCATCCCCCTCACCATCACCAATGCAATACACTCTCTATGAGCACATTGCTCCATCATCATCATATAGCTGTTTGCACGAATGGAATGCGATGCTATGAGGTTTTCCTTTCTTTATCAACTGTGATATCATCCTTCAAAGGTAATTATATTACTAAATTAACAGATGAGATAATTATTAACATTACATCAAAGATTAACAGGTGAGCTATGTAAAGGAAAAGAAGAAAAAGAAAATACAATGCAAATTGCAATAACGATATTACTATCAGATCTACTTATTACAATTATAGGTAACAAAATAACCTCGTATATTCTAATAGTAATCAATGAAATTCCTCCACTCGAATTTTAATTTCATCTTCTCTTATTTAGAAACGAGTGGAGAGACTAATACAGAAATTACCGCAATATTGGCACCTTAACATTTCACTCATATGTGAGTTTTTGTGATGTCACTCACCTCCCTCTCTTCCCATCCCTACTTTCCTTTGCATCACTCCTCTCTTTTAGAATCGGTTAGGTTGAACATTAGTTACGATGCCGTCAATCGTCATTAAATCCATCAAATTTTGCACCTTTAACTTCAACGATTGACAAATCCAGACAACGATACGCAAGCATTGCTCCATCATATATTGCATTGTTTCGAATATTACATTGTTTCGCTCACAAACTACAGACCACAACACCCTATAGACTTGATGATGATATATTACGTTCGATGAAGATCAACTGACAAAGGATAAAAAACGTATCCAATCAGTTCTAAGGTACCATTAATTAATTATTAATTAGCTTATAAAGGAAATGATTATGCAGCGCTAAAATGTAATATTTAAATTATCATCTTCACGTATTAATAAAGCAATATAAAATTATGCAAAGCTCTATTATATTTTTTCCAAATGAGCATTTTATATGAAGTCGATTTCAGCTGAGAGAAACGTATCACTCAATTCTGCTCTATCATTTTCTGCAAATCTCATAGTCGATCTAAGCGAATTTATCGATGAGATCACAAGAAATTTCTCGCCTATTATTTATTTTTCTATTGCAGTTTGCTTTTAGAAGAATTTAAACGCCAATCCATAATCCTATATTTGCTTACTTCTCTCCGCACTTCGCAAAAACACAAATCAAACGCAGCATCAATCCAAGAAAAACGAAATGACGAAAAATTCTGGACTCCACTTGAGTAGATGCGTAGATGGAGCGCTCATCTGAAAGTTCTATAGCTTACTTCCCGATCCATAACGGAAGTCGAACTCAGTTCATAAATATCTCTTTGGAACTGTTCCGATCCATAACGGAAGTCGAACTCAGTTCATAAATATCTCTTTGGAACTGTTCCGATCCATAACGGAAGTCGAACTCAGTTCATAAATATCTCTTTGGAACTGTTCCGATCCATAACGGAAGTCGAACTCAGTTCATAAATATCTCTTTGGAACTGTTCCGATCCAAACGGAAGTCGAACTCAGTTCATAAATATCTCTTTGGAACTGTTCCGATCCATAACGGAAGTCGAACTCAGTTCATAAATATCGGAACTGTTCCGATCCACGGAAGTCGAACTCAGTTCATAAATATCTCTTTGGAACTGTTCCGATCCATAACGGAAGTCGAACTCAGTTCATAAATATCTCTTTGGAACTGTTCCGATCCATAACGGAAGTCGAACTCAGTTCATAAATATTTCTTTGGAACTGTTCCGATCCATAACGGAAGTCGAACTCAGTTCATAAATATCTCTTTGGAACTGTTCCGATCCATAACGGAAGTCGAACTCAGTTCATAAATATTTCTTTGGAACTGTTCCGATCCATAACGGAAGTCGAACTCAGTTCATAAATATTTCTTTGGAACTGTTCCGATCCATAACGGAAGTCGAACTCAGTTCCTTTGGAACTGTTCCGATCCATAACGGAAGTCGAACTCAGTTCGGAACTGTTCCGATCCATAACGGAAGTCGAACTCAGTTCATAAATATCTCTTTGGTACTGTTCCGACCGATAATAACTCAGGTACTGTTCCGATCCATAACGGAAGTCGAACTCAGTTTATAGATATCTCATTGGCACTACCATCCTATATGATCTCCAAACCAACACTATCTCCTGCCAAATGACTCAGCTAAACAAATTTAAAAAGACAAAATAAAAAAATTAAGATAAGATACATCTTACGACACCAGTCTATGAATAATTAAGAGTTTGTGTATAAGAGGCATATAAGTTACGAAGAAATCATGCAGCTGATCGATCCTATCATCAAGAGAGGTACCCTCACGTAATTTATATCGCTAGCAAAGTAATCTTAAGCGTAATATATGTATGATTCTACAAATATGCTCAAAGAAATTCTATAAAATTCTCTTGACGCAATAAAAACGGCTCACAAAGAGACTTCGCTATAAAGTATACGCCAACGATACAAATAAAATAAAGAGAAATAAAGCAAAATACCGCAAATAAAACTTCAACATATCACAGTCGAACTATTCCCATCGAAATATCGCTAAACGAAACGTCGTCGCCAATCGTGCTCACGACCACCACCGATCCGTCGGTCCACTGGCGAATTGCTGACAGTCACATCGATTTTGTGCGACCCATTCTCGTCTCATCGAGATGTCGAAATCATTTCGTAGAAATCAAATCCCCAATGAAATATATTTTATCATTTAGCGATTTGACGATAGAAGAGATCTTAAAGAAGAGATTCTTATATTTTCTACTAATACTTGCAAAAGAGCAATCACATATAATGGACTGAATAGTAACTTCATCCAGCTGCAATGAAATTTTATATATTATACAACTCAAATCGATCCATTTCAGTGTTCGCTCGATATTTCATGGTGTACCTAACTTCTTCAAGATATATAATATGATCGATTGAATAATATGTGCAATATTATCAAGAAATGAGAAGAGTTATATAGTGGATCCATGTTCATCACTGATGATCTATATGACCATCGGCTTAATCATTTCGATAAAGGCAACACCTAATCCACATTGTGCGTTCATTTTCCTGGACTTCTGAAATCGATTTACGGAACTCAATTAATTCTATCCCCTTCAGAAAGGTATCGGGAGAGATGAAAGACCTAATTCATTGAGAAAGTCGCATAGAAATGATCGTTTCCATCCCAACATAAGCGTGTTTCTTCTACAGATAAATCCGTCGTTTATCATTTTATCATGACATTAGAGTGTCACCGATTTTTCCAGCCAATACTACTAATTTTTCAGTCTTTTATTTTTCAGGTGACCTGATATATCTTTTTTTTGTGTTTTTCCTAGTTTTTCCATCCAGACGATAGAAAAAAACAAAACAAGGAATCTGCTGGTACCATCAGAATGCTTTAGAGATGATATTCTTACAAAGACGTAAATCTATGGGGCGGCTCCAAGTTGAAATTCTCTCCTAATATTTTTTCACTTCATTCAAGATTTCACTGATTGAAAATGATCATTCCGTTTGTTTGAGGATGATGATAGTTCCATTAGGCGAACAACACAGTTGTCACTTGAAGGGTACCCATCTTCTCGACATTATTTGACGAGGTCGACGAGGGAAACTGATGAAAAAGTTGCAAAAAATCGCCAACGTGATCAATGGAAATCTCGTCGACTCCATAGATCCACTAAATAAGCGAGTAATTAATTAGTTTCTCTTGAGATCGTGATAAATTTCTATGCATTTATCTCATCGCTTATCCGGAAATAGACTGCTTAACAAACTGTTTAAGCATTAAATCTTCTATTTAAATGCCCTCCTATGGAATAACTCTCACCAATTCCATCAATGGAAGCTTTTTCAATAGCCCACCTATTTCAACTCGCTGAGAGGACATTAGTTGCTTTGCGATGAGCGGGGCAATTTATCGTCGCTGGAAACGAGTCAACTCAACGCTTCTTTAGCATCTCATCATTCAATAGTTCTTTCATACGGTGATAATTTCCGGCGGAATTCGTACTAAAAAAGGAACGTTCGCCATTGATCGCTATTTTGCGTACTTAAAAAAAAAGTGCAAATCACTGAATGAAGTTTAATTTATTATCGTTAAAAAAACCTTTGGAAATCCCGAGCCAGGATCTATCCTAAATGAAGCTAATAACGCAATCCATGAAATCTCGAGCCAGGATCCCACTCATACGAATGAACTATCCAAATATCTGAATAGTTCCAATGATTAGTACTTCAAAATTAACAACAAAAAAAGGATTCACAACGAGTTAATTGGTTAATTGCTATCATATCGACGGCCATAAATTACTCCTTTCTCGAGATGCACATTGATCTTTAAGGTCAATGTCTTGCCTATCAATAAAAACGATCAATTCGTTGACAGAATGCACTTGATTAAAGAACTGCAATGGCAAGTTCATCTTTGCCCAACACATAACAATATTCGAATCAAACGTTTGATATATTTACAATTAATTTTAGAAGTAAGTAAGTAAATCAAGTATATGACCCAAGATGTTTACGTAGCGCCTGACAAATGCGCCCCGTCCTTTTTTCCTTATTAGTAAAACGCATTGACAGTATACAACGAATGAACGTTACGTAAGCAATTTCCAACTTACGTCTGGAAAATGCCGACCCTTTCGAGTAAAGATGCACAAGCGACTGGGACTATTCCGTTACTTTTCGTATGAGTCGACAATCAACGCGAAATAGGCAATTTTGCCCTCGAGTTCTTGTTTTTGCGCAAAATGAGGTGTCTGTTGGACGAGGAACCTTAAGGGAAATAAGGGATGAAATTCACCTTGTGGATGAGGGGCGTCCTGAATTAATGGATTCTCCGCCTACTTCACAGCAAAGCCTTGTCTAAAACGTTCATTTACATACAAGACAACAACTAACGAGAATGTAGAATAATTTCCTCATAATTTAAATAACCTTATAAAAATTCCTCTTCTTATGAAAACGGCTAATAGTATAAGTGATGAAAGACTAGCCGATGCTTCCCTCTACGTAGATGTACGCAAAAGTTTGTGCTATATTGAAGTGTTCATAATGCTTCCTGAGATGGAACTATCGAAATAAATGAATGAACACATGAGTGGTAATATATCGGTTAAGTTTTGCAAGTGAATCTCATGTTGCTGCAGAAATTAAAGCATCGAATATGGACAGCGGTATAAACGAAAGCTTGCAGTAATATGTTTCATCAGTACGGAATGAGAAAAGAGAGCAGAAAACTTCCATCCCTCCCATAAGAAGGAACTATTCGCTTCGATTTTGGTACCTCGCTATGGAACTAATCAATTTGAATAAAGATGGAAGTGAACTTTGGAGTAAACCTACACAATATTAGTACCAATCACTTAAAGAACTTTGTGACGCATCCACAACTATCGAACGCTTTCAACTATCGACGCATTGTTGAATGCTAAAGAAATGGGATATCTATTTTGGTGCAATTCTCGACTCGTTGAAGAACTAAGCTTACTATCGAAGTTCATTAAGTAAGCAAATCATAGAAGTTCATTAAATATGTTGGCTATCGAAATGCATTAAACAAGCTCACAACTCAAGGTTTCCTCGATAAGAGCCGATTTTGCAAAATAAACTCATTTTTCAATTTCATCCAATAAGCCTATCCAACGAATAAGAATAACACATAATTAAGCAAATATCTCAATGCGCTTATAGAAGACATTGCCGGATTCCAAAGAGTTCAACTCTTTCGATAACAATGAAATTGAAAATTAACCTTAACTTCGCATTTACAATTTTAATATGTTGGATTCATTTGAGCAGATTTTACTCATCATAAAGCAGGATTTCAACAAGAACCTGAAAAGTGGCCCTCATAATGGAACCTAAACTGAAATATGCTCAAGTTGCGGCTAATGATATTTCTCTCGAGAATCTCCTCACCTCATCCACATCATGCTCATGCTAAAGCCTCAGTGCTCATCTTAGATAATACTTCAAAAGCTATATTACCATTAGAATTAATCCGATAGGAGATGCAATAAACGAAAGCAAAAATGTATAAAAAATGAGGAATTTCGCTAAGTGAAGAGTGAGCGCTGAATCGATTGCAGTTAGTGCATTTCGGCAGCAATTTTTCACTTTCCTATACGCACAATACAAATTACAAACTATAAACTTTAGTTTGCAATTGCATAAGGTAGAAACTATAAGGCAAGAAAACAACTGCTCGATCGTCGACTCACTTCAACGCAGAACAAAAAGGAGAGTATTTGAAAGGGCGTAAACGTTAATGACCCAATAAGAAACGGAACTTACCTGTGCAGGTGAGGAGCGGCTGACGAGATTAGACACACTTCATTGAGGCGGATAACTGGAAATAAAAAGATAGGATAATAAATAAATTCATAAAGAAATGCAGAAGCATTAGGGAATGTCGAATCCTCTTCATTCGGAACTCTCCAAAATTTAGTAATTTACCTCCGCTCATCCATTTCACCTCAAAATCGCTAGCGAAATCGATATCATAAATGCTAGTTGAATGTACAAATGAAGCATCGTTAGCGTTTGTGGCGATCCATTAAATACCATATGGATGCAAATATTTACTGAGACACTTAGGAGGAAGTGACTCATTAGAGCGTCTAGTCGATTGCAAGTTCCATTCGAAGATGTTTCACTGAACAACGTGGGGGGGTATGTGCTCACCTCACCTTCTTTGCCATCTATCTGCCAGTATTTAAAAAGAAGAACAAAGGAGACTTCCAGTAGGGTCAATGAACATTGCGACCTTTATTGCTTCACGAATCCAACACTCATGTCCGATCATCGGATTACTGCATTTCTACGTGTAAGAAGAATTGCATTCATCGTTTTACAAAGATCGCTACCTCAATTCGAATGCAATTAACGAATACTTTGCAGAGTTCGTAAATTGCAAAGCTCGAGATGGCATTCATTGCTCACTTACTCGGGCAGCAGTTGGAAGTTATGAAATAGTCGGAAGTATCGGAATTTCGTCGCCTAAGCGAGAAGTTCTTTCGTCTTTATCTTCATATATGATATCGTCTCGATGAGGCGAATCCGCACCGGTTAGAAATCATCTCGCAAAGGATCGGAGTTGAATAATACCCGCTGATTGAAGTGAAACAACTTGAGATATTTGAGCTTTCCGTAATGTTCCACTGCCGGAGTTACGAGGCACAAGAGCCGGACAATCACGGTCGGTTTCCCTCTCGCTTAGTTCGCCTCACTCACATCGACATCCCACAGTTGAATTTCTCTCACTAAACTTTAACAAATCGAAATGTTCGTTGCATCGTACTATTCGGTAGTTCGATGATTCGAGGAAAAGGAAAACGACGAGAATTTCCGGATAAAGTCCTCATAATATGTAAAATCGCACAACCACGACGTCAACTTGCCAGCTGAGATACAATCGACTATGTTCCACTGACCGAACACTGATGGATTTTCTTATAGCTCAAAGAGGATTTAATATTCCCCTTGAGTATACTCGACCTTCTCCCCTATAAATCAGTCCTATATTCAAAGCTAAAAATAACATTCACCTTTGAGGATATGAAAAAAAAATCCACGAATTGATTATTTCAACTTCTACTGGATTCTGATGACATAGAGTGTAACTTAATTAATTCATTAAGACCTGAGGTTCATTTTTGAATTCAAAACAATAGATGCATTGAAATGATCAAAAAGAATCGACGAACATCGAAAAACATCACTACTTTTTCGATTACTACCGCAAAATTCCATCAACGTAAGTTTCCGGATCTGCTAAATTGAAGCAATACGACCGATCGGGATTATCTAAACGTTATACCTCTCCTTTCCTAGTCGGCGGTTCAATTCAACGATTTACTCGAACTTTACAGATTGAGATGAGAAAAAGTGGGAAACTCACAGAATCCGTCTCAAGACCTAAAATTTAAATTTGCAAGTTGGATACCCTCTTCCGATCGGACAATGGATACCCTCTCCGGATCGGACAATGGATGCCCTCTCCCGATCGGACTAGAATGCCTCATTTAACGTTCCGACAATTCAGATTAACGCCTCGTTATCGATATTTTACAAAGGTTTTCTTCTCGGATCATAGAAAAATAAGTTTACTTAATGATTTTATTCAAAAAACTTATGGAAGCTTAAATAAATGAAAATATGAAGAGCATAGAGGCGAATATTGTTACTTGTAAATGGGGGAGGGCGTTATGAATTCGATCGGCAACGCATTCAGCAAAAAATCGGTTCATTTCTATCGTTTAGTTGACTTTTACAGCATTTCGATGGAATTGCGGACCAGCTGAATCCAGAATCGGCTCTTCCGAATTCTGAGGAGACCTGTATTCGTCTTCGGAGAGGTCAATGAACGAGATCAAGCACAAGACTGCAACAGATATCGAGGCGTGGCTTCGAAAGTTTGAAATATTTGGAGTGAAGAGTGCATAAGGATATATTTGATAGTTGATCGACTCCCTCCACGTTTGCGATGGAGCTCTCAAAATTGCACTTAATTAGTTGAGTTGATGTGAATGTTTGGCTTAATTTCAAGCAGAATTCGGATCAAAGTGACGGGAAAAGTTGCAATTTCCCCGGGCAAATATTTAAACATACGAAGATTTCCTCCTCAATGTGAGCAATTAGTAAAATTCCCTTAGTAGGCAACTCTATAAAATCGTATCAAAGTAATTCTCATATAATTTCTATCGGGGGAACGATAAGATAAGAGGAAATCTTTCTTTATTTTCTCTTAAAGTTGAGGAAGAAACTCATTGATCATTCGGGGTTACTTTAATTGCCTTTATTGTGATCGCTCTCTTTCGTCTATCGCCGAAAATATTGAGGGAGGAGATTCGCTGATCGATCGGATTATATGTTGCGTTAAGAGATTCTTATGATAATGACAGCAATTAATCTAATTATTCGCCGTTAAATTCATCGAGAAACGAATTAATTGTTGGAAATTAAATTCATTAAAATAGGAATTCAAATTAAGCTGCTACTATTCCACAAATAAATCCAATGGCTCATAGAGCCTATCATTCTGGATTTATAGAATATATTCCAGGAAAAAGTTAGCGTTTCCTTCATAAGAAAAACAAGAGAGTACTTTCACTATATGGTCTTTTTTCATTAATATATCCTATTTGATAAACCTACTGATATATATCCTCTACGTGATATATCTATTGAACTAAATTTATTCCCTCAAACGAAAATGAAAAAAAAAAAACGGATATTTGGGAAAAAATGGGAAAAATGAAAAAAAAAAGTGGAAAAATGAAACGGATAGGAAAAGATTATTTCCACAAATCAACAAAGAAATTATCTATGGATCGCAAGACGGCTCACAACAACGCAATGACAAGTAGGCTAAGATAAGAAGCGGATCTGAGATCTGCGGCTTTACTCTCGAAACTTCATCTTAAGCGATCATTTCACTTCTTCCTCCTGTATATGTTGGATGTATTTTTAATACTTGAACGGTTCCCCTTCAATGAGATACCCTCTCAGAGGGCACAACTTCACCTTTAGAGGTGAACTATTTGCTTTATCGTAAGTTCGTAGCGGCAACTTCCACCTCACCGATACTCGCCTCGTACCTTTCTTCTTTACAACGAAATCTTCGCTTTTTTCATTTTTCATCCTTTGATTGGGCATTAGAACCTCTGAAGAAGTTCTCTTGCATCAATCAGAAGACAACGAGGAAGTTATAACTGATATATTAATGAAACATAATATTCGGACACCCTAAGCATTGAGGTGAGATATGGCACTATATCATCAGCTTACTCACCGACGACTACTGCCAAGCTAGAAGACTGTGACATGTATTGTATTTGGCCACTATCCGATCGCAACAACTTACGAACAAGGCAGGTGGTAGTTGCTCCACATTCATTCCGGATCCAGAAGTCATACCGGATCTTAATCCGCTTATATGAATACAGGAATATCGCTGGAAGTCGCAAAAAAAACACTTCAATGATGCTCATCTTCATCACGTATAACCGGATTAACTGCCGGCGTGACCTGCCGATCCGGAACAAACGTGGAACAAGCACCTATTCAGATGGGAGATTGCAGAAGATGGAAACATCAAGTACCTCTTTACTCTCTTAGCGAAGAATTTAAATTACGGAGAACGAGGTACATAAACTGCTCTCCTGAATTCGGCTCTTCTGCATAACTGCACGCACAGACGGACAAACTGCACGGAATGGGTGGCACATTCTGAGTGGTCCAACCCTAACGTGTCCTTTCCTCCACCTCTCCTAAAGTAATCAGAGAGTGGAGGAAAGGAGAGGAGATAATTTGCAGTGTAAATTAAATACAATATTTATTTATTCAATTATAAGACATGCGGCTTAAAAAAATTTAATTCCAACATACAATTAGCATATTCAATGAGAGAGTGAATAGGTAACAAAGCGTCTTATTCGAGCTTAGAAAGTAAGCTTCCGAGGGGACTATTCACCTCCCATTCGAGCTTAGAAAGTAAGCTTCCGAGGGGACTATTCACCTCCCATTCGAGCTTAGAAAGTAAGCTTCCGAGGGGACTATTCACCTCCCACAAAATGGACGCCTTCAGATGATTATCGTCACGTCAAGAAGACATGTTGCAGGGATTCCAGTGAGCAAACAACAATATAGGCGAGACCGAGCAGGACGATACGGGAATAAATATATGTGCATAAGGAAGTGGGGAATTCTCGTTGAGAGATGCGATGCAATGAAATCGGCAAAGCAATTACGGCGATAGAATGAGAAAGCACAAATGTGCCCGGCTTGAGATGATCTCCCTCAAATGTTCAATGGCTTTCTCGATGACCTATGAGGATATCTATATGGAACAGTGGAATTCTCAAAAACAACAACAACGGAACAATCGCTTTAATCGGCCTATGAAATTCCCTCATAACACGCATATCCTTAGTGAAAATAAACCAAATCGACGCTCTATATTACTTTAAAATCAAATAAAAACAATAAAAGAAATATAACCGATCGATGAAAAGAATACAATAAATATAATTATATTAATTTTCCGGTAAAATAATTATTCATTAATTCCTTTTTTTTCTTGATTTAAAATCGCCTTAAAGAGAATCTAAATGAAGTGAGGATCCCCTTTATATGAAGAAGAATTTCAAAGAAAGAAAGACGACAACCATTAAAGAAGCGATACTTTGCTCGTATCAAAGATATTTTTGTGAGGGAAGCGGAAGAACGACCACAATCATCATCGAAAATCGGATCGCAAACCTCCACACTTTGAAATAATCTCCATATATCCTTCAAGATAATTTTAATATGAATTAATTAAAGAGATTTTTGATATGGGAAAAATATCGTCTTAAATCGTCAACTCAAGAATATTCCCCCATAAAATTATTTCTGCAATGATTTATTAAGAAATATGATATAAACCTATGATTTTCCCTTTAGGTATCTCATCATTTCCCAATCCTCATCTATGAAGCATCCCGACGCTTAACGTCGACTGAATTTCGGTGGCACGACGATTCTTGAATGCACTCCGAGTGACTAATGGGTTGGTTTTTTTTGCAATGGGCCGATTCGGCGGCACCGATCCGCTTCAGAAAATATAATCTACGCCGTTAAATATATATATTCACGATGCATATATACGTATGACACAATCATTTATGTAACAGATTACAGCCGAAATAATATGAAACTGCCTGAGCTTTCGTCCTTGCAATTCGAAAGAAATCTGAATGGCCAAACGCCAGCATTTCGTCGTTTTGGTCTGTATTCGCCTCTACTGTAGATGAGAAAGGAGAGAAGTTTCTACAAGCTATAAAATAGCTTTTACGCTTCATATAAATCCAGCTCCACCGAAGCCACCACTAAATGGGGAATGGCCGTCAGGAAGTTGCCTCGGAAGACCACCAGGACGCCTTGGTCTACTTGGCATTAATTCACTTCCGCTGAACGGATCCAGTGGATTTCTCGGCCGCGGAGGTCCAAACCCCGGCACTCCTGGGAATGGGTTCTCTGGTGGGTAGAATGGATTGCTTGGTTGAGGATAAAATGGACCTTCCGGAATATCCGGGTCAGGTCTGAAAGGCATGTATGGTGGGATTGGTTGTGGATGACGATGTGGATCAGATAAAATCGGATGACGACAGTGAAATTCGAGTTCACGAGTGAGACTTCGTTGGCGCTCTTTTTCCCTCTCCACGAATAGCCGCTGATATGCGTCACGAGACGATTCATTATTCATGGGAGTCACCGCTGAAAACGAAAATATTTGCTTCGAGCAATCGAATTGCTGATGAAATCTACAGACAAAGAAAACTTGAGAAAACTGTATTCGAACTCTACTTCAATATTTCTGAATTCCTTATTACAAAGCAAATAAAGGTAAACGTGTGCGGGTGACTAGGTGAATCAAAGTCACTCGTCAGCCTTGCTGTATGAACTTCCCATATATGGCAGCTGAGAATAACGACTCTTATACCCTCAAATAATTCACTCATTCATCATTTTCCTGGAACTAGCAAGCACTCCGCTTATATGACATAATATTAGTCAACTGATGCAATGTTGCTCCCTCAAAATCCACACTTTCTACCCAATATCTGCCAATTATCACCATCAAAGGGATCCACTCAGCTGAATATTCATAGAGGGAATTAAAAGCTATCATGAAGCGGCCATACTTCAAATTCAATTGAATATCACATCCCTCTAAGTGTGTTTAAATATCCCCTTCCGCACAACTTTCAGCGGTAATATTAAATGTTTTAGAGCGACTCACTAAAAGAAAATGAAAAATATGAGAGCAAAAAGTGCGGATTCATCAGCACTCTTTCAAAAAATATACAAACAATTACCGTCGCCGAAATCTCTATGAAGAAGAAACAACCATAGACGATCCTTAAAGCTCCCGTTGCAAGCTTTGTTTGCATGTACACAGGTGCATTCCAAACGAAGAACACTCTTCGCCGGTAATTCCTTCATAATTCGTTCGGCGATCGCCTCATTTCCGAGTAGGCGTAAGAATGCATTCTCATCTGCAAAATGCTTCCTCCATCAACTTTTTATTACTTATTTTCCGAGAAATTTCCTCATCGTTATTGTAGATTGATATTAGAGGTAAAGCAATTTCTTACACGTGAATATCAGCACTAATAAAAGAGAATATTTTAGAGGTGCCACTTCCGCGGTTCCCCGTGATGCTCTCCTTAGGCGCACAGAAAACTCCTTTCTTCAAATCTCATAGGAACGATTTCAGAAGAGAAAAAACTGATCACGCAATATATTTATTCAAATTCGGCAGCTCAAGACGACCGCAAGTGACATAACAACGAACTTCAACGTATACCTATTTCCGATTCAAAATTGCCATTCATATACTCTTATATTGTGTGTTCTCCTAAGCAAACCACAATCGAGAGTGCGAACACCGCTTCGGTAAGTAACAAAGAATCTGCAAGCCCCATCAAGCAGTCTTAATATCGTTGAGATCAAGAACACCTCAGAACGGGCGTGAAGGAATGGCGAAACGTGAGAAGCAATCAAGAAGCTGAACGAAGAGGTTCATCAGTCAAGAGAAGTAAGGTCAATCCTAGAAAACAGGCAGAATATTACCTTCCTTATTTCACACAGAACAATTCTATCAGCCGCATATCCAGTTATAGAGCGACTTCTCTCCCATTTACTTTCCTCAAACTTTTCGAAAGGGCACTAATGATCAGCATCATTTTTCCGTCTGTCAAAATTATAGATGACCCACTTAGACGCGGCAACGCTAAATCAAAATCCCTACATCGAATACTCCTGTCTACCACCTATAACCTTTGTTATTGCAGGCGCTTTAATAATTATAGACAAAAGAATCGGGGAGGCTGCAAACGTATTCAATAGCACTCTTTGTAGACCATCTGCATATAAGAACACCGCCTTTTGAAGTGCTAAAGCGGCCGTAGGCATGAGAAACTGCTGATTTCTAGGCCACCGTTGCTTCTATCTAACCCTATATCGCCTCAATTTCGAGTACAACAGCATCAAACACGGCGAAGATCAAAGAGGAGATTTCTGGATACAATTCCCCGACGGAGATGAAGATCGCAGGGTCACCGACTGTATCCAGTAAGGGAGCACAAGCACTCAGCAGTGAAATAATCCAACAATCTTCACTTGCATTCAGGGAAACAAATAAAATAAGGCAACGGAGTAAAACAAATTAGAAATACGTTAAATTGGAGTTCTGCAAAAGAAAAACGAACGATATCTTGAGAAAGAAAATGGAAATTCTCCGCAGACTAAGAGAAGATGGCATGCTAAGTAGTACGGCTGGATTCAATGCGCATTCCACGTTGGCTGTTCAAGCTCCTATTTTGACTCTTCAAAGTGAAGAATGATCTTCGCTCAACAACAACAGCAAACAATGAATATCTGCCACGTTCAGTCGAATAAAAAAATATATAAGTGTGAACAAACGGCCGAGGAGGGCGATTTGTATTGGCGATACGATATGTTCGATGGCGAATTGCCGTAGATTCTTGGCACCTTCATCGAGCACAACGGGTGGAAGGAATTGTCGCTTTGCTGGATGCACAACGCTCACCGTGATATGAGAGCATTTCGAACGCGCATCCACGTAGTGATGGAAATCAATTTCCGCGCTGAGAACGCTCTCCGCGTGTCGAAACAATAATCGTGACCCATCGATCGCTAACCTTTTACACTAAAATTACATCAATAACTGAGATAACGTGGAAATTTCGAATGAAATCTTAGCAAAGCCTTTAACCGCCTCATTACATGCCTTTTAAAGTGGTCCAAAAGAATTCCGCAGGCGAGGTCAGAAATGAACTGCGTTCACATGCACCTCCTCCCCCTTAGATGTGGCTGCATGATCCTTAATTTTCAGGCTTTCAGCCAATGTTTCTGAAGACAACGTGAATGCAAGCGAATTTCGAATAGAATGCGGTATCTTCTCTCTCCCTCACAATAAAATGAACTCAGTTCTCACCACAACCTTGAGCGAAAAATAAATAAAAGCATAAAACACTTCCTACTACCGCGTTACTCGGAAAAATAATGATACGGAAAGGCTGAGCGGTTATTTCGATGGATCGGAACGATATTATATTGAAATTGGAAGGCGTTTATCATGAGAAAGCACTCAACACAATACACAATATATCACTCAGATGAAAACGATCGATGATACTTAAATTAATTTCTCAAAAGAAAAATATTGAAATTGGCCCACTCATATAAAAGCAGTCACATTCATCTGAAGCTTTACTGCCAAATGAAAACAAAAATATCGATCACAGTGGACGATAAGGGATGACATCTAAGACTCAACCATAAGTCCTCACTACTCTGAATCGTAGGCAGCATCTTACACATCCGAAATGCAATATCGACCAGCATTCATTTCTCCGTATCACGAGCTCCCTCGTTATCGCCAATCGGTCTACCATGAGGATATACCCACAAAATGTAACTACCTTCCTGCTTATTGCATAGTTTCAACTTCGAGTCTACTTACGCAAGAATGATCAAGCTTGGAGGATATAATGAAATATAAGTCTCAACCTCCTATATATCAACGTTTTTTCATCCTATTAAGTTCAAGAGAATTTTTAAGCAATGAAACTTTAAAAAAAATCATATATGTTTTACACCAATCGGTTTCTCATTCATCACAATAAAAAGGGGATCTTTCACAGATTTACCCACGAGGTAGGGTCAGTCAATATATGAAAGCGTTATTTCATACGTCTTTTGCTTCATGCAACATAGGAAAATAGATAAACAAGCCGAGACTACAAAATCGAAAGCAACAAACGATGTTTCTTGGCGGTCAGATTGCGTCCCAATGCCCGTCAATGACTTTCAGCCCGGATCGGGAAAATTGCACAAAAGATTAGTGGAATTTTTTCTGCTAAAAAGAACCGAGAAGAGAGCGGGGTGAGCCAGGGGACAAGTTGGAAATATACTTTTCATAATGTATCAAAGAATATTTCCTAGTTCCATAACAATTTAAAAAATATTCCACACAAATCTGTATCAAAATGAAATCTTACATAAAAGCCACATTTGCTCATTTCATCGATGATCAGCGATACGATCGCATTTTCGTTGTCGTTTCGCATTTCAGAGGAATTTGAAACGCGTTCGGAAGCTGAAGATGATAACATCTCATTACTTTCATTGCTTCTTTCGGCTATCGATTTCAATGTGATGCGTTCGCGCTCTTCAAGCCTGTAATTGCAACGATCTGTACATTGTTGACGCATCTTGATAAGCACCTTTTCAACGAGGAATGATGGATAGCAGAAGTGCAATGTGGAGGGCGCCGGGATTGGGATGGTGATCGTCCAACAGTCGCAACAAAACCAGGAAAAGGTTCTTTAAGATCTGACAGTGACATCAGGTTTGCACAACCTCGTCGATTTCTCTCAAGACATAAGAAAACGAAAATCTACGAAACACAACCTCGCAGAACCATAGCGTGAACTTTCAATCTTCCATAATTTATATGCTTCACCTCTGCAGTTACGCAATGGGTTCGTTTTTTCGACAAAATGTGGAAAGCCTCGATGAATGGATGTAACGGGTAGGCGGAGGAATGATCCAAGGAACTTTTAGCTGGTGACCCACAGGAACCATCGAAACCCAACGAATGATCGAAAGAGATTTTCTCAAATTCTGAAACACATTCATCGGTACTTCAGCATTCAAAGAAGAAAGCGGTCTTTTTGGTTTCCCTAGAGAAATTCTCGGAGAACTGTCTGCCACAGCTTTGAAATAACTTCCATTTAATCTCATAGATTCCCGTTCCATCCCAACATGTTGTAGTTCCCCCAATCAACTTCCTTCCCTCGTATCCCCCAACCAGTCTTTTATCTTCAACCATCACGATGGCATTCAAAGCTTTGGGCACGTATACACGCTACTCGGACATTACGGGAGAACAATAGTGGGAAGGGTCAGTACTAGGAAAATATCATATTCTTCTCGTCACAGGTGAGGAACCTGCTGAGAGAATCGAATAAATGAGTTATAAAAGAATAGGGACAACGGAAAGAAAGAACACCAAAGCAATAGAATGTGTCTGCGTTGAAGTTTAAATGAATTTTCCATCTTTGCCCCCGAAATGGGAAGTAGGGAAGCAAGAAGGAGTCTATCTCAGCCACTAACGACGTCACTGCATTCAATCATTAAATCAGAGAAATTATATTTGTCGAAGAAGGAGTCGAAGATCAGTTCAAGCTCAACATTAAGAGGTTGTGTTGAAGAGAGCTTTTTTATCTCCCACCTTATTCTTCGGACTTTATTGCTCACTTAAAAAGATACCTGTATAAACATTATGTAATGCTTATCAGCATAATAACATGCTATTAGAAACTGTTGCAATTCCGGACTTAAACCTATAAAGGGAGTATATTAAGTAATTTGTGTCCGAGCAAGAACTTGTATTCAAAAGATAATAAACTGTAAAAGATCTATCTCACCTATACATTCCAATCCTCAGATATTCAAGTAAAAGCAAAACCACCCTCTGCATTTCATTTTCCATGGTACCAACCTAAAATTCATGGTTCTAAACTAAAATTAAAAATCACTCTAAAATTGCTGAAAGGATGAGCGGATGGGATACTGGGATAGAAACATTTACGAAAATCTTATGGAAGCAACTAAATTTGATATGGCGAATATTCAAAAATGTAAAATATCTCGAAAAATATACATACGCTTTATCATGGATGACAAGTCTTAGACGATCACCAGAGACAAGCCCGACCTCGCTTGAAACGACCCTCGTTTTCGCATCACGAGGTAGCTCCTGACTTCCGCACATTAGCGAGAAGTCACTGCAACGTCGTTTAACGCAACAATGAGGAATATGTACTCATCAAAGGATAAGAGATCAGTTTACTTATCCCCTCTATGTTTACACCTCCTTCCCCACCACCCGCATCTGTTAATTGCTTTGCTTGCAGTCAGACTGAGAACAAAATACTCTCTCTCACTTTAGAATACGCCACCTGATGGTTACTTTCTTTCTTGGGCGACATCCTCCCTATCGGCCGTCACAGTTTCGAAGAAAATGTTGGGGCAAATTATTTCAGACAATCTACCCACTTAATAGAGCCCATCGTGATACAATTTTGGCTAACTACATGCTGATCTAAGTTGCCCAAAAAAGTCTAGTCAAATCGAATGTGATCGGCCAAAGCTTGTCACTTTCTATTCGATCAACAAAATCCATCTTTTCAACCGACGAATCACAAGAGCAAACGATGGTGAAGTCAGGCTAAAGCATTCCAGATCAAACATTAATCACTATTATAGGTTTGAGAGGGCACCATGATATTTCTTAACTTTCATCGAAAACCGACCAACCGAATCGTATCCTCAAATTTCAACGATAGAGAAATTAAATAAAACGAGTTCTAAAAAGCGCATATCTCGTCGATATTCCCTCATATATCCTACAGATTTTAGCATAATATCATATTTATCACCAATCACATTCTAATCAAAACAACAAAAAAACACTCTATAAAAACTTCAATATCTTCAATTGCTAAATGAACTATGAAAGAAATATGCTCGGCTTACTTTTCTAGTGCAAATCTTTCGATGACGGCAATACGCAAATCGAGAAAACTCATCGTATGAACATCGTCGAATAATTCGACCCGTCCATTTGGTGCTTTCACTGATAGTCGCATCTTCGATAATCAACTGCAAAGCAATTGCCCCCTATCTCTATATTACATCGCTATACACTCAATACAACGTCGACAGCAATATATCTCTACGATCACATAAGCACTTCCGTCGATCCTCTCCATCTCATATTATCGTCGTTGAAAATGTATCATAACTACGAAAGAAGCTTGAAAAAAAAAAACTTCAATTGCCCTATCTTCGAAACTCTTCACAGTAAGAGGAGAACAACACTAACGACCGCAGAGGTGCCGATGATCGCTGAACAAACGGATACGGATCAAACGAGTATTTCATCGATGGAACGATCCGATCCCCCGACTTCATACGAATATCTTCGATATATAGACGGTAACGAAACAATGATGAGATAATCAGCGTTATGACGCATAAAAGAAGTGAACAATTCCTAGAAGCTTAAAGAATCTTTCATCGCTATGGATCGGCTTTATTGGCATCTCCTTGCAACGTCACCGGCAACAATCAAAAACAAAGCATATTGCGAGAAGAGTGAAAAACATTACCGCCAAATGTGCAACCAATTTAATAACAATAAAACATTCACAAATAATTCCAATTATACTTATTCAATTCGGCAACATGCAAATTCGTTATACTTAACGATCATCGAAGTATGAATCCTTCTTACGAGCCACAAATCAAATCGGCCACTACATTTCTCACCCGCTGCATCAATAAACTCTTCATTGAATGCATTTATTCAAAGCGGATCTTTCAATTGAAACACCAATCTTCCATTTATCTAATTAACTTTCCATTACCTAATTAACTCTTCCATTGATCTAAAGGTGTAATCATTATATAGGTTCATAAGAGTCATCCAAAATACAATATTTTTCATGCAAATTACCTAGAAAAACCAACTAAATGCCATATTAAACTCTAACTTTTCATGTGCCACCAAATCCTCCCATACCTTTGCGGAAACCTTGCCTCCATACATCGACATTTAAATACATCTTCACGATTGCTAGTGACACCTTGTTTCAACTTTTCGTGAATGACCCGTACAACAAAGACGATATCATCCATCGGTGGGCATCTCACCATTCGCATCGTCATCATCCGCGCTCATCGACTGTGCCGCTTTGCCCATATCGGTTCTGTAAAGCAATCGCTTACAAACAGTCATCGAGCATGCATTTATAAACAAACAATTTAGGTCATTCAGATTATCCTAAATTCTGAACCCATGATATCTCGATTATTCAAAACAGCAGGATCGGAGATAAACGATGAGCAACAACTGAGCCCCTAATCATTATCATCGTTCCCCCGATGGCTCCCAAATTCGTTGGTGCCAGTGTTCGCGAAATGTTTTCTCGTCTTATTCGGGATGTTGCACTGGATGCGACAGGTGGACGTTCCGATCGGCGCGTCGGCTGTCTGATATCGAACACCAGAACCGACGTAAACCAGAGACCGTTGCCGACCTTAGTTGTTCATCCCGTGCAACGAGGAGGAAGTGGACGGATTTTACAGGGACAACTGTGCCGCTAGTAGCAACCACTAGATTCTTTGGCAGATAATTAACGCGCACGCGCCTCCCACTTCTCTCATTCTCTTATTTACCCGCCTACCTGTACCTGGAATTTCTACGGGAAAGACTTGACCTCGTGAGCTGCCTCAAAGCAACTGTAGCGTAGCTGCCCGATGGTAGTGCGAACTTCACTGAAAGAGCTCGAAATTCGCCTGAACCGATCTCCTTCTTGTCATATTCACCATTCAATCCGGTTGTAAGCGAGTGTCTTTGTCCGGATATTTGAGAATTTCATATTCAACGTCTTTCGGCTTTACGATCAGCTGCCGCAAAATATCGCCGAGTGCGTACTGACTGCAGAGATTTTAATGAAAAATGTCTAAATGATCATTACGACTACGACAGCTTGCGAATATCAAAGTAACAATGAAAGCTGAAGAACGAATTGCGACATAGCAATAATGGCAATAAAAGCACGATACGCGTTTTTTAGCGCTTAGCTCATTCGACTAATTACTCTAATAAATTATCTAGGAAAATGAAACATATGAAGCAACAAAACCTTCATATTTCGACCGCAAAAAAGCGCATAATAAAACCAACGATACCGGAAGATGATAATTAGAAGATCTGGCTAGCCTCAAAAGGTAATATCATGAAATCGCGAGATAATGCCCACATAACGCATAGCGATAGCGAAAAATCCCAAAGAACGATGTCGAGAACTTTCTTTATCCTAATTAATAGCTTCATTAACGATACATTTTATGCGATGGAAAACATTTGTCTCTCGTTATTCGCAAAGATTATAGGTATGAGGGAGAGTGCTCGAGTGTTACATGAATGACCATCATCCTCAGATATTTGCCTCTGGAAACCATCACAGTCTAGAAGGTGTGCATATTTTTTCTACATGCATTTAAAGAGCTAGAATTCCATAAAGGGGAGGGGGGTAGGGGAGGGAATTATGCAGCAATAAAAAAAGGAACAGAAATGAAAATTAAGTGAGCTTTGAATGAGCGGAATGTAACTGAAATCTCTGTAGATTATATCTTAAAGACCTTATTCGACGTGGATCACTATTCCGTACTCTTTAATACTACCAAAATAAAATGACCAGCGAAGCGCTTTCAGCGTTTCGATAGGCACAAAGAGAACGATCCAAGAAGTGCCCCTTCAAGTAAAGCCCAGAGTGTGTCGAGCACTTTAAAGGCTACAGAAGAGGCTAGAAATGTATACCCTAGGATGCTAGAACTATCAACACATCAATCGTATCTGACTTTTAAACCCGAATCTATTCACCAACTCAAAGTCCTGCACCACCGGATACACTCCGAGATTCATTCCCAGACTTGAAGTCATCAATGAAGATCATCAGAGAGCAAAAAAACCCCTTGATTATAAACGCCAAAGAAATTTCTTACCTCTCCAGTGATTTGAACATATCACTTGTAACACCATCTTCATCCATATATTCACTGTACCATTTACCGACTGCAATTAAGAAAACAAACGATGATGCAATGCACTAATTTGTATACAACAACATATAGGAATAAAAATATCTGAGCTTGGTTCCTCCTCATTTTCTCAGATATCTCACATAAATTAACGCTTTCCAAGAGCTTTTTGAGAACAGAGAGGAAGAGAGTGGGGGTGGGAGAGGGATAAAACACGAAACAATCAACAGTCCAAACCTATAGCTACCGCTATTCCCTTAGAAACCCTCCACGAATGAACACCATCTCGCTGTAACCTTTTCATTCACGACTGCACGGTAAAGAATCATTCACGGCTCACGAAAGTAAAGCAGAAAAGCCTCTGATCACCATCACTTCAGCGATCAGCATTTTTCTAATGCGCTACATTCACAACAGCTATTCTAACAGTACAGAGATTGAAATAACTTCGAATTAATGTTCATTTTTTGAATTTCAAGCGTCATATCCACAAAACCATTAAAAAATGACGACCGGCGAGAAATTCAGTGCTATCTTTTGGTTTTCTGAAGCTGCCTGTAGAATATGCGGTTTTTCCGTTGACGCAGAAGATGAGAATGGAGAAAACCAACAGCTATTCAACTGATTGTCAACTGATGGAAATAACTACAGACTAGAGAGCTCATATAGATCAACAGACTCTACAGTATCAGCACCACCCACTCGACGAAGAAAAAGAAGACAAGATGAGGATACCGTCCAGTTTCGCTCCAAATGAAAACATCTTTCTTGGAAAATTTGCCAATATTCACGAATATTGGATGAACACGACTAAGGGAGTAAGCTTCAACGTGTTTCTGTGATAGCTTATAAAGAATAAATCAAATAAAGCAAACCGTCATTCTCAGGCAGTCTCATCTTGCTCGACGGTAGAGGTAATGCAACTGCTGATGGATCATCGTTTTCTACTTTCATGCCATTCTCATCGATATCTCCTTCAATCACCCGATACCCAAACTCTTTCATTCGTCGCGACGCTATCTGCAAGTCAACAGCTAGCCTGATCCCGAAACTTTTTACTGCAGCTACCTGTAACGGCTGAAGAGGTAGGCGTTGAAGTACAATTCTAGGAATGTTCAATCCAACTACGAGCCTAACCGTACAGGATCAGAAATCGACCCCTTTATTTCAACCACTTTCACAATCCACTCAAGCTTATTCGCCCACCAAGTAGTAATGCGGGTAGCTGTTGCTACGTTCACAAAAATGAAGCGAGATCGGAAACTATAAACCCCCTTCTATAACCCTGACCTGCTTTCACTTTCTTTTCTTTCGAAACAAATAATTTCAACTGATATCGACTCTCTTGCGCTTTTGTTGCCTGAAACCTTTCATAAACCGACATTGAATGGAGAGGAAAAAGAAATAACCCGAAAATATCTACCACGATTTCTTTGAACAGCAGCAAACCTCTGAGGAGAGAAGAGGTGAATAAGACCCGTTTCCCAAAGTTTGACGAACATAGAATGACTTTCTGAATAGGACTCTTCTAAACGCTACAATATGAAAAGAAAACAATCTCCTCAGACATCAAAAAGGTCTGTGAGAGCGGAAACATTGAAGCATATAGCTCATCAACATAAAGTAATACAGCAGTATCCTCGTGTCCACAACACATTTTTACAACGGGCAATATTGCAAATTTCTTGAGAACTATTTCAGTGAGAAGAGTCAATAAGAAAATGACGTACTTTATTCCAAACAAGACTCTGATAGGCGTGCACATAAAGACTCCGTGTATTCCTTGGCAACCTCATTAGAGCAGCGCTGAAGTTACCTTTCGACTTCGCCAAAGATGACAGCAGCTGTGCCTCAATCGATGCGAATGCCTTCAATACACCTCCCCACATTTCAATTATATATATACAGAAAAATGGAGCTGCAGTTGCAACTGAATGTTACGCTAAAACGTCCCGATGTCATAATATTAAAGAAACAATAAAATTTCGATAACTGAAAGCCAAAAAAAATTATTTCAAACGATACTTATCGCATTAATTCTGAACAATGCACTTTAAAGTGAACTGCCCATTTAAGTGAAAAAGAAATTCGGAAGAATTGAATTGCCCAGGCAACGATAGAGAGGAGGGGAGGGGGAGGCAGAGGAAATCACAAAGTTCTGAGAAAAAACTACAGAATAAAATCCGACCTGTCCACCGGACAATTTCTTCACCGACAAAGCCGCGTCACCGCTTTTGTTCCATTCTTCTAGCGCCTCACGCAAACATCCTGAAACAACTGAGCATTCCCTCAACATAAGCAGCTGAATGTAAGCTTCTGCAGGTGGGCAATGTACGCGAATTCTTTTCCACTGAAAAAACAAAGCATCGACTCCGTTTACATTTCATTCCTCTACTTCTGCCCAATCGAAAATGCAGTGAGGATAGCGAACTTTCTCATTTATTGCAAATTGGTCGACTTCCTTAATTTGCACATAGCTGATATAACAACGTTCAACCGGTGAACTCTTCGTGATATTAGCAAACATGAAAGGAGATAATTTTTCGAAAATATTGCAGTAAATCTATGAAAATACAACAAAATATGTGATTCGCTAACCCTAGTTCCAATAATCTGCCAACTAAAGATACGAGAGAGGCGGAATATTCAATGGGAAACTCAACTAATCTCTACGATGTTATTTTCCAATCCTCCATAACACTGCAAAACCTATATTCAAAGGCATCTAATGAAATTTGTCCCTAAATTCTCTAATAAGAAGCCGATATATTCTCAAAGGGTATCTGCAGTAGCTGCTCGTAATCAAATCCACTGCCTTTCATACGATGTCTCACGGCGGAAAATCGACTCCATTTTCTTTTCCATTTCGAAATCCGTGCTGAAATCTGTTCAATAAATAACAATCTCTGCCGAATTTACAAGTATTTTGTGCTGATTCTGAATATTGAAGGCCAAACACAGCCGATGCCTGATACGTGAATGAAAATAGCGAAATGTATCAAAACCGATAAGACGAACCAAGAGCAGGTCGCTGTTTGAGGATTGTACGTACCGCCTCTTCGTACTGCTTCTTTATTATCGCACGGCCCACTTCGGCTGTAGCCACCCCGCAAGAACCGAAACGCTGAGTTCCAAAATAGTTGATGAATCCATTGCATTTGAAATCCTCCACACGTGCGCACAATTCCGCGTCTTCACAACCACTTATGCACCTTAAATGACCATCGGTCACTCAACTGACCACCACCTCTTAAAAGATAAAGTGAAAAGCAGCTCGGCGACCACGATTAAACAAGTTTCGGCCCCCCTCAAACTCAAAGTATGCATAATTTCCCTCTCCCTCCCCCTCCACAGAGATCTCTCGTAGTTTACAGGGCAGAAGAAATGAAAGCAAAATTGAAAATCTCAGCCTCGGATCGCTTCAGATGTTTGCGAAACAGATCGAAATAATCACCTCAAAATAATTCGAAATTGATTCCCCCATAATTGACCAAGCGCACAAGGTTTCGCACAATACTCGAAATGAGAGAGTCGAATTCCACGAAGCCTTGAATTGAGGGCGCGCACTCGATCTGCATCGATCCGATAAACCGAAACCCTCTGTGAGGTCACTCCACGTCGATCCTTCGTTCCACAAATTCCAAAATTTGATGCTTTTATTCTAAAATTCATCCCTCTTAGGTGACCACATTAATGTCGTTGCTTTCCGTACAAAAGCATTTCCACCTCAAACGTCAACAAAATATCGGAGCGGAACCATCCTAACTGCTCGCAAAGGAAAATGGAAGAGGATAAGTGTCCTATAAGATGACCGTTTAGATGGGGGAAAAAATAAGAAATAATCAGTTGGAACGTACTTTAGAGATGTGCGCACGTTGTGTGCTTTCTGCAAACGCACAACAGCGAACAGAAGTGCAACAGACCGCGAAGGAAGTGAAAACCCATCCACGAAGCACCGACTGCATTGCATAGGAACAACTCTATGCCGCACTCATATCCGCCACTCACTAATGATCCTTACAACTATACTATCCATGAATAAGGCACTTATTGAATTTATGGCCATCTAAGCTACCTTATGGACTTCCCTATCGCCATCTCTGCAATATTACGCCTTCACGCTGTCAAGCTCAAAGGCAAACAAAAAATCATCGTTTTACTTAAATAACACTCCAAAAAACTGAACCATTCCGCTGATTATTTCAACATTTTCCGCTAGAACAACGAACAGAAACGCTATCTGATGGCGGTGACATGATATCTTTGAAGTTACCTTCCCGGACCTATTTTTCCAAATATGTGCATAATAACTCAAGAAACAAAGAAAAAAAGCATCTATGCTCATTTCACTGCAACTTACACTCAATGATTTCATGTTTGTGGCAAAAACGAGAGAAATATTTCCCAAAAACTTCATGGAACCCCTCTAAAAATAGATGCATTCCCCGATAATACAAAGAAACTTCACTATAAAAATGCTCTGCGGAAAATTTACCCAAGAAATTTTGCCATTAGTGAGAGCGCATAATGGGAATCCTTATTCTCCTTCGACATTGTAAAATGAAGATAATCGGGTCTCCCTTCCGGCCAAATTTTTCGCTTCCTAAAATTGCGAATAAAATTCTACATTTATCGAAAACAACGAGTAAACGAATGATCATATTCGACAGAGAATGACCTATTGACCAATATATTCATCGATCGCTGATTGATTGAATCAATAAGCGAATAAAAAAAGCTCAAGCAGACTATTCCTCTACCGACAGCACTGAAGCACTCTCGGCTATGCATAATTACTCATTCGTTGGTAGACAAAATTACTCTCCGACGACGCGATGAACCTTCAAAAGATGGAATACCTCGCAGTCGTCCAACTGACAAACCTAGGCTACGCCCTGAAACGTGCTATTTCTGATAGAAATCAATGGGATTCAAGGCATAAAAAGTACGTGCTAGCTATAATTTTTGATAGCGATACCTAATTCCTTTGTCCTTAAAGTGGATGAAGTGTTCTTGACACATATCGATCGCCCCTCTCTATGAATTTGTTATATAACTAAGAAATACGAAACAAAAAAAGCAAATAAAAGCGGAAGATTCTCAATAAAATCTCGGATACTCACTGAACTCGTCGATACTCTTTTCCAAACATCTTCCCGATATGCTTAAAGAAAGTAACTTCAAACCGACCTATTATCATTTTTACGCGTCGAAACAACAATCGAACCGTTACGAGTTTGTGAATTAAGCTTGCCTTGATAACGTTTTCGAATCCATTCATGGATACGTGTTCGTCCTAATTTATCCATTTCCTGTAAAGCGAACACAAAAATGCATCAACGATCCACTTATCGACCTCTTATCAAAGATCCGCCTCTTACATAAAAAGAAAAATGAATAAAATAACGCATAAATGATGAAAATATCTCAATCTTTAAACGTTAAAGAAGCCATATAATTAAAGAAGATAAATGGGAATACCTCAGCGGGAATATTAACGAGTTTTGTGGTATCGGATAGGATCGTATCGATTTGCTGCATAAGTTGCTCGGATACACCAATCGGCAACTCAATATCGGCGTCGATCGTGCTGATCGCCTCGATCGGCTTTTTCTCCACATTTATGCAATCTTCGCTTCGTGAAATTTCTATAATTTGCACTAAACACTTCAATCTTCATTGTATAATTCAATAAGAATAACGCTCAATTGTGATTTATATTGCGAATGAGCGAAATAAAAGAGGCATAATTAAGAGCGAAATAAGCGGATAACGCTTACCGGTAATTATCTCGTTCGGTGTAATTTCATTGACGATAAAATCTGAATAACGCTGCTTCAAGATGCATTTGATCTCCGAACGTGAATCTCCAATATATTCCCTTATGAAGAACTCCTCTTCCATAACGTTGGCAGATCTTCTTCAGCAAAGAAAACCTCACTCCGACAAAGTCCGACTGCGGTTTGCTCGATCCACCTCAGATACCTGAAAACATCAACTCTGTTATCATTTCATTCCGCTCAGTTCATATTAAACCAATAAGTTAGCAAAACCCTAAGAATACAGTCAAATGTTGATTAAATATGGTTTCGCTTGTAAACGAGTGTGGATTGATTCCAATAATGATATATGGACGAGTTAAATCGAACACGGATACCGACTAAGACATCAACTTTCATAACTAAGGTAGCTTTTGCTAATATGAACTCTTGGAAATTAAAGAGAAAAAGCAACAAGTGAGAGCGGGCAATCCGGAAATTGAAATTACAGAGAAAAAGCAATAAGTGAGAGCGGGCAATCCGGAAAATTTCTTCCTGAAATTAAAGAGAAAAAGCAATAAGTGAGAGCGGGCAATCCGGAAAATTTCTTCCTGAAATTAAAGAGAAAAAGCAACAAGTGAGAGCGGGCAATCCGGAAAATTTCTTCCTGAAATTAAAGAGAAAAAGCAACAAGTGAGAGCGGGCAATCCGGAAAGTTTCTTCCTGAAATTAAAGAGAAAAAGCAACAAGTGAGAGCGGGCAATCCGGAAAATTTCTTCCTGAAATTAAAGAGAGAAAGCAATAAGTGAGAGCGGGCAATCCGGAAAGTTTGTTCCTGAAATTAAAGAGAAAAAGCAGCAAGTGAGAGCGGGCAATCCGGAAAATTTCTTCCTGAAATTAAAGAGAAAAAGCAATAAGTGAGAGCGGGCAATCCGGCCCTGAAATTAAAGAGAAAAAGCAGCAAGTGAGAGCGGGCAATCCGTCCCTATATGCATTGAGATCACCTCGATTTACCCACGAAGAGCAACGATAAGATGTGGGAAAAGGTGGCACAAGTGTAAGGGTAGAAAATAGAATAGCAAGACGATAGGCAACATACCGATAAAAGCGGGGAAGTGCATATGGCTCTTTGTGTCCCCTCCCCCCATAGGCAACCAATTCAGGATTAAGAAGGTGGACTGTGAAATACTCTCAACGTCGTGCTCCGGAAGAATCCAGAGTCCTTGCCTCACAAACGCACGACCTACTGATGCATTTGGCGAAGAGTTCCATGAGAGCACTCACCCATCCTCACTAAAACGGAGTTAGCCAATTCGGAGGCGAACGTGATTGGAAGGGTGTGCCCAAAATCGATCATATGCAAATTGCATCACTGTGTCATGAAAGAGAGTGATTTCCATTATTGTGTGATTTTCTTATGTCTTGCTTCTCGTAATGCGCCGAAAAGGTCACGCTACTACCGCAATAGACTGACCTTACCCTTCTCATTCATTTCAGTCGTCTCTTCAGTGATGTATCAAGTTGTGCATGTTCAGGCCTAGGTAGAGCGTGGATTCAGAGCCGACTCGCATCGATGTTAGGGAATTTCTTCGAATAGGGTTTTCACTAAGCGGCAGAAATTATGGGATCTTGAATAGGATCCGCTAGGATTTCGTCTCCTTAACACGCTTAATTATTTCATTAGTTGTTGGAATGTACTATACGATCGTATCGTTACGAGCAATATGACGATATAGGAAAGCTTAGCGCCGGAGAATTGCTGCCTTAATTGTTACTATTATGAGGCGTTATCGTCGAGAATGGATTATATGAAAAAATTGGCCGACTTGAAAGCTGAGGATAAACTTCTCCAAGAGAGGAGCACGTTACGCGCTTGGACGGTAACAATATCGTTGGGAAGTCCGAATCTCTCATTCGCATACAATCAAATAGCGACATATCTCGAATCGAAACCTTTCTGCAAATTTTCCGTCTCGTCGTAAGTCCTTCGCTTAATTTATTCTCGTGGTGGTAATTAGTGTTGATGAATTCTCAAAATAATAAAGAGGACGAGGAATTTTTGGAGGATTTAATTGTAATTAGTAGTAGTTCACCGCATTGATTACATCTTCGAGGGGTCTAATCGTAACGTTTCTTACAGAAAAGAATGTCATATCGCAGTGATGAGTCATGATCGTGATCTGGAAATATCTTATTTAGATGAGGAAGAGTTGGTGACAAGGTCGAGAGTCAAAGGTCAGAGTTCAATTTTTTCTCTCTTTGCATCTTTATATTTTTTTCAGATTTAAGTTCCACTTGATCGACGGTAATTAAGGATATGCAGCCTTTATAAATATATAAGTTATCAAGAAGTAGCCTACTTGTACGATATACTAACGTTGATCGAAAACCTTTATCAGCGATCATTTTACCTATTGTTTATTGGATGAATATTTTTCTTTGACCATAAGAGCTGATAAGGTTAATATGGAATGATAAGAATATAGGTGATAAGAATGAGGATGAGAATTCGTCTACGAAATGTATTTCGTTGATGGGAATTAGTGCTGAAAAAAAAAAACGCTAACGAGCAGATCTCTTATTATTTTATGTGATAGTTGAAGCTGATCTCGTTTTGTTCTTTTCAGTTCTTCCGGAGGATTTCCCCGAATGGTGTATCCTGAAATGGTCGCAGAGTGGATCGTTACTGATATCGACAAGAAGTAATGCGATCGTCGATATTTTCGACGCATTAGGCGGATATTGTTATAGTATTCCATTGGTTCGTTGGTTCATTTCATTTTACTCTCCTAACAGTTACTCTCTTTCAGTATTCTTCTTTAATTCTCCACAAAGAAGTCTGCATATTCATTGCCCGAGAATGTATTTCACTTATTCAATTATATCATTTAAAGATAATTTCTAATTAATCTCATTGAATGATCGTCGAAATGTTTCATTGCTGAAGAATGGTGCAAAAGAAATATTCGAAGCGGCGAATGTTATCATCGATATATCGACGACGGCGTGTCGTCGCAATGAGACAAAATGGCTCGACATGTTATATATATTACAACTTAATTCCACATTTCACTCTTTCAAAATTGGGTTTGTTTATTTCACCTTTTCTTCTCTTTTATTTTTTATTTTAATGGAATTGGTTACTACTGAATATTTAAGAGAAATTTACTAAAGACGATGGTTTAGATGGGAAATGAATCCGCGATCTCTCATTTATAAGCTTGCTTCGTTCGTCGGTTTGTCTGTAGAATTTGAAGCAGTCTCTCATTTATAAGCTTGCTTCGTTCGTCGATTTGTCTGTAGAATTTGAAGCAGCCTCTCATTTATAAGCTTGCTTCGTTCGTCGATTTGTCTGTAGAATTTGAAGCAGCCTCTCATTTATAAGCTTGCTTCGTTCGTCGATTTGTCTGTAGAATTTGAAGCAGCCTCTCATTTATAAGCTTGCTTCGTTCGTCGATTTGTCTGTAGAATTTGAAGCAGCCTCTCATTTATAAGCTTGCTTCGTTCGTCGGTTTGTCTGTAGAATTTGAAGCAGCCTCTCATTTATAAGCTTGCTTCGTTCGTCGGTTTGTCTGTAGAATTTGAAGCAGCCTCTCATTTATAAGCTTGCTTCGTTCGTCGGTTTGTCTGTAGAATTTGAAGCAGCCTCTCATTTATAAGCTTGCTTCGTTCGTCGGTTTGTCTGTAGAATTTGAAGCAGCCTCTCATTTATAAGCTTGCTTCGTTCGTCGTTTGTCTGTAGAATTTGAAGCAGCCTCTCATTTATAAGCTTGCTTCGTTCGTCGGTTTGTCTGTAGAATTTGAAGCAGCCTCTCATTTATAAGCTTGCTTCGTTCGTCGGTTTGTCTGAAGAATTTGAAGCAGCCTCTCATTTATAAGCTTGCTTCGTTCGTCGGTTTGTCTGTAGAATTTGAAGCAGCCTCTCATTTATAAGCTTGCTTCGTTCGTCGATTTGTCTGTAGAATTTGAAGCAGCCTCTCATTTATAAGCTTGCTTCGTTCGTCGGTTTGTCTGTAGAATTTGAAGCAGCCTCTCATTTATAAGCTTGCTTCGTTCGTCGGTTTGTCTGTAGAATTTGAAGCAGCCTCTCATTTATAAGCTTGCTTCGTTCGTCGGTTTGTCTGTAGAATTTGAAGCAGCCTCTCATTTATAAGCTTGCTTCGTTCGTCGGTTTGTCTGTAGAATTTGAAGCAGCCTCTCATTTATAAGCTTGCTTCGTTCGTCGGTTTGTCTGTAGAATTTGAAGCAGCCTCTCATTTATAAGCTTGCTTCGTTCGTCGGTTTGTCTGTAGAATTTGAAGCAGCCTCTCATTTATAAGCTTGCTTCGTTCGTCGGTTTGTCTGTAGAATTTGAAGCAGCCTCTCATTTATAAGCTTGCTTCGTTCGTCGGTTTGTCTGTAGAATTTGAAGCAGCCTCTCATTTATAAGCTTGCTTCGTTCGTCGATTTGTCTGTAGAATTTGAAGCAGCCTCTCATTTATAAGCTTGCTTCGTTCGTCGGTTTGTCTGTAGAATTTGAAGCAGCCTCTCATTTATAAGCTTGCTTCGTTCGTCGGTTTGTCTGTAGAATTTGAAGCAGCCTCTCATTTATAAGCTTGCTTCGTTCGTCGGTTTGTCTGTAGAATTTGAAGCAGCCTCTCATTTATAAGCTTGCTTCGTTCGTCGGTCTGTAGAATTTGAAGCAGCCTCTCATTTATAAGCTTGCTTCGTTCGTCGATTTGTCTGTAGAATTTGAAGCAGCCTCTCATTTATAAGCTTGCTTCGTTCGTCGGTTTGTCTGTAGAATTTGAAGCAGCCTCTCATTTATAAGCTTGCTTCGTTCGTCGATTTGTCTGTAGAATTTGAAGCAGCCTCTCATTTATAAGCTTGCTTCGTTCGTCGGTTTGTCTGTAGAATTTGAAGCAGCCTCTCATTTATAAGCTTGCTTCGTTCGTCGGTTTGTCTGTAGAATTTGAAGCAGCCTCTCATTTATAAGCTTGCTTCGTTCGTCGGTTTGTCTGTAGAATTTGAAGCAGCCTCTCATTTATAAGCTTGCTTCGTTCGTCGGTTTGTCTGTAGAATTTGAAGCAGCCTCTCATTTATAAGCTTGCTTCGTTCGTCGGTTTGTCTGTAGAATTTGAAGCAGCCTCTCATTTATAAGCTTGCTTCGTTCGTCGATTTGTCTGTAGAATTTGAAGCAGCCTCTCATTTATAAGCTTGCTTCGTTCGTCGGTTTGTCTGTAGAATTTGAAGCAGCCTCTCATTTATAAGCTTGCTTCGTTCGTCGGTTTGTCTGTAGAATTTGAAGCAGCCTCTCATTTATAAGCTTGCTTCGTTCGTCGGTTTGTCTGTAGAATTTGAAGCAGCCTCTCATTTATAAGCTTGCTTCGTTCGTCGATTTGTCTGTAGAATTTGAAGCAGCCTCTCATTTATAAGCTTGCTTCGTTCGTCGGTTTGTCTGTAGAATTTGAAGCAGCCTCTCATTTATAAGCTTGCTTCGTTCGTCGGTTTGTCTGTAGAATTTGAAGCAGCCTCTCATTTATAAGCTTGCTTCGTTCGTCGATTTGTCTGTAGAATTTGAAGCAGCCTCTCATTTATAAGCTTGCTTCGTTCGTCGGTTTGTCTGTAGAATTTGAAGCAGCCTCTCATTTATAAGCTTGCTTCGTTCGTCGTTTGTCTGTAGAATTTGAAGCAGCCTCTCATTTATAAGCTTGCTTCGTTCGTCGTTTGTCTGTAGAATTTGAAGCAGCCTCTCATTTATAAGCTTGCTTCGTTCGTCGGTTTGTCTGTAGAATTTGAAGCAGCCTCTCATTTATAAGCTTGCTTCGTTCGTCGTCTGTAAGAATTTGAAGCAGCAGCTCTCATTTATAAGCTTGCTTCGTTCGTCGGAAGAATTTTTGCTTCGTTCGTCGAATAAAGCTTCTCGTTCGTTTTGTCTCAAGAATTTGAAAGCAGCCTCTCATTTATAAGCTTGCTTCGTTCGTCGATCTCATTTATAAGCTTGCTTCGTAGAATTTGAAGCAGCCTCTCATATTTGCTTCTCATTTATAAGCTTGCTTCGTTCTGTCAGGTGCCAGATTTATAAGCTTGCTTGTCTGTCAAGCCCTCTGTATTTATTTGAAGCAGCCTCTCATTTATAAGCTTGCTTCGTTCGTCGTTTGTCTGTAGAATTTGAAGCAGCCTCTCATTTATAAGCTTGCTTCGTTCGTCGGTTTGTCTGAATTTGAGAGCAGCCTCTCATTTATAAGCTTGCTTCGTTCGTCGATTTGTCTGTAGAATTTGAAGCAGCCTCTCATTTATAAGCTTGCTTCGTTCGTCGGTTTGTCTGTAGAATTTGAAGCAGCCTCTCATTTATAAGCTTGCTTCGTTCGTCGGTTTGTCTGTAGAATTTGAAGCAGCCTCTCATTTATAAGCTTGCTTCGTTCGTCGGTTTGTCTGTAGAATTTGAAGCAGCCTCTCATTTATAAGCTTGCTTCGTTCGTCGGTTTGTCTGTAGAATTTGAAGCAGCCTCTCATTTATAAGCTTGCTTCGTTCGTCGGTTTGTCTCAAGAATTTGAAGCAGCCTCTCATTTATAAGCTTGCTTCGTTCGTCGGTTTGTCTGTAGAATTTGAAGCAGCCTCTCATTTATAAGCTTGCTTCGTTCGTCGGTTTGTCTGTAGAATTTGAAGCAGCCTCTCATTTATAAGCTTGCTTCGTTCGTCGGTTTGTCTGTAGAATTTGAAGCAGCCTCTCATTTATAAGCTTGCTTCGTTCGTCGGTTTGTCTGAAGAATTTGAAGCAGCCTCTCATTTATAAGCTTGCTTCGTTCGTCGGTTTGTCTGTAGAATTTGAAGCAGCCTCTCATTTATAAGCTTGCTTCGTTCGTCGATTTGTCTGTAGAATTTGAAGCAGCCTCTCATTTATAAGCTTGCTTCGTTCGTCGGTTTGTCTGTAGAATTTGAAGCAGCCTCTCATTTATAAGCTTGCTTCGTTCGTCGGTTTGTCTGTAGAATTTGAAGCAGCCTCTCATTTATAAGCTTGCTTCGTTCGTCGGTTTGTCTGTAGAATTTGAAGCAGCCTCTCATTTATAAGCTTGCTTCGTTCGTCGGTTTGTCTGTAGAATTTGAAGCAGCCTCTCATTTATAAGCTTGCTTCGTTCGTCGGTTTGTCTGTAGAATTTGAAGCAGCCTCTCATTTATAAGCTTGCTTCGTTCGTCGGTTTGTCTGTAGAATTTGAAGCAGCCTCTCATTTATAAGCTTGCTTCGTTCGTCGGTTTGTCTGTAGAATTTGAAGCAGCCTCTCATTTATAAGCTTGCTTCGTTCGTCGGTTTGTCTGTAGAATTTGAAGCAGCCTCTCATTTATAAGCTTGCTTCGTTCGTCGGTTTGTCTGTAGAATTTGAAGCAGCCTCTCATTTATAAGCTTGCTTCGTTCGTCGGTTTGTCTGTAGAATTTGAAGCAGCCTCTCATTTATAAGCTTGCTTCGTTCGTCGGTTTGTCTGTAGAATTTGAAGCAGCCTCTCATTTATAAGCTTGCTTCGTTCGTCGGTTTGTCTGTAGAATTTGAAGCAGCCTCTCATTTATAAGCTTGCTTCGTTCGTCGGTTTGTCTGTAGAATTTGAAGCAGCCTCTCATTTATAAGCTTGCTTCGTTCGTCGGTTTGTCTGTAGAATTTGAAGCAGCCTCTCATTTATAAGCTTGCTTCGTTCGTCGGTTTGTCTGTAGAATTTGAAGCAGCCTCTCATTTATAAGCTTGCTTCGTTCGTCGGTTTGTCTGTAGAATTTGAAGCAGCCTCTCATTTATAAGCTTGCTTCGTTCGTCGGTTTGTCTGTAGAATTTGAAGCAGCCTCTCATTTATAAGCTTGCTTCGTTCGTCGGTTTGTCTGTAGAATTTGAAGCAGCCTCTCATTTATAAGCTTGCTTCGTTCGTCGGTTTGTCTGTAGAATTTGAAGCAGCCTCTCATTTATAAGCTTGCTTCGTTCGTCGGTTTGTCTGTAGAATTTGAAGCAGCCTCTCATTTATAAGCTTGCTTCGTTCGTCGGTTTGTCTGTAGAATTTGAAGCAGCCTCTCATTTATAAGCTTGCTTCGTTCGTCGGTTTGTCTGTAGAATTTGAAGCAGCCTCTCATTTATAAGCTTGCTTCGTTCGTCGGTTTGTCTGTAGAATTTGAAGCAGCCTCTCATTTATAAGCTTGCTTCGTTCGTCGGTTTGTCTGTAGAATTTGAAGCAGCCTCTCATTTATAAGCTTGCTTCGTTCGTCGGTTTGTCTGTAGAATTTGAAGCAGCCTCTCATTTATAAGCTTGCTTCGTTCGTCGGTTTGTCTGTAGAATTTGAAGCAGCCTCTCATTTATAAGCTTGCTTCGTTCGTCGGTTTGTCTGTAGAATTTGAAGCAGCCTCTCATTTATAAGCTTGCTTCGTTCGTCGGTTTGTCTGTAGAATTTGAAGCAGCCTCTCATTTATAAGCTTGCTTCGTTCGTCGGTTTGTCTGTAGAATTTGAAGCAGCCTCTCATTTATAAGCTTGCTTCGTTCGTCGGTTTGTCTGTAGAATTTGAAGCAGCCTCTCATTTATAAGCTTGCTTCGTTCGTCGGTTTGTCTGTAGAATTTGAAGCAGCCTCTCATTTATAAGCTTGCTTCGTTCGTCGGTTTGTCTGAAGAATTTGAAGCAGCCTCTCATTTATAAGCTTGCTTCGTTCGTCGGTTTGTCTGTAGAATTTGAAGCAGCCTCTCATTTATAAGCTTGCTTCGTTCGTCGGTTTGTCTGTAGAATTTGAAGCAGCCTCTCATTTATAAGCTTGCTTCGTTCGTCGGTTTGTCTGTAGAATTTGAAGCAGCCTCTCATTTATAAGCTTGCTTCGTTCGTCGATTTGTCTGTAGAATTTGAAGCAGCCTCTCATTTATAAGCTTGCTTCGTTCGTCGATTTGTCTGTAGAATTTGAAGCAGCCTCTCATTTATAAGCTTGCTTCGTTCGTCGGTTTGTCTGAAGAATTTGAAGCAGCCTCTCATTTATAAGCTTGCTTCGTTCGTCGGTTTGTCTGTAGAATTTGAAGCAGCCTCTCATTTATAAGCTTGCTTCGTTCGTCGGTTTGTCTGTAGAATTTGAAGCAGCCTCTCATTTATAAGCTTGCTTCGTTCGTCGGTTTGTCTGTAGAATTTGAAGCAGCCTCTCATTTATAAGCTTGCTTCGTTCGTCGGTTTGTCTGTAGAATTTGAAGCAGCCTCTCATTTATAAGCTTGCTTCGTTCGTCGATTTGTCTGTAGAATTTGAAGCAGCCTCTCATTTATAAGCTTGCTTCGTTCGTCGGTTTGTCTGTAGAATTTGAAGCAGCCTCTCATTTATAAGCTTGCTTCGTTCGTCGATTTGTCTGTAGAATTTGAAGCAGCCTCTCATTTATAAGCTTGCTTCGTTCGTCGGTTTGTCTGTAGAATTTGAAGCAGCCTCTCATTTATAAGCTTGCTTCGTTCGTCGATTTGTCTGTAGAATTTGAAGCAGCCTCTCATTTATAAGCTTGCTTCGTTCGTCGATTTGTCTGTAGAATTTGAAGCAGCCTCTCATTTATAAGCTTGCTTCGTTCGTCGATTTGTCTGTAGAATTTGAAGCAGCCTCTCATTTATAAGCTTGCTTCGTTCGTCGGTTTGTCTGTAGAATTTGAAGCAGCCTCTCATTTATAAGCTTGCTTCGTTCGTCGGTTTGTCTGTAGAATTTGAAGCAGCCTCTCATTTATAAGCTTGCTTCGTTCGTCGATTTGTCTGTAGAATTTGAAGCAGCCTCTCATTTATAAGCTTGCTTCGTTCGTCGGTTTGTCTGTAGAATTTGAAGCAGCCTCTCATTTATAAGCTTGCTTCGTTCGTCGATTTGTCTGTAGAATTTGAAGCAGCCTCTCATTTATAAGCTTGCTTCGTTCGTCGATTTGTCTGTAGAATTTGAAGCAGCCTCTCATTTATAAGCTTGCTTCGTTCGTCGATTTGTCTGTAGAATCTGAAGCGGCAAAAAATCATTTGCAGTGAGAAATTCTTTGCTTCGCGATCGACGTCTTTTTCCTGGTCTTCCTCACCTTACAAATCCAAAAGCATCGTAATCTGCTTGAAAAAGACCCCAATTATTAGAGGGTCTGTCTTTCTCTATGGCTTTTTCGTCACAAGATGTGAGGTTACATCGATAAATGTTGGAGAAGTGGACGAGTGAGCAAAAGCAAAGTGGTACAAGCACATTTTCCCGATGAAATTAGAAGATTATATTCGAAAAGTATAATTATAGCATAAAATAACGTGTAAAACGGTGTATCAGTGGTGTTTCTCAGATATTTCCTTAGTATGAAATGTGTTATTAGTCGCCTATATGGAAAGGTGCAAATCAAAATGAACCGTTCTTTTCTCGTTCATTCAAACAATCTGAGAAGCAAATCACCAAGTGAATTCGGCTCAACGAAAGCAACTCATTTATGCGTAATTTTATTCGCAAATAGAGAAAGAGAGCTTTTTATAGTAATTTGGCGCATGAATTTGACTATAATAGATAAAATTCTTAATAAACACAATACGATCTAACGTATATTTGTCTTTTGAACTGCCCAACTCCAGAAACCTTAACGAGAATAGAGCTACAAACGGAATAGATTTTCCGCTATATCCACGAATCCTGGAGACGCGAATGCAAAAAAGAACTTCGATCATATTCACACATTCTTTGTTCGCTCGTTAATTTTCATAAATCACTTAATTAATTAAGAGCTCTAGGCATATTATATGCAAGTGCAGCACATTTTATGACGAGCCTATGTTCATCAGCTCATCGACTAGGTTTCTGTCTAAAATGCGGATGCTCTAGAGATGAAGGGTATCATGATTTGCTCTTTGCTTCTCAATAACGATTATTTCACTTCTGAGGACGTCATTTTTTATCTTTTGCTACTCATATTCGCGCAGTTTCGATTCCGAAGAAAAGAAAATCTCATTTTAGACGCTTAACCGGTTATTTTCCGGTGTTCAGCGTTGATCTTGGCCATCAGATAGCAACATCGTTTATCTTGCTACCAGTTATTGATATTCTTATCGTAGCCAGTCAATACAAAGTGTCCAGTAATCAGGAAAAACCAATCACATGCAGCTCGGTAAGGTGATGTTTTCATTTCCATACGATGGTTACCTGGTCAATGTGAGTTTTTTTCATGCAAAATGAAAGTGGTTGAAATATCGGCTTAGAGGACCATACTGAAATTACCCCCATGCCTTCATCGGATTATGCCGGAGGTATAACTGCAGTGATAAAGGTGCTAGTCAGCGGCGCTGAGAATTACTCTTGTATGAGCAGTATGTCCGAGTTATTATCAAGAGCTCTAGATGGTTAAGAAATGCTTCAAATGAAATTATTTACTGAAACTGAAAAGGGTGGTATTGGGGGGGTGGGGGGGAGGGATAGAGAGAGTGATAGGGTGATATAAAAGGGTGATGGAGGATGATATTGTTGCAGTCGATGAAACATTTCATTGCAACATACTTAAGATATAAAGGATGTTGGTGGTTTTATCAAATTTATCTAATTTAGCTGACTATTTTGTTCTTGCGATGCCGGATGCATTTAATTTTGTAATCTTTCAGGTGGGATTAAGTGTATACCGTATTGTTGATGAAGCACCATATGTGATTGATGTGAAGACATGTCGTGGTGGCGTATCGGCATGGCAACATATAAGTTCGTGGATCGGCGCTATACAAACCGGTGTCCTATTAACCATCGTTTCAAACAGTGACCATACACGTCTGGCATGTATCTCGACGACAGGTTACTCCCTCATTCTTCCTATCTTATTAATTTATGAGGTTTCAGTCGTTATTCTTTAATATTATATGAGCAGAGTGATATTTAATGAGTGTAACGGAGGCGATGCTATGCCGGAGAGGGCGACATCAAGGTAACCAGTAAAATATGAGTGCATTATTTACTGCCAGGATGATTGCCACTTGCTAAAGTTTGATCGTTTTGTAATTAATAGATCAGCAGAAATGGGGAAGGGAGGGAGAGGGAATGTTTCCATGAAAGTAGAAAAAAATTGAGTTTCACAGTTCAGTGCAGTATTTGAGTGGGAGTTTTTTGTATCAAAGTACATGAGGAATGTTTCTTCTGGAGCCGAATTTTGAAATTCATAGCCGACATCTTCAATAATTCTAATTTCTTTCGATCGCTGTCCTTTCTCACAAATTGTATCGTGGTCATGATTAGAGCTATGCAAAGCTTAAAGAGATTATTGCTCTTTCTCGGTGAACGAATCGCTGCACTTTTAAGAGCATTTTATCCATTATGATTTCTTTTTTTAGCTCATATAGGAGTTATTTCAACGATATGGAAGAATTATTCTATGATTATATAAGGCAACAGATTGACTTGCTTGAGGTCATAAATATATCTGTTAGCTTTTCGAGTGTATCTTTCAATTTTTTTCTTTGAATATGCGGAAGAATTTTTATGCTGCTTAATTCATTTCTCACTTCAAGGATAATCTAGTTGTGATTCGATTACCGCTACTTAAATAGGGACTCTCATTTAGGTGATATTTTTATATTTGCACTGCCGTCGATGCGACTTCAGAAACAGATTCGATATTCAGGAAAGGGAAAACCGGCTCAGCTCGTTTGGATTGGGCACGATGTGAGTCATCCTATCGATGATCTGTTTGCTTAATTGACACGATCTAAATAGAAGTAGTAGTATCGCAAGTAAATTTTGGGGACAGAATTCCTGCCCGTTCGATTTGTTGCCTCGATCTACGGAAGGTTTATTGGTTTGATCTTTGGGGATTTTATTGACTTGGTCTAGCTGAAAGTATATTGAAATGATCTACATGAAGGCTTGATGATTTGTTTATGTGGCCAAATCATGAGCGAATCAAACAAGAGATAAGGCCATTATTCAGCTTTTGTTTCTTTCTTCATTTTCCTTGCAAATAGAAATTATCTCTGCAGGATAGGATGCTTTTTCTGCAGGAATTAGTGCTACATGGCATATCTTTGTGCGAATAAGGAGTGGGATAAAATCGAAGTTCGCTTTGCCTCATCCATCTCTCTCGTACCCTTCCTCTTAGATTGTGAGGGAGAGGGATGTGACATTCGCCTCCTTCAAATACTCAAGTGTTCTAGAAAGCCGTATCTCTTATTAAACGTACGTGCAGATAACGAGATTAGCATGAGACGAGGAATGCCGCCATTCTCTGACGTATTCCTCAATAAGGCTGACAATGCTACTACGGGTAAACACTGTTAGTTACGGGATACAGCCTACTGATGGATATTTCAGCGTTCTAAGTTGAAGAGTATCTCTCTAACTGGATGGGGGGTACTCATTGCAAAATTTAACTTGCTGATTGCCTTCCGAATATCCATTTAAAATGTCGGCATTTTGGGCTTTTTTCGTTCAATTATATTTTTACTCAATTTGAATTGTAAGATTTGGGAATTGATTTCATTCTCAGCTCACATCTGTACGCATCTAATCGGTAGAATATTTTGTCGTTTGCCGGCCATCTGTTGAGTTTTTTCCCCTCAAACAGGTTTGGTCTTATTTTTATTGTAATATTGCCTTTACTAAGTAATTTAGTGGAGATTTGACTATCTGCAGTTATTCGGCAACGTGGAATCTTCATATTGATTGGTTTTCTTTCAGGAGCTGGTTATATTAACGAACGATGGCTTATTGTTCAGAGGGAATGTGGAGGAAATGGAATCGATGCTTTTATGTGGTGAAAACGAAGATGCGTATAGTAGTTGTGCCCATGTTATATCTCCTCATCCACGTGCACTTTTTATTCTTGAAGCGCATGTATGTTTCGAATTCAACTAATAGTCATTCAGCTTGATGAAGCAAATGAGGAGAGGTATTTTTTCGCAAATGATCATCATCGGAAGCGGATAGCCAGATATAGGGGCATGTTAGCTTCGAAGAGACGATGTAATGGCTCTCCGTTTTTCTTGTACGTCAATACTTCTCTCGCCTCTAGCCTATCAAATATGATCGGAAATGTGTTCGATCATCAAATAGTTTATGTTCTCCATTTCATTATTTCATGTTCATACAGTATATTTTTGACGGCCAAATCCTTGCACTTTTCATTGACTTCACTATCGCACCTATGCTCTGAAAGTTCCAGATTGTTTCCATTATTCAGCCTAGAAAGTTTTCTTTCTTGGCAAACAACTTTACAGTCAAAAATTGAGTTCTTTAGGCGGATACAGGCAGAGATTGAAAAAAGTGGCTTGTGTTTGTGCATAGCCTGAGTTCAAGTAGTGCAACGTCGCCTGAGTTCAAGCGGGTCAGCGTCGCCTGAGTTCAAGTAGCTCAGCGTCGCCTGAGTTCAAGTAGGTCATCCTCTCCTGAGTTCAAGTAGGTCATCGTCGCCTGAGTTCAAGTAGGTCATCGTCGCCTGAGTTCAAGTAGGTCATCCTCTCCTGAGTTCAAGTAGGTCATCGTCGCCTGAGTTCAAGTAGCTCAGCGTCAACCGCCTAATCTTTCGTATACTACTGATTTAGAAATAAGTAGCAAATATCTTTCCGAAGAAACGCAAATGCTGTATTTTCTGCAATAAAGACCGGCGTTGTGAATTTCCCGTCCTTTAATTGTTTTCTTAGAAATTTCCCTATCGATTTACCTTCGAATCGTCTAAATGTTAATCTATTTTCAGTTGCTATCGTCGTGCGGTGCTCGTACAACGGCGTTCTCACGACATAGTAATCGTGCTTGGTTGGCCGCTAAACTGAGATTGACCACATTGTATGATTACTTCAAGGTGGCCCCTTTCTCTCTGTGTTATGAGCCGTATCGCATAGTTGGAGGATATGAGCGATGAGTGATCCACTAGTTTATGAGTGATTATTTAGTTATTTTTGGAAGTTCCATCGCAGAGTATATCCATGATTATTGGTACCCACAATTATTAAGTCTTCTTTTATATAAATGCTCAATATCTCTGTTGAACACCTATGAAGAGCACCGTTTTCTTCAGTTTTCTTGCACAGGTTCATTTCTTTGGTTTTTTTTTGATAGAATAGAGCTAAAATTAGCTCTTCGTAGAATGTAGTTGCTGAATTGAGTTTATCGATTTGTATTCTCAGAGCAATGTTCAGTCCTTTTCGTTGGTATAGATTTCTGTTAAATTCTTCAATGAGGGAGGGGAAGGAGAGGAGAGGACGAGAGGGTATAATCCTGGAGGTTTGTAGATGTGGTCTTATTGTAGTTAATTTCGCACTTATTGGAGTAAACTTGCACAATATACATAGCAGTAGAGCATTCGGCCGATGCAGGTTATTTCTCGGGCAATACCACTTTGAGGGGTTTCGAGTTCCACTGTTGTTTCATTTGCTTTTGCTCGTTTAATTTGCTCAGTCTCTGTGACCTCATTATTTGAAGGTTTCCAAGGAGGTTTTTTGCAGGTTTACGTTGGATGGGCTGTAGGGCAACCATTGGAGAAGGTATCGGCAGCACGTGAGCAACGGCAGTATCACTTCATCCTGCATGCTATTCGCTCGATTACATTGCACGACATGATGCGCAAATTGGTTATCCTTTCATCCAGAACACTTTTTAAGTTCATTGAAAAAGTCTTTTATTTGCGAGAGTTGCTTTTTGGCTCGATCGACTCCGGGATCCAATCTCTTGGCTCCTCCATCTATAAATAGAGGTTCCATCTGAAATCATCTTTGTTATAACGATATCAGAAGTAACAAAGCAATTGAGAGCTGATTATGCGAGAAGGTTTGAGAATCGATTTCACGAAATAAATTTTTGATTATGGAAGTTCATTGAGTAGTATCCATTTTTATAGGTGACAGTAGAAGTAATCTAATGACATTTAGGAGACGAATAATTCATAATTAAAGATTCTCATATAGGAAATATGCGAATAGTCCTGGTCAAAGAGGATTTCAATAATTTAGTAATTAAGGTGAATAATTAAAATTGCTTTGAATTAATTTATAATCTAATAGCTCTATGATTCAGTAATAGTTAAAATGAGCAATATAGGTAAAAGTTGCTGCTTCGAAAGGTTATAGCTAACTATAGTAGTAGCTTTATGCGGATGAGACGAGCGCTAAGCGAGCTGAACTCTATGAGAACGTTGCCGATATTTCAAAGAAAGAAATTTTCGCCTCTTAATATTAAGTGAGTTGATATTGAGAGGGATCGGAAGGTTATTTTGCCTCATTTTGGTTGTTTAGAAAGAGTTCTTTCGTCCTCTGCTCACTCAATTGGTTTCATAGGCGAAAATATCCAATTTCAGCCTCTTTGTTTTCCCTCTTCGAAATTCTGTGCTTGGAGTATCTATTGTTATAAAGTATTGTCGTAGCCGTGATTAGAAAATACTTTCAGCTGGCTCGAGGTGATTTTAGAGGAGCGATCGAATTGGCTGAGAAGCATGACGTTATGGATGTGGATTTCGTGTATAAGGAACAATGGAGACAGCTCGGACCTCAGGCTGATTTAGACGCTGTGAACGCAGTGCTCGTTAGTTGATCGTTTCATTGAAAAGGGGTGTTTCAGTTCTTGTCTCGATGGTTTAATGGTCATACGGTCAAACAGAGAATGTTAAGATCGAGAAGTTTAGTGATGATGAATTCAGTGATGAATTTTATTCGGATTCACATTATAATGGTTGCTTGCATTGCTTTGCCTCCTCGTTCGCCGAATTCGTTCTCTCATTGGAGGGTGAACAGCCTTTTTTCATGTTCCTCGTCCTATTTCTTCCATTTCTTCATTTCCCATATATTTCTTGCTTCCTCCTCTCCGCTATTGTTTTCACGCATTCAGATCGAGTCGTTCTTCAAAAATTCACCTGATTTTACAAGTTATTTCATTCGGGATATTGTGACCCTCATTTCTAATTAATTAGGGAATCCGATAAGGCTATGTAGTTTGGAGATTGGATTCCGGGCTATGCAACACTTAATTTGGATTCATGTGGTATTTCAGTGTAATTTTGCAACCCCCCCCCCCCCTACCCTCCCATTTCACTGGCTTCTTTCTCGCTCAGAAGTATTTGCTTTCTTCTGCATCGTTTTTATTGGCAGTATATGCATATTTAGGCATGTGTTCGAGACGAATGTTGGGTGGTGTGTGAATGTGTGAGCAGTCGGGTGGCAGATATTGGAGTGCAACGTGCACTAAGTGCACTCGCCGTTCGTCTCACGAATAGCTGCACGGATTCGCAACGTGCCTTCGTACTGCACAATGCACGCATCTTGAGATTAATGAACGATGATGACATCGATGCGGTGGATCTCTACTTCGAACTTCGAGAGAGGTCGCTTTTCGATGTGGCGATCTTCTTCGCACAAGTGATATGATATTTCGTTGTTCTTTTTTTTCTTGCTTTCAGTAATGAATCACAACAAAGGCTTCTGAGTTTTCATTTGACGATCTGTCTTCTGTCACCGGAAGATTCCATGCAGAAGTTTCAGGTGTTAGATATTTATATAGAAACTAGCTCCAAATGGGGTGAAGGAGAGGAAGGGGAAGGAGGGGGGGGTGGGAGAGATTATGCTGGCTGGAAAGATCAATCTTGCTATGAGACCTTTCGCCTATTTTTTATTTTGAAATTTGATGGTAATGAGGTATGGCGATGGATGAAACAACGATGAATTGACTTGTCAGTATCCGATGGGTAGAAGGCGAGTCTGAGCCTTCACCCTCACGCTATCTTACAGCTTCAGCCTAGTGATATGAAGGGATATTTATGTTTTGCCGATTGAAGTAAATAAAGAGTAGAGCATGAAGCGGTCCACTGTAACACTGAGGGAGTGGGAGAAGTGGAGACGGATAAATTGTCAGAAGAGAGTTTTTGGAAATTTTGTGAGAGCGGAATTTTTATAAAATTTGCAATGACGATCATCTAATTTAATTTAAGTTCGAGTTCATGAAAATAGTTTTTTATTTCTTTTTGCAAACATTAAATGTATGCAGACATGTCGCTTCAAACATTTGAATGCGTTGATCGCTGAGAACTACTCGCTTATACGTTATCATATATTCGCTCTATTATGGATGATACCCGAATTTGTCGATCCACGCAGATATGCTCATCTGATGCCATACAATCGGTGGGAATTTCATTTATATTTTTATTGTAGCAGTGCTCTTGAGCTTCTAACTTTGAAAGCTTATTTTTCACAATAAAGATCACTTTCAGTTATCCGAAAAGCCTATAGGATAGGAAGTATGAGCAAGCTGCCGAAAAGCTTAAATCTCTCATTATTTGCGGCTTTCCGATTGCAATGGGACTTAGGGTCAAGTCTTGAAGTATCCCACTTTCTTAATTAGTAATTTAATCGATTTTATTCGGAAGAGTCGATAGATTAATGAAGAAAGCTTTACGCCCGCTGAAGTGGCATTTGTGATCCAATATCGTTTTATCGCTATCACTCCTCAGTGATTGAACGTTTTGATTTCATTTGTTGGAAGTGGTCTTTTATTTCAGCACTGGATGGTTTATGGTGGAGATGGCCGATGTGGAAGATCCTCTGATATCGCTACAGGGATTATCGGAGGAAGTGGACTCCACTATTGAAAGATTAAATTTCGAGTCCGACGTTTATGAAGGGAACAAATTTCTCCGCAATTATCGGTTCGCTCTTCATGCGGAATATTCTTATATTTGAATGCTTTATCACTGAGAAATAACGGTGAATGAAGATTGACTCTCGCAAACGAGAAAAGGGAATGGGTAATGGATGCCGTGCTGGTAGGGGAGCAATAATGATATCTGAAGGGAGTGAATCGGGATGCAAAGTTGAACTGAACGTCGAATTGGGATAACAAAGATGCTATAAATCAGAGGGGAACCATTTAAGGAATATTGACGAAGTAAAGTTAGCCGATGTGGTCGAGTATATAAAGGCGCGTGCTGTGCAAATCGATGAAGGAACAGGTCTTGTTAATGTTGTCGTTTATTTCGTTCAACGAGCCATCGATAACGGCTTTGAGGTTATTTTCGATGATTCATTTGGAGATCTTTGAAACGTTCTGCATAGATATTCTTGAATTCAGAATTTAGTCTATAGTTACGATGGTTTATTTATGATGAAACGGCGAGGGAGGTCCGTTGCTATCGCATACATGAATGGAGGTATCGGAGTGCTCAAACGGAGGCAGGAAATGAGAACATTGACGAGGTTGACATAATTTGAGGATGAAAGACACAAGAGCAGTCTGATTTTCAAATGATGGAATAGGGGAAGAAGAAACAGTAAGGCAGAAGATCACCGAGGAAGTATAAAAATTGAGCGCAGTGTCCTCTGTAAACGAAAAAAGGTGCGGAGGTATAAGGGTGTTGAATTGTGGGTAGAAATGAAGATGCAGCACCCTTTTGTTTAAGAAGGTGATGGGAATACTCAGCGACCACTAAACTTTGAGTGGGTGCAGGGATACGCCAGTGTTGAAATGTCCGAATATATGGGGTTGTGTAAGGGAATCTTCTAACGTTGTTTTATCACCGTTGAATTTTTTAAGTAGGAATATAATTGATGCATCAGTTATTAAACAGAAGTGCTACGAAGAAATTGGGCAAAGATGCTTCATTGTGTGGGAGGCGACGTTGGTGACTTTTGAGGATTTTGGAAGGAAAAGAATGCTTGAAATTCATGGGAAATAGAGCGGATAGAATTACTTGGTAGAGTGTAAGTTGTGCACTGCACAGGCACTTTTAAATCTGTTTTGTGTCATCAGAGTTGTTGATTACTGGAGACGGGGAGGGGGTTGTGTTCTTACCATTACTCCTTTTCCCTTCCTCAACGACCAACGATAAAAGCCGAGGTGATGCAAATCCTCTAGAAAGAAGGCGACACTATTTGAAAGCCTCTTGCAAAACTGATCGACGGGAGGGATTCGAGTAAGCGTTTACGAAAGAAGGAATCTAATGTGAGCTACCGTTATCGATAGTGAATTGTGTATGTATAAGCGGCATATAGTATTTCGTTCGCTTATCGATAATCTTTACTTGGAAGTTTTTTGGAAAGGATATGATTCCTTTTCGATGAGGAAATATTTCATTTGAAACAGTTTTAGTTTATCTTCTCGTTGAGCATTATATCGGGAGAAGAGACGTTGACCGAAAAGGAATAAAAGACGGCGATCGTATTTTTATGCCTGAGCCATATGGGAATAGCGATAGAATGGAACGATTATTGAATCATAATAATATATTTAAAGGATCTGAAAGGCTTTTTGGTGAATACGGAATTCTACCGTGACTATGTGCTCTTCTGCGGATCGATATCGATGTCGTTGGTGCGCTTCAATGTATCCAATAGCGAGCAGCTATTCAACAATATCATCAAATACGTATGGCATTAATGAATTTTTTCGACTTATTTCTTTCTAATTTTCATTTATATTCGCTTATTTTCTAGTAGTTTTTATCGCCAATAAAATTATTTATGATATATTTGATAGTGGGAATCCATTTTATGACACCGTAAACCTATAGAGAAAGCTTTTTGTGGTAAATGAAGGCATTAAGCTGTTTTAATTATTGGATATCCAGTATATCGTATTATCTTCGGCGAAGTCTGACTCTCTAATACTCCGGCTCCCATCCCCTAGTGATGTCCTAAATTTGCCTCCCTCCCCTCTACAAGCTTCTCAGAGGAGAGGCACCCTTCTTCTTTCTGTTGTGGTACTTGAAAACATATTGTGCACATAGATATTTTGATGCTGTATATATGCGGCTATTGTGCTATAAGCACAGAGTTTAACATAAACATTTTGCTATATATTCATGTTGTAGGCGTTACATATGAGCATCTACGGTTATATGTGGATTTTACATCGTTATGTGCTAAAATTTCGGCAGAAATAGTCTCTTCTTGAAAAGACATTTTCAACGGATCAGCTCGGGGGGTCCATCTTCGAAAAAAACTCTATTTATACGTTGATTAATTAAAAGAAGATATTAAGAAGCAACGAAATAGTGATAGAGCTCGCTCGATGTTGAAGTAAAACTTAGTCTGCTAAGCGAAATAAGTATATTTGAATGGCGGTCATTTTTTACATATTTTATATTATAAACTGAGATGATCAGAGGTGAAATGAAAGTAAGAAGGAGTAAAAAAAGTAAAAGTAATTGAAGATGGGTGAAGAGGAGATATGCGCGAATATGTCTCGTCTTGTGGAATTCGCCGAATATCTCTATCGGACGGGTCGATGCGACGATGTCGAAGCACAGCTGCGTCATTTGGTATGTGCGTTCTGTAAGAATTCACTACGTGCACTATCCGCCCTCCAGGACATACGACGCAATCAGATCGCCAACGAAACACGCATCGCCGCCTTTTGTGCATTTCAACGCACCGGACAGCCGCTTATTATTGCTGCATCGAGATTGGGCATCGAAATAAGCCTTGTGCAGGTAAGTTTACTTAGAATAGTCATCGGTTATAAATGAACATTTCAATGAATCGATGTCCTCGTTATGATAGTTTCTTACAAATGTAATTCTTTTCGAATAGGGCTCTAAATTAATACTAATCTATTCTCCTCGTTATCAGATAATCTATTCATGATTATTAAATCAAAAGTTGGGCATTATTAATTCCCTTTAATGAGTTTTTAATTATCATTTACTCCAAAGCCTTTTTTTTTGAGTTTTCGACGCCTTTTTTTCGCTTTGAGTTGACGAATTGCAAATTTTGATTTTGATTTCTTTCCGGAGATCGTTTTCCACATTCTTCTAATGGAATTCCAATAGGCGAAATCGTTTCAGAAGCTTTTCGATACTTTCAGTTGACTTTTCTTTGAAATTTCTCCACTATCTCAGATGGTTTCTCCCTATCGCACATTTTTTTGCATACTTTTCCATATTTGTTCATTACCATGTGGTAAGCAAGTTTCGATCAGTCCCGGAAATCACTGACCAATCCCGGTTCAGTTGTTCGTAGAATGAATGCATTAAGGAATGTGCACAAATGGGATCTGATCTCTGTTTTGATCCGATGTTTTATCAGCCAATATCATTGCGGAGCGCTATCACTAATTTTTATCAGTTTGTTCTGAGCATCGTACATAGGACATCGTCCGTAATACTTTTATAGTTGTGTAAAGAGCTACAGAGAGTTCTTTTGTTATATATCCGATCGATTTATTGTTTGCATCATTTATGGAGGTCTTTATCTCTTTTTTTGGTTGATTACCATCATTCGACAACAGCAATCGAAGAATAGAGGCGACGGTTATGCAGCGATATTGTTTTTTTTAAGAGGTACATGAACGATGTGCTTATTGCATTCGTTGAAATGTATCATTTTATGCCAAGAATTTCTTATATTGCAGTTCTCTGAATATATTATCTATTAGCAAATGAAGAAATTTAATTTTTCCAGGCATTAGAGGTATTTTCGATGTACAATTTTGAGACGACCTTTGATAAACTTTATTCATCACTAACGGATTCTACACTCGCCGCTCAGATGTTATTCAAGATGGTCGCCTCATCGACGGCGTCGACGCGAACCGAGTGGACGCAACTCAAAAATGATCTACTTGCTCTTCACGCTTCTATATATTCCCCACTTCTGACGAAGAATGAAGTCCTCAAAAACCTCGCCTTACAGGTCTTCTTTCAGTGGTTATTTGTGCTATCATGGTTAATGTTCGTTGACTAACCGGTAGACGTTGTCATGTAATATTTTGACATACTATATTATGAGCTACAGGAATTCTCTAGCCAATTGATGATCTTTCCTCTGAGCAGAGGTGATTTTCAGAGGTTTCTTCAGAGAGCTTTCAAAAAGTGGTTAGATAATATCGGACCGTAGTGTAAAATCTAAAATAGCGTACTTGAACATTGTAGATTCACTGCTGCGCACAGGAAAGCTTGGTCGTAGTTGCATTGATCCTTTTGTGGTACGAAAAGCAAAGTTGAAGTTGATGAGCAAAATGAGTTGAGAGAGGCGAGCAGCTTAGAATATTTGAAGAATTTAGCGAAGGTTTTGTTAATTCATAGAAAGTTTAGAAGCAATTGCGCTTTTCTGAGTATCTGTAGCGATACATAGCATCATCCTCACTCTTAAGTTACTTCTGAAGTGAACTCATTCTGGGAAGTTTGAATCGAGATCCGCAAAAACCGATTTGTCAGTATAGGGCTTTGCTAAATCAAGTTTCGAAATTTTGATCCAGTTTACGACAGGGAGGTGGGGGGGATGTGCTCAGACCCGGAAACCTGCGAACGAGTAAGTTTATCTCTGATCAGAATGTTCGATCTTCCCAGTTATCTTGTCATCCTACTATCATATCCTATGTTAATCAGACATTAGGATGTTCCTGTACCTTATGAGAGGTGCTACCTGCGAGATACTTTCATCTCTAAGTCTCTCTATGATGATAATACGCATTATTAATCGAGAGCAGTGGGCAGCTAACAGTTGGACTACAGTTGCATGTGTTGCAAGAGCGTAAGGCTGTGTTCGCCCTGCATCAGTATCGCATCAGATTATCTTAACAGGTCGCTTTCAGATATTGGAGAAAGGTGGATTACGTTCGGCTAGAGATTTGCTTGATTTGGTGCTTTCATTTGATAGTTCTCTCTCGGAGCAAAGTGCGCGTCTTTCGAAAGAGGAGTCAATAAATGTTTTGGTGGAGAAAAGTACTGATTACTGGAATATGGCTGAGCCGGTTGTTGGTGATCCAAATCTTCATCTCGCACGTGAAGTGCTTTCCCTTATTCCTCCGAAGTGCTCCAGTGTGGTGACACGTCAACTCCGCCAGCTCGATGCACTTGAGCTAGCTCTTCGTTTGGGTAGCACCCTGCTTCCTGTGAAGTTTCGATACGTTGATCCTAATCAGATATTGAGTGATGTGGTCAAGATTGGGAGCAATTATAAAAAGGTAGGAATATGATTCTTCGTTGTTTGCCACCTTATTTTGATTGTTCTATAAGAGAGCTGGTTATTTTTTGCTTCAGGGTCGCCTGCCATCTATTAAGTTGATGCTGATGATCTTAATTCTTTCCTAGTTCATTTCAAACACTTTAACAAAAATTGACTTCCAAGAGATGTTTTATTCCGGTTTCTTCACCGTCGACCTCAGTTAATTTTAAAAAATTCCAGCACTACGTAAGGCCATGGATTAATGCAATTGGAAATGTGAAAATATATCAGAAAATAATACTCCATGTTAGCAGAGGAAGTGATGGCTCCATGAGATATGATGTCTCAAAAGACCATCACTGTCCTATATTTCAGTCGAGGCATGACCAGAATATTTTCTAATGAATGATATTAGTTGTTTAATGATTAGCGAAAATTCTATTCGCGAATGACTTCGAACTCGCAGCCTTCTATTTATTGATTAGACATTCTATGTTTTCATACAGGTTCTGAGCGCTACAGGGAACGGATGCGATCTTGAGGTTCGATGATCGGACAATGGCTGTTATCTTTTATGGATATGAACTAAAATGAAGCATTGTTAAGGCTAAGGATTGTGCCAGATTGGCACAGCTTCTGCAAGTGCGAACGCCAGTGGCGAGAGCGATGGAGTTATGTGCGGTCGAGGCATTATTGGCTGGGGATGAACGCACTTTGAGGAAATACTGCGAACAGTTGATCAAAACCGCTAAAGGATTATCCAGTGTCCACAGTCTCTGTATCGACGTGATTCATTCCAAGTTCCTTAAAGATGTTCGATTTTAAGCGATCCTTCATCCGTCTCTTCTTTTATTCAGCAACAAGAAGTAGCAATAGAATTGCTGATTTTTCTTCCTCTCTTTTTGCTGTTTCTGTCAATGATCCCGACTATTGTATTACCTTAAGTCAACTGAAGATTTCGATGTGTAATTGATGGAGGCGAATGGCTATGAGGCATAGATACGTGCGATATGAGTTGAAAATTCCGGTACTTATTACCACTTACTCGTAGAGTTAGAGTTGTTTTAAAAGAGGATTGGCTCTATTTACTGACCTATGACCATATCCATCGACTAGCTTCCCTTCCTTGTCGCGACGCTTTAATCGACTTTTCGAAAGAAATTCGCTTTCATGCTTCGTTCAAAGATTGTTTTGAGAAACCCGATGGGTCGTATGACTTCAGATATGCACACGTTCAGTATGTACGGATTAAAGAAGCTCATAGAACAGAATAATTAATTCATTTAAGGGCAGTATGGCACTCGTCTCTAAGGTGCATTAATGGGTGTTCTTAAGTATTGATTGTGACTTTACAAATGAATTTTCATCATTTGTTGTTGGTCGTTAGTGCGTTTCAGAGATGATACTTAGTTGCAGATGGACGAAGAGCTGTTAGCATGCGCATTAATGAACTGTCCTCAAGAGGATCTCGAACAGACTCTTCAAATAATGCGTGAAATACAAAGTGCCAATACGATCCGAGACGCTTATGACCCAAGGATGGCCCTTGGTGATGATCTTATCCTCGATCCGATGTACACTCCCGTCGAGGTATATCATCCGACGGCCGAACATAACTTCGACAGGGCAACTGAGCCTTGGGATCTACGCATAAATTTCTTAGCAGAAAAAGTACATCTCAGTGACGCTATGGTAGATTTGGTGAGAGCGTATACTCGAGTTAGTGCATCCGTAGCTGTGCAATTATCGCTTACCTTGGATGCAGATGCTGAATGGACTCTTAACAGGTGAGCACGGGTTTTCAAGGGATAACTCTGTCTGTTTTATTCGTCAGACTTTGAGTCGCATCTGACTTCACTCTAATTTTTTTTCAGTTAATTTGGCATTTCAGTAACATCCATCGGTGGGGAAGATCTGTATTGGCAGAATTGTGAATCGTGATTGGGTGGTAGAGTGGGCATTTGAGGAAAGGAAAGACGGCTGGGATGAAATAAAATTTTGTTTCGTTGGTTTAGCAGTTTTTTCTTGTATTTTATTATTTTTGTATTTATGCTAAGCGGGCGGAATAAAAAATGCTTTCAGTTTGTTGGAGAGATATTCGAACGCGGTACGGGAATGGCAGGGAAAAATCCCTCTGAAAATGCTACAGCTGTTGCCGCCCGAATTGCTTATTGCCTCGTCGTCGTCGAAACCGTTTGCTGGCGATACTCCAATCCAGAGGATACTTCATTCTGGTAAATATTATTTATGCTATGCCAATAATGTCATTTAACATGTTGTTGATAATGTCATTTTGCCTCTCGGTGTATGAATGGTCGAGACTATGGATGTTTTAGAATTAATCCTCCATTCGACGATTCCGTCGACATTACCTCCGCAATATTGATGAGCAGTTGATTCGGTAACTTGGATGTACCTCGTATATGAGGTCGAATTGATTTGCAAATGATGCGTTGGTTTTTTCGGGTAGCGGAAACCGAGCTCTATGAAGGGATTTAATGGATAGAAGGTGGAAAAGTTTGTAACGCATGAGGATTGTTTTGTGGCAGTTGAAAAATTTACTGCAGAAGAAGGGAGATTGCCTTCGGTTTTATCATTTTAAAGATGCGAAAAGGTCGGCAAAAGAAAGCACAGTGGTACCCGCGGTTACGTGATTTATATTTTGTTGTGGTTTTGACGAATATCCTCGGGTTTGTGCGATTATTGCGCTTTATTGGTTCGAAGTCGATGTGTGGAACATCTAACATAAAGATACCGCAAAGTGTTTCTATGTAAATTTCAACTTCATCTCGAAGCCGATCTCAGCACAACTAAGCGCATTCTATTTGTCGTCTTCATCGACTTGGTACCTGAGGATTTCAATGATGCGGTCGCAGTAGTCAAAGACATTCGATTTCAGTCGGAAATTTTGGAGGAATAAAGTGCTGAAAAGATTGATTCGTTGTGGAAATGAGAGGTGCACATAGCTTGATCATAATCAGCAAACAAATTCGGATAGTTTATGACTTCCTTATCTATAAAATTCTTTTATTTTATTTGACCATCTAATTTCTTCGATTGAAATCGTTTGTGAGACTATTAGCAATGGGCATCTTATGGCCGCAGTTTATGCAGATTTGCTATCCTTTCAAAGTATGCCGATCTGTTCATCCGTATCCGATGTCTGTGTATAGTTCGTTTAGTAGCGTTCTTTTTTGATGTTATACACTTTCACGACTATTTCCAAGCGCATCCTCATTGTAGAACAGATCATTTCATCACTCGTTTTCTCCTACACGTCAACAATTCATATGAGCGAACAACGCCTTCCAAGTGGTCATTGTGGCGCGTATCGTCTCTTAGGAGATTCGATGAAGTGTTTTTACAGGATGCGATCGGGAGCGCTTTCTTGAGGATGCACAGTATCGTATCGATACTCTCGTCGGTCTAGCAATGTAAGTCACCCGTTGATCCTATTTCGTTTTTCAAATGGTATCTTTAATTTGTGGAGTTCCGTCGAATGGCGAATAAATATATAAAAGGAAGGAAAATATTAAATTGTGTTCAACTATGAAGTTCTGAATATGAAAGTTCTCTTGCAAGGGTCCGTGCAAATCAGTTCATCTGTATTTCCGCACCTATTCTCAAGAGATCAAAATTCGTGTCCGCGATGTTGAACAACCATATCGATATATTACGGTACAAGAAATACGTTGAGGTTCTTTGGAAAGCATTGTTCGAGTGCTTATATGCTAACGGACATCTGAAGATCTTATTTTAGAAGTAGGGAGGCATATATTTTCGTCGTTTGATAGAGAAGGTGGTTTTCACATCTTCTGGACGAAATTGCTGGATTTGAGGCTTTTCTGAATTAGCGATCATTCTATTATATTTCTAGCGAACGTACTGTTAAATTTCCATTTTTGATCAAAGTCCGGCAAATTATAGTTATAACATCATATTCGAGAAAAAAGAGCTATTGAAATTTCGAGGGATTTTTTCTGAGAAATTCAGCGAATTCATTTGATTTTAGTATTGTCGGCCTAATCAGATTATACGACAGTTTTAAGCGGTTAATGAGGATGTCATTTATGGGTCGATTAATCCCGCTGTTATGAACTACCAGGTTTGCAAAGCAATGAAGAGGCAACGTGGAATATTTGGCTCTTATTCCTTAGTGAATAGTCGTAAATAGATCGCCATATTATAGAATATGGTGCCTAGTAATACCTAGCATTCGTTTATTTCTCTATTTCTTTTATAAAATATATTTTCTCTAATTTTTTTGCATTGAGTTGTAGAGTCGCTATGGCATATCGCTAACAAAGGCTTCGCAAAATAGGAGGATATGGATAATTGCTTGCAGACGAAAGAGGGGGAAAGGGGGAATCAGTTGGGAATTAGCTGCACGGCGAATAGGTTTTCACATGACATTTATTAACGTTATTTTCGTATCGTGAAAAGTGGACTGAATAGGATGTTTTTCCGCTTCGTTGCATCGAGCGTTACTCCTAGGCGATACATTTTGCAGGACAACTGATCAGCAAGTTTTGTCCGATTGTTTGGAGGTGGCCGAAAAATATCGTATTGATCAATGGTCGATATGCCTTTCCACTCTGGAGTATGTTCTCACGGAGCCCGAGTATGGTTGTTTTGCTGCTTTTTTGTGAAGTTTGTTATTCAAGGAGGAGAATTATTGAGACTATTAAGTTTCTCACATCATTTCAGAAGTAAATTTTAGCTCTTAAAGCATAAAAAGATACAAAGGGGGGAGACTGGGATCTGGGGAGAAGCAGCTTTGGGTTAACGGTAGGAATAAAACAGCTAATTAGAGTAGAAATGTTGAAGTGGTTAACTAATATACTATCAAGTTGCAGTTTTGGCAAAGTATACTTGAGAGGGAAGAGTACCACTTCACTCAGTCTCTTACATGACCGTCGGTTTCTCCACTGAAATCAGTTGATTTTTTTGCCATTTATTTAAATGTAAGTCTTATAGTGGCAGTACTTATCCATCCCCCTTGACCACAAAGCGGTCATATTAACTGTTGAAGATTGATCATTAAATTTTGCTGTCATAAATTGATGAATTTGAAGAGTTCCAACGGAGGAAATGACGCGAATGTGCGGCGTCTTAAAGGATCCGCTCTGCGCTCACTCACATCGTTTGCATATTGCGTTACGCTCAAAAGTACTACGTGAACTGTCGATGTTTCCGAGGGATCTCCAACGTTTCCAACAATTTCTATCGTTTTTCGCCGATTCGGAAGCGGAAGCACACTCGATAGATGCTTTGAAAGAATTTGCGAAGATAATACCCGGTACGACGGACATATTGCATATTTTGTTCACTAATTTATAGCAGTGTGATCTTTCATTCGGAAGAGCCGACAGTGAAATAACGAGAATATAGATCGTTCGGATTATTACATTTTCAGTTTCTTAATGAGTTTTGATGGAAACGGAGAGGAAAGAGAAATAGAATGGAGAAGGGGAGAGGAGGGGGAGAGATTTGGAAAGAGAGGTTATGCAGTTTAAAATCTGGGATCATGGAAAAATTATCATCCTTTATTGGAGTTAGGTTTCTTTTTTGTGCCATGAAGGGATGACGGCGGAGAACTTCTTTTTTTTTCGTGAATTTATAATCTCTCTTTTCGTCATTTTTCGGATAAATAAAGAAAGGTGCGATCGCCTGAATTCATTTGAACGCAGTGAACTATGCCGAAAATGCATAAACTGAGAAGTTCGCCATATTTTTCATAAGGTGGGAGTCTCAAGGAAAATAGGAATTTCCGGTTTTGCTTCTATGAGGTGTTTTTCTTCTCAGATTACCTAACTGATGATCATTTATTCTATGCTGTTGCTGCTTGTTCTTAGGCTGTTTGCTTATGAGGAAAATTGAAATTCATAGACACGTTTTAGAGGTTCAGTTTCCCGCATTGCTAAGTGGTGATCCGGATATTGTGTTGCCCGTCGTTTTGCCTTATTTAAGTGACAATCTCGATAGGATTACTACGAATCTTCGCCAACTTCCGGTATTATTTCATCGTTTCGTTATTCATTTGAAAGCAGTTCGTGAGTCATCAAGGCTTTTGGGAGAGGGACGATCTGGAGTAGAAACTGGATTTTTAACTCCTTTTGGAGAAAAATTCATATGAATATCAAGAATGATGTGTTGAAGTTGTAGTGTATGGTTTCTGTGTTAAGGTGATATGCTTTTTGCTTGAGGAGACTTAGAAAGTAATGGTGCATATGACGATGTGAATAGATACTTGGAGAATGGAGGATTTAGTCAAGGCTGTCTTTGACTAGGCTACGTTGATATTTAGCAGAATCGAACCACGTTTGATAACGAAGACCCTGCTCGTATGAGCGATTGAAACAATAAATTACAATATTGCACCCATTGTACCAAAGACTCTATTCTTCATTATGCTGGATATTATATCAAATACTTCTTTGTGGCTTTCAATCAGGAAATATGCAATGATCTGGGGCAAACATTGATATCGTTTTTGATAAGACTTCCTTTCTTTACGGAAGGAACACGCTGTTCGAAAGCAGTCTGCCAGGCGCTTATTTGTGAGTGATGTCTGCAAATGTTTCATATCTGTTGATTAGAACGGCGCGGAGATGTGTGAGCATGCGGCTCGATCGCTTTTGAGTTCTCATGATGGCGGAAGTGTCAGTGTTCGTGTACTATTCAAATTACTTGATGAGAAGGCCGAGTTTGTCGTCGATGCACTTGGAACACTACCAGTAAGTTTGTCCACTAATATTGATTCTTTTTAAAGATAGAGAAGTTAAAATTGGCATGAGACGTCGATTTATTAGTCGGCAATTTGCAGTAAAAATTGATATGGTTGATTTTTCTGATTGATACGAGTTGTTTCGGTGAAAATCGCACAGATTCAACTTTACAGTCACAAAACGAGACTCGTTTAGAAATATGACACCTACCTACACTTCGTAGCGTCAATTGGTGTTCTTGCAACCAATTTTGCTAATAGTTTATTTGTGAAGTAGGGAATTTCATTGATCGAAAACATATTGGCAGTTAAGCTCGATTTTATTTGTTATGATGCCAATTCGAAGTTTTAGTTATTGGCGGAAGAGGATTACATCAAGAGAGCGCTGAGCGAATGGAATTTTGACAGTTCAATGGACGATCTACGTATGGTACTTGAGTCACGGCTAGAGATGATACGAAGCTCACGTGAAGTAACGCCATCATCAGATGATTCATTTATTTCGTCGTCTTCAATAAAACATAGACGAATTTCTAAGCGGTGAATGTTTAGGGTATGCTAGTTAGACGCTCATTGTTATCACTTCTCTTTTCAGGGAAAAATACGCATCTGAATCTTAAAATTTCGATAACGAGATCGTTGAATCCTCAAGTAGTAGGAAGATTTCTTGGAAGGAGTGAAAGTAGTTGATTAATTGCTTAGTGGTCGCGAACTTTCCCCCATTTCATTATTAGGTAAATAGCCTCAAACCTTTTATATGTGTTAAATTGTTTTTCAATGGAATAGTATGAAAAGCGCTAATTTCTAAGGGTATTTTTTGTTTGTAATCATAGACGGCAGCTCCGTCGTTGTTTTCTTTCAAACAGAGGCAACTTTTGTTGTTGTCTCGCGATTCCCATAGATGATACACAACTCCATATAGATATATAGATAGGGACTTGTGTGTCATAGTGAAGAAATGAGATGCCGAAACGATGAGAACTATCTGAGGCGATTCAGCCACTGGCACTTCGTTGTGTTTTTGAGGTGATCAGCGTGACAGAGTTGCGATAAGCTGTTTTATTGTATCTTTTCGTTCGCTTTCGGTTTCTCTATCTCTTTCATTGCCCATCGCTTTTGCCCCCCGTTGGAATTGTGGAAGTTAGCGCAGCATTCAGTTGCCCTATAATTTCTGGGACATTACCGTAAACGTTCGGACACAATGGCGCAGTGTCGTTGAGGGCAATGTCGGTGGCACGGGGTCCCCACAATATGCTAATCTCAGCTACTAGTTTGAGGCCCAATACTGCCTCACCTCATCACTGTGATCATTGTATATTTGTGCTCTCCATTCGAATAAAGCATTTCCATCGACCGCATCATGTGGATCACCTCAATAGGTTTCCTTCTCATTGATGGCACCTATCGCATCCTTCTTTCTTTCCTCTATCGTTAAGGACGATCTATCATTCAAGGTGGTTTTAGTAAGTGAACTTAGCTCTTCTTTGATCATGACGTTAGGACGTCACATTCCCTTGCCACGATAGGTCCATGTGTGAAAGTCGAGAAACAGGAGTTCCACCACTTGTATCCGACTGTCAGAGCACGGGAGGGGTTGACTTGAGACAGAAGAATCCAACAGGTCGGTCCCGCGAGGAGGGACGCCGCACAATGGTACGCTGATTCATCGAATGGATGGGGGCCCAGCTGGTCGTAGAGGTTATTGCTTGCGGAGAGGATGGGGGATGGATCAGACATACTTCGTTGTCTCAACAAGCTTCACGTCCATTCTTTGCGAAGAAGTGGTAAGTCCCTTAGTGGTAAGAAGTGGCAAATCCCTTACCACTGAGCAAAACCACCTTCGGATCTGTAAACCGAATACTCTGCGAAGGGTGCTGTGCTTGCGGAGGAGAACTGGAGCGAGGCAGCCTCTGTGGGACGCCACATCGGGGATACATGTGAAGGGTGACATCAGTCAAGAAGTGCTGCTATTGATGTATGAGCGGAGGGGACTTAAAAAATTTCAAGAAGCAATACGGTATTTGGATGCGTTTATGTATTGGGCGCGGCGGTGATCGAGCCCCCGAAGCGGCGGCGGCAAATCCTTCTTTTCTTGCAAGTATCATTATGCCGATCATTCTGCGTATGTATCTTTATTCGTTCTTTTTTTTGCTTATTATGCAACAATAAATGATATGGTTGGCATATTTCAGCGAATATTTGCTCTAAAGATAAAATCAATGAGTGAAATATATCGAGGGAATAGAAGCCATTCAGCGGGGATTGGCCGAAATTGGGAGAGCATCGTCGGGAGTAGAGGTCGGATTGGGAAATTGGGAGCAGTCGGGTCGCGGGTCATATCGGATTGGCCGAAATTGGGAGAGCATCGTCGGAGTAGAGGTCGGATTGGCCGAAATTGGGAGAGCACCGTCGGAAGTAGAGGTCGGATTGGCCGAAATTGGGAGCATCGTCGGGAGTCGGATTGGCGAAATTGGAGTCGGGAGTAGGTCGGATTGGCCGAAATTGGGAGAGCACCGTCGGAGTAGTCGGATTGGCCGAAATTGGGAGAGCATCGTCGGGAGTAGAGGTCGGATTGGCCGAAATTGGGAGAACGGATTTGGAGAGCAGTCGGAGTTCGGATTGGCCGAAATTGGAGAGCATCGTCGGGAGTAGAGGTCGGATTGGCCGAAATTGGAGAGCATCGTCGGGAGTAGAGGTCGGATTGGCCGAAATTGGGAGAGCATCGTCGGGAGTAGAGGTCGGATTGGCCGAAATTGGGAGAGCATCGTTCGGATTGGAAATTGGGAGAGCATCGTCGGGAGTAGAGGTCGGGCCGAAATTGGGAGAGCACGTCGCGGATTGGCCGAAATTGGGAGAGCACCGTTGGGAGTAGAGATCACATAACTAAGTAACAATGAAGTTGAAGTGAATTGACGTTTTTGATCATGTTACGACGGCTATTGCTTACAAAGCAATTATGATCGTTCTCTTTTCTCTTCACTAATCGCTTTTCAAATTCTCTCAATCTTTCGGAGCAGAGAAGAAGAACGAGTGAGAAATCGGAACTTTCATCACTCATCAAATCCCCTTCAAAATTATCTATTCTCCATATCATCAAAAGTTTTCCAAAGTGGAAAAATTGCCCACAAATAAAAATTATTTTCATAGGGATCATAGAAAAAAATTGCATTCATTCGGCTAATGCTCGAATGAGATATTTCGATTTGTATAATTTCTTCACCGAATAGAGTAAACTAAACGATCCATCATTCTCTCGTTCGACGTAGATCCACGATTCATCACGAACTAAAAACCATGCACGAGTTTTCGGTGTATTCACATAGTAGAGCTCACCACCGCCATACTGAAATAACTCTTTGATAATTGTTATATTTGAGGAATTCGACTTCAGTTTATCTTATTTTGTTTAGAGCTACTTAGTCAGTGGGAGGATTATGTTAATTATTCCAATTTTCACCTCATAAATCAAACTGTAGCATGAATTTCCAAGAAATTCCATTGCCTAATAGAATGCATTACGTTCTTCTCTGACGCATTATGGACAGTCGACTCATAGTCCAGGTTCATCTCACTAGTTGGCATTATTACACTAAGGAATAACACTGAAGTCAATTTTCTGACAAATATAGGGATTTCATCTTTGAAGACCATTACAAGAAACTATGAGGTAACAATTACCACCGAAGCTGGTCTGACTTCATGACCCGCATCAATGATGCTTTTTTAAATATGACATGGAGTTTGTGATAATCGCCATACCTTCGCGTTGATTGTGATAATTTCATCGATATACTCGCCGGGTTCACTCTTGCTACGAACCAATTTTCGCAGCCTCTTGAGACGTTTCAGAGCTTCCATCTTTAGTTCTCTCGCTCTCTTTATTTGTGATTTGAGACTCACAATCTGAATTCCGTTAATGCATTGTCACCGATCGATGATGGTGAGTATTTTCTGCCCAGCCGGTTTTGCGATTGGATGTTTAACTTGCATCAGGAGTATGTGCTGCATCCTCTTCCTCTTCTGGGAAAACTGGACGACGAGTGGAACTATGGAACATAACAAGACTCCAAACATCTACGCTTTCTTCAACAATATTGTTTGGCATTTTTTCGTTTTTCAGTTGTTTTTTTTGCATCCTTTGACTATCCTTCACACCTCTCTGTCTATCAATCCCGACTTGTTTCACTGTCTCTTGTGGGGATGGAGAACATTCGGGTAAGTGCAGCGTCTTGATGAGTACCCACTTCCGTCATTTTCCAAATGCCCGAGAGTGGATTTCGTTTGGCCACTCATTAAGTGACTTTCATTATTCGCTCAATTGCCACACTCCACTCCCGTATATGACCTCCATCTGCTGAACGAAGAGGAGATTTCGGAGTTGAAGAACCTTAGCAGTCGGAGTCTACGAACAAGTCTCCGCTTTAATGGAATTTATTGGATCGACGGAACGTCCTACCAGTGCTTCTTCGAGAGCCTTTTCGTCGTAAGAAGACGACCTTCTGCTGGACATTTCCTCAGCAGCAATGATTAACTTCCTCAGTAGCTGTTTACACTTCAAAGATTTACGTTTAACTTAGCTTATGGAGGGTTGCATAAAATTGCTAAAAGTTTTCTCGTCGAGTGAAGAAGATGCTAATGAATTATGGCTGCTAATCGACTTGACAGTTTCCACGAAGTAGATGTTAGCTAAATGAGCGCCACTAGCAAGGCGAATTCCGATTTAATATGCAAATGCGTTTTGTAGAACGATTCATCTTCAGCAAATAGAAGAGGAAATGGCAATTCTCGTTGCTTATGTCATATACGTGCCGTTTTCCTATAAATTGCAAATATCTCATAATTTCATATTTAATCGATGAAGTTAGTATGGATTCACGACATGAGTTTGAGTTTCGTCGATAGATTGTCCTGTCTAGCGTTTTTATGGCCAAATGGATGAAATTTTTTTTGATGGAGCGGAAATAAATCATATTTTCGAATATTTTGACCCTAAAGACAGCCTCCTCGATCTTTCGAATGCGGTTTGCGTTCTTACATGCGTCAACGGTGCCTACTTTTTCAGCAGGGAACTTATTTACGATTTGGTGCGTCTTCATCAGAGCTTGAATCATATAACAACTCGGGCATATCGGGAAGTTCGTCTGGTTTCCGTCTTCAGTGAGCCCATTGATTTCGAACCAAAAAAAAACCGCCGCAAAGAAACGCTGCTCAGTTTATTTTGCCATTCGATGTAAGTCGAAGTCTTCGTTAAGCAAATCGGCCAATCTCAAAAAGGTCATTGTTTTATAACCACGAAGGTTATGTAACCAAGGTCATTCTACAACCAGGAATTGTTTTGGAACAATCTAAGGGTTTACGTTAGTAAATGTGTTCAACTGGCTGCTTCAACTGGCTTTCTTAATCACTGTTCTGCTTGCTTTTGCATCTGTGCAGTGTATACAATTACGCGTTCAGGTCATCGACATAAGAATCTGCTTTCCATAGAAGTTCGGTGAATTTTTCATGTTTTTTTCTGTTGTATGTTGTTATGATTATAAGGTTAATCAACTTTGAATACCCACAAAAAGCTGTCTAGTCGTTTTGCGACTTTCATGTTTTGCTTTTAGTTAAGAATGGCAAATAAATGAAAAGATGCGCTTATAAAAGGGCGTATATTTGTGAACAGGTTCTTTAGGTGAGGAATTATTCAAAAACGTCTAGTGACTTCATGGACATGAGAGCTGATAATTTTAGCGAAGACTTTTGCATCGAATTCGACTAAATCTCTCATTTTATAGTCTTTTTTTTTTCGAGCGTCATCTACTCCTTAAAGAAGCAGGGCCACATTGTTCGCGAATTTCTTAGATTTTCGTAAATCACTGACCTATCGATACATGGAAAAAAGTCGCGTTATTTGGCACTGGGCAGGAACGGAAACCTGGAAAAAACTGATCCCGGCTCGCATGAAGCAGGAGCTGACACCTAATGATCAAAATAATCTGAATTTGAAGAATATTTGAAAGAATCCGAAATATTCGCGTTCCTGCGTGGTATCCTGGATACCCATGTGTGATGTATGGGTAGGTGCATTGTTATTTTTCCCTACAAAAAAGGGGCTGTTGCCATATTTGCATCTGTAAAAACTGTTTCTGCGCTATGAAAATCTTCAGTGGCGTTGTTTCATACAGTCAAAATTATTGGCACTCAAGCGTGGAGTACCGAAATTCATTGTTTTTTATTGCAATTTCTCGTCGTAACCACGGGGAAGTGAAATTCGGCGTGAGTTGTGGTGGATAATGTGTGTTCATTCCACTTTGTTCACCATAAAACAGCCGAGTACATGGCTAAAATTACATGTGTTCTCAAGAGCAATTTTTGGTTCGCGTTGAAATCAGACGAACTGTCGTTGATGTTCGTGCAAGAACAAGAACGAAAACATGACCCTTCGTGGGCGAATGCCATATAACGGATCAGCTGCGAGTGATTCGTATGGGCAAATTTTTTCATAGATTTATGCGGTTCTAGTGCACACAGTGCAATACTTCTGAGAGAGTAAAACTCGAAATGCTGAGTTGAGCTAATCCCTCGTTTGCAAAAAGTTTGCATCGATCATGAAATAGCACCTGTAAGTTTAGAGTTCATTAACTCGAACAGTTGACGCTTGCTTCAAAACTCATGCTGCGTCACTTTCATCTTAGTTTAGTATGCTTTGAGGATCGGACGTAGATAATACCTTCAACCTATCTCCCTTGCGGTAAGCTCGTTTGGCTCGCCACAAACCCAGTCAATGGTCCTTTAAGTGTTTTTCAGGGCGAATGAGCAATCTACGAGAGGCCGAGGGGCTTGGCCGAGATTCGATTTCGACAGTAAGCAGGCGATCGCTCGAAGGCGTTATTTTGGGGTACAGAGTGCACCACTACGTAAGACTGATTTTACTTCATGCACTCAACAGTTCGAGGTGGCTCGACATTGTTGTGTTGTCGAAATCGATGAAAACAGACAGTCATCAAATAAGCGTCCACTCGAGAATGAGAATGCTCAATCGGGGAATAGAAATAGTCGTGAGGAGTGGCAGGACAGTACAACTGGAAACAGAACTGCGGCAGTTCTCCTCGCTGATCTATCCTACTGTTCACCGGTGCTCGACAACAGTTTCATCAAACGAGCAAAAGAGGAGGAGGAGCAACCGGTGACACCTCCGCAACCTGCAGCCCCAACCATAATCCTGTCGCCAGATGTCTTCGCGTCATTGTCTTCTCCTGAAGGAAGTGCGAAGAAAACTGTTCATTGTGCACTACGAAGACCAAGTGATATCTCTCGTCGAACATCCACACGCAGTGCAGCAGCAAGAATGTTACATTACGGTGATGTACCACAGAGAACCGTAGTGTCTAATGGACGGTTGCGTAAAGTGCAGTGCCATGTAACTGGTAGCGCACACAAACGAATACCGATTCCTCAGCAAGACTCCAAAACTGTTGTGTCGTTTGATGCGTCATACCAGTCGAGTCTAATATCGCACATATCTGATGAATCTTCGCAGTCTTTAAATTCATCACCTGTGAAAGTTGTTGATGCATTCAAATCTATACCTCAAAGAAGCAACACTCCGCATCCATCCTCAAGCTCAGGATCGTCAAGTTGCTCGATTTCAACTCTCAAACAAACACCGCCTTGCTTAAAATGCAAGTCAGATACGGATTCCACTTTTTTTGCAGCATCTCCGGTCGCTGATGCTACGAACAAGGAATCTACCGGAACATTAAGAAGTGAGATCGAATTTCGCGCCTCGACGCCGAAATCCGGCCCTGTTGATTCCACCATATCTACAAAGATAGATATTGAAAATACATTTGACGATTCCATATGGCTAGGTTCGAGTCCACCATTTTCCATCCATTCTTCCGCTACACAAACGCAGGCAAAGGTTAATTCGAACTCACCCGATGCATCGCTCTGCAATCATGTCTCACCTGTAAAAACCCCACCTGCATCCTCGTTGCATTCTTATCATTCAGCGTCGTTGGCAAAAACATTGGAAGTAGATGATATCTGGGAAAGACGAGCGCCTAGAAAAACACGTCGTTTGAGTAAATTAGCTAATGCTTTACGCCGCCGTTTGCAAATGTTCCGATCCGATGTTGCTATGTGGAGGTACGATGATGACAACGGACAAAGGATAGCCATGCGAATTCAGCTTGATGATCATTTGATCAATGTCCACTGGGGCGTCTACTGGGCAAATGCGGTCGAGACAGCTTCTTGCAGGAGAATTCTCATTGTTGACAGCGAATCTATAAATCTGAAAATTCAACAACGAGGAAATCATTTCCTTGATTTATATAGACCAATTGTAGAGGTCAATGATGATTCGATTGGAACTGCTCTTTTAGCACCACGTTATTGTAAGTGCCCAATAATTGTAGAATAACTGAACAGCAAACCTAATAGAAAATGGGATATGAATTATAGGATATTTCCTTTGTTAAGTTTCCCTGGGACACCTGGTTTTTCAGGGTCTCTTTTTCAAGGAGTGGAAGTGCAGCCTTCTTAGGGAAAAAGTATTACAGTTTGAAAATATGTGGTTTTCCACGAGGTTTATTGAGCCATCGGTTAATTCTGCCATCGATTACCTTATTCCATTTCGGTCCACTCTGTTTGCCAGAGGTGGTCGAGCGCAAGTATGGCACAATTTCAGCCGTCATCCTGTTAATGCAGTGTAGTTTGCGGAGTAGTTTTCGCTAGGCCGAAGGAGGACGTAAGTTCAGAATTGGGAGTTTAGGTTTGCTGTCACTTTGCTGTATGTTGATTCCAAGTTTGTCGTCATATTTTACACACGTTTGTGTGTTTAGCGTAATAATGCTTTGCCAGCTGTTTCCCACCACCTTCTGCCCGTCTTTCACGCATTTCCATTTCCTCGGTATATTTTGCGCTCATTAGTTGTTGGGGCTATAGCCGAGTTCAATAAAGCTCGCCTCTTGCCTTTTTCATGCCGAAATGCTTTTCAGAAAACGCCTTCAGGGTCTTAATAGAAGGCAGTTGCGCGTTATTGTCGGAATGAACTACTCTTTCGCAATAATTCTCTCAACTTTGTGTTGCCCGTATTAAAATAGTACAATTATGACAGGTAAGGTGTGAAGCGGCTGCCTTCCCATTGAAATCCTAGTTATCCTTGTGAGCATTCATTTGTTTTGTAGAATCCGTGCTCATTCAATATGGTTCCGTTCTCAGACGCTGTGTCCTGCTTAATCTTTCGAGACCAGCACTATGAAAGGTTTTTAGCAATCCTGTCTCCTACCGAATGTAGACCGGTTACGCTCAAGTTAGTGTGAACTATCACGTGGTTGGTGTACTCCACTTTTTTCGAACCTTCACGGTTTTCTGCTCCCTCGATAAATTTGCCGGTATTCATCATCGACAACAACTTCTTTCACCTTTTCATATTCGATTTATTTTCATATTGCGAAATAAACGAACTTCCCACTTCACTTCGTAATTGCAAAAGAACAACACCCCCGTTGGCGTTGCTGCCGTTGTTGAAATGAAGCTTACGAATATCCGTGAGGGTTCGTTGTTTAGCGCGTGGACCCTCCATAACTCTTCCTCCCTCGTCACCCATTCGATCACGATAAACTCAGTGAAGGGCGGATTGTCATACCATTTCTGCCCCCAACTTTCAGTTCGCTCATATAGTATCGCTCAATCTGAGTAGAAAACGAGTTTTTCTTTTTTTTGAAACGTATCGGTTGATGGATTTAAGATTAAATCTGCAATCAGTATTCCAAATGAGTGTTACTGCTACCACTTATGACACCGCTGTTGCTTCTGCTAACTACCCCACCTCCGCCTCCCGTTACCCACTCCCACCGTTATACTTTTGCAACATCTTCACCGTAAAAACACTTCATACTTATCCATCCCTTCCCAGAAGAAGCTACTTCGAGCTGTAACTGCGTCGTCAGCTCGACTAAAGTACAGAGAAAAACATCAACAACGAACCTTCAAGGATATATGTAAGCTCACTTCAACAACGGCAATAACGCCTATCTTGAGATCTATGTCCAAGTGAATGTAGGACATATATGACCACTTGAAACTTACTGCGTACAAAAATGTTATCAAAGTAATGAAAGGAAATGTTCACAGATTTAATGGAAAAAGTATATGAAAGGTAGCAAACTGAACAAATTTCCGACTCCGAGTTAGTCGAACTTCGAAGTTCGCACTACAGTGAAACCATCACCTGCAGTAAATGAATTAACGAAACAACGGTTATACAATGATTGATTGAGATGGGGTCACACTCGCACCTTTAGAAGTACTTAAAATAGGTTAACACAATAACTGACTGTCAGATAAAGGCGATCGTGTCGAAAGAGAAATTACCATTCAGACAAACGAATCAGCAATGTTATAAGGATGAACACGAAAAAACAGCAATTCCATAACGTCAGTGCCGCGGTGGATTCGGAACAGTATGCTCAACAAGTACACATGGTAGCGACACAATAAAGAAGTGTGTCAGGTATTACGTATAACAGAAGTGAAACCCACACGAAACGAAGAAACTTAAATGGTCAAACTAGGCGTTCACGCGCAGTTCCGCTAGCCTGGTGCCGCCATATGGCAACTCTTTGTTTGCATCCTCGATATCGAGATGCCCAGATTCACCACCCGAGCTGCTGCTCATTTCTTGACCTCCACTGAAAAAAAGAACTATAAGAAATATTTCGTCACAACCGAAGGGATCCTCCATTCGCTATGAAAACGCAAAGATTTATCATAGGAAATTTTAGTTCACAACTGCAAATCCGAACCGAGATCTCGTCATCTCTTCCTCTGGTTGGTGATTACAGAATATTTTTTAAATATGATTTTTGGGCCGCAGGATAATTTGCTTACTTCTTAGCCGTCAATGAATTGCACTTCTCGAGCCAACAAATCCGTAAAGAGCAAGCGCTCACACACAATACCTTGGGTTGCTTCGGACATTTCCAAACATATAAGAGCCATCCATATCCTAGCAAACAGCTCAACGCGCGACTGATGTGTGGATCAATCGTTTCCCGGTTTTCCCGATTAGGAAAGCGTCCCGATAGAGCGTGCCAGACTGCCATTTGCAGTTTGCTTCAGATATTCGCCATATCCCACGATTCAAACTGATTGGCGTTAAAAACAATTCTAAGAATGCCATACCATCCTCCATTAAAACTGCACAGTAATTTATACTAGTCTGCTGCTGCACTTAACGATCCTGCCGAGTGCAGGTGTGGATCATAAAAATCTGATCAGTGAAAACGAAAATTTAATGAAGATCACAGAACACGCCCACAGTTCAAAGCGCGCATAATGCATGTTGCGTAAGTTTAATAAATCGAAAAAAAGGTGCAAAATTAGACAAGACATCAACGCGGAGGGTGCACTAAAGATGAGGAACGCCACAACATCAACAAGTCAATGAACAAAATTGGACATACGTGCGCTGAATCAAAAGTCGGCGTCCACGATCGGCATATTCTGAAGCGACGTAAAGTGGTGTGGGCAACGAAGTGGTCACTGTGACTATTTGATGGCAGAAACATAAACAAAACGTCATGCCCTCCAACTCATCCATTTCGAAACGACTATCATCTACTATAATCGTGTAACGCGGTGTTCTCGCCGTCCCCTGCAAAATTAGTGGTGCCGCTCTTTAAACAATTAAAAATTAGACCCTCAACCGCAGCAATAACAACATGGAAGATAAAAGTGTGAATTATATTTGGTTAATGGAAAGCGTGGAAAATTACGACATATCAGAGTTACAGATGTACTGAAATGAGGATAAGGGCAAATATTGCTAAAACATCTAGCACACACAACTCGGCATGCTTAGCTCACTATAACATATTACGAACCGCATCACTTCTGAACCAGAGCGTTCCGACTGCACAACAGCCATCAAATAACTATGACAAGAACGCATTAAAATCAACCCTCACTGATTTATCCGTGAATCATGCTTGATTACTGCAAAGCAGAACGGGAGCGTTCAAAAGCAACGGGAGTCTTCAGACCCTTATAAAGCACAAAATGCGCCATATGTAAATCATCGAAAGAATTTGAATTAACGCGAAGTACACTGGGAGCCCCAAAGTTTCTTCACCAGGGCAACGCTGCTTGTGCAGAACCTGCTAACGTGAAAAAACCTGATTTATACTTATCATAAGCCAACAAAGACACGACAAATTTACATCTGAACTGGAAGGAAGCGAAAAACCTGTAGAGCCAGATGAGAGTTCAGGTAGAATTCACTGAATGCTGGATGAACAAGTTGTGTATCAACAACAGTGGCCGGCCTGATATTCTGGATGGATGCTCTGTCGCGTGGGTCAACCTCGAATGCAATACTCTGTTAATCACACGGAACAACGTAATCCTTCTATCCTCCACAACAGAATGCACTTTCGTGCTATCCACCACTGTTTTCATTCAACATGCCGCTCGGCCTCATTCTTCACGTAACTTTAAGTTGTCCCCTACGTGTCCTCACTATTCACTTGTTCTTTCCAGTGATGCAAAACATATTTCTTACGTGTCATAACAACTCCATCCATGACGTGCTGTACTATTTCCTCCGCACAAATGTTAACAAAGGCAAAGAGCCCACTATCCCCACTTCTCCACAACAAGTTTTTACCAACTTCCTATTACTATCGTATTTATACTTCACCTCTCTTCTCCCTCCCAAATAAAGCATCAAAAAACACCTGAAAGTCCAGTAACCAGCATGACTTATCGCAAAATGTCACATCGTAATGCATCATTTACGAATATCGTCGCACTGATTAAAGATACTCACTTTATCTGGAATCAGGCGAACATTATGCATGCGATTAGCTACGATGAGGGTCAACTTTACATCTTTACAACCGGCTTCCTCTGCTGCTGCTCGAATTAAAGGCACTTCATACCGCAGCACCTGAAGATATACTTTTGAAATAAAAAGCGTTCCTCTCATTATTTCTGTCCCGTCAACGTCCGAAAGGCAATAAACTATTCACCCTAGTCGTTTCCGTGAAGTTCAATTAGAATGGAAAATCTTCGGAACTAGCGAAGAAAGGAGGTGACCTTTTTGGGGCTTCGCCAAGTTCACACCAAACTTCGTCGTTTCGTTTTAACAATCTCTCTGTCACGTATAATGAACAACAATTATCACCTCATGCCGGATTCCACAGCATTCAACTATTTGACGAGTTCAACTGCAACCCCATGAGCCGAAGTAAACAACTCAACGGATAAAACCATTGCGGGAGAATGCCAGCAGAACTGCCACAACGTGTACTTTGGATTCGCTCAGTCCTATCAAGCACATCCATCAATTACGAGAAAACATAAAACATAGAACAGTGCCTCCATATCACAAATGTTTTATTCGCTCATATAAACCAATCGTGAAAGAATGGTTCACTGCACTCTGATCGGAGGAAAAGTAAATACGAAGCTGTCATAAATGCGTGTGCTTCATCTAATATTTTCAAATGCCTACAACTCTCTCAGATATCGACCGGTCAACGTAAAATAGGGTAATGAGGGGTGACAGTGAAAAAATTTCACTCATCGAATTTCTCAACTAAAAATTCAAACGTCATTAAACTGAAACAACAAACAGTCACACGAACAGACACATAAAACGAACCCGACCTAGACATAACATCGCAATGAGGGGCTTTTGTGAAGCAAAAAAAGCACCTTTCTAAAAGAAAATTTGTTAAAGCATATGAAAGCGATCAATTGAAACCTTACTGCCTGAAAACGAATGGAAATAAGGTAATATTCAGCAAGACAACAAAGTAATAAACAATAATGTATATAAGATGATAACTTACCATAGCGAACTGTCCTTCGGAGATGCCTCCCCTGTAGATGATTAGCTCCGTCGGATGAAGGCCTCGTTTCTCCATGTAGTGTTTGAATATTTCCCCCATAAATACACCCAACATTTCAACATTCTGAAAGCCAGATAATCCTAACTCCCAATTTCGATCGCCCACTGCAGTGGGATTATCGCATGAGCAGATCCCCTCTCACGAAAACAAGAGACCATGGCGTATTAACCCTCGTCACACATACTGTCCACTACACACGCCGCTTTCTACTCTGGTCAACAGCATATTCAAATGACCATTCCACAAAGTCCTCCAGAAAAGAAACTAATAAACTGAAGAATAACCTACAACGCGCGGCATCATAATATATGCTGATGCCACATGACTGAAAGAACTGCGGTAACTGTTTTATTCCCAGTAATCCCGGAAGCAAGCCTCAGATATTACAGAGCAGCCTCTTCCTGTGCAAAACCAGCACACAGCCGCCAATCATCAAATAATCCTCATGCAGTGATGAAAATATGGACAATGCCCTTCTACTGCAGTAATTCAAAGGATGGTCCTACAAGATAGCTTAAAAGAGCGACCAATAGCCACATTAAATGCCCAGCAACATATATGTAAAGTGAAATCACCTCGACATTAACTAGGAGACTGACGAGATGTGTCACTGGGAGCTCGTCCAACTTCTTCACAACAAACTATGAGAGTTTACATACCTGCGTTAACCTATCCATCAAACGAAAATTGATTATCCACGATAGCAGTCAATGGAGCAAAAAAACACTCCCTGAACAGGAAAACAGCTGAACAGTTAAACATAAAAACAGAATTAAGGTGATTGTGGGATAAAGGAGAAAAAGAGGTGAGGCGAAACAGGTAGGAAAAGGAAAAGAACAGAACAAGAAGATGGAACGAAATTTGGGTATATTAAGTTGCATCTGTTACCACGATTGAATGGATATACCTATATTCACTTGAAGTTCAATTTTTTGAAAAGCAACGAAATTAAAGTGTGCAAAAAAATCACATCTGTACGGCCCGCGGTTTGAAAACCGAAGTCGCCAATGAACTCGAACTGTGACGGACCCATATTTGCGGCATATCCGATAACGGATGGCATCGGACGGGTGGAACTGGATGGACCCGAATGCGACATCGACAGCCCCACGAACAGACGGCCATCCGTGAACCAATTCTCGGCCCTTCAAATAAAAAGGGATCCATCAAATCGCTAGCCAGTGAACACGATGTGATGGATTAAAAGAGACTGTTCGCAGACCGATTCGTTGTAGATTCATTGGTGTCCCGGCTGGATGTGGTCAAAAACGAGAATAAGTTTTGATAAATGCTTTCTGATATAGACAATTCGTAATTAATGCCAAAAAACTAAGCAACTAATATGGCAAGATGATAACAACATAAGGAATAACTGACTTAATACGCAGCGCCAGATGATTTACAGAAACGAAGTCAGAGGCTGTCAACTGCACTGCGCTTTTCAGTTAACATTTGGCCAATTTCCTCTCTGAATGATGTTCACTGAAAGTTTCTCGCCAACATTTTGCACTGCACAGTACGTTCGGAAAAATGAAATATCAAGTGGTTATCTAATGTGCAGAGGAAGATAATGCTGCAACCACACCCCAAGAATGCTAAGATAGACGGAACTCGAACTCGTATAATCCCTCTTACATGATGAAGAGCAAACTCAAACTCTAACTACCGGCTCAAATCACATGTATCTGCCAGGAGGTTAATACCTCTGTACTGAATTTTTCAAAAAACCACTTTCCAATAAGAAACAATAATAGTGCAGAGTGGCACTATTACCCAGGATGAGTGGCAACTATTGCATGATTCAGTCCGCCCAGTTTAACATTCGTTTTACTGACGATATTCTCCATTGTTTGCCATCTTTTCTTTCCAATCACGTCCATCGCGGTCGACATTTTCACATCCTGAGTTACAACCTCATACTTCCTTTCGACGTCCTTTATCGCATCTAAAACTTGTATAGTCCAACAAAAGAAGATTCGAAAAGATCTTCTAAAGTAGCAAAACTACCTCTAAATACTTCAACACTGGCAACTCATGGTGTTACTCTAAACGTGACCTCAATATCAACTCTAAAATTTCATAAATTCTAGCGCATAAAATACATGACTGCAACTTCAGTGGTACACAAAGTGCAGCAAAGAGCTTCAAACTGACCATTAAGCAGAAATTTAAATACACAATGCGTCTCCTCAGCACCCGTCTTGCTGTCCCATATTTTAAACACGAAACGATGACGTCCCTATAGCCGTGTAGCTAATTTTTTTTAAACCAATTTAAAGCAATTCAGCAACAACGATCCGCTCGTTCTACATTTTCGAGAGTAGTTCTCAAAGTAGCAAATGTACCAGTTTGACAGGTCACTGATAACAAAAGAGAGGACTGCATCGCTATCAAATGGTGACTGCGGCATCTGCTAGATAGAGGAGCTCACCAAAAACGTGGGTCGGCCGAAAAAGGCGAGAAATGCCCAATTACATGGCCTCGGTGACCCTAATGAACAACGCTGACGAATCCTCGAACCTTCACTACACTGTCTTTGATGCAACTCTTTACTGATCTCCCTACCACCTGACTACAATGGATGCTTGGACAACCGGAAGCCTGCTGGCATTTCTCGATGTTTTCATTCCTATCACTTCAGTCACTCGCTGACTCGTTGTTCCGAGATGCCTTGATGTTCGGCGCGACGATTTTCATCGTTAGGCAACTCGATTATGATCACAAAGCATCTCAACTATGATTGTAGAACAGCTTGTATTTTTAAATGCACTTCGAAGTGTCGCACTGACAGTACTTATTTTGCTACTACCCACCCTGCACCGCTTAGTTTTGTTCGTCGTCGTGTTTGGATGAACACATGCGGGCCGTGCGTCCGATTGATAAAATGATGTTTTTATCGCGAGTTTCGACAGAAACCGGCGACTCGAAAGGGGTTCGTACCGTTACAACTGACCCATCGCGTTTTCTGGCCAACTCGATGGCCACATCGAGCATTAGATATAACCCAGCAGAATCCTGAGCAGTAACTTGTTTTGGTATATATCGCGATGTATACCTTCCAGAGATACTTCACTTTTGGTAACATATGACAAGTGACCTAGCATCGTCAGACAGAGACATAAGTACCCTGAAGCATCCTTTTAAGAAAGGATTCTTCAAGGTCACAACACTTTTTCCACTTATCTCAAATTTCTCCATATATACAAATAACTCCGCTATTATGAATAAAACAAACCAGTTGATTCATACGTTCAAACCCTCACTATGTAGTGCAGTGCTATCATTCTGCACGAACAGTAGGAAGTTGCATCTTTCGCGAGCAGCATTCCGCACAGTTTCATCGACATCCTCAACTGTCGAGTTGACACGGTTTACGTCAAGTGGACTAGCAATACGCATACCCCGCGATCTCCCCGTTTCAATAAATTTTGAGAGGAATTCCCTGAAAATGCTCTTTCATTCAATGAAAAAATCGTTCAACATTATCACCTACTCCATATCTGCACGTAAATATGTATGTCTCGCTAATTGCACATAACCAACTTTTCGCTATGAAAAGTGGTTGCTAGATTTGTTGTATTACTCTAGAGCACTAAAAAATGCATACGACGACCCTTAAGACGAGCAAGTGAAACATAATAAATGTGATGGAATGAGTGTCGAAAACTTACCACATGATTCAAATGCAGCACACTAGGAAATTCGCCTAGGATTCGCAAAATTTCCCAGATTTCTCCGCGAATACGTTACTTCATACTCTGTAACTTCCTTAAGATATTTACGAATGCTGAGTGAGACATAAAATCGCTTCATCCTTTTTAGGGGATTTCATTGATTTACTTCTCAAAATGTTGCAACAAAACTCAAAAGAAAACACCTCAAAAGCTTTTCTACGTGTACGAAACGCAAAACGCACAAGGCATTAGCGCAACACACATCATAAATCGCTCATGAAAAGTTGGACAGAAATCTGCAACTATGGATAGGCGACGAGAGGGTTAGAAGAGGAAGACAGGTCACATGAATGAATAAACTGAGCATTCATTCACAAATTCGCCATCAAATATCCGAAACTGCTCACCACGTCCTGTTTTAGGGATCATCAACTGCGCTGACCCAAAAAAAAATCATCCCAGCAAGAGCTCTCTCGTCAACTGCTGTAGCTGGACAAGAGTGCTCATTTCACTGCTGCACGACTATTGCTGCTCACATTTTCATTTCGTCATATTTTGATACCGACATAGTTACTCTCCTCTCTCACCGATTCACTGTATTACTCTATGGCCATTCTCGTGCAGATGCGATTTGTTAGTTCATTCTCCTCATTCACGCCCTATAGAGAAGACATATTTGCGTATTGCAGCAGCCTGCACTGTTTTTATATCATTACTTTAAGCTGCTGCTCAAAGGAATGTGCTTGCAGTCTCCAATAATACTCTCGATAAATTCCTCTAGAAATTCGTTTCTAATCGTACAGAAGCCATAAATTTCACGAATATGCAAAAGAACTAATCAGCAGGGATATCGACAACACAAGTAGACCCAATGTGCAGAGGAGTCGGAAGACGGCAAGAAAAGCTATGATATACGCCAAGGTCCGTTGTTCGCTGGAATAAGTTTAGAGGTTTTAGCGACTGCGCTTGTCAAGCAAACTTATGCTCCCACGTTCAGTTTCATTTGAGGACTTCGACCGACGAGCGACCGAGGTCCCTAAAATATGTTCAGTACTCGCCGAATTCCGGTTCAGATCCAACATCCCTGGCGCACTACCAGTCTATATTTAGCTGGGTAAAAACTACAAGTGTCCTAATACAAAACTCCACCAAAAATTCCTAATCAAAAAAGCACTTGGCAACAAACTGCTAACAGCCCGACTTTCACTTTTTCATTTTCTATCATGGACTGCATTCATCTACTTGAAAAAACATAAACGGTTATAATATTCCTTTGCTCGACCTTTTAAACGCAAGTACGGGGAGAGCATGAACTTCGAACGCACTCTTCGACTGATCTCACGGTTCGCGAAAACTGAGTGAAATCTGAACATAAAATTTGGATGTTCAAAACATGGAGACGGAAACAACAATAGACGAAATATGTACATGAATTCGCGTCTGCCCATGTAGTCTCGTCCATTTCCTGTCACCAGATATGCGGCCCACCTCCTCACGTTCACCGGTTTGATGTAAGAATTATGTCCCAATGTCCAAGCCATCTAAAAACAACAAATCCACACGTAATTATTTTTGAACAAATCTTCGGCACTTATCGCTCAGATGGAGAAATACCACATTCTTGCAGTCACAGGATTAAAGATTTGCTTCATACAAACGAACTGGAGATTGCCGGTTATTTACCTGTTAAGGCAACAAATTAACCTGCATCTCATCTGCACAGTTAACGGCCATATTAAATGAGACTTTGTTCCACTATTTCGCACAATCATTTCGCTACTCCGTCGAGCACAACCCTCGACGCATTCGTTCGCATTTACGAGAACCTCGGTAATGGGCATATAAAGGAAAGCATAAAATGGAAACCTTTTTCTGGTCAACATGTGTGGATACATTGCCTCCATACAAGACCGCTGGAGCAAGCAAAACACGACCTGTCACCGTGAGAGGATTCCGGATAATACGGATACCCGCTTTGGCGATCCACTTATCTTCTGGGTCCATAATATTCAGTGCGGACAGATTCTTGCGGTTTTGTTCGAGACGTTTCGCTGGTGGTATTACGCAAGCCTAAAAATGAGATGGTATTTTCAATAACTACGTCATGATGAAGAATTGAACAAGATGGCAAAAACAGCCTGCATCTCGCACCTACCAAAATGAAAAGGAATATATTTTCCACAGTCAAGCATAATGAGCGCCCCATCAAGTTTGCACAGAAAACGTGCGAAATCGATAGACGGCTTAATAAACAATCACCAACAGTAGCAATGTGATGATCCCCCCACTTTTTAAGCAATTTAAATCGGAACAATTCATCCTGGAAACATGCAAATATTTTCAGCGCATAAAATATGCCTTATAAGCAATGCGTTTCGGACCAAAACACATCAGCCGGTGCTTAGCTCTCTACGATGCTTAACACATGCATAACAGCATCCGAAATAAACATGAAATAGAAACGACCCCTACAGAGGATACAACTCGTCGGTCTTCAGTCTGCTGTTGTCCTTCCCCAGGAAATCTCCAGGAAGATAAAAAATGGCCAAATTGAGAGGATCCTTAAACAGCCATGATTCCACGCAAGTACAACAATTACGCTGTCGCTACCAGCGAAAGAAACCACAATGAAAAAAGAAATGAGATATTAAGGAACAGTTCAGGAAGAAAACGAACTATACTACTGTGGTCAAGCCGTTCACCCGAAGTCATTTCTTTTTCGCAAGGAATCCAACAACGAGATCATTACATTTACACGCGTTGATTTTCATAAAGTTTGTTTCCTTCCATGACCAACTAATGAACTGATGAAAATGAGCCATCAGTTAATTGCTTTTGAATAGCAAAAAGGTAAAGAAATCTAAAACGCATCTTACATAAGTAAAACAGGGACCTGAAGAAATAAACAAACACCGAAGCCGAAAACACACCTCTCTCATACGCTTCAGCTGCGTGGCGGTCTGCTGTTGCTTCTGCACGCGCTGATTCTCAAGTACATAAGAGATCTCCATCGGGAAGTAACTTATATGCGACGGCGACTTACGGCTCACGAGCAGCGGTGCTCGCGCATATCTATAAAGTAAATCAGCCATTAACAATTAGCGAATCATTTATTTAAAACGACTAGTTGGATAAGGGCAACTTTACCCGCCTATAGCTGCAGGAAAAAACTTACTCATAATGGCCAAAAAGTAGCAGACACACTGTCGTCTTCTAGCCAAATATTTGCAACGATGAGTACAGACTACATAATAACTGTTGTTCATGCAAGTCTTGCTCTAGCCTGAAAATAGCTCTGAATAAGGACTAACCCTTCATCATTGCATTCGGCAAGATTGTTCACTGTCTTAGTAACTTTTGCTCCTCGTAGATAACCCAGGATATTTCCAGTATAAGAAAAAAAAATGGCTGTAAAGATGCACATCAAGTCTGTCACGATATCAATATCCTTCCATCGATGAGTGCATAACACTAAATCCACAATGCCATCCGCAAGTCACCAGTGACAACTTCCAGCAGTAGCATCACATGGAAATTTATAAGGAGAAGGAGGGAATTGAAAACTTCAAGAGAACTCTCTCATCTCTCTCATCAGTACTATACGAATCAGCAATCTTTAAAAACTGTCTGAACATGGCATCAACTATGCGCAACTCCTTGACAAAGCTATTCAATAACGAGGCAAACAAGATATGTTCAATGATCGGTGTCGGCAGTGAACTTAGTGCATTCACATCACTATATGAGCAAAATTACTTACGAGCGAGTATAACCTCATAACCTCATTTACCGTACCAGTACGCATTTATGACCAACAACACAGAACTTTAGCAAGCAATCACAGAACAATACGACGTACAGTGCAATAAGATCGCCTGTACCATACAAAATGACCAACAAGAAAAAAGATCACATAATGTATCAAACATTGTATATATCGTTCCCGTAACAGAATGTTCGCGACATTTTTCGCCGTCTCCGAGTTGCAGTCAAGAGGTTACAGCCTACACTCAAGGGCAGTCGCCATTTAAAAATAGCCTGCACTGTCCACAACAATGCTCGTTTGAATTCATTTCCAATTTCAAAGAAATTAAAATTATTGCGACCGAGTATGGCGTGAAGGTATATTGGCGCCGCAGCTTAAACTCGTTTACTACAAGTAGAAGAACCACGTGCAGATGAGTAACAAACAAGCACAACGATTAGCAAAGAAGACGGCAGCTTGCTTATATTTATATTTTCGGTTACTGTCCCCGGAAGCACAAGGATGTCATAATCCATAAGAAGAGACAACACATCAAGATAAGCAAGCGTGAGCACACGACTTGCTGCACAAATGCAGACCACCACAACCACCGTCATCATAAAACTCATCTGACCACAACATATCATCTGCTGGCTTGCATCATTCATTAACAGATATAATCAAGAATTAAGCTAGAAACCAATGCCTCAGACCTCGATGTCTTAAAATTGAGCAGCATAGCTAAGCCTAACCATCGTCGAGAAAGTCTCAAAGCCGAAGATTTCCCTTCGAGGGTGGAATGAAGGTTGATTTTCGAAGATCCCCAGAGGAGCAATTTACATTTACAAATATCGTCAGGTAAATAAAACCACTTGAAAGAACACCACCAAGCAAATAAAACACACGATTAAGGAACATACTTCAACTCTATCCCATACTTGTGCATGTAGTACTGTTCCACAGTGACGTTCACATCCTCATAGACGAACGTTGTTTCCCGTGCCGACTGAGCAGAAATGTTCGTTATTTGAAAGATGCTTCCATTTCTGCCGTTGATGCGAGTCATGGCAAACAATCCTTCAATTACGGCACAATACGTCTACAAAACTTACCCCTCTCAAACGTTGGCTTAGTTCACAATCGCGGTAAGGAGCGGCAACGAAAAATAACTATATCTCTCTACCTCATCAGAAACAAATAATTACGACTGCAGAACGATCTGCGCGACGATGGTATTGCATGTCATTTTCAGGGCTAATACACTAACCTGAAGTTCGAGCCGTACAACAACATCCAAAAAATGACGCCATATATGAGGAGAAGTATACATGAATGCACTCGAAGCGGAAAGTGGTAAATCACACAGATAAACGATGCTTTGTTTTTAGTATGTGACTATTAGTTGGTACTTACCATAACAATGGCTGTCGTCAAGGTTCTCCCCTACACTTTCATCGAAGGTCTCTCTCTTCATATTTCAACTTTCCGACAACTCATACTGACTGCTCAAAGCGGTGCTGAATTAAAACTGAATCCTCCTAGCCAAAGAAACTCACTCAAAGAGTTTCCCTTATGAAACGACTCCTCAAACTGTCGTCTATCTGATAAGGAAGCAACATTTACGCCGAATTTGCACTTGATGCTGCATCAAACTCCTAATTATAGCAATATTAAGCTGCTGCAGGAACCTTGAACTCCACGCCTTGGTAAGCTAGAAGGGACAAACGAATCGAATGCTTCATGCAGAAGGAAGCGGTCCATAGGCGGCGTTGTCTAATTCTCTAACCTTTCATTTGCTGACGAAGCTGAAAAATCTGTGACTGCGTGACACATCCCCTACCAAAGCTGGGTATAATTTCGAACGCTTTTTCCATCACGTTCTGCTCACGATGAAACGCCGTCTTCGAAGCTGCAATAAACTTCAGCATGTCGTTATCGGCTGCATATATCGCTCTCATCCCCTTCCCCCTCCTCGCGCCTCGCCAACATGAGGGTGAACAAAGGTGCCTTGGCGATATGAAATGAAAATTTTTTCAAAGCATCGCCGATGATATGAGAGCATAAGCACGAAAAATTACATTTGCAATCAAAAAAGCGAAGAATTCATACTGCTCGAATGATAAATGACTGAGTTTAGAATATGCGGATGAGGAAAAAATCTAAATAACCAATTCCACAGTGCAAATACAAAATTTAGGTGAATTTATGTTCAATTCGACTCCCAGATCCATGTGTTACTAGTGAGCGAATGAAGAAACCTATCTGTTCTAAGGTCACTTCTAACGTGCCGGTGCTAGGCTTAACCTTCATCCTGCTGAGAAAAATATCGACAATGCTGTTCAACCTCCAGCTGGAGAAAGGAAGGTGCCGTGGCTTTAACTATTCGTAAATAACCGCAACTACTAAACTGTCTCGTGAAATATTCCGTTTTTCGCCGGTCGTACAAACCTCCTTGCTCATCTAGACCACATTCCTTCTATATGTGCTTCAAAGTGGAAACAAACTAACGGAAAACAAGCACAAATGAGAACAATTAACTGTCGATGATGATCGCAGCATTGCACGACCCACGTCCTTTGGGCCCTTCAACTCGTCCTGCTGATTTATGCGCTCCTACACAAACGTACTTACCCTCTGGCAGGCTTGGGCAATCCTCTTGGGTGAAGCCCTCCTCCCATGGCTTTTGCAGATACGAAACGCCCCTTCCAAAGACCAAATGGTGATCTCTACAAACGATACAGTTTAACTACACTTTTCAAAAAGATTACAAACATGATAAAATTATTCCGTTAAGCCATATTCGCACTCTTATGAACAAGAATTGGGTGGATAAATGATCCAAAATGAGATAAGTGGTCAACTTAAGCAAACAACAACTCAAATATGCCGTTAACAAAAATTTTCCAAACAACTGTGCATGATGACCAACTTGAGTGATCTCCAAAATGTCCATTTAAAATTAAGGTCTTGCCGTAAGAATGGATGGCCGGACACCATAAAGAAGCGTGTCAAATTATAGTCGTAGATGCACTTCTAACGTAGCTTGTACTTGAACAATGCATTAATAAAATGCATTTCGCTATCGAAGCATACTTAATCTATTTTCTTCTGAATACAACAACATCGTTCACTATGACGCCGTAAAGCACTGGTATTGACTAGAAAATAATTAAGTGGCATAATCGGCGTTATGTGGACCTAAAGGTGGGATATTTTTGCGAATCACAGCAAGCTCTCCGGCTCAAATATTGTCCTGCTTTAGGCGGAACGACAGAAAAAACTGAAAGATTCTGAGAAATGCAGACACTTCCGGTGATGCATCAGAGTGAGTCCGTCCAATCAAAAGACCGGTCACAAATGACTTCAGCGAAGAGTAAATCCAGAGCATAGTTTTCTTCGATATTAGCGAGAATGCATGTTGAGTGAATGCATTTGAAATGATAGACTCCTAGTATTGATGACACCAGCAATCATACATCAACCATTGCTGGAGGCAATATCATCTATGTAAGGTCTAGGTACAACACCACGATGAGATGAATAGATAACTTGTTCCAGCGATCTGATACGCCCGCTTAAACAGAACTGCTTAAAAGTGACAATAAATGATCACCCCTGTTACGCAAATCAACAAAGTTATACAACACCCGACACATTCGACCGCAACAGAGCTGAGATAGATCGCTTTCAAAGCTTTTTGCAGAATTAAAGCTCCACTAATGCTTCAAATTTTTGTGCCGACCTAAAGTATGAGGTGGGGGCAACGAAAAATCATACTGAGGACAGCCTTGGTCGTAGTGGAGTTAGAGGATAGTCCCAAGTCAACAACGGGTTTATTCTGCTATAAAAAATGTGGACAGTTGGATCACCGCCGTTTAAAGGTTGTCGTCTTCCAACTCCTTCCCCTTTCAACCATCAGATGGAACCATAACTGAACTCCCATATCGCATGAGAGTAGAAACGGTAACGCTGCAGCCTCACCTCCAATTCTAAGGGAAGTTGTCAGAAAATCTTGCAATCGAAGAGACACCAGTTCTTTCAAAGAATAATAAAGCAAAAGCCTGATTCCATATCTCGTCTGAAACTTCCCAAATCAAGTAAACAGAAAAAAAATTTAAAACCAGGGAAATGGAAAAAAAGATTCGTTCAATTAAATAAACTGTAGCCTATTATACTTAAAATAAACGTACGGATGGAAAAGTGCATATTGAGATGTAGCAATGTCGATGAACTGCATTAATGAACGATCGCTATAGCTGAGGTCGCTGGATATCTTCGCAATGTCAGACAGTACCAGACCAGAGTCACCGGATATGTCGCTCACCGTGAACTCCACTTTCTCTACACCACCCATCTCCAAACTCTGGAGCACTTCTTGCGACAACGTTAGCACATGACGTAATGTACCCTTAAAACGTGGTATTTCAAGCAGATAAAGTGCGAATCACAGAATAAATAAACAGCGTACTAGACAACAGATACAACGAAATTCAATGCGAGCGGACGAACGTTTCATTTGTGTAATGTTATACGAATGGAGATCACCACGAACATTGTGACAATAAAACTTATTTGATCAAACAGATCACTAATTAACGTGGATCATTCGCTAACTCAAAGAAATAAGCTTATAAAATCTAAGTGGTTACTCGGCGCATAACTTTCTGTATGGGGACAACACATTTTGAGGAATTCAAATGCTTCCGAAAAGATTCAACTGCACATCATTTTAGCACTTTCGGAATCCGATGAATCAAACTACCTGCATTTCACCACTACCAAGTTGAGAGGATGAGTAGAGAATCTTCTGGCAATCATAGTAGACCACGTTCTCTTCTCCCCCAAAGAATGCATCGTTGCGAAGTGCTTTGAATATTGCCAAGCACTTCGCTTTACGCTCCGCTGCTCGATAGCTGTAATATCAGAATATTACTGATGTTGCGTGACCACACACAAGGATTTCAAGTGAACCTAATCAACCTTTTGCTTAAACATTTGAGCCATCGCACGTATGCAGATCGATGCGCAACCTCTATGGGTGATTCACATCGGGAGCACAACCCCCTTACCTATGAGGTCAACTTAGTAGGGTTGCTCTGGTAAACGAATGAAAAGGCTGGGAGCAGAAAATTTTTCAAAAAATTTTCAGAGAACCGCATTAATGCAAAGACGTGAAATTTCCCCGAGCTATGATGTATCGACTTCACCATCAACTAATATCCACCACCAAAAAACCAATACATCGGTGTTTCGTCGCACTGCTACAGAAAGCTCACTAGCCTCCATCCCCGCCCTATGAGTCCTTGTATCACTCCCCCTTCATTTCAGGTAGAAAATACTTGCAATAAAACAGCTCCAATTTAAACATAACCATAAAAAACGATGAGAAAAAAAATCGTTGAACTCCGTCCAGACGATCCTATACCCTGCCCTTATTGCAAACATTACTGCCGACTCACTGACAAGACGGTACACCAACACAACGCGACATCATAGCCAACTTACTCGTCACGCGATTGCTTGGTGAGTTCGAAAGTGCGTCGTGAGGCATATGCTGTAACTGTGACGTCGTAACGAAACACCGGGATATTCGGTAGCCGGACACCATAAACGTTCGTCGCCAGCAACACGCGCTCTGTTGCAAGCGTCCCTCCAGGCATCTTGTCAGCCATTATCGCTGCCGCCTCTGATACCTAAACTAACGTACAACATCCAACATCCACTCCTGACATGGTGATTCGTAAAGATGGAGAAATTACACACATATATATCGAGTACATCATTTCCGTAAACTCATGCCTCTATTAGTTAAGGTGAACTATCTGCAAGAGCAGAAACAACCAGCGGAAAAGTTGGGTGGCTAGTACGCCCAATGTTGCGTCGACGATTTGTTCTTAATGCGTAGACTAGGAGCCGCTAGCGATGCACACTTCCCACCAACGTCGACAATAACCGGCTGCATTGCTCTCCAAATTACCAATATACTTCAGACATTTCAGAGTTTTCCGTTGATTTAAGAAATCCTTCAGAAAATTTAATAAATTCACTCTTCCCCATCATATGCATACAGTCATTCAATTAACTACAAACTGATGTCTCATCGGACAGAAAACCAAATGAATCTAATGCGATACTTATTCTCACCTTTACTCCTTAATAGACCAAGAAACGTAATGAACGAAGTGAAGCTCGATCAAGATCTGCTTCGATATGACGGATACACTGAACATTTAGTGACAAAAATTCACCCTGGTAAGTTAATGAAATATTGACGACTTAAATAAGCGCATAAAAACCACAATATTCAATGACCACCTAATGATATTTAGTTAAAATAGAAAAGTCGCGTTATCTCTATGCGTTCACAGCCTACTGAGAAGTAAACCCTCGCGGTATAAAGGTCTAGTAACGGCTAACTATGATAGGGCATACGGAAATATGAGGGAAACGGCGATATCCCGCACTCAAATAATCCGCCTCCTCATTCCGTCTTCGCGAAAATGGACCGCCATCCCAATGCTTCACGGAAACAAAACAAAAAAAAACTTACAGCTAACTTCTTCAGTTCTGCTGTCGTCTTTTTCAGTGATTCCCTCGTCCTCCCTTGTTCTGAAAAAAAGAAAAGAAGAAAAACAACTAGTACATTCCATCGAGGAACTAAATAAGTGGCGAAGTAGACCAAAGAAGTCAACCCAATATGCGCGTTTGCACACCTCGCTTAACCAACCACTTTATCAAACGAGCAATACTAAATAAACAATGAAAAATAATGCTCTAATTTTATAATGAACCCATTCCTCCATAAAAAGCTCCTTTTCTATATACTGGTCAGCAAAAAGCGGATATCTGACCACTGCAATATGCTTGCTAGCCCTTTTGTAGCTTTGAATGCCGACAACGTTGGCCTTAACGAATCACGTGAGGAACGGCACTAGAAGCCTTTTTATGGTTTATGTTATAGAAAGAAAGCTTGATTCCAGGTGCAACGCTTCCTGCCGGATAGACAAACCATATATGCAAGCATATATCTACTCATGACGACTGTTTACAACCCCCTGCGTATAAACTGAAACTTGCGAAGGAACCGAAACCATCTCGTACAAAGACATGCTACCTCTTTGATTATCTCCTGTGCTCACCTGCGATTCATTGAAGTCGGCTGCCACCGCAGACTTTCAAAGCGATATTAGAAACTCAAATTTTACAACACCGTACATATACGTTACAACATCATTATCGTTTCGTTATAGCCTATGGCTGGAAACGTTGCGCAAAAACCGTTTCACTGGACCGACCCCAAGCAACAGAAAACTACGCGTCCCTAACTGTAAGCTAAATGGATGGGATATGAGAACCCTCATGTAACATTTTGCCTCAAACCACTTCACTTACTTCCCTCTAGAGGATTTTCGAGAACTTTTCCAACCCAAACATTGGGCATAGACGAGAATCGCAACAACTCGCCCTTTAGGCTCAGAAATAAACCTCTAGAACTGAAACCAGCATCCGAAGAAGCGAAGGTGAAAGTGTCTGCTATAGAAATAAATAATGACTACTTACTTTTCGATGAGAAAAGAATGCCGTACTTTGTATGGTACGCTTACCATCATTTTCGCTCCCATTGCTCGGAGGGGAACGACTGTTGCCAGAATCCTCCGGGCTGCTCCCCCCTTCGGCACCGCCTTTTGATTCCTTGATATTTATGTCGATCATCCAACCAAATATAACTCACACTAGAAATATTTCAGAGCAAAATATATAGATACCAAGATATATGTTTTAAAAAATCGTTGAGAATCGCAATATGCAACATTCCGACGGCAAAGAACGACGAAGCACAAAGTCACCATCATTGATACCTGTCCAGGTAGCAGACGAAAGAGTATGGATGAGATGTACGATGAAAGAAAGTCGCACTGACTGCGAAAAAAGCGTAATTCATTCAATGCCAACAATAAGAGCTGAAGTGATCTCACTTTTAACGCATCCGCACTAGCACCAAGTAGAGATACAATTACCGTCTTGCCATCAACGCATATTTGTTATCAGTCATCTAATGATGACTTGCAAGTATACGTGAAAACTCACGTAGGTTATACTACCGCAAATATTGTTGTTTTACTGGATGTACGCCGCTGAAGACACTCACAACTCTACGCCTTCACCTTCAATATGGATCCAAACTGAATGTCATCGCAACAACGACTGGAACGACCCTCTCAATCCTCATTTCTTTCCCACCCAACGTCTCAGACCGGTTGCCGGTTGCTTTGCACACTGTAAAACCTCATCTCTTCTTCAGGACAAGACTGTGGTCCTGAATGAATTTAAGATACGAAAATGGAAGAAGCATTCCTAAGCCCGCATGATGAGAAGTATGTTCCAAGCATGCCCCTTGCACGAAAATGACGGCACCTTGCAAAGAACAATCTGGGCCCCTGAATAACGAATAAAAAGCGTTGCTACTATTTTGCTTGCATTGACCATCGCGGTAACTGACTGTCGAAGTGACCAAAACGAAAGAACCCAGAAAGAGGGTTAGATCACCGCTGAGCTTCACCAACACGCATCTATGGACGTGATGATACCGAAGAGGAAGCTCTATAAAAGCCCCTCTCGACTTGCTACATCCACCGCTTGAAGTGAACCGGTTCGGAACTCCGAACGAGACGTTCCGCTCATATAAATAATAAAGAGTTAACTGACTTTTGAACGAGATCTGTGAAATATTCCAGCAGGAGTTGCTCGCTTGAATATGCCGCTTCCGCAGAAAACGCATCTGTGGTGCTCAGCAATGTCGTTTGAAAATGGAGCATGGGAGATGAAACGAGGATGAGAGGTCAAGCTCATATGAAGACTATGTCCAACAACACCTGACCTTACGTCCACATACCTCTCATTTCTACTGCTATCGAACGTAGGCGAAGGTATTCCTTACCTGCATGTCACCCAGAGTAAGCAGATATCGAATGGCCTATATGCGATATGACTTCGACTCTTTTTCACTGCGACCAACGGAAAAACATTCGCCAAATTTCTTAACGATTCGAGAATATCTTATGAAGCATTCGTGTAAAACATTACCCATCCTAAAACTCCAGCGTCACTTCAACAGCTTCCAACTATATAAAACCTTATACAACTAACCGAACGATGATATTATGATAGAAAAATTGGCCGAGAATGTAAAAAGCTTTTATTGAAGAGCATTCACTCTCTGAGTGTTTAGAACATCATAGAAGCTGCGACTATTCTATTGAGCTGAGTATGCAGAGCAGAATTCATCACGAATGTTCTTCATGATTTCCATAGCCGCTGCAGCAACTCTTCACATCTTCGATTAACATCGAGACGCACTTCAAAAGCAAAGCAGTTCCCGAACTATCTCAGGACGTAAAAGAATGAAGAAAGGAACCTCCTCACCTTTCGCTACCCGATCCAGAGCAACACCACTTCGTTAACCTTGTGTAAACACTCCCGTATCCACATATTCGTAGCTGCCACTAGGTAAATCAAGCGTGAGCCTCACCATTTCACCTCAAATCGCAACGAACCCGCCCAGAAAGTCCAAAAAAACCTGTCACACCACCAAGAACAAGCACCACCGCACAGCAACCACTCACATCAGTCAATGAGGTACTCCGATTGGCTCGACGTTAGATTGTAGTGCGCCGAGAGAGTATGAGGTAGAGAAAATGACGCTTACAGAGAGCGATATGAGATGGGTAGATTGAAGACTATGCACCTGGGTTTAGAGTAGATACAAGTGTAGACAGCGAGAATATCGCGCCAACACTATTTCGATAGGAAATTGATCTTTTGCTAGTACGAAGGGCAGGGGGGGGGCGAGAGGGTGAGACTATTGAAGGGGGAGGGAGGTGGGGGTAGGGTTTGCCAAGAAACATTCATCGTATGAATGGACGTTTTCACTATTATTGGGTGTTATTTTACAGATCGTCACCTCATACTAAAAAAGCGCATAAGAGCGCCGAATTCACTGCAATAGGCGATGAATATGAACGAGATGAGCGAAGTACCACAATTTTAGGCTAGATGTACGAGATGAGCGTAGTACCACAATTTCAGGCTAGATCTATTGCTCACGTCTCGAAATAATTTCTACTCTATGAGAGCGAATTTACGAAGTCGTCAGGTATGGCAGAATAGTCGACGAATCAGTTCGTAGAAACATTCGACGAAGAGGCGACGATGATAGGTCGACGTTTATTCATTTCGTACAAGCGTACTGCCTTGCAGTAATGAGGGTAATAGCGATGATGCTTGAGCGATCGTCAAGAGCATATGAGAATTTCGGATTTATGCAGTAAGTCAAGGATTTCAATTCGTCACTTCCTGAAATCCACAATATATATGAGACTTATCTCATACTTCCAATAGGTCATCCGAAATGAGGACTTCCCTTGGGGACAAATCCTTATCTCCCTTGATGTGTTAAGAAATAAATTCAACGCAGCTTCTCACCACATGTATCCACTCAACGGCTTCACGAGAGCAAAATCCCTTACCTCCCTTTGAGGGAATACTCGACGACCTTCAATGCACCCCATCCGTCAATAACTAACATACTTATTTGATTATTAGCCCATTTCGTCGGAATTTTTGGGCACAGAAATTAATTGCATTTCACTTCATAATCGCCTTTGAAGCCGTCTTCAATAGACACTCTAATGAAACTCAGGCGAGTTAAATATAACAAACTATTTTCCCAATAGCATAATTCTCCATAAACGGCTCTCCCATAAATCTAGTGAAATGCCCAACCGTTAAAGGAATATATATCCATAAATTTCAGGAATTTCTATAAATTTTTTTTTGGAATTTTCCACAAATTTTCCATAAAACGCCCGAGATTCCTAACCGTGAAGGATTATAAATCTATAAATTTCAGGAATTTCTATAAATCTTTTTTGGAATTTTCCATGAATTTCCCATAAATCGCTCCTAAATTCCTAACCGTTAAAGGATTATAAATCCATAAATTTCAGGAATTTCTATAAATTTTTTTTGGAATTTTCCATAAATTTCCCATAAAACACTCTTAATTCCTAACCGTAAAGGATTATAAGGATTATGAATTTATATGATAATATATATATAAAAGAGGATTTATTGCATAATAAAAGAATTAATTTATTCACTTTCAATGTGCATATATCGCTTTGATTTAATCGACCGATCCACTCGATTGCTAAGTGATTACGAGCGATGGTCGTCTTTGAGTGATAGCGATAAAAGAATGGAGATTTCTTTATTGGCGAGAGTTTTAATTTCTTTCCTAATATGTAATGTAATTATCGCCGTCATACTCTACAAGTATGTTCGCTTGAGCTTTTTCTTCAGCTCACGCAATTTTCTCACCTTCAGTTCTAGTTCAGTTTGAAGAACAACTTCTATGAACCTCAGAACTAGTTAACTCGAACTTGAACCTCAGTTCGAAGAACTTAGATGATTAAGTTGATTAAGTAATTAAGTAATTAGTAATTGAGTAATTAATTAATAAGTGATAATTAAGTAATTAAGCAATTAGATGATTAAGTAATTAAGCTGAATTTGATTAACGATAATTAAGTTGAATTTAATTGCAGATTCACAGGTGTCGATTCACCAACAATGCTAACCGTACAGCTAATGTTACCGTTGATTGTATGGGAAATTCTCCTCACTGTGACATTCTTTCCGGAGCATTTTCTCATTGATTTCATCGATGAATTTTATCGATATGATAACGCGGCCGGTGATCAAGTATTGCTTTTCGATGGTACAACAAGAGAGGAAATACACTCGCATGGAGATGTTCCTCGTAGTCCCCGACCTGAAGTTGCGGACGACGAGTTCCAGCTCATTGAAAGCTGAGAAGTGATATCAATTGATGTAACCAATGAGATGAAGAAATATTACTGCATATGGTCATCTATCGCATCGTTACATCCGTGGTAATAATCCAGCATATCCAGTGTGGTACCACAAAACGACTATTGCGAGCCCACAAATCGGCACATGATCGATCGATCGCCCACATTTAAGCCGTGTCTTGTTTCCATTGTCGGATCGGTGCATCCCTCGCTTCACCTTCTCACTAAGATCGCCTAAAAAAATATGGTGGTGATTATCGGATGTTATCAGTGAATCTAAAAGAAATTCCCGAGTGGTACTCGAACTTAGCAAGTCGAACTTTTTCGGAGACCGAAACCGACTAAACTCTAAGGAAACGGTTTCATTTTCGCCTAATATATCCACTTTCCTTTGGGATCGATCGGCGTAATCGACTTTTGGAAGTGGTAATCGACAGATGATTGGATCGGAGAGGAGAGCAACGAGAGGATTTGAAAATAAAAGAAAGCATATTATATAAGATGTCGACGGTGATCGAAGACCATCTGCTCTGCATTAAAGTTGAATAACTTGCCGAGCTCACTCCAAAACTGCTCAGGACGCCTAGAATAATTCCCAGGATTCTTTTTCTCGGAAGAGGAGGTGATCTCATAGGCCAAATTAGGCTCTTGAGAAATACAAGGCCAGACGTGCACATATTCCTATCTACCAACAGATTATGTCAACTGAAAAAGAAGGTGAAAGTTTAGTCCCACCTATCTAATAGCTGTTTCCCAATGTCTTTTATGTGGATCAACGAGAACGGACAAAAATCCGGGTACTACTTTTATATTCCCATGACATATTTATTACTTATAGGAATCGATGGAAGCGGTGGGCAAATATATGGGTAACTGTTCGATATACGGGTAACTTGCTCGATTCGCTTCTTGTAAAAGTGATAATCAACGTGTGGCTTAAATCCGTCGAATTATTTCCTTTAGATATTTCGTTCCATTGAGGTTAATTAGACGGTTGAGACGAAAGATCTGGGGGAAGTGGGATGTGGATGTAATCCATCGAATTACTCTCCCTCCTCCCTCTCACCTGCCTCCGATGATATTAATTTGTTGGAAATTGTTTAAACATTCACTTATTGAAGATAATGGAAATGTAATGTTTACTTCTTTCCAGGTTGAAGTTTTCTTTGCAAAGCTTCTATGTGGATCATCGAGAAAGCTCAACGATTTCGAGTTGACGGTTCGTTCGTCGATTTATCCATAACGTCAACGACGTAATATCCTCTATACGTTTGTGAGGTACCATTGTTTTCAGTTCTTTTAATTTCTCCTCTAAATGGAATATATTTCGGAATGTTATATCGGCCTATGTTTAATTCATCTCTCATCGAAATGCACCTTTAATGGATGGAAGTTGGTTGGGGATTCGCCGTCGCGAGAGTGAATTTCATATCTTCACTTGAAATCAGCCACTTTCATTTGTTAACGACGAATGAATTCACCTCATTTCTATTTCGTTTCTCTTTCTTTATCCCTTCGTTGCTTCTCTTTCTCTTCTTTACTCTTGATACCGATGTGGCGCTTTTTCCGCTAGAATTTTTTCCCCAATGACTTTTACGTTATTCACAAATGGGTGCCGATAGGTCAATCGCCTGCGGCAGTCTTCCATATTTCTCCCTTCCACGGATCGGTGTGAGCATTCGCATTCACCTATAAAAGAGATCGAGAGATGTTGCAAACATCCTTTCATTATGTTGTGCTCGTTGGTGTTATACGTGGGGTTTGCAGCGATCACGTCGGGGGTTCCGGTCGACAACGGTGTCGAAGGTGATCCGGAAATTGAATGCGGACCCACGTCGATAACTGTCAACTTCAACACACGTAATCCGTTCGAGGGACATGTCTATGTGAGAGGCCTTTACAGTGCTGAGGCGTGCCGTAACGATGAGCGTGGTCGTCAAGTGGCCGCCATCTCACTTCCCTTTGATAGCTGTAATGTGGCACGAACACGATCGTTGAATCCACGCGGTATCTTCGTTAGCACAACGGTCGTTATCTCATTTCATCCACTCTTTGTTACGAAGGTGGATCGCGCCTATCGCATACAGTGCTTCTATATGGAGGCCGATAAGACCGTCGACACACAATTGGAAGTCTCCGAGATAACGACCGCATTCGGATCTCAGGTCATTCCAATGCCTCTTTGCCGCTATGAGGTAAGCACAGTTATAAATGCTTGAAATTCACCTGTCTCAAGCGCATATCTAAGATGAGAGCTGTTTTTCCGATGATAGGTTGATTCTCGTTAACGGCCTCAAATTTCCATCAGTTAAATCGATCGTCGGTTAATTAATTAATTGATCGATCGTCGGTTAATTAATTAATTGATCGATCGTCAGTCGATCACTTAATTAATTATTCGTCAAAATTTTCGTTTGCAATTGGTATATAATAATATAGAATTAAATATGATAATTAAATAATCATAGCGTTGCTATATTTGTTGAATATATACGATGCCATCATATATGTCATCATCATTAAAAAGTGCTTTCTATCCGTTTCAGTGAACTGATACTTGCAAGGCGCATTAGGGTATAGTCATGTCTTCACCTCTGTATGTGTGTTTGTCCGTTTGTCCGCCAAGTAGTTCATATTCATACTTGTTGGATGGCCATAACCGCATCATTAATTCACCTCTCCGCGTGCCTCTCACAAAGCTGTTCGAACGAATATCATACCCATCGTCGTCCGTTCCTAAGTAACAACTAAGGTTCACCTCATTCGTCTCGAATACCACTTCCATTCCACCTAATGGTTTAAAAATTTCACTATAGCCCTAACAGACCATTCAAACCGTATAGTTTATGGAAACTAAGTTAAAGCGATCAGGAGATGTAGCGTAGGTCAAAGGTTAACCCTATAAAAAACCTTCACTTATTCCACTAATATCGAAAGGACCCGTGAATATTTATCGATATACTAAAAACTTTATGTGCATTTTGCATCGACCATGTCCTCAATAATAGTTCTTTTAATCGTTTATTTAAGCAATTATATCAAATAAAATACGAATCCATCATTCGATGCATTTTATTGTTAAATGATAAAGCATAGAATTGAATGGGTTACGAAGGAAACATCACAAAAGGGCGCATATGACGTCCTTTTTGTTGGGACGTCATATGCGCCCTTTTAAACTTCTTTTAATTAGATTGAGACTTATCTTCTTTTCACTAGTATTCTAGAATTAAATTCCCATATCGCATTAGTAAATTCATTGCACAAAGTAAGAACTGAAAGGAGATCATTATTTCGTTGAGGATATTGCTCGTTGCGAGAAGAATATCTTAATTGAAGATCCTCGACGGAAGCCCAACAGGAGAGCCGCTTCGATTCGCCGTTATTGGTCAGCAAGTTTATCATAGATGGAAATGTGAATCGGAAACAGTCAACACATTCTGTGCGGTAGTACATTCATGTTTCGTTGATGATGGTAACGGTGATACGATAGAAATTCTGAACGAAGACGGTTGTGCACTTGATAAATATCTTCTCAATAACCTCGAATATCCAACCGATTTAATGGCTGGTCAAGAAGCACACGTCTACAAATATGCCGATCGTTCACAATTATTCTATCAATGTCAGATCAGAATAACTATTAAAGAGCCAGGAGCGGATTGTGAACGTCCGAAATGTTCGGATCCTCAAGGATTCGGCGCAATAAAAGGTCACACGGAGAAGCCATCTAGGAAGCGAGCAGCTCAACGACTATTGAAGAAACGTGCCATCGATTATGACGATACAATCGACGTTCGTACAGATATTAGCGCACTTGACATCATTGATCAGGTTTGTATTCATTTCGAGTGCGAATTCTCATTCCACAAACCGCAGCAACACGTCGATTTGATAAGCGTTCGGTCAGTTAGTGAATTACTCGGGGTGGGAATTTGTATAGCGCCTCGAATAACGTTTCCGACAATTTCTATGCAGTCAAAGGAAGCATCCAGAAATCCGAAAAAAGAAACACTGAACGATTCTCCAACGAAACAAAGATCGTGGAATTTCTCTTCTTTCTCGTCATTAATTTTCCATTATATATTCACTGCCATAGTGAAATGCACTCTTTATCAATGATGCATCGAAACGAGAACGTTCTCATTCTTTGAATAGACACACGTTCTACGTGAACGAAAAAAAAAGAAGATCGGCATTATACATCGATATAGAAGCGAAGACAATCCGAGAAATCCTGAAAATCTCTATTCGCATCCAGAAATCGATCCTGGAAGCTTCTTTCCTTCCTTTTTTCTTTCTTCAAATACCTTTATTATTAATGAATAATTTATCGCTTTCGATCTTATCAATGGCTTTTGCGAATTCTCCATATAAGAATCCTTTTAATATTTATATTTACGTTCATTTCTTTTTTATATTTCTAAATCAAAATGGAGTACTCCACTATGATTGTTTTTTTGTCTCTTTAAAGAAGAGTGATTATAATTTTCACTGCCAACTTTCCGACATAGTAAAAGATCAGCCACAATGGGGCAGTACCTCACCTGCAACATTTATTCCTCAAAGCATACAAAATGTCATCGTTAATGGAAATGGTGCAAAAACATCGGAGTCCACATGTCATTTGCGCCGTCAGAGAATATCACACTTTTGAATTTCTCTTTCCGGATGAAGCCAGCATTCAGGATATAACGGAAGGGTGACATATTTAAGCATTATGTGCTAAGTTTTCAATTATACAATGGTTCGAGTGAATTGCGTCGAGGAAATGTAATTTCGCGGATATTTGCTCACTGTCGCATCCGGATGGGAATTCAAAGCTTGTACCATTTTCCGGACAGAGAGTACGACAATTCTGCATGAAAATGCGACAGCGTTAATGTGTGTATACCTAGTGTCGATTGCCATAATCGGTGAACGCACTTATGTAGCACTGAACTGTTGCGGATGGATGCGTTCATTGGATGAGAGGAGGGGAGGGGCGCCTCTCGTTGTATTTAGAAGGGGACAGAGAACGTTTTACAAGGTGAAAGTCTCTTCAAAAGATCTCTAAAAAGCACTTTACAAAGTGCATAGGTATATTAGATCGTACTTGAAATGGGTGAAAATATAAGTGGAGAAGGGGAATGACATATCAATGAAACTAGACTTCATTATGGTTCCGATTACTATAGAGAATAGCGAACGCTAAGTAGGAAAGAGTCGATTCAACGACGCGATACTTCGCTCTACCTAAATTACCCTCCTATTAATTGTGTGCATACGATCATTTCTTAATTTCTCGCTCTAGTTTGCATAAATAAGGGGTTTTTATGTCGTTCCCGTTATCACTTCCCAATTTTCTAGGTACCCTTTGTGGACGATATGTGTAGGTCGCAAATTATACACATAGAATCCATAGTTCAATTTAATGAGGCATCTGTTCTATTGCATGGATCCAACGCCTTAATGCTTGATGTATAAACGATTTCACACTTTCTTCACTTCTATGAAGTTCTTTTTTCCACATTTCAACGAGCAAATAGGTGTTCGATACGTTTGAGAGCTCGAGTTCTATTCTAGTGTGATTAATTACAGGTTAATTACTCAAAGTTTCGATCTTTTTTCGTGCTTGTTTTCCCGAATTTTATGGATTTATAGATATTCCAGGTGACGTTTTCTGGGCTCTTTCTTTTTGAGTGAAAGAAAAATGCGATACATTTTGCAGCCGATACTAAACGCTTCTAAGGATCGTGCTCGTCTCTACAGCGGTATCAACAAACGAATTTGCGTATCGTCTGTTGAAATTTCGGCACTCATTCGAATCGCCGTTTTAATTGTGATGTTCGGCTTAATTGTTATCCTCTCGCTATATAGAGGTAAACTTTGAATGGCTATCATGAATGCATTATTTTTATATGGCTTATTGCGGCTTATTGCAATACCTCTTAGCGGGTTATCCTCATTCGTCACTCATTAACTCCTTCCGTTACCTTCGACTAATCTCATAAGGGTAACCTCTAATCGGTGATATCCCATCGAAATGTATGCAAACTATGAAACCGAAAGATGTCGATTCCATTCATTGCCTCAGTTTATGATGCCTCGAATTTCTCTATAAAATATGCTCGTTGCAGCGATCTGATTCATGTTGAATTTATTGCTCTTGTAAATGTTAAGAATGAGAAAAATAATCTCATCCACTCGGCTGTTTGTTTTTGTTGCCATATGTATGAGATATATGAAAAAATTCATTGATCTGATGCCTCCGCGGACACAGTGCAATTCGAACGAAATCACTTCGAACGTCGGCATTCTACTGACGTCAATTCGATTATTACAAACGATTTTATGATATGTCTCGTTCGGGTAATTAGGCTACCTTGCAGGTAAGATTTGGGAACTGATTCGGGTTGGTAGCTTTCTCGAGCACGTTCATTCCACGTTGGGAACTAATTACCAAGCAGGATGAGAGTTGCGGATGCGAGGAATCGTTGTTCGTGTTTTGCTCATCAAGCAAGGCGCTGATGTAAACGTTGCCAGACTCCTAGATCATGCAATATGAGAGCACTACCAATTCGATATGGAAAAAGAAATGATGTATTACTGGGAAAGTTAGAAGTAATGCCGTATAATTTAAGGATATCGGCATATGGTTTAGTGACAATTGATAGCAAGCAATCAGGTGAACTGGGTGGTAAATTTCCGGGTAATTAAGAAGACAATTTTAATGCTTATATTACAAACGCATACAAAGATCTACTCTTCGGGAAACGAGGAATCCACTCAAGCGCGGATATCATCGCCTCGTCACGCATTCTTAGATCTATGTAAATTTCCCGGCGAATGATGCGGGAAGGAATTTTACGGGTAAAAATGATGGATATTAAAGATCGAAATATTTCCACAAGATCCATAAAAATATAATTGCCGTTATTGCTGCATTGAGCGTTTCCCATCAGTTCATAAACTCGAGTAAATGAATCCAACGTTATTAGAACGAAACTATTCGTTATGGAAAATATTTGCAACGGCGATGCAATGCCATAAAATATGTTTATTGAGAAAAACTTTAAAGAACCGATATTTCTCGGATATGATCCATGAGGCTTTCCAGACGCTCGCAGCAATATCCGAATCTCATGGTCGGGAAGAAATGAAAGAGAAGTGCTAACCTGGACTTTCAGACAATCTGAGTTGTCACTTCTGAGTTTCTTCAAATAATTTCTTGAAATCCTCATATTTCCCCACACAAACATCCTTCGATCACAATGCAGTAGAGATCATCTCTGATGCATGAATGGGCGGCAACGAGCCATTATTAGCGAATTGCTTGCGCACTCGTTGTGTCTCTCGCGTGCGCACGTGCTTGCACCATTAAGTGCGAGGCAACGTTCGGTGGCCGGTCGGGTTGTGGCGGCGGTGCTGGGGAGTAGGGGCGGACGGTATTTGTTGCTAGCAGGTAATTGATGAAACAGCGTCGGCTGTGATCGATGGCGCTAATGTATATTGTGTCCTCTTGAAATTTTACAATATTGGTAGTCGTTGCAGATACCCGTTCACACTCTAGCTGAACAAGAGTTAGAATGAATGGAGCCCGCAGTGATAGCGCATAAGTGGTACTTGTTGCATGAGTTCGGGACGTTTTATGAGATTCTGAAGCCTTCACGTTCTCTTTCATATGAATCGCGCTTGAAGGTGTTCAAATGTATTGTTTTGCATAAAGAAGCAATACTTGTAAACAAGGGAATTTCTATCCCGGGAATGCACTACGATAGCGTTGTGAATTCTTGTTGCACTTCTGGATCAGTCGCCTTTAAAGCTATGCCGATGCTATTTCACAGTTTCACGATTTGATAGCATGAATATCGTTAGTTCATAGCCGTGAATGTCCCAAATTCACGGATTGCAGATGTTTGCAGGACTCAGAATGTATATTTGCGTATGGCCACGAGGTCTTCTGACGTTCAACATCGATTTATCATCACTATCCACACGAAAGAACGCCGCAAATCCGGTGGTGATTGCATGCCACATGGTGCAATATCATATGTTTCAGAGCAGGAACCCTCGTATCTCGTTAGTTGCCTGTTATTAACGATGCTTTATCACTTTTGCATTGTTTATATCAGAAGCCATCTATGTAAGCATCCCCATTCTTGGTGAATAATGAGAGGGAGGAAGTTGGGGGGGGGGGGGGGGGGATAAATGGATGAGATGACGTTAAGTAGAGTCGTTATTCATAAGCTTGTTAGATCGGCTATTATTTCTGATGCATCTTTATATTGTTCGGCGAAGATAGGTTGGAATATAGCTCGTCTTCAATCATTTGCATAATCTGAAACTTCCACCCGTCTGCAGTTTTTCATGATCGGCTTATGAGGCCGAGGCATACACCTGTTTGTTAAATTCATGACGAACTTGGTGAGTTATGTTGTAAGTAGGTTATTTCCAACTTGTTATTAGGAGGCTATTCTACTCATTAAGTCATTTTGATAGCAGAAGAGCAGATGCGGCCACGAGCAGATTTTCTTATATAACTGAATCGAAGCAAGTACAGCTAGACGTTATTAAAAGTAGGACGTGCGGCCTTTTTCTTGCATTTTTACCGTCCGCTTTGTTCCATAACGAATCTGCCATTATATAAGAAGATGGTTTTAGGGCGGAGCAATGGTGTGATATGTTGACGAAGAAGGCGAGAGTGACCCCTGGCGTCGCTAAAGCGCTATTTGAAGTAGGACGTCTCGTCGAAGTTTCGCTTGGTGCCAAGGACATTCCTCTCAACGTGAGTTGGGAATAATTTCGTTTTCATTCACATCTCAAGCTGTTCTCGAAGATTTCCTGCTAAATTTTAGTACTACGAACGTTTTAGATGAGTATGCTCTAGCGGGTCGTTGGATAACTGTATTCAAAATTGAGGTCCGTCACACTGGAGCTTACCGCATTCAGTGGGTTATTCCTGTCGGCCTTTTTATCGACTGGTATCCTTTGTGAAGGTGAAGCCATAAGCTGGATCCGCACATTGCAAATCCGTAGCGTCTCTATGTGTAATGGCTTGTCTGACTTCCTTGTTTGACCACTAATGAATTTTAAAGGCGCGCTGAACTAGCATCTTGTCGACTGGTCGGTCTTAAGTATGCTGAATTTTTACAGAACTCTTACGAGATTCTTAGTGAATCTGAAGCATCCTTCCGTTTCGAGCGCAAAATAAGTGATCCTTACCACGCTATGAGCCGTTGGAGGCAGGAGATAGACCGTTAGAATGTTTTATTCAGCACCTCGCGTATCCTTAATGTTTAAGCATCTTTATAAGAGCGCCCGATATTCTTGCCACTACATTACCTCAAAGAGTAAATGAGATATAACGCAGTGAAGATGGGAAGTTGGCTCACAAGTTGGTTTTCTTAGTGCGTGGGATAGCCGCAATTCGCTCAAAGAGGGTTTTGACAATATTAATCGCAATTAATTTGCTCAAATGTGAAGGTCAAAGTTTTTTGTTATTATTACTAAACTTCGTGATGAGGTGTAAATATTTCAAAATTGATTTTCACGGAGCTTTCAGAAAGATGGGAAATTCGATTAGTTTGAATTTAATAAAGATTAAAATAATCTGATGCTCAACGCAGTTGCAGTTGCAAGAAGGAGATGGGACTGTTTCGTTGGTAACCGTCGCGCTCGTATGTGCTTTATGGCGTTCTAGAATTGCACAGTCCTCGAAAGGTCCATTCACCGCAGAGGAAACTTGGTGAGTACATTTTTCTTCATATTTCCATTTTCTTTTATTTGTTTTTTCTTCAGCGTCATTTGTGCCAACGCGCCTAGCAGTAATACTTCTTCTGTACTCAGTTAGATGTTCGCAGCCGATCGTAGCGTAATTTCTCTTCACATTTAGGTCAGCTTATCTTCACTGTATAGCGCAGCGATTCCCTTCTCATCATTTTCTTGTTAACGTAGGGCTTGAGTAGGAAAGAGCTTCCAAGGTTTCGGAACTTGATGAGTTTTCGAAGCTTCCACGCCTCCGAAATCTGTCTTTATTCACGCTCTACTTGGTGATGCGAGCTTCATCCACGTGTCCGTCGTTATCATCAGTGCTTTGTCCTGGAAGGTCCAATTTATTGGGCTCCGGGTTCGTTGCTCTGATATATGAGTCGAAACGCGAATTGGCACCTGATCATTGTTGTTATATTTCATGGTGATATATAAGTAATTCAAGATTCACTTTCACGAATCTCTCAGAGGCAGTCAATAGTATGTGATAGTACAGAGGGGGTAATTTGGGCAGAGGCATTTTGTGATCGGCGTTCTGTCGTATCTTGTTCAACTCAGAGGACCTATTCACGGATGGTGAAACCATTTTTCAGCTCATCTGAAACGCCCAACGAATTCATTGTTTTGAAGTTTTCAAAAACGGCTATGTATGTCTTCTCAAAAGCGTCTTAGAAAATGTTTGAATTTTGTTGAGTTTTTTTTTTTGGTTTTATTTAACGAGCATTTTGGATGGGATTTGGAGCGCCTTCGGATAACTCGAAAAGTTCGCAGTGGACCCTTACACAAGACGTTTTACAAGTGAGATCTGATAACGCCACTGATGGGTTCATTATTATTTGAACGGGTTCCATCCTTTTTTTTTCAAATTAATATCAACCGACAGTCGGCCTTAATATGTAACTTACTGGATGTGAAATAAACAGTGAGGTTGTTATACCAATTTTCAAATTGATTATTTGGTTAGGAAGGGGTCATGAGGACAGATGTATGCATAAAAATTCACGGGCACTTCCATTCTTACCGAATTGGGAAGGCGAATCTTTCATAGCATATGCGTGGCAGTGGGATAGGCTAAAAAAGTGATGCACTCTTAAGGCTTGTTGTATCAACGTTGACAGTTTGTGAAGAGATCGACTTATCAGTTATAATCTCAGAAGCGTTGCTTGTAACGAATTTCCACTTGTGGGGGATGGGACGTTCAAGTTTCTCATCGAAATGAAAGGAACACCATATCTTACTTGCTTTTTCTGGATATTAATGCAATGGATATTCGTTTCATTATTTGCATTAATGCAATATTGCAGTATTGTAGAAATAGTTGAGTAATTGCAATTGCATTAATGCAGTTGTATTCATCGTGTCAGTTGATCTGTCGCAACGTTCTTTTCTCTTTCACCGTGATTATGATCCGAGATCTGTGTGACGTATAAATAGGTAGAATTTCCTCTCCACGTTTTCACTTGTTTTCGAAAATAGTAATATACTAAAGACCGTTATCGATAAATGTTTTTCATCCTCACTGCTTGTAATTCTTTCAAGGCCATCATTTGTGAGGGCGAAAGGGCAGCGCGTTGCAACTACAACTGCGGCGACAGTTCTCACTTATATCCGAAGGAATTTAAGTATGTTATATTTGTACGCATATTCAAGCTTGTTGTTTTATCTCGCTGAAATTCTCCATCCGTCCACTGTCGGCCCAATTTTGCTCTTTAGCTTATCGGTTATATTTGTTTTGCCTATAATAGTTTTTTCGTTTTTCCTCTGCACTTCCGTGATATATTGGAAATCATATTTCTCGCCTGAAATCATCCAAGTTTTTGTAGGAGGGTTTTATTATTCGTTATTGCGTTGAAGGTATCTCTTCGTGAATTTCTGTTGAAGGTCAGGAAATGAGGGCAAATGATTTAAGACGCTGAGGGTATTTTGTGTGTTGCAAAGTTATTGATTGTACCTGAGGCGGGTGGATGGATTGGGGGAACTTTGAAAGGTTGATCGTATCTTTTGGCAAACGGAGGTTCCTCGACTCATAGATTTTACCTCGTGCAATTCCTGTTTGAAGGAGATGAAATACGCTTGAGAATGGCATAAACTTTCTAAGGGAGTATTTGAAAAAAGTGCTCGCACCTGATGTGAGCTTCGCCAGAGGTGCTCTCAACTCAGTTAAAAGCGTTTTTAAAGGTGAGCTGTGTGCGATGATTTTACTATGCGACGAACAAATGGCTGAACGTTTTATACACTCACCAAACGGCGCTTGTTTCATACCGTCAGACGCCCCTGTTCATCTTCAGGCCCTGCAGGGACTGGATATGTTGTTTGAGGGGTACACTTTGGATAGGAGCGACGCCGGTCCTTATCCTCCAAATGTTATACAACCTCTCCCACTTTCTACGATAGTCGAAAGGCACTGGACTGATAATGGAAAGGTAAGCGATATTATTAGTGACTCTTCGTAGAACAATGCGATCTTGAGAAGTCCTCTTATCGATGACTTTTTTCGGATTCAGTGATTTCTATTTATGTCTTTATTTTCTTATAACTGCGTCGAAATTTCTTTTTTTTAGCCACTGAGCTCTGACGTTAGATAATGTGATTGTGGCTGTCGAGCTATGAAAGGAAAAGTGGTTTGCATATTTCTTTGAAATAGTCGTTCATTCCTCTAGTTCGAAACTGATCGATTATGTTTATCTACGTGTTATATAAGGTGACTTGCATTCACCGTCTCATTTTATGCTTCAAGTTTTCTGTGAATTTGGTAACTGCTAATCCATTTTGTTTGGTGGGGATTATGTCGAATATTCTCCACTATTGTAGAAATATAGTGGAAAATTCTGAATAATTATTGAGCCAGAGCAAGGGAATGTATTGGAAGGATTGATGAAAATTAAAAAAGAAAATGCGTTGCAATTTATCAGCTTTACGTACTTAGTCCGATTTCCTGAGTGAAAACGTTTTTTTTTTTCGAATCGAGAATGGAAGAATATTTTTTCCTTTCCACAGATGTACTGTGAAGATACGGATATGTGGACTTTTCAGTTACATTAACCATTTCCTTTATTACAAAAAACCGCGGGGTTCATTCGATCAGTTTCACTTGAAACGTTAGTTTCACCCTTTGTTTTTTATTTTTGAGCCTAATGACCATGGGTAATCGCTTTTTTCCTGTTTCATATAGTTAGGGTGTACTTCCATCATCGCTAATCGCTCCCGGGGGGTGGGGTGGGGGGGGGGGGGATGATGCGATTTTTGAATATTCTGAATGCCCTATAGTTAGTGATACAAATAGTGCGTTTATTGTGAAGACATGTTTTTAAACGATCTTTTCGTGTCAGATCACATTTGATGACCTTCGAGGGCATCTAGCCGTCTGTCTTCAAACTGATCCGTTCGGTATCCACGATCGTCCGGTTGTAAGTATTGGCAGCACTCGAGGTGGATTCCCGACCTTCAGTGAGGTGAACACTCCAAGATCGGTTCGACTTCATCATTTAAAGATCCATCGCCTTCGTTTTAGCGAAATGCACTTCTTGGTGTTGTTGTTGTGGAGGGGAGGGATCAGACAGCTGAGAGCACATCAACGCATGTGATTCTCTGTTAACTCTTTCTTTTATTCTTCTTTCTCTTTCAATTCTCAAAAGAAGAACTGAATTAAAAGTTTATGTGAAAAACAGTTTTACTGATGGGAGCTGGATCATGTACTAATAGGATATTGGTTGTAGTTCTGTTCGTATTCGTGGAATAGTGCCTCTTGAGGCATAGAAACGAATGAGACTAATACGGGGATCGATCGTTCGTCATTGTCGACGTAGTTATCAGTAGTCAATGAGGAGAGCAGTGAGTGGTGGAATGATTTGATAACGTTGCAGATACTGCCTATGGGGGGTTTTTTTTGAAGTGTGGTCTTCATTGTGCGCCTATCAATATTTTTTTTCATCATCTTACATTCGGTGGATTCATTTAATATATTTGGGAACTGAAAATATCATAGGAGAGGAGTCAAAATATTCGCTGAACTCTTAACTTCGTTTATATGCGGTTGCGAAAACGTCGCTTCGCTAATTATTTCGAAAAGAAAACTTCCTGGAATGGAAAGCGCCAGATATTCTACGTGTAACGAGGTTGAATAAATGTAGTGGCTAGAATAGTATTAAGCAGAGTCTCCTTTGTTGCAGGTGTTTGATTTTTGGACCTTTATCTTTTAAACCTTCTTTGCTCTTTTCGGCTGCCTAAACTGACAAGTTTTAGAAAAATACGCCCAATCGTTCAGTTGATACCGCCAGTGAAACGATATCGGCAGGTAAAGTGGCTCCAAGACGAGCTACTAGGAAGAAGCATCTCTCAAACACATGCTTCTCTCGCGATCGCAAATTTGTAGTCAGTCGATGGACGCATATTGAGGTATCTATTTCTTTAAAAAGAGAGAGGATGAGCGACTCTACCATATGTGCCTAGGGAATATGCGATAACGGAAGCGTTTGACGAGGAAGACATCATTTTCACCGCTACCGATCACATCCGACGATAAAGCGCACCTACGCTCTTTAATTTTTTGGTTATCTTTAACAAGAAGAGGGCAGAAAAGATAGAAGGGGAAAAGGGAAGGAAAGTATCCATTTCCATTTCTTAAGATGTCAACGGTTGCACTCATATTCACATGATGATGTGAAGTTCAAGTCATATGTCTTCTTGGCGGACATTCCTTTCAGAGTTTGAATTAATCGTTCAATATACAAACATCTGCTATTATATGCAGGAACTTCAGGCCTGCTCTCTTCTCGATAAGGAACAGTCGTTTAGTTGGTGATGTGTGATGTTTTAGGTACTAAATAAGGAAGTGCTTTCCGGATGTCACCTACGAATCATGAACGGCGATAAACGTTCCTCATGGTTGTTTGCTCCGCAGTGTGCGGAAAGTGCGGTAGTAGCGGACTGTCACGGTTGTGGACCGATCATTTTTGGACCTGTCAGGAACACCCTTTTTCTACAGGGGCTTTCCGAGTGCACTGTATCAGCTGTATGCTCACGTCTTGTCATCGAAAGATGTGATAATATCACCGTTTATGTGTGCGTTCCGTTGTCGCCTCTTATAATAGACTCCCATCGAGTGCGTCTTGCACCCTACAACGCTCCTTATGACGTGAGTTCGGCTTTATTTATTTTCGAAGTAGAAGCGTGATGCCGTTGATGAGTATGAAGGTGCTCTCTCATATACGGCCAACTAAGTGTTTTTACCACGTTGTCTGTGGTTCTATCTTGACGGAAAAAGAAACGGATTTTCGCATTAGAAGCGATCCAAATTTTCGTAAGGAGCCATCTTTTGGAACGTAAAATATGATGTGTTAGCTTTTTTCGTGCAGCAAATCCACCGTTCGGTGGTCAGAGAACCTTTTCTGATCATTGCCAACATTGCCATTGATCCTGGGCACCCACACAGGTAACTAAGACCTATTTATTGCTTGAGATAGAGCCAAATGAAATATGTGCTGAAATGGAAAGGGGAAGAAGGAAGGGAACGAGATAGCTTGGACGGTGAGTAAGGCAGTGATGGTCTCTTTTATTGGGTATGGTCACCAGCATGTCAGGTTTTTTTGTGGTACGGGAGGTTACTAAATTGTACGAAATAGAAAGTTTTTGTCATCGAGATGAGTATGCAAGGAGCTCTATAGTTAAGCGGTAATGCAGGATATGAATAGGTAACTGCGAGAGTGCAGTTAACATGATTCAAAACTAGTTACTAGTAGTTATTGTGGCTGTATAAGTCAGCTACAAGAGGTGGGATGTTTTCAAGTTGCATGTAAGGCATGAGTGAGATGGAATATTACAGTCATTGAGCGATGAAGGATGAGATGAAGGAAAAAAGTGGTGTAAACTGCTTTATTGTTAGCTTTTAAGCCGCTTTTGTGTTGTTATTTGCCGTGAATCACTGGTGTGACTAGCTTTTCCGTGATTTGCTCATAAAGCAGGTCCTTTGTTACCTCGATTCTATACTTTTAGCGTCATCTTCATGAATTCGTAGGGGTGATTTAAGCGAACATCTCTTTTTCTTACCTATGCGATAGTGTGGAAGTGTTGGAAGCTCGTCCACAGAATTGCCAATGATATTTTAAGTGGCTGCATTTGAAATCGTGTAGTTTGCTTGTAAGTTTCAGTTCCTGCAATTCGCACTGGAAGAAGCGAAAATGAAGTTGTGCCAGTCGAATGGTAAATGGGATCAACCTTTACTCGTAAGAATCATCATTTTTGTTGAGTTTTAATTGCTTTTGCTTCGAGTTATATACTAACTCGCTTAGTTATGAACGGTCCTCCCAAGTGGTACTTTGTCGAATTTCTTTATGGTGGAATTATTATGGACGGGCAGATAACGCTGGACAGTTTTGCATAGAAATATCCGTTCTCAATGTTTTGGCATTTAGTTGGTTCTTAGGAAGTTTTTATACAATGATTTTGTGGTATGCGATCGGTATTTATTGTCTTGTTGTGCGTATTCCAGTATATTTTGCAGGAGAAATCGTACAACAGCGGCGCTTATGCAGATTTCCTTGGAAGCTGCTGGAAGGATTAGGGAAAGGCTGGTTAGGTTAATTTGATGAGGCTGTGGAAAATTTGAACGAAATGAGAGTTGGAGAGAAGATTGGGAGGGAGGAAGGTGGATAGAAATTCGGAAAAGGAAGTAAAAAAGATATAAATCCATGTTATTTTTCTTTCCTCAGGTTTCAACTCCTCGTCTCCTCTCATATTTCTTTTTCTCTTTTATATCACGGCCCTTTCTTTTACCTGATTTATTCTAATCAGCATAAACCACCTTTTCTCTTATTCTCATAGTATCCTCCCTATGCGATTTCCAGAAGTGTTCCATTATTCTTTTATCCTTAATCATCAAGGTAGTTTTTTCTGTGCTGAATTGCTTTTGCCTGAACTCTACCTGGCGGGTATAATTAGGTTACTCCGTCCCACCTGAATATCGTTCATGATTTTTCTAATGATGGTATAAGGTACCGAAGTGTCAAAAGTAAATCTTTTCCGCCTAAACTCTGACAACAAAAACGGCATTTTTGTTACTTAGGCTGTTTGATGTTCAACTTTTTTCAGTTTTTCATCAGCCCACCACGGAGTATCATCCTTTCGTGCAGCTCACCACTAAGTTTATTCCACAAAATGTTTAAGTGAGAAGACGATTTGTAGGTACGCAATTTCTTTATGAAAGGAGAAGAGGACGATTCAGGTGAATGCGGTGGAATTTTCTCGATAATGGACGCAAGTGAATTCCAAACTTTAGCACTACCGTTGAGTCAGCGCAACGAAGACATCCAGAAGGTGCTTATATGGTTATGATTGTTGCGATCATTCGGTTCACAGCGAGTTATATCGATTTCGAATCGAACACTCGCTGCAGTAGTTCACTGCCGCCATTGAAATTATTTAGTTCATGTTGGATGGGTATGGTGCAGATGGTGCTGTCGCCTAAGTCTAAGATTGTGCCGTGGTGGAAATGTTGTAGTGTTTTGATTGCATTTAGGAATTTTTCGCCACCTCTGCTGATGTCGTTTCCAGTTTACGATTTGAGACATTATTTTTCAGATGTTTTTGTCAAGTTTGCCAACGGCATTCTCGAAGGCACTTGAAGAACGACCGAAGAACGTCGATAAGAAGATGCGTCCAATTGGCGTTGAGGCATTAACCGAACAAGACTGGATCCATCTCAGTCATCGTGCTCGAAATGCCACAAAACAGTTACATTTTAGCAAATGTTTTCATACATACGCAGTTACTAGTCAACTATAATGAGGCTCTATCTACACGGGAAACGAAACACTTCTCGATAGATATATGTGGATGACTGTTCGAGGCATCTATACATTTAGACCCATAAATGTAATCAGTGGAAGGAGTCTTATTTTTCTTTATTTATTTTCTTATATTCAGTTGTATTTGAGGAGTTTTTTGAGTTCAAAACTTAGCCGATAATTGATTCTTTAATATTTACGACGTTGTGGCGTTCTGCAGCAAGTCCTTTCTCCACCTTCGGCCATTAAAAGAAATATTTTATGACTGGTATCATGTAAATGAAAGAGGGATTGATTGATTGCCATGAGAATTTTTTGCGAAATTAAAGGGATGGAAATATCCGAATACGAATGAGGTGTTTGAAAGAAGCGTTGCAATATCTATATACAAACATGTACATCAAGAGGAGGGAAAACATCAATCGGAATCCTTTCATAGGATAGTTGTGGGAAGTTGTTTCATTTGAATGGACCGAGATGTCAGTTCGTCGATTCGCCGCCACCCGAATTGCTGGCAGTTAGTGTCGTCCTCTGATAAAAGGTCCCAGAGGCCATTCCATTCTTATGTTATCATTGCTGTAAATGTAAAAGAAAAAAAATGTGTTGTGTTAAAGCTCAAATCTTTTTTATGCATCTCTTTATTATTATAAAGCAAGTGAATCCTAATTTGAGTTATTTTATTCGAGTTAATTGTATATCAGTTATTAGGTGGGAGAAAATATACTGAAGAAGTATTTCCGCATTATTCATTCAGTAGGATCCTTTTTTTTTCATATTTTATAATCTTTATTGAATTTCATCGTTTTATGATCTCGTCGATCGCCGTTCAGTTTTATAGAGATCCTCGTCGATTGCGATCTCATTTTATGCTTTTTTTTTCTTTCTCATTTTCATATTCTCTTTTGATACGCAATAAACATTCCAAAGAAAAGTTATCTCATTAGCTTGAAGTTTGTAAACGCCAAAAGAAATACTTCCTTATTGGTCGGCGAGTAAGCGATATCGTCTCTATTTTCAGGAAAAAGATGTTATGAGGAACGATTCTATTGATTATGAACCGTTTGTTGCTCTCTTCCGCCGCTTTTAACCTCTAACGGTGATCGGATAGTTTAGTTGGCGATGTTAGGTGCGATTCGTTGATGTTTAAGCAACAATGATAGTGCGATCCAGAAAGTAATTGTAGTGACTCTCCTAATTATCTTATAATCATTTGAAATAGTGCTATAGCTATCGCTATGTACGTGGAAAAAGAAAACACTTTTACCCCTCAATAACGCGATTATCATTGCTTTTAGTCCTCTCGGGGATGAAGGGGAAGGGAGCAACATTGAGCGACTTGCTATTTTCAAGATAGTTAAATGAAGACAAAGTCGTGGGAAGAGGTAAAGGTAATCAGGCGATAACAGGTTCGTTACTGAATTCGATGGAAAGTTTCTTGATGAGTGAGGTGCATTATGAAAGTGCTGCAGTGGAGAGCAGTCGACGAACAATAGTGGTTCCTTAGCTTCATCTTTCTTTATGAATATAAAGAAAACAATTTTAGCACATCCTAAGAACGAGCTCGAACTACTTTTTGGAGAGTGAGGAGAGTTCTAACCTACAGCATTGCGCTTACATAAATGTAATGCTGGTCACTGTTGTTATACATGACTTGCGCTAAGGGCGAAGTTCATCGGACGCAGCACGAATGTTCTTGTTTGTTGCAGTATTTCTTTGAGAGCGTGCAACTTCCGCTTGTTTCCAGCTTGGCCTAGGACAGGCGTTCGGAGTGAAGACTATTTTTAACTGCGTCCTGCAATCCCTTTAATGCGTTTCGGAAAAATAAGCTTTGCCAGGTGCTCGAGCATTCAGCGAAAGAATCACAACGACCGAATTGTTTAGTCAGAACCAGTCGGTGAAATTGGTGTTAATGAATGCGACATAATGAGGGAAGAACGCCAATTAAAAGAGGTGGATGTATTTTATGGGAAGGCAATGCTGAGTGCCATTGAATTACCCCCTCTGTACTGAACTAAGAAAAAAGTGACTTTTATGATTGAACGAAGATCACTTACGTTCAATAATTTGGTGTACCGATGCGGCCCTGTTTGCAGCAGACTAGTGTTGATCAGAGAGAATACAAGCGTTGATAGGAATTCAGTAATACTTTATACGTAGGGGAGAACCGCTTGAAGGGCGATGATTAATACGGAGCGCTCCTGTCAACATGTTGCCAGGACCGTTACGAAAACTCGTTGCTGATGTCCAAGAGTAGAGTGGCCCCAATACGTGGCATTACCATTCCTCGCCTCGAATTGATGGCAGCGTTGATTGGAAGCAGGTTGCTGAACTTCGTAAAAGGGCAGTTGAAGCACACGGGACCCACGTTCCTTTGGAGCGATTCACAGGCGACCTTGCACTGGATAGCGACGGTCACCACTGTGGAACGTTTCGTCGACAATCGACTCGCCGAAATACGCAGAAGCCCCGCGCAGTTCTGCTATGTTGACAGCGGTAATAACCCCGTGGATTTGGCAACACGTGGTCTCATAATTGTGGAGCTTAGGCAGTGCAGTCAATGGTGGGAAGGACCTTCATTTCTCCAGCAACAAGGCCGGTACTGGCCTGAATCGACAGTTCCACACAACCCAGTGGCCCTGGTAATTAACCCAAGCACACTAGCGGTGGCTGACGTATTTGAATGTGAAAGATTCAGTACTCTCAATGAGCTTAAACGAACGGCAGTTCAGGTACTTAGAGCGATCAAGCGTATGCTAAGGAGTACCCAAATTCGCCTCGGACGAACATTATGGGAAACCGTCCAACGCAAAGGACCCGCCACAGCTGGTGAACTAGACTGGGCAAAGCTCATTCTTATCCTACAAGAACAAACCAAGATAAGCGAAGAATTCGAGAGAAATACTGACGCCAACTTGTATAAGGATGAACAAGGAAATATGATATGTTTAGGAAGGCTGGAACATGCAGCGCTACCAGAAGAAACAGTTCATCCTATTCTCCTCCCGAAATCATCAGCCCTCACCAGACTGATCGTATTACCTCGACACAAAGAATCCGGACATGCTGGAGTGTCACAGACATTGGCCAACTTAAGGGAACGCTACTGGATCCCCCAAGGAAGAGCAACGGTCAAGCGCATATTACGACGACACAGCATGGCGTGTCGCAGATGGAACGCAAAACCATTCAAACTTCCAGCCTTCCCCCACTGCCAAAAGAAAGGACATGGGCAAGGCGAGCCTTCCAAAACGTCGGCCTCGACTACATGGGACCTATAACCGACCTTATTGGCCCTTGCAGAAGATGGACAGCCTTCCTCATTTGTCTAGGGACTAGAGCCATTCACTTGGAAGCAACGAAAAACTTGTCAGCAGAGCAGTTCTTACACGTCTTCAGACGATTCATCGCCAGGAACGGCTACCCTACTAGTGTAGTGCTGGACAACGCGCCACAGTTCCAGCTGGTTAAACAAGTTATGCAAAACCTCGCTGCACCCATAACTTGGCGATTTATTACCACCTTTGCACCACTGCAGGGAGGTGTTTATGAAAGGCTAGTCGGGCTGACCAAAACTGCGTTCCGCAAAGCAGTCGGGAGAAGGCTCTTGGACGAGGAAGAATTCAAAACGTTGGTAGTAGAATGCGAAGCTATAGTGAATAGCCGACCACTCATTTATGTAGACTCCGCCTTCGAAAGGATTTTAAGGCCAGTCGACTTCCCCCGACCACAGGCGATCATAGCAGCAAAAGGGCCCAGCCCCGAACATGATAAAGGCCTGCAGCACACAGCAGACAGACGTAATAAATTGCTCGGTCTATGGAAGGCAACAATCAGCAGCCTAGAACGCTTCTGGAAAATTTGGACCCATGACTACCTGATGAGCCTAAGAGAACGGCACTACATAGAACACCAGCAGCCCTCCCGAGAGACGCACCGCGAACCCCTTGAAAGCGAAATCGTCGTAGTCGCAGAGGGGGGTCTACCCAGAGCGGAGTGGAAGCTAGGCAAGGTTGAGAAACTGTACGAGAACCACGGAGGGAAAACAAAAGCGGTCGACGTCAAAATGCCCAACGGCCACGTGCTAAAGAGGCCAGTGAGTATGTTGTACCCCCTCGAAGTGTCGGAAGAAGAAAGGGAGACGCTACCGACAACAAAAAGCAAAGAATTTGTGAAACACCTGGCAGACCAGAATCTGCAGGCAGAAGAAACGGAGGAAGAGGAAGAAAGCAGAACCAAGCCTAAAACCACCAGGACAAGGTACGCGCACGCGCTATCAATCGTGCTGGTGATACTATTCGCCACTTTTGCACTGACAGGCAGCGCCCCGACGAACTTACAGTTTCACGTATGCGCAAAATATGGCCACGGCCTGTACGTGAAGATACCAGATAAACTAAATCGCAAAGAGGTTCGTGAGGAAATGCACAGCTCCTCGCAAATCATAGAAGTATTGAGCAGAGCGTTCATTACGGCAAACGCTACCTTCCGTGCGAAGGTACTGAGCACCGTCTGCACAAAGTGCTTCCTTCGATGGAGTTTAGCAGTTAGCGTGATGAAACGACGGTCCAGAACATGATGGCGTCACAATGCATGGAAATGCGGCGGTCACAACAGCTCAGCGGCATCCGCCTCGAACAAATCGACGCAAACCGATGGTCGTCTAAACAGCCGACTGAATATAGCTACGGCTGGATCGGAACGCGATGTCATACAACCACTAATTATCGTATGGAGCAAGGAGTGATCTAGTTCTACGACGGTTTAAGTCGCACATCAGGATGCAGTAAAACTCTGGGAAAATGCATCACAGCCAAGGAAACAATTCTGTGGGATCCGTCCGAATTGGCTGATCGGTGTCCATATAGAACGCTAGGGAAGGCGAACGCTCAAATATCACATCGGTTCGTCACGATTCCAACAATGCAAACAGTATTCGTCAGAAGCAAGAAGACGCAGAATGATACGAGCCTTGACACCGTGTGCAAGTTTCGGAGAGCCGAAGTAATGAAAAACGGAGTGGTCATAGAATTCAGCCCCGAGGAGCAACTCCCCAGAGAGACATCAAATCGAATCATCAGTGAAAGAATATTGTTCCTTGAAGAATTGCCAGAAGGAATCAACAAGAAGAGTGATACCTCCATGAATGCTAAGCTGCAGTTTTTATGGAATAGCCTCAGTGAACGGGAACAACGAATAACTCAAGAGATTCGACGCAGAATTTGCGAACAGCATAATCATTTGCTTTGGCTCATTGGAGCTCTCAGCAGAACGGATCCAACTACTGCAGCGCGAGTACTCCTCAGACTGATGGATATCGCCGCAGAAAATATCGGAGACTTGTTGAAAGTGTTCCCGTGTAAAAAGCTGGAAGTTTCTCAAGTTTTCGCGAATCACGAAGTTCAAGGAAAGTGCTATCGAGGTCTTCCGGTACGATACAAGGACAAGATCTTATTCGTGCATCCGTGGTCACGCGAAATCAAAGCAATGTCAGAAGAACTTAGTTGCAGAGAAATCAAGATGAAGCAGGACCGTGAAATCACTGAAGAATGGGCACTAGCAACCAAAGAAAGGGAACCAGTCTTCGACGCGCCACCATTCACAGATATTTGCGAAGAAAGGCTTCAGTTGGTGCTGGGCATGACCGACAAGAATCCACAAACCTGGGGAAGATCCGCAGAAGAACAGGGGAAGTCTACGGCCGACGCCATAAGAGACGACGCGGAAGAAATGATCGAAACGGCCAGCGATGCATTCCAAAAGTCATCCACAGCGCTAGCAAGAGAACTCGAGGTCGTCCCCTTCCGCTGGCCATGGATCGTCGGAGGAGCGATCGCGGCTGTACTAGCAGTTGGGTGCGCAGTTGCAGCAATATTTCTCTGTCCAGAATATCTACTATGCGCAGCACAATGCTGCTGTGTACGGTATCGACGCCAGGAACGAAGCGCGAGCCTAGCCTCGCCCCAAGTGACCAAGCCTCCGATGGAAATACCCAGTTTCGAGCCCATATGGATGCCCCACTAACGTCAAGGGCCGCGGGAGTGTCGAGAAACGCGAGATGCGTTATCGCGGCTCATTGCAGTCAGCATGTTGCCAGGACCGTTACGAAAACTCGTTGCTGCGTCCACGCGCTTCCAGAGGCGTTCACGAAAACGTGGATTTCGACGCACCTTCTGTTCAGCTCGGTCGTTAGTTTTCGGTCCAATCTGAGCGACTGCCCTTGAAAGCGCTCAAGTAGGGCTGCCGCAGTTTGGCAGTCCGTGTTGTCGAATGGCTGATCCCAGTCGTATTCCTTTTTCCACAAGTGTTGGAGGAACAGTTTCAACGGTAGTGTGGCAGGCGTGAACAGCCCTGAAGGGTCATAGAACTCCGCTGTATATGCGAGAAACTGTCGTTTGGTTGCGGGCCAGTTGTGACACTTCGTGTTAAAGACCATTGTATCTTCTTGATGATCCCATACGATTCCCAGCAATGTTGCACTTTGCTGCACTGAGTCTGAGTCCTCATTTAAGGCGGAAAGAACTTCCCGATTGTTGCTTCGGAATTCTCGAAGATTCATATCAGCTTCTTTGAAGACTCTCTTCGCTTCTCGACCCTTCTCAATCGCTGCAGATATTTGGTGTGCGGTCAAGAACACGTTGTCCACATAGATGTTGTCTTGTATCTCCTCTCGAATCTCAGTCGTTTTCCTTTTGAGGTGATACTGAATAGTAGCGTTCAGTAGGAAAGGTGAGGAAATCACGCCGAAAGGTACTCGAGTGAATCTGAACACTCTAAGGTTCGTTGAGCTGACTGGTGCTGTCACGTCTTTGACCCAAATGAAGCGTACTGCGTCTCGCTGGTCGTGATGTAGACCTATCTGTAGAAAGGCTTTCTCGACATCCGCCATTGTGAGTATTGGCGCTAGTCGGACTCGGAGTAAAACTCCACAGAGGTTTGTTAGGAGTAATGGTCCCCTGAGTAGCACATCACTTAATGAGTGCCCCTCTTTGCGCGTTTTCGACGACGCGTCATACACGATTCCGATTTTTATCGTAGCCTTGCCTGGCCTAACAACAGCCTGATGAGGCATGTAGTACACTGGGCCTTCGGGCTGTGTATTTGTGACGTCCTCAATTATCCCCGTCTTTAGCTGCTCGTCGAACGTTTTCTCATAAGCGCGCAGCAGCTCAGGGTCTTTTTGGAGGTGTTTGAGCGATGTTTTCAGGCGACCCATACAAAGGCCGAAGTTGCAGTCAAGTTTGCCTCCATCCTCTTTCCATGGCCAGCTATAATAGTAGCGCCCATCTTTGAAGGTAATGCTTTCGTTGAACATTTTCATGGCGAGTTCATCATCCGTTTGTAAAGGGGAGTCCCTAACTCCTACAAGTTCCAGCGACCAGAACTTTTCTGGCTCGTCCTTTGCACTGGCCACGTTGCAACAGCAGCGGTTTGCAGGCTTGATCTTTGAAAAGGTACCGTGCCGATTACTGCGCCCCTGTCCGCTGATCATGTCGCCTAGATAGGTGCGTATCAAATGAAATCGGACGGTAACTTTGTTGAGGCACTTCCTCTGAAGATTTCGTGGAAACAATCGGCACCCACGAGGATCTGCGGCTTGAGTGTAACCGTCGGTAGGATGATGTTTCGTGTTGAACGGATGCGCCGTAACGTTTTTTCTGTTAGCTTGGCGATTGCAGTTTCACTAACTAGTCTTGGTACCGAGTTCGTGAACATCGTGAAGAACCGTCCATCAGTGCGCCTCATTTTTAGTTTGACGCGCGCAGACGTGCAGTGGGTAATGTGCGTCCCACCAAATCCGTCAACAATCAACGGTTCCTTGTGTGTTACTTCGATGCCCAATTGCTGGACTATTTCTTCTGTGATGAATGAGCGTTCGCTCCCAACATCGAATAGCACGGGCACTTTGATCGTTTTTGTGTGTGGTGCGTCGCCTCTAACCTCCACGAAGGTAGATAGGAGTAATACCGTTTTGTCTCGCTCTTGCTGTTCGGGTGTCTCAATCGCCGCCATCGTACGAATCGTCTGAGTGTGGGTTTCTCCGACAGGATTCTCCTCTTTCCCCTGTTGCGATCGATGCCACGTTTTACAGAGTGCCGTAGGATGTCCATTGCGCTTGCAATGGTAGCAGGAGACATTTCGTGTACAATCGTTTTGATTATGACCCTCTCTGAGACACTTGAAACAAAGGCGTAATTGCCGAGCGCGGTCAAACCGCTCCTTCAAAGTGGTAAAAGGTGGACAACTATCGGCGCAATGTGGTTCACTACAAAACGCACATACCTGTCGAGTAAGGTCGTGCCGACTGCCCTTCCCCTTGATCTGTCGTTTCGCTACTGCGGGTAGTGCAGAAGTGTGATGTAAACTTTCCTCTGGTTTTACACCCCCCAGATTTCTCTGTTCTCGCCTTCCTACCTGCTTTTGAACTTGCCGACCCTCATGCGTCGGTTTCCCTATAGTCGCCGTTCGCATATTCTCCCTGATGCGCACTATAGCTTGAAGTTTGTCCCTTAATTTTCGGACGCTCCAGGCTGCATCGGCTTCTTTAGCTTGTTCGACTTCCAACAGCGCCCAACGCGGTAGCCGTTTTTCAATGCAAAGCTCGGTTTGCGAGTTGTCGATGTTTTCTCCCTGTTGCTCCAGTTGTTTTAGAATGCGTTCGACGCTCGCAACGCATTCTTCGAAGTCCTTTGCGGGGGTTGATGCGTCATGTAGTTCCGCGTAGAGTGACTTCAACAGCAATTCGGTTCTCCCAAATCGTTGCTGGAGCGTTGTTTTAACAGCTTCGTAGTTTTCGGGCGCTACTGTGAATCCACCTACTGCTTCTAGCGCTTTGCCTTCTAGAAAGGATAGTGGATAAGAAAGCTTCTCAATTTCTGCGAGTGGTTGCGAGTCAACTACATGCAGGAACGTGGCCCAGAATTGTGTCTGTCAAATTTTGCAATCTGCAATCTTGGCAGCTGCGCTGCGTTCATGGACATCTGCTGCTGCGGTTGCTGGGCAGGCATGCTGTTTCCTGTAAGGACGCTGCCATCTGGCGAAGTGGGTGGGGCTATGTGGAGTTCAACATTCAACTTGGCAGTGACCAGGTCATCACATGCATTTTTAGCCTCACCGATTACAATGAAAAAACTATCTGGCGCCTCTGCCAGAATTTGGTAAATTGAAGCTTCATTCGCTTTCTCAGCAGCCGCGCGTAGCTGCTTTATGTATTCTAGCCAAGCACTACGATCAGCCTCGACCTCCGAAATGTGACGTTCTAGTCTTCGAATTGCTGCCTCCACTTGCAAAAGGGCAGTTTTGAACGCTGCTTGCGGGTCTGCTTGTGCAGCAAGCGCACACAAGTCAGGAAAATTTACGTTTTTGATGACTGCCTTTAGCAAGTTAGCCTTCACTCGAATGGAGGCTTGGTACGCAGCAGATGCCATATTTACTTATGGTTACGCTCTGGCCTGAGCCCTCATGTACTGGACGAAGAAAAAAAAGTGACTTTATGTTTAAACGAAAGTCACTTACGTTCAGTAATTTGGTGTACCGATGCGGCCCTGTTTGCAGCAGACTAGTTTTGATCAGAGAGAATACAAGCGTTGATAGGAATTCAATATTACTAATGATAGGTGATTACACGTAGGGGAGAACCGCTTGAAGGGCGACGCTTAATGCGGAGCGCTCCTGAGCTCCACACCAGGGACCTGTCCCTGGTCACTACCGCTGTCCGAATGGCGAATCTTTGCTAGGGGAGATTTCGCTGATCTGCCTAGCTCCGCCTTCCATTTCTGATGATGCATGCAACGTTCCCTTTTTCCCACCGATCGTTTTCAGTGATGAATGCAACTTGCCCTTTTTCCCATTGAATGTTTAGTCTTTATCTCCCAGTTCCGCTGGGTGTATCATCGTTTGTACTATGTCTTTTATCGTTTCTGATCGTCATAGGCGCCGCTGAGGAGGTTAATCTTTTTTTGCAACATGTTGACTGCAATGAGCCGCGATGACGCATCTCGCGTTTCGCGACACCCTCCTTCCTTTGGACGATGCTTTAAATAACGGCACGTAGATGAAATCGGTATTTTGTGGAATAGAGGGGCGGGAACTTGTGCAAGTCATTGGCAAGGGGAACAGGTGACGACGTGGTCGTGCACAAACGACATTAGGGGCATTTAAGGTGGCGATTTGTATTTTAAGGTCACTTTGGTTAAGCTGCGTCAGGCGTGCTAAGAAGACCTTCATTGCTTATTATCACTCTATCTCGAAACATAACTGTCCATTTTGGTTGCTATTCTTGAAATTGGAAGTAGAAATGTCGGAAAATATGGGAAGTACGTTTCACGAAAATAGCTTGTCCATGTATTCCGAGTCACATTTGACTCAGTGTTCCATTTTCCGATCACTAAGTTTATCACGAGCTTGTGGGGTCCACATGTTTTCGCCATTCTCCACCTCAAATTCAATAAATAACTCCTTTTCCTCGCGGGTGATCGCGGCGTGTAATGTACTTCCTTTAATGTCAGTCCAGCTTATATTATCTTTGCAGTCACTAGTCGCCTAAAACTTACCTACCTGAGGTAAATCTACAAGTTAATGTTCAGTTGCTGCTACTTTTCGATCGTCGTGATCGCGTGATTTACTTCGCTCTATTTGCTTTTATTTTGGGACTCGTGGGCAGGATAGTTTCGTGCGCAGGTAAGTTTATTATTGCGCTGCGGTCAGCTTAAGAACTTCCAGTGTCTCCTCTCCCTCATCCTGTCCTCTTTATCTTTCCGTCCTCTCGATCTAGAAAGAGGATGGAGGGGAAATTCCCATTAAATGTCCATTCCATCTTTTAGGCAATGTTTTTCACATATCATACAATCATCGCCCATTTGCGTCCTTGCTGAAGTACTCACTGATTGCTTTTACCTCAAAGTGCACAAATCCCCTATAAGTGATATTGAGCGTTAATCCCAGTAAGTAAGCAGTGAAAAGTTTGCTTCAAAGAAAGTCAGAAAACCCGATGAGCGACGAGGTCTCGTTCCGATCGTGAACGTTCATCCACATCTTCGACTTAGCTTCCCACAGATCGGTTCTTGTTTCATCCCCTTCGGAAGATATATTAATCGGTGAATAACCGCAGCGCTCGTTCATTCAACTATCAGATGTTCGTTATTGAAAAGTTATGTAATATAGTGATTTGATGGGGTGCACTGAATGATTCAGCTGTCGGCAATTATGCTTCGGCCACTCTCACGAGGTCTAATGACCTGTGGTCGAAGAAGGCTTCTGCATCCGCCGACAAGCTCGTCCAGGATCACGAAGGTCGAGCAAATGCGTAGAGGCATCCTTTTCAAAATGGGCAACGTGACACCTTCTCGAGTTGTCGGATACTATGTCATGTATGTGTTTATGCATTTCATACAGTCCTGCTGCCGCTTACTTGGCTGTTGTTGGTCTTGATCCCCGATCGACGATATATTCAGTTTCAGCTTCTGTCAGCCGAAAAGTTTTTGTTGGCTGTCAAATTGCAGTGTTCGTCAAGCGTTACGTAATGCTTAATTCGTTTGTATTGAAGAAGGTTTTCTCTTGCGAGCAGCACTCAACAGCAATTCAGTTTATGTCAGCAGTTCCGTCTAATAAACTACGATCGTTGGGCAAGGAGAGGAAACTAAGATAGCTCATTTAGGTTTTAAAGTTCTGTAAGAGGTTTTCGGTTCTCGGAGTGGAGTTTCATGCATTTAAAGAGCAATTTTGCGTTGTCGTATAGTGGAGGGAAATTTTTACGACCTCTTCTACATTTTACATGGACGAACTTTCTTTCTCGCAGAATATTATTGGCGTAGAACTCATCGGGAAATTCACCTCCATAACCAAAATCCCATCTATAGAGTTTGCGGTGTTCAGAAGAAACTGCTAGCGGGTAGATAGCATGTTCATGATTGTACGCTTGGCCCCTGTCCCAAAGCGGCTGCAAGCGGGACGAACCTGCTCAGGGTAAATTCGAGAAGAACACGAACGAATGTTACGATCTCGGCCGTGCGAAGCAGGACACAAACAAATGTGCGAGCTCGAAGGTGAGGTTCAGGTGCTCGGATGAGGCTCCACTCATCATCAAATCTCGAAGAACGCTGTCTTCCACGTATGTTGTAGACCTCGCTATTCGCTTGTTGCAGCCATTGTGGAATCTCTTAGCGAGCAAGACTTTTGCATTTCCATCCGCCCAGTGAATAAAACCTTAATTTTTCTTTTATTTCATGTTGATAAGCAATAAGGTTTCATTTATGATCGGCATTTATTAATTTTCAGCTTTCCTATAATACCGGATGAAACAGTGGAGAATAATACATTCTTGGCGAATATTGCCTCAAATGCGGATTGGCCGACGTTGAGCTCCGCAACACGTTAGTCTTTTATCGTTCAGTGAAAGTAACTTTCTCGTCGATTTTCGTTGTACATTCTCTGACTAACATATAATTTTATACAATTTTCAATAGTAGTAAGAATAAAGCCTCATTTAGAAATCTTTAACCCATTATGTTGTTTTTCATTTCAGCGAAAGAGATGTATGAAGGAACTATACGTCTAATGATGGAATATGGCGCAACTGTCATGGAGCATCTCGAACATCTCAAAAATGGTTTATTTCAGTAATTAGATTCTGCATATTTGCGTTTATCCCGTGCAAACGATGCAAATAGAGATACGATTTTATTCATTTGCATAGAAAATGTACATTCCACATTTATCGGCGCATTATTCCTCTCATATTTGAGTGCTTTAAATGAGAATGCTAACTTGCAGCATTGAAATCCTTTGCCGAATCTTTCGAATCTCTACTTCTATAAACACCTTTTCATTTGGATCGCATTGTTAGACACGATGCTCATAGATATTACAGTTTACCTTAGCTGACTGATCTGAGCGATGCGCAGTTTTCGTGGCTTTCAAGTGCTTCACAGCCGATAGGTGGGATTCCAATGGGTGGAAGGTGATCGTGTTTATGCGTTTCCTTGGGCACATCACATCTATGTGGTAGTCCATCTGCTTCTATTCAAGAATAAAATAGAGATAGACAATTCAGCTTTCTTATATGAGGTTAAGTTTTGCTGTTTCTGTCAGTTGCTTATAAAGGTCGTAGGATCATAAAATGCGCCAACGAATGCTTCCTTTTAAAAGGGAATCATTTCATAATGAAATGGGGCATGATTGCATCATAAATTGCAGCCAAAGAGTGGGAATAGCGATTTTTAATTTCATCGTGGATAATCGAATACTCGAATGATTATTGCCTAGGAGTAGGTGGAGGGGAGAACTGCCGATTTTGCCCCATGATCGATGCATCGAATGAGCTGGAGGAGGAGCGGGGAAAAGGAGTGGAAGTGGCACTTCGGTGACTTTCAAGTGATAAGAATGTCAATGACGGCTGCTTCATCGTTTTTAATTCTAAGATTGAAATTTCGCAGCTCTTTGAGAATTCAAATGTTCATTTTTGCAAAGAAACCATTTTTTGAAGGTACACTTAAATATACTTTTTTCTTTATTTTGGAGTAAAATTTGTCGGAGAATTTCACCTTTCAAGATTGCTCCTCAAAACAGAGAATAATTAAAAACATTTCAAGGTTTGCCTCATGCGCCACCTATTCGTTTTCGTTTTGAGTCGATAGCCTCTCCTGTATTCGGAACTGTGTGGTACCCATTGTGCATCGCAAAACAATACATTCTTCTTCGGTTTTCGTTAGCATTCGCTATGATAATAGTTGGTTGGTATGTCAGATTTAGTTGTGATATATAAGGATTAATGCATCAAGGTATGTTATCATTTGAAATTAATTTATTACCTGAAGTTCCTGAGGTTCGCACTTATGATTCTCCTTCCAAACGTATAGGTTACGTCATGAACAGAGTGTGTGGCACTGTAATGTTCACGAGGTTACGTGATGTTACGTCGAACATGAGACATGAGGTTTTGTAAGGTTATAGCGAACATGTGCTAGGTCAAACCTATAGATCATGACGTTGAGGGCAGCAGTAATATGCGACGTGGGGTTATGTCAAACAGTCTGAGATTATATCCTCGAGACTTCGTCGAGTCGCGTCAAGCTTGAGGTAGCTAAGATTAATGAATAAGATTCTCCTTCTTTTCAGCAAAAGAAGAGGAGCAAACATTCGAAAACGTAGTGGATCCACTACTAACGGAAGAATACGATGTCAACTATGCGTTTCAAACGCTCATACTTCGAATGCTTACTGACTGGCCACTTTGCAGTAATCGAGAATTCGAATCCGATATGCATCACGTAAGTTTGTGTTGTTCGTTGAATTTGAATGCAATCTGGTCAACGAGTGAAAAAATTCTCGAAATATTCCCTGTCGAAAATGATCTAAAGTAGCGGAGTAGGTTGGTCGTTGTTATGTCGGTAGTTTCCAACTTCTTTGAGGAAATAGACGTCTTGGAAGTGATATATGAGTTAGCTAAGTGGCTTTTCGGCGTTTTTTTCCCCCCACGACCTTTTATGTTAATTCTTTTTTGTGGTAATTCTGTCGAAGAATAAACCCGCACTGTTTGATGATTTGTCTTATAAAAGAAATATGTGAAGGTTCTCAAGTAACACCTCAAACTCTATGTTTTGAGAATAGATTTGCTTTTTGAAGTGAAGCTTGCCTTGCACGGGTTTTTCTATTCTCTCATTGCAGTTGAAGATCATGTGTGCACGAGATCAAATGGAGAAATTAACCGATGAGGGATTTCAGAATGCAATTAAGGTAATTTTTGCGATATTTGCAACGAAAGTAATTGCAGTCATATATTAAGGAGGGGATAGGAGTAAATGGGCTATTCGCCTGCCTCAAAAAGAAAATCCTGGCATTAATAGCTAGCCGGCAGATAATTCATTGCTGATATTAATGAGGCTATTCTGCTTTGCCGATCGAAATCGGCCAAAGATTCGTAACGCAGAGATCATAGGCGATTGTTTATCATAGGCAGTTGGCAATTGTTTAAATATTCTTATTAGTTGGCTTAGTAACCAAACGGGAAACTAACCGGAAGGAATTCCGATGTGGTATCTGTGAGTCGGAGTTGTTAGCCGTTCGAGCAGTGCCGGTGAAATATGCATATTTTTATTTCAGCGAAACGCATTATTTGGCCATATTGAAACCATTGGGACAAAAGTCGTATATTGTTTATTGTGAAGTTCTCTCTAAAGAGAGAGATGATACTCATCGTTTCGCTTAAGTCTTCTTCGGCTCCTTTCGAAGTAATTTACTACCGCCTGTAATGTTGTTTCACGAAGATGATTCTTTGCAGCTTTCTATCCTCTTGTGGATATTGGTGAGTTGATTGAAAGAAGGCTGAAAGAACCTTCATTATACTTTCTTTCTTGAATTCTTCATTCATTTTGTTATCATAGAAGCTCATCGAATAGCGCTACTTGCGAATATCGGATTGCAGTCATTATATAGTAAACGATACGATATGGATAATTGGAAAGTTCGTCTTCTGGAATATTATCTATTGGAGATGAAAGCAAGCGGGTTGGATAGACACGACGAGAAGACTCGTAAACTCATCGGATCGTGGTCGAAATTCGTTGATGAGTACAGAGCAAAATACTTGTGAGTTCATCCATTAAATTCTCCTGCTAATAATGGGCCGTCAAGAATGCGTTTATATGAGGATGGGAAAGGGTTTGTTAAATTCTCAAGCTTTTATATAGATCTATATAGTGGGTGCGTAGATTTGTTCAAATTTAACTTGTCTCGTTCATATGAAAGCAATATCCTATCAGAGGAACTTCCAGTCTGTTGCATATAATTTTTTTTTTTGTCTTAGCGTTGCTCTTTAGCAAATGGGTTTATCTTCCAGGACGAATATAATGACAACAAACGATCAGTATATGTTTACAGTGATCGATCGAGCTATCTTAAAGGATGCACCGCCTCACATATTGAGGATATTGGCTACCGATCAGTATGTTATTTGCTTTTTCATTTTTTATTCCAGGTCAGCTGTATGAATTGTTTTAATGAAGAACTCGGCAGATTTCAGATATAAGGTTGGTGATCAAAATAGGACCTTTGAAAAGTAGAGAGAATATTTAAAACTATGCTATCGTATTCTTTCGAAAAGGATGTTAGTAAATGCAAATAGTCCATGTCCACGTTCGACAGCTTCATCGACGTTAGTGATTTGAAGCAATAGTTAGGATTATATGAGGGGAAAAGGCTAACAACACTATAGAATTAGTCATTAAGTTTTCATGGCTGGATCTTTTGTTTTATGGCTGTTGAGGTCGAATTCAAGGTTGCTCTACTGCTGTTAGGTAACGCATCGTATGGGAATAATCGTCGGTCACTATAAGGGAGGGATGGAGAGGGAATTGGTAGTGAGTAACACAATTTGACTTCAGTGGCACTTTTTATGTCTTTTTTTTACAGTTTTATTGGTAAATCTTCAGTTTTCGATCGTCTAGAAAAGAATATTGTTCCTCAGACGATGAGATAGCTATCGGTAATTTCTTAAACTGTTAGATTGGAAGTGGAAAAAGGTCCTTGGCGTGCACGTATGGCACCACAGTCGATTATGCCATTTATGCAGTATTGCGGTGATCGCGCATTACGAGCAAATGCCTGGGAGAAGTGGACCTCGAGAGCGAGCTTTGAGCACGACTTCTATAATAATTCAGTCAATATCGAAGAACTTCGACATAACAAGTTGCCCCGTTTATGTATTCCTCCGGTTATAATTGATTATAATTTCACGTTTTCTGAGGCAACGGTGCAAAACTTTAATCTTTCATCATCTCCCTCTTCCAGCCCTCCTCTTGCTACTCCTCTTCCCCCCCTTCCTCCCAATTCTAGTACACTTTGTTCAGCATTCTCGCTTCCGTTAAATTCACCGTGGTATTGTTATTTGTTTCTAATAAAAGCACCATATTGATTTGTCTTTGTTATATGGCAAAAGCGAATGCTGTGGTTTACCTTACTATCTTTTGGTACGTTTATTACCGATCTTGTTTATATGTTTATGTTTATAGTGAAGGTTGGGCGAAGACACTCGGTTACGCGTCAGTATCGGAGCATCGCTTAGCGAACAAGATGGCCGGCTCACCTGAAACCGTCCGCAGTTTTATTTCAGCGTTCGTTTTTGCATATTGTTTGTTTTTTTTAGGATTTGCGAATTGTTTACTGGTGTCAGGTCATAAATACTTCATGAAGTGTCGGAAATAGAGGTTGAGATTCGTTATCTCCCATATGAAGGGGTGAGCGGGGGGGGGGGGGGTAGGAATGGTTACGAAGGAGGACGAGTAAGGATGATTTCTTGTAATCCCTCTAGACTTGTTGCAGAACAGAATAGCAATTTAAAATTTTTCTCGGTGGTTCATTGTCATATTATCGACAGAATTATTGTGTTTGGGAAAGGATTTCTAACTAAACGAACAAAAATTCGTAATTTGATACCGTCTTTGCGGAATCGCAACTTTACAGGTTAACGAAGCGAATGAGACCTGTGTTTATGGATCGTATGGAGGCATGGTCGGCGTTCGCGGCGGCGAAAGAGATGATTACCACCGAATTGCAACCGTTCGATTTGTTTTATATTTGTCGAAAAGAGGCCGAACATCACTACGAGTGCGTTCCTCTTCTCATTGTTTAGATTATTCGCATGAAATTGGTTCAGTGGCTAGGGGATATGGTTGAAATGGTGTTAATATATAAGATATTTTATCTGCTAGCTCGGTTGAAGGAGGAGAGGAGGTTATAGAAGACTTACCTGCTAGTTCTGTTGAAAAGTATGATGGTATTGAAGTTTTCTCTGCTCTGTCCATTGGAAAGGGGTGCTGTTTAAGAATTATCTATTAGGTCTCTTGAAAACGGTGGTGGTATTAATGACTTTGATTATGAGTAGGCTTGATAGCAAGTAAACTGCATGCATCTTCGAGCGCTGATAGGCCTAGGATATAAAAGCACTTTTCATCGATAAGTATGCTTTATTCTTTTTTGAGTAGTGTTTATTTTTTATGTGTTGAAGTCTGATCCAGATCTTATCTGAACTTCGATCAGGACCTGCCTTAATCAATTCCAGTTATCAAATATTGGTTTTTAGGCCTCATGACAACAGTGAATATTCATGTACGTTGTTGGCGGCGTGGTGAGCATGGACTGTATTATTGGTTTATTCTTGAATTGTAGTCAAATTTCAGAGTGGATCCATTGAGCTTGATGAAGCATTTCCCGTTTTGGGAAACGTTTGCGAACCTCATCGAGGTTCTTTCACACATCTTCAACCTTAAATTTGAGGTATCCATCTTTATTTGAGCATCCTTTATAACTTATTTGGGCATTTCTAGGTTTGTAACAGGTGAATTGGTTTGATTAACTTCTATGCGAAGGCATTTTTAGAGCTAATTATAAGTTGGATCTACGATTGTGCTAATAAAAGCGAATTAGAGAGTACTTCACTTACGAAATTAAATTCAGGTGAGGGGAATACATTCAATTGCTTTAACTGAATGAGATATGCATCATCAGCTCTGTCATTTGTGCTTTTCTCTTCTCATTCTTTAGTATTCCACATTCCTTGGGTAATTTTCAAAGATCTTCTTTTACATATCAATTTTCATGTTTATATTAACTTAATTACTCGTTTATATTGGTGCGCTTTAATTTTATTGGAGAGGTGTCGTAAGTGAGCAATTGAAGACATCGATAAGTCTCTATCTGAGGAATACGAGCTCAAGTGAAGCTGAATAAAGCTATGGCACTGAGGCAATATATAGCCTTTAAAAATTGCTCTTTTGTTGTTTGCGACCGAAGTGATAATGACCTGAACGATTGCTAGGATATAGTCGAGTATTGGTTATTATTTTTGAAATAATCGTTGTCCTGAAAGCAATCAGACATCGCGCATTGGGGGTTTCGAATCTGCGTTTCTAATCGCCAAGTTTCTTAGTTCTTCTTCTAATTCGTGATCGCAACACGTCCGCTGAAAGTTGCAAAATCAGTGGCTTCTGCTTCCTATGATCGGCGAGGTAAGATGGAGGGGGAGGAGGGAAGGTGTGAAGAACGAAGTGGTTGTGGTCAATTTATTTCAACTGTATAATGGGGTATTGTGATATAGGACGAAATAAAGATGCAAAGAGTACGTGTACTTTGCAGGATGTAACAGCAGATACGAAACTTGAGCGATGTAGCACCGATGTGAAGATCTTTTCAGTTGATGATCTCACTTCCGGTATCTTCCTTATGTTTTCTTGTTCGTCTGAATTTTTCATTGCCAAATTCTTAGAACGTTTTGTTGTGCGGTTATAGCAAAAGGCAGTTATCAACGCTGAAAATAACGGTGGATTACTCAGATATTCCAAAATCTAAAAACATTCAAAGTTATAATCTTAATTGAACTTAATATTGAGAGATTTGTTCGATATATCAAGGCGATCCTGAGAGAGAGAGCAACTAAATTGCTGTTTTTTATTGTTTTGTTATTGCTTTTGTTGTTTAGTCGATGAAGCTTATTCAATGTGTTGCAGGTAGACATTTGGGTCGACTTTATGTGGATGCATTTGAGCGCCCAAACAAACGTGGCAATTGGAATACCCTTCTTGGAAGAAGTTTGCCCTTCATTAACTTTTTCATTTATTTTAATCGTTTATTTCGAAAATATTCAAAGCAATAAGTTCTTGCATGTGCCCATATTTCCAACTTTTAGTTTCATAGAAAATCTTCCTGTCAGTTGATTGAAATTTGGAAAATAATATATTGTATCACTACATACTAAATGAAATCTGTCGGAGGTGATGAGAGCCATCGAGAGCTTAGTTTGAGCGCTGATATATTCAATCAGCATACTCGTTCACTTAAGTAGGGGGTGATCGCTGAGAAGTTCCTATCAAATGGTAGAAAATGGGCGGATTTATCACTTACATGCTGATTATTAACTTAGCATCGTCAATAAGGTATTTTCGGATGACGAAGGTTAATTGGATTATTACTGCAGCCCAGGTCCGAACTAGGTTCCGGCCACAATTAAAGCTGTTTCATCAAAGCAAAATTTGATATGCTTTATGGATTATTAGGAAACTAGTTTTGTCCCAAATTTTATTCACTTTGGTACCAAGTAAATGAATTCAAAAAATGGAATATTATGGTACCTTTGTCTGAAGGGAAGTGAAAATGAAGTTAGGATTGTTGATGAGTGCAGAAATTAGCCTTTTTTTACTCGTACGACGTTTTCGCTCATTCATGAAAGAGCCGAATAAACTTCACATCATTTTATTAAACCCCTTCGAGCTTTCATCTATTCATTATGACGCTAATAGAAGTTGGAGGTCAGTATAGTATCCTTGCGAACCTTTTGATGAGATAGCAGCAGCTGCGGTGGTTTTTTAGTCGACAGTCGCCTGTTCCTTTATTCAGATCTAGCAGGCAATCAGAATCATTTATGCAATTGGGGATTTCCAAAGTCCATATTTCTTGATATTCCCTTTCAATTGAACTTATTTGTACTTAATTTTATGTATAATGTTAAAGAGTGAAGGTGCGAGATTGAGTGCAAAGAAGAAAATGAAAGACTGAGAGTTATTTGTTTTGTTGCAGCGGCGAACGAGGCAAGAGGTTTGGACAAGTTAGTGTATATGATTGGTGCAGCAGATGCTCCCACCGCCGATTCACCCTCCCTCCTTCATTATTTGCAATTGCAGCAACTGCTTTTCCATGTTAGCTATCAGTTTTTCTCATCTCCGACAACACTATCGCTTAGTTTTGCAGCATATATTATGCGTTAGCCGTTATTGACAAGAATTACTGTATCGCAGGTATCCGTGATACGGCATCCGTTGTTCTAACCGTGGCATCCTGTAATCTATTGTTTTTTCTAATCCGTCCTTAGAAATTCTGCGGCAGAAGGCACCTACCTTGGCATAACTTAATGGAATGGAATCTGATTAAGAGTTTCGGAAGAAGAGTTGAAAACCTAGAAAGATCGTAATCCTATTTCCGAGAGTTCATTATTTGAAGAAGTTCAGAGGATTAAGGAGAGGGCAGAGTAGAAAAGGACATAAGCACTTTTGCGGCCGCGAAATCTCGTCCAGAGGCCTGGGTTTGAGCTGATACGGATCATGAGTCTAACCGAAGTGGAATTTAGCCAGTGGTAGCTGAGATGAGCCGAAGGCGGGTACGTGGGGTCGTTGTAGCAAACAGGTTTAATCCAGACCTTATTTGGTGGTCTTCCTTGCGTGTTGAATAAACTAGCCTACCACTTCAGCTCTTATTTTAGATAAGAGGCCCAATCCTTGTATACCGAGTACAGTTAGCTATTTTAAATGTATCTTAATTAACGGGAGAAAGTCTTTGAGCAGTCTGAAATGTGACTGATGTCGAGGCATGTTGTGTTTGCAGACTGGGCGTGCCTTGCAATTGCTTCTGTCGCAGTCGCCTTATAGAGATGTGACAGTGCCGTGGGCGCCGATGTATGCCGCCGACTGGGATGCCGCCGATCTTCTACCCGCTTTCACACAGTTCTTCATATATAAACCCAACTTGCTCAATGTCCTCTCATCAAAGCATCTGGTTGGATCATTTTTCTTTCCGGAACTTGCAAAAATCTTCTGACTATATGAAGCACCTTCACTTGGATCGGGGAGTTGCTCCAGATGAAGGTGTATGTATGGTTTGGATACAATTATGAGTGTGGACTTACAGAGGGGTATTTCTATAGCTGCTGAGTGGGGGCATTCGTTCCTCATTCGTGCTTATACGCATACATTGCAAATGTGTGCCCGAATTGGCACTTTAAGCTGCAGGCCCATGCCGATTGGGGATGAGATCTGTGCTGGGCGCTCGAGGGTCTTGAGGAGAACCCATCCGAGCTCACGCTATGGATAATCCTCTTCGATAACCCTCTATTTCGTTCAGTTAAGTAATTTCACCGATTATGTAAAGAAGCGTCGCGTCATATACTTTTTTCTAGTCTTAAGCGCGTAGATTTGCAAAAAAAGATTATGACGGCATGGGATTCGTTTGTGTCTTTTTGCTTGTTTGGTTGGTTATCGGATGACTTGAATTCACAAACCTTTGGAGCCCGTGACGACTGGATCGTTTTACACCTAGCCTGATTTCCCGTTCTGTCAGTTTCTTTTATAATTGACGGAGGTTAAAAAATGTTCAATTTGCACGTGCAACTCCTTGAAGAGCTGTAGAAGCATGGTTTCGGAAAAAATGTTTTTTTCAATAGAACGTATTTTCAGAGGGGAGAGGGGACTTTACCCTATTGTCGGTTTTTCTTAATACATATAGGCAGCAAGTATAACTGCTGGGATCGCAAAAAAGGCCACACCACTGGTTATGATCCAATTCCACGCTATTTTGAGATGTAATTGTCACCTGAAAGTTTGTCAGCAACTGGTTTATTTAGCCATTTAGAAATAGTTTCTTTCCGCAGCAAATAAAGCACCGCACTCCATGAACAGAAACAGCATTGCACTGTGTCCAAGTTCCATGAATTCCATAGCATTTCTGCATGGACGTCTGCAAAAAGTGAAGGTGATCCTCCCTTTATGATGGAAGTGGACAGTAGAAAAGAGGTGAAGAGATGGTGTAGACTAAGGTGAATTGATACGTTCAGATAACGGGTGAAGTGATGTCGGAATCTCGCGCAAACGCAGTAGCAATGGGTCTATCTCGAGCAACGCTCTGGGAATCCTATCGCGTACTGTTCTGGGCTGATTTCGATCTATCGATCTTCGAATTAGAGGATCGGAAGTTGGTTATTTGAAAGTACTTTTGTTTTTTAATGGACAGAACTTAAGAGATGGAATTCCGTTTTTCTTCGTTCTACTTTTGTTGTTGTTCGCTCTCATAACGATATTAAAGCTTATCGTCGTTGTAAATGGACGTAAAAATGTTCAGCTGTGAAGATTTTGGACGGCACTAGGATGCTTTTCTTAGTGCTTCAATTATTTCTTAAATTAAAGGGCCTAGTTATGCATATTGCTAACAAAGGCATGCGATTATGAGGATCGGGGTGCATGCAATATTAGTACCGACAAGGTTGATTTCAATAAAAAGGCGGTTAAAAGCTCTCCTGAGTCGAATGCAGGCAGTACCCAGTGGAGAAGGCGAGAGCTGTTTTTCGCGAATTGTACCTTGAAAATGGCGCAGAACGTTGCATTTCTCGTATTCGCTCAACACCGAAATCAATTTCAGGAAGAAGTTCTGGTTGGATATGTACCGCGATCTCTACAAGGAGTATTTCCCTTTCAAGTTGGCTCGTAACGACTATCATCCTTGCTCGTTTACACCGATTTTTGCTATGCAGCCTTATATGAGCATGTATTATAGGAAGTTATGGACGGAGGTAAGTGTTGTCTTCGTTGTCCTATCTGTCCCAAGAGGTGGGAGGGGGAGGGGATGGCAAAAATTGTACTGCCTACCGACAAGTAAAAGGCGGATTCCTGAAAATTGCCTTAACTAATATCACAGTTAAAGTATTGAGGTGGAATCGCTGCACGCTTATGTCAACGTTTAATAGTTGATATAGCAGATGGGACTTTTCGGAAGCGTTTCAACACAGCATTGATGGGCTTAAGTTCTTATATAGTGTGATGATGTCTGTTAGATGTACAAGATTTCGCCATATCTGAGCACGACAAGTTGCCCAAATTGGGCACACGATATAAGGAAATAAATGTCTAGAAGAAAAAAGATGAAGCATTCAGATGTTAGCGTTGGACGTGCACGAAACGTTCGATATAGAAGACGATGTTCGTGCCACAGGTGAGCGTCTCAAGAATACGATTTTCATGAGAGGTGCCGGTGATGTGCAAAGCGAACTATATCGCAGATTCCAGGCTAGTATAGTTTATTCATATGGCCGTTTTATATTGGAATTATATATCGGCAGCTCTTACTAGGAAGGAAGGTAGCCGCGAATTTACAAGTTCTTAGGGATCTGCGGCAATCGGATAGTTAGTCAAACTCTGGAAAAGAACCGACTTTTTAGGATTATAGGAATATTTATTCGAAAAAGTGGATTTTTGACGTGTTAGACGTTTTTTTTTCGGACAAATGAGCCGACAATCGGAGTGCTTCAATTGAATGATGTTAAATACAGCGATTGCGGCGGCAATTTCGCCGCCGAAGTTTTCATTTCAGCACGCAATTAGTGATCTCTAATTATGTTGTCAGTTGGTGGAGCTGCAAATTTCAACCAGAAATAAGGGCATCTGCTTCAGCATATCCTTTGAAATTTTTCGATTTCGCGGTTTGATCGATGAAGAACTTCTTCACCTTTGTGCTCAAAGGAAATTGATGAAAGTGAATTTCAGGAGAGGGAAATCCATATGAGGGAACCTTCTCATGAACTGTATTGGTGTTTTTTAGGGTCGTGATCCAAGTGTGGGTGCAGTTTGCGATTTCTATGATCCGCCATCTTACTATCAATTCAATGATTTCGATGATACGAGGCAAATACGAAGAGAACGCTGATAATATCATTGTTATTTATGTCCGTTTTTGTCGTATGTCTTGTTGGGTTTTCATTGTTTGAATAATTCGTGCAGCTTCAGTAGATAAGAAATATTTTCGTTTTGAATGAATTGAAGAATAGAGTTCGAGTGGCTATGCCTTTCCCAAAGGGTATTGAGGGAAGGGGGAAGAGCTGGGGAGGTGGAGGAAGAGAGGGAGGGGAGTATGAGGTGAGTACCAACTTATTTAAACGATCGCATATTTTCCCACGTTAGAACTATCCACTTCATTTCGGGTCTATATAGGATAATAGTGGAATAGATGAAGTGGATCCATCTCCTTCGGGAGTCAGTTGTGGCGAAATATATATGCAATAAATTCCTCATTTAAAAAGGCTATTTTTTGTAGAAAAACGTGGAAATATTGAAGAAATATTTCTTCAGCGTATCTCATAGATAACAATAATGTGGGATATGTTGAGTTGTTTGAACCGAGGTACATTCTCGTTGTCGTCTCCTTAAGCTATTCGCCTCTTTCGTCGATATCCACAGGTACATAGATAGATCCGGATATATAGAGAGTCTCTATAGAAAGCAATGTATTAAGTATATCGTTCGTTATTCGAATGTGGTTTAGTCATAGATGTATTGTATGTCTGTTATGGGTGGAGGTACGCTCCTCTATCGCACTCGAATAAAAGATAAAATGTTTGGCAACGATAATGCAAGAAGGGACTACCTGGTTGGGACATTTTGGCAATAGAGGGGGTCATTAGTGGACGAGATGTTTGCTTGCATTTTGAAATTGAATCAATGCGTTCATCTTGAAGGATGCTTTAATATTTCCACTAGGTATAATATCGTTGGTGGCAATGAAAATCGCTGATGAGAGAGGTTATGATGTTGAAATCTTCAGATTAGAAATGCCCCCGGGATTATAGAGGTGGAGTTATTTGGAGCGGAGAGAGGAGTAGACATGGGAAGTAGGCTTTCTTCACGAATAATCTAACGGTTGATTAATTCCGCCTTTATTTTTCCATGAGGGAGGGTTGAGGGTTATGGGGACTATATTGATTTCCCCTTTATTTTTGCATGGGAGAGGAGAGAGGGTTGGGAGGGCTACAGGAAATCTGACTTTTTAATGGGATTCCCGAGTGGGATTGATGGAAATTATTTTAGCACTATAATAAAGGGAAACAAATAGTTAAGTGAATATTTGAATGCTTATTGTTGCTTCATAATTTGAGGTTATATTTCTCTTAGCGATTGCTGTTGTTAAATGGCTTTGTTTGCGTTAATTAAAAGGAATTTTTTGTTTTGGAAGTTTCAGTGATAATGTTTATTAATATATGAAGAGTTCTCCGATCACTAACACCGATCGGTTCACTTTTGATTCGACGACCGTCGATCCTAGTCTATCATCGGATAGCAAACAATAAATGGGAAAGACATCAAACGCTTCCGAGGCGATCTAGTGCACCTGCTGACGAACCTGCTAATATATCTAAGACAGAACATCGTTGGCCACCTTGAAATTCGCATTTTTTTGAGCGCATCCAAACGATTGAACAATAAAATTCAATGGGAAATTTCACATTTACACATAAGTCGACGATCCAAGTCTATCAGGTGTTATTTTAACTACATAATATACGCTTTATACGATTCGATTCATCAATTCGATCGATTTGATGAACTGATAAGTGCGATAGGCCGTCGACGTCGAATTGATCCGATAGTTTCTATAATTCTTCAAAAGGATTGTGTCTAAATTCGACATATGCTGTGGATCTTCCTGGACCTAAATTACGTTGGACCTTAATTACAGGTTCTTTCATCGAATAAATTTCTTCCAAGTTAATGATGAGATTACTTACCGTTGCAGATAATTCGTATCTTTAGTGTATACTGAAATATCCCATTTCTCAGATGGTACTTCATTAATTCATTAAAATCGACTTTGACGAGGTTATAGTGTTAACGTTGGAAACCTCGAAATGCATAGAATAGCGGGGACTTGAATTTGTCTTGATCTTCTATTTTAAGGTGATATGCAGTCTTCCTGACATCCTCATTTGATATCCAGACTTAGCTTCAGCGATTTCTGAGACGGTCACTGAAATTGAGGGTCAGCTCGCTCTATTTCATCTCTCTGCTTAAGAATGTTATCACTGATTTAATTCTTGTGATGACAGTTTGCATTCTCTCTTCCTCATGTTCACTTTTCGAAATAAAAGTTCTTTCTTATAAAATTTAAGTTTTTTCCTCAATAACCTGAGGTCAGGTAATACTTGAATAACCTGAGGTCAGGTAATACTTGAACAACCTGAGGTCAGGTAATACTTGAGTAACCTGAGAGGTAATACTTGAGTAACCTGAGATCAGGCGATACTTGAATAACCTGAGATCAAGTGAAACGTGAATCTAAATAGTTTCATAGCAAGGTAATATTTAGTTTCAATGTTAAATTGTGTCCTTACACGATTCTTCATTCAGTTTCTAATAGAACGGCGCTCTAGCGCAACATCGAGTTAAGATCTTTGTTGCGCGTGGATATTTCCTCTCCGGCCGTTTCAGCGGTAGCTTCTTGGGGGCAAATATTCGTGCACCGGTCATTTGCGCCACTGTTATGCACATTCCCGTCATTGCTGCCTCATATTCATCATCGATTTATTGAAAGGTTGTATGCAGAGAGTATTTTGTTGATCGTGGATTATATATTAGTAAAATAAACCTCCATTGTAAAAGATAACTTCATTTATTCGATGGGTTGATTAAAGTACGGAAGGGGAATTTGAATTCCTCATCGATGGAATGTTCGGATTCTCTCGTTTTTGTGGGCTAGTATCGTTTGTGGGATGCGGAAGACGTCCGAGGGACGATAGACTTCATTCAAGGAACATCGAAGCGCTCGGGAAGAAATGCTGAGCTCGATCGAGAGGTTCTTCTTGTTCGAGAACAACTTCGATCTCTCTCCCGTCGGGGAGTTCGAGTGATCGGGACTGCTGAAGTGCTTCTTCAGCCGGAGGTTACATGACTTCTCTTCATGTTGACCTACTTCGAAAATAGACGTCAAGCTGTTCTCGCATCGCTTAATGGTGTTTGAATCGGAAGGTCGCCAATAAAACGAAGCTTCAAGCTGAGCTTTACCCACTTCAATACGAGAGGATATTTCATAGTGGAAAAATGACCTCAACTCAATTTATGAGACGGGATAGTGGAGATGGATGGGATTTTTCACTAGCCATATAATTTCACTAATTTTACCCCTCTCATATTTCGTTCTCGTTCTTTTCTCTTCTCCTCATAATTTCAGTTTGAAGAGGCGTCAGAGAAGTGTTTCGGCTGCGAAAATTAAAGACAATCGTCCGTTTGTCGCTAAAAAATATAACCAAATAAAGGCACTAAATACTATTAAATAGATAATATCATTGAAGTGGAAAATATCATTTTTGTGGCTTGAAAAGTAGTAAAATCGGCCCGCTCGATGTGGGAGTTTCTTTTCCGCTCATAGCCGTTGGCCGCAATTTTTTGCAATATGGCGTCTTGGACGGTTGATTCATAGAGGGAGGATAATGAGGATCGAGCGATGGATACTTGCTGAGGATTGGAAATTAGCAGAAAGTCGAATGCCGTTTGCAGAGCTCTTATTAGATCATCGATGCTGCATTTTTCCACAATCGAGTGGGAAGATCCGTTGTTTTATGGAGTAAAATCCTCTGATTCCAGAAAAAAAGAGCCTAAGAGAATTCGAGATCGGATTATCGTTTATATTGAGTAGCAATGATTGATTTTTTTTTCCTCGAAGCTTATATTAATATTGTTTCGTATGGGAACAAAAATTCTCACTCTCATTGCGAGAATTCTCATCAAACTGAATTTTTCGTTACCTTAATACTTTATAGAATCACAATTCTAATGAATATTGCAAGAGAAATGAAAAGTGAAACGAGATGTTTCTGATGATCGCACTTGATGAGAATTTGAGGGATCGCCGGCAACTGAGTATCTTGGAACCGTCGGGAAGTGTTTATTGGAAGCGTCGACAGAATTTGGGGATGCCATGTTCGGTCGTATCTTTAACTTGCTTCGAAATGCTTCGTCGTATCTTCGACGAAGCCATCAAACTTCGCTAGTACCTCGTAAACACCTTCTAAATGACTATGATCGACTATGAAATGCATTATTTCGCATAGTTTATCCTCCGTTGATAATTTATCAGCTTGCTTATTAAGGTGATCGAAAGTTATATTGTCTCTGATTGGCGTTTCATTGCTTGAAGTTGTTTTGCACTTGCAGTGTAGAATGAAAGTGCTTTATAGATGGCGACGAACTATATTGTTTCGGCGCAGAAAGCGACAGTTGTGACACATGCGGTGGTGTGTAACTTCACCGGTGCAAATGATCTCAATTTGGTGTTGGCGAAGACGAATCGACTCGAGTTGATGGTCGTCACACCGGACGGTCTCAAGTCGTATCGAGAAGTAGCGGTCTTTGGACGCATTGCCGCAGTTAAAGCATTTCGGGTGAAGAATGAGGTGAGAACTGTTGTTCTATGTTTTATTCTATGTGAAATCTTTCTCGTTCTGCCTCTTGTATATTATGATATTTCAATAGTCTCTATGATAGTTGTCCTACATATCTTGTTGCGTTGTTCTTGAAAATACAGAGGTATCATTGCGGTGTTTTTCTCGCTGTGCAAGCAGCTCATCCCGGCGAACAAAACATTTCTGGATTTCGTTGTTTTTTCTCGCTAATACGATGGATGGATGGATCGCCGGAAGAGGTCTTGATGGCACACATAGGCGAGCACTGGGGTTTTTTGTTTTGGAGTGTCCTTCCCACGACCACTTTAAATTATTGCAGTCATGTTCTGTTGTTTTTAATTCGTTATATTCAGTGATGTGACGAGTGTTAAGGTTATGCCAAGTCAAACTTAATAGCAACGAGTAATTAATCGGAATAACGAAGTTTCTTCAGAAGTTGGGGGGGGGGGGGGGGGGGGAGAAGGAGGAGGACGCCTATTTTTATCTCTCTTCCGCTCCTCCTCCTCTCTCTAACTCTTCGTCGACGCATGTCTCCAGCAATCACCCGTTGCTCTCTCCGTGCATTTAGTAGTTGTAGTACAATGGGATGTTGTTATAGTCGGTGGACAGCATATTGGTGCTCACACAGAAGCATCATCTCGCGATTCTCTGTTGGGACTCAAATGGCGAGTTGCGAACTAGAGCTTCTGGTCATATCGCTGATCGGATTGGACGGCACTCCGAAACTGGCATTATAGCTTGTGTACATTCATCCGGGGTAAGTATTCTTATTTCATTGCTCCGCTCTTGAGGTCGATTGCTTCGGCATTTTTTCTGTTGAGCTGAAAAATCAACGCATTATTTATGGGTTAAACACTGTGATGGAATATACTACCGTTTTTTTGTGGTTTAATTGCATTGAAGTGATAGATGACAGCGGATTTGATCTTTTAGATTGAGCTCATTGTGAGGTTGCGATCCTTCTTTATTCTCTTCCTCTCTCTTCTCTCATTCTCCTATAGTTTACCTTCAGCGTTGTTTTAGAATTTGACCCGTCGTGATATGTTAACGGCAACGGCGCATCAACATTGCCATAGGGCATTTATTCCTGCTGCATAATGTAGTACTTTGCATATTGCCTACATGAATTTTTATTCTATACTAAGCGGAAAACGCCTCTTAATAGGAATATATATGTTGATGATTTATGTGGAGTAAACGTTGTTAGGTGATTATCGCCATGTGCTGATGCTTCCTTCAACGATTCAAGTTTGCAGTAATCTCTATGTCGCTTCTTAAGTAACAGTAAATGCAAGAGGAAATATCCTATCAGCATTCGCACCTCCACTTCGATAATCTGAAAATGTAATTCGTGATAGTCGATTGTAGTATCGTTATTTAATCGACAAATATTGGCACTCCCCTCTTACCTCCATCTGTTAAGAAACTTCGAGCTTCGCCATTTTAATCTGAGGTCTTTTTCTTTTTCATTTACAGCTTATGGCATTCCGTCTATATGATGGCTTAATCAAAGTGGTGCAATGGACTGAGGGCAGTGATCTACGAGGATTTAATATTCGTTGTGAGGATCTCTACATTATCGATTTGGATTTCTTATCCGATCCAGGTGATTTTTAGTCTTCCACTATTTGTGGCTGAGTTGAATCAGTGTTTTTTTTTGGTTTGAGGGGACCTCTGATAGCTTCATTTATGTACCAAAATGTGTGGGAATTCTTTGTAGTTAGGGAATAGCAAACAATTATCCAGTAATTACGAAAGTTTTATATGCAGAATGCTTGTTGTGTGGTTTAGTTTCTTCATTGTTTCATTAACGTATATATCATCGAAATGTTTATCCTCCTTTTTCTCTGCCAACCCCTCTCCTTTTCTGAGCAATATAAACGGCGAACATTACCTTCAAATGTTCGGTTATTTTGCATAATCTTCATGAAGAACACGAAAGTGAAGTGTAATATCTGGGATGAGGGCATTGTTTAGTAGGTTATTTGTGTACTTGGTTATGTTTCCTGGCTCTGATAGAGGTATATTCGCCTATGTGATCACCTCATTAATTCGTTTCTCAACGAAGAAATGGTCATTGACTGCTCTAATATTTCGATAGTTACCTTTGGAAGTTTGAATATTATTTTTTTGCAGAAAAACCAACAGTGGTATACATCTACCGGGATCACAACGGTCGTCATTTGAAAGCGGCGGCGATAAATCTCGAAGATAAGGAACTTAGTTCTCCGCCCCTTTGGAAACAAGATAACATTGAAGCAGAGGCCTGCATGGTTATTCCAATCCCACAACCGTACGGAGGTGTTATTGTTGTTGGACATGAGGCCATCTCCTATCACAAAGGTCAGCTTGAAATTTTTCATAAGTATTTCCACTTTGTTATGATTCTCGCTGAAATAATTTATTCAGGTATCTAAAAGTCGAAAGCGTTTTTTCTACAAATTAGTTTATCGTCGAAGGGTTATTTGCATTTTTTTGAGATCGAGCTGTAACGGATAATTGCGTCTTCATTCGTCATCGAATTTTTTTGTGCTCAATGAGGGGGAAATTTGTTCGGTATATTTACTTTTTCTACGAGGATGGAGAAAGGAGAAAGAAAAATTCGGTCAGATAGAAACATAGGAAATCGATTGCTGGCCACTCATTTTTAGCATTGATCACACTTTATGCTCGAAATTTCGCGTTTATTTAGCACGAAACTTTAGTTGTTATGTTCGAAAGCTAGCGACCGCTCTGCGCGTCTTTCTACACAATCCGATTTTGTATTTAAAGCATAAAATGCTGGAAGGTTGCAAACTTTGCATCGAGCTCGATGATATGAACTCTTGTGAGGTTAATTGCATCGAGCTCGATGATATGAACTCTTGTGAGGTAATTGCTGAGCGAGATCTGTATATAAATATTGTTGAGGCCAGTCTTATCATTATAACTAGAGTGCTTAACAGTTGATGATCATATAATCTTTTAAGATGCGAACGCATATTCGGCAATCGCGCCTCCACTCATTCATCAGTCACAGATCGGCTGTTACGGGAAAATCGATCGCGATGGTCAACGCTATTTGTTGGGCGATCTCTCGGGACGAATTTTCATGTTGTTGTTGGATTTGGATGTGGCGACTGATGGCACAGCTAGTGTGAAGGATCTCAAGGTTGTTTTCCCTGAGAGTCATGCAGTGTTTTATTGCTGTTTTGATGATCTCTTTCATTTTAGGGTGAAATGTGTATGGTGTAACGGGAAAAATCATGAAATAAAGCCGTCCTTTCAGCTGTGCGATGAGGGAAGTTGTTTCGGTAGTCAGGGGCTCTGTAAATTTGGAAACGGTGAATTTATCCGTGCGTCGAATAGAGAAATTCCTGACAAGTTGTGTATAATTTGTATTTTCTTTGAATAATAATACGTTTATAAATTATCACACATAGTGATTTCCAAAGAGAACTGATTCTTCTTGGAGAATATTTTCTTTCTGTGAGTTCGGATATTTGTTTTTATTATATTTGAAATATCTATCAGTTAAACGCACTCATAGAATGAGAAAAGTGAAAGAAAAAGAATAAAATAATTAAAGGAATTTTCAGTTTATCATTGCCTCTAAATAAGGGTCGCTGATAAGCAGTATACTGGCGCTGGAATAGGAATGAAATGATTGTGAAGCGATCACATAATAATCTGAGGGTCGCGTTTGGATTTTGAATAATTACATTTGCAGAATCGATGATTTAATATGAGAACAAGCGAACTGGGAGAGAACGGATAGTAACAACGACCGCATATAAGATTTTCTTATAATATAGATCTCGAATTGTTTTAGGATACATACTTTTCTTCATTTAGGCATATCGGAGATTTGCTGTGGAAGATAGGAGACTGTAAGTCGCCTAGTTAGTCACTATGATCGATGTGCTATTTGAAAGTCGATATTTGTAAATTAGTGAACGGGAATCCGATTTTGAAATCTGCATTTATTGTTTTCAAGAGAGGCTATTTTCAGGTTTTCTATAGCTGCTAAGTAAATATTGTGTTGATCGCATGAGGGTGGGAATCGTGTAATCGGGCACAGACGATTTTTTAATCCTGATGAGTTAAAGTCGCAATTTCAGGTTGAGTTGTTAGGTGAGACCTCAATTCCGGAATGTATTGTCTACTTGGATAACGGAGTGGTATTCATCGGTTCCCGCTTTGGTGACAGTCAGTTGGTACGTTTAAGAAGCGAGCCATGTCCTGATGGATCGTATATTTCACTAATGGACACCTATGTCAACTTGGCACCTATACGTGATATGGTTGTCATCAATGCTGATGGGCAACAACAGGTGATCACATGCTCGGGTGCATTCAAGGTCGGTCTCTTTTTTGATAGTATGGTGGAAGAGTTTTGATGCAGGGGTTTATGCATGTATTATGTTTCGGAACAACGGGGAAATGGTAAGTGAAAAAGGGCGCTTAATAGATGCAACATTCAAACACGCATTGTTTTATTATATGGAACCTGAGACTTACAGTCAGTTCTCCGAGGTGTGACTATATCGGCGTACCACTTAATTCTATTGATTGGATTTTCGGCATAAGTCAGTATTGTGACATTTCTCTTCCTAACGTGAAGAACAAGAAAATTTAATATATTTTTGTGGGAGATTGGATATTGATCGGATTCATTGCGAAATAGTGTTGAGACTTGATCGTGCAGGTACGGGATCGCCACTTCTGAACAGTGTGAAATGAGATGTTCCATTCCCATATATCACCGAATGTCTAACATATATGAGAAGTGAGGAATAGTATGGCAGTTTTGTGATACTTTAAGGAACGGCCTCTCATTACCGAAATAAACTTATGCCCCAAAATATTATAGTTCGTTGATTTCAGTATTCGAAGTGATGTTTTAGATGCAACATTATATCTTCCTGAAATATAAGTAGATTTGGTGGATGTCGTAATCGAAAGTGGTTATCAGAGTGATATTCGCTTGATTTGATAGGTTTTTCTAATTTATTTGAGATTTTCCCCATGTTGATGCATTTATCTATCTTTGATGTGTTCCTTACCGGAAATTTCAATCAGGCACCATTTCCGTCTCTGAATTTCGAATTGATCATAGACGCAGCGTTTGAATTTTTCATACGGACGTGTAGTTGAGAGTGAGGGAAACACATCATTTAAGGATGGTTCACTTCGTATAATCCGTAATGGTATCGGAATAGAGGAGTTAGCATCGGTCGAACTTCCCGGTGTGAAGGCGTTGTTCTCGTTGAATGTGGAATCGGAATTGGACGATTATCTGGTGGTGGGATTCGTCGACGAGACGCATATTTTGAAAATTAGTGGCGAAGAGCTCGAGGACACTCAATTACCTGGTTGGCTTCATTGATTCATCAAGTTTGTGTGGGAAGTGGTGCACACGAGAAAAGGGTATACTGTCTTTATGGGATGGTCCGCTGCGGAACAATGTGTTGGCCTAATCGGAAGTAACAGCCCAATGGAAGTTAAAGTTAAAGGAAAACTACCGGTGCGGTAGGAGAAAACGAAGAGGATTTTTTTTAGAGAGAGAAAAAGCTTTCTTGGTTTCGCCTTTTTCTTTATTGATGTGTTTTGTGCAACTTATTGAACGATGGTCTCCTTGAAATCGGCATCAGTCTTCCGTCGTTCACTTCACCAGAAATATCCGTCGTCAACTCTTGTTCAGATTTGATTTAATTGTTCTGTAGTACCTGCTGGCTGAAGACCTGGTGCTCGTAGTATTTTCGAACAAACTAGCTGGAAACGCTCTGAACTGCACACTTGACGGGCACATATGCACCCTTCCTTTATCATTTCTGCGAGTTGCAGCCTGAAACACGCAATACGTAGCTTCATTTCCCAAGGAACAGAGAATCCATTTGAAAGATAAATGAGAAATGTCAGCGTGATAAGAAGGAAGGGGATGAGTAGGGGCACGTCTTTAATCAGTTGAAGTGACAGCAGGAGCATCTTCGAAGGAAATGATATGTGCTTGGAAAGGAAATGTCAGTAAGGAACGCGATCCACGTCCATTTTTGCAAGGAACGTTCTTTTTGAGCTTACACAACTCATTCTCATGTTAGAGTAGCGTGTTTATCAATTTAGGTTTTATGTAGGCCACCCCTATATGCCTAAGGAGTGCGATCTTATTTGAGGGTTGGAGAGGAAGGAGATGTTGAGCAGCGATCTGCATTTACAAGTGATCTGCTGTAATCTAGTCGCAGTGATCTTCATTGCGTAAAAAGTTGTATGCTTATACTTGTTTCATCCTGATATGGTGTCTCCTCCGCGTTGGTTATGACCTTCCCATACATTCGGGACAGTAGCCGAAGATAAATAAGTTGTGGTCTTGCCTGCTAATCAGTGTGTTTGTTTGTTATTTATCATTGTTTAGTTGTCATACTCGTAGTAGACGAGTTTCATTTATTGTCGTCGACGGGTCTTCACATACCAGACTCGGTCGCAGGGGGATAATTGCTGTCGGTAAGAGCTAACCATAGCGAAAAGAAAATTGAGAGGATTTAAGAGCAAAAGGCGATTACCATATTGTGCTAATGCGATAGTCGACTGTCGTTTTTATAGTATTCGACAGCAAAAGCAGTCATCAAATTTGTAGACATGGTTCACATCGCTGACATTTCACATTTCTTCTTAAAATCATATCATTCAACCCGAACATTATTCTTAGGAGCTAAAGTACCATCTATTGTTCACAACATTGACATATTTTTTCCGAATTATTACGGCAGTATTTATCTCATCCTGTTTAAACTTTAAGGCACCTGCAGATTGAAGTAAGAGATTGGGAGGATTAGAAGATACTCATTAATGACCACTTAGGCGTTAATTGATGTTGAGATTTTTTTTAGAGTCGCCCTGCAATCTGATATTGGAGAGAATTATTTTTGGCATATGGCTCAGAGATAGTGAGTTATCAGAGCTTGAGAAGTAGACTTCCCACACTTACTAGAAGAAACCCAAAAATCAGAGCCAATCATTGTTTGCTTCATGTAGTAACTTCCAGTTCGGTATGATGTCTTCTTTGTGAGCTGTTCGTGTCAAATGCAAAAGAAGCTTTTGCAAGTTATTGCAGGGTTTTCGACAACGGAACAGACGTTGTGGGCTGGTCGAGTTGGAAGTGGCGCAATTGCGCAGATCACCCCATTGAAAGTGGTTCTTATTTTATGTGGCAACACACTTGCCTGGGAACCCCCGTCACGAATCTCGGTCGTCTCGGTCAATGAGTTCAGTGGGCAGGTTGTTCTCGCTTGTGGCAGCCAACTGCATTACCTAATTCTCACCGATAAAATCACACCGGTCACTAAAGTTGAATGCGAATTCGAGATCGCGTGTATCGATATTGGATGTGTTGGTGAGCTCGTTGTATCTGTTGGTGTACCCGTTCGTTCCACAAAACGACTGAGCGCAGCATAATATCACTCTGTCACATATATTTGTTCCTTCTTCGGACAAGAAAGCTTCCACGAGTGTGTATGATTGGTAAATGGATGGTTACTCTGAGTAATCAATTAATCTAGAGGTAAATTAGTTGATGTAAAGGCGACTCCAACTCTCCGTTCCCCCGTCTGTGTTGGTGATTTTTCGATAGAAATGGAGATTTCCGGGAGAGTTTTAGAAGTTCGTGAAAATTCACTAGTATAATGCGGTAAATTAAACTAAAAATAGCAGGTAAAATGAGTTCGCGGATGACTCTTCATAGAAAAATTTCATTTTGGGTATTAGGAGTGGAGGTGCGTTTAGCATTTGGCTGCGATTTACTTAGCGGCTTTTTCATTTATCCTCATTTCATTTGCATTTTTGCCTCTTAAATATCATTTAATGGCGTTCATAGTTCAACTTTTTAGCCCAGATGCATCCGTCCGCTCATATTATGTGCAATGCTTAGATGATTTGTAGGTGATGAGACCGAGTCGAAGTTGTGTGCGGTCGCCTATTGGACCGATATGTCAGTCGCGCTGCGCTCGTTGCCCGATCTTAACGAAATTGTAAGAGAAAAATGTGGTGGAGAAATGCTCGCTCGTTCGTTGCTTATCTGCATGATGGAGGGGGTCGTCTATTTGTTGGTCGCATTGGGTGATGGCACTCTCTATTATTACCAAATCGACAAGAATAGCGGTTCGTTGGCGAGTATTCTAAAACCGTAAGAAATGAGCCAAAAAGTTGGGGAAGCTGTGATCGATGTTATTTTTTAGTTTCAGTCACGGGGTTTAATTATACAAGGAGAAGTTGGCAAATGGCCTTTCTTTCCTTAGTGGACGATTATTAGCAGCTGACCTCGCTTTCGAAGTAATATTTGCTTAATTAAATTGCCTGGTTCTTTTCCAAGTGTGAAAAAATATATCTAGGCAAATGACGGTCATTTGGAGGGTTGTAAATAACCTTTGCCCACCCAAAACAAACGTTGGCACGCTGTTATGAAGCTGACCATTGGTCATCAGGTTACATTGCTGACGTCAAAGTGTTACGGAGGACTTCATAAACTATTGCATCGGAGGGCTGCTGTTTTACTGTTGGGTTATTTTCGAATCATCGCCTACAGTTACTTGTAGAATACGTGATGATTCATTTCTTACTTGAAAGTTCTTGCGATCTTCCGTGTCAGCACCTAACTTTCCTTCAAACGCACGGTGGTCATTGGCATGCCTCTTTCAGTGGCGCGTTGTCAACTGGTTTCGTTTAAGTGATCATTTATAAGACTGGTCGATTGTAGATAACCTTTATTCTCCTACTGTGGTCAGAAAACATCACAGTTGTTTAATATTAAACAGTTTGCAAATATAGTTACCAAATAGTGCTCATCCTTGAGCCTATGTATAGATTTGAAGTTCATGCACTTGGGCATGGAAGCGGTTATCCGCGTTTTTCGCTTCTGTTAGACTATAAATTTGAATTAAATGGTATAATATGCAACGAAATTTCAGCCGCTTATCCCGAGATGGAGAGAGATAGTATTTGGATTTGTCGATTTTAGGTGCGTTGACGCAGCCAAAAAAGGCGACATTAGGAACGCAGCCGACGACACTGAAAAAATTCATGTCGCGTGGTGCACCCAATGTTTTTGCGTGCAGTGACCGACCGACGGTTATTTACTCATCGAGCCAGAAATTGGTGTTCTCGAATGTAAACCTCAAGCTGGTTGCACATATGTGTGCTCTTAATTCGTCCACTTACACAGACAGCCTTGTCATGACTGATGGACAGACACTTGTTATCGGTGAGTCGCACTCGTGTCGTTATCACTGATTGTAGGTATATATGATTCTGGGTATATATATATTAGGAACTACTTTTGTACAAGGACGCGACATAAAGAAGACTTGATGAACCGAAGTATTGCGAAAGATAACAGATATATGCCAAATATGAAAATTTATCTCACAGAATTGTCCATGTAGGTGTGCAGGAGTATAGCAACGCAAAAATGAATTCATGCATGAGATGAGTGATAGTCCAAATGCGCCGTCAAGAAGGCATTCGCATGCTGCTGAGCGCAGAATTCCATTTTCATGTGTATCTCTGTCAAAGGATTATATAACAGTGTTATTGTATAAATCGGTGTATGCACACAGCTTTTTTCTAGGCGGGTAAAAATGCATTTTAATGATCCTTTTTCCCAAAAAGCTATTCATAGACAAAATAGTCATAAAAGAAGGTTCAGAAATAAAGATAGCGAATGAGAGCTGTCTTTTGCAGGCAGAATCGATGATATTCAAAAACTGCATATACGAACGGTGCCACTTGGTGAGAGCGTCTCACGAATAGCCTATCAACCTGAAACAGGCACAATCGCTATCCTTGTTCAAAGAAATGAGGTTTGTTCTCTCTGTGTAACTAATTCGTGTTCCTAGGAAAGTTGACAACACGCCAGACATTGGCGTCTGCACATGGACCTCACCGCTACTTAAGTGAAACGATATAGTCGCTGCGGCAGGAGGTCAAATGGACAGTATCGTGAGTTGCTGGCGTCAACAAGTGGATATAAATCCTCACTTTTTTATTTGCCGCAGTTAAAATTTCAACTTCAATGCATTTCTTTGTACATACCGAGCTGGTAACTGTTTTTGCATCTACCTTGATCCTTTTGAATATGAATATATATGTGTATGCACTTTTTGTTTTCGAGAGTAATGTGAAACCAGGGCAGTACATATTTTTCATCCACTGTTCTACATCCAGTGGATTTCTGACAATCTTACTAGGTATGTCGGAGCTATGAATCGTAAAGAGAAACTCAAAACTTACCAAATCCGGAGCCGAAATTGAAAATGCGACGTTGCTGTAATGTGATCTCTTAAATCTCATTGCAGTTCGTTGATTCAGACGGTAAACATCATTGTGGACATTGTGCTTCTAAGATGGCGGTCAACGCGTCAAGCAGTCATCCTTCAGTCATCAGTTCTGTAACACCGCCCATTGAGCCCGAAGAAATTGAGGTTTCAACATCTCTGTGAATATCTTCTTTTATGTGACTGTTCTGGTGGGGACCCTCAGTGAGATTTTGACCTGGATTATCTATGCGACCGTTTTATGCACTGTCGTAGATTTTCGATTACAATAAGCAGTTATATTAAATGATTTCTTCCACTGATATTTGCCAAGCAAAATGGGACAGTCCGTTTTGTGTTATTTTGACCTCCGTTAAAAAACTTCCGGGAAAGCCGCACGCTCTGGCGGAACAAGTTTGACGTAACCTAAAAAAGTTCGTTGGACAAGTCATTAAAAGTGAACTCAATAAACCTTGGAGAAAACTCAACACTGGCCCATTTGAGATTTCAGTTTTATTTTGTTGACCATTGACTACAAAAGAGAGGAGAGTTGCGGTTGGTTTTTGTTGAAATGCTCACATCTGTTGGATCCCTTTGCAAGAACTGCAACACCAAATGTGAACTCGGCTGAGCACCTTTTATGTCATATTTCGTAGCAAATTTGAAATCGGCCCCCGTTTACTTTTTGCCTTTTGATAACGTAAATATTAAAATTGGGTCTCATCGAAATGAATAGTGGCGTTTCGCAGTGTTCACTCTTAAAAAGCCGCCATCGGTAGAGCCATCCGACTTTAATTGTAAAAAAATGGTATGTTGTCTCAAAAATTCGCCATAATTAATGCATTGCTATGAAGATATTTTTTCGGAAGGCTCTTTTGCATTATCAAAGGTTCGATATTTTATACTAGACTTTTGAGAAATTAAGAATTATACAAACTCTTTGTCTCTCCTCCCTTGGCGCAATTCGCAGACCACAAGCAGCATAGATATAAATCGTGGTCCAAGTCTCGAGCTTCGCAGTTTCCTTTATCCTCGTTCCGCATCAGGTTGTGTTGCATTTGTGCAGTACTGATGTTAGGAACACATCGTACTGTTGTAGCGGAGTTGAGTGTTGCTTGCGCTGATTAAGCTCAGAATATAGTGCTCTCCTGGTTGCAGTAAACATAGTGCTGTTCTGCTTGCATTTCGAGTACAATGTTGAGGTGTCATCGGTGGTGGTGTTCGACGCGAACACTCTCGAGATTCTGCATTCGCACGAATTGGGCAAGAATGAACTCGCCATGTCGATAAAGTCTTGTGTTCTTGGTGATGATCCACAGCCCTATTATGCTGTCGGAACGGCCGTCGTACTTACCGATGAAACCGAATCGAAATCGGTACACGTTTATTATCTTGCTTTATTTTTTTTTTCCATTTTTTGTTTAGACATTCCCTGCAATTAAAAAGAGGGAAGAGATGTCCTTTTAGATGGTCGTTTCCATATGCAAGATGACAAGACTCGTTTCAAATTGTCGTCAAAGTTAACGAGGTTTTGCTGATAGAGAGATGCTTAGACCTCCTCTTCTCACTTAGTGAACAAAAGGATCAGTATGCGGGTAAAGTTGAGCGAACTTGAAAAATCTTTTCCTTTCTTTTCCTTGGATGACAAGGAAGGATTGAAGAAATTGAAGCGGAAAAGAAAGAGGAGCAAAGGAGGGAGGGGAGATGGGACTGAAATTTATTAAGCTCAAAGAGTCGGAGTGCGAATAGCTCGATAGCACCGACTGGACAACCTTCAGCATCTTGCATTTGCCGTATAAGAATTTCTTTCGATTCGAATTTGCATAGAAAGAAGCGTTGATATTCAAAAATTTGCAATCAGAACGAATCACATTTCATTTTCGGTTGACATTGCACTGGAGAACTTTCGTTATACTACCCGGGAAAGTAAGTTTGAGAGCAGGAACTTAATGTTTGGGAAAATAGCGCAGTTTTTAGTTGTTTTTCCGTGTAGTGGAGGTTATATTGAAAATCTTTGTGTATAGTTTTTCCTCATTTGCTTGTATAAACTAATAGATGCAGTATTTTAAGGGTCGCTTATTGATTTTCCAAGTGGCGCCATCCTCTGAAGGCGGACGAATGCGATTGATTCATGACAAGGAAATTAAAGGCGCCGCATATTCTATCCAGGTGTTAATGGGTCAGTTCCCTTTGCGTAAACGGTTCAGTGAATGTGCTTCACTGTCGTTGCATTTTATGACTTGGGATAGAGACAGTTGGCATGTGGGGTCGGGAGAGAATGGAGGCGGAATCAATGAAATTGTGGGTATCATTAAAGCATCTCGTAACATGCCACCAGTGCTGAAAAAGCACATCAACACTGCACTGCCTGATCACTCGAAAATAACGGAAGTCGACGAAGCAGTCGCCAAAGTTGAAAGTTCGACGTTTTATGAAAAGAAATGATGAAGTGAAATTTCCAAAAAGTGTACTACGCAACTATGAAACAGAATTTACAGCATTAGTGGCAAGTTTTCGATTACTGTGGATAGGGAATTGGATCAGAAACTGTACTGCAGATCGCAGTCTTGTTTTAGACGTTTACTGGCACTTGGATGAGTTGTTTTCTTCGGTCGATATGGATATAAATTAGCAGTCCGCATCTATTTGGTTTGCAGTGATAAATTAATCATACAACGTTCAAGAGAAGGAACGATGAACGTTATGCATATTGGGGATCCACTAATCTTTTAACGTTTTGGCGCGCGGAGCCTTTGTACTTGATCCTCAGGTTCAGTGGCTGCGAAATGTTGATGTCATGCTAATTGTTAGATTTGATGCTTGAGCAGATTGCTGTTTCTGATGGTTTGGCGAGCCCTCTCGCGCATGAGAAATTCCTGCGTAGGTTTTGCTACCAATTCTGGCGTGTGAAGCCGTCCAGGCAAATGAAACTGGTTTAGTACGAGCAGAGAACCACGCGTTGAATAATAAACATACACATTGATTAGCAGGCAAGGCAGCGGCATATTTACATCTCGGCTACGGCCCTGAAGGCATGGGAAGGTCATAACCCACGCGGGAGAGGCATCACATCAAGATCAGACAGCTTGTTTCGCGAACGAAGGTCACCACAATCATTGCGACCATGAAGCTCATTTGATTACAGCAGATCACCTGTTAACATGGATCACGCGTTAACAGATTTATAGCTTCATTGTAGTATATCTTTGTCACATGGAGCAGTGGAGTAAGTAAGATGGCTATGATAGGCGAGTTGGTGGTACAGAAGGTTTGAAAACACTAGCATGTAATCTCGACTTTTTTGTGAACTAATGATAAAATGTGTACCTAGCAACAAGCAGCACTTATTTTGCGTGGTCTTTTCAGTAAGTGAAATCTGCGACCTGCGTAATTGGCTAGTTCATTTATCGTTTGCTTTTTGGCCCATTTTGATCGTTTGTTGTGGGTAAAAGAAAGAAACTAGAGAGGTTTAGGTGACCTGACTGTTAAATAAGTTGGCCACTAGCGCTTTCTATCGAGACAACATGAAAAGACGACGGTGGTGTTCTATGTTTGCCTATTATACATCTTGACAGCTGACAAATGCGTTGTGCGAATGGGGTGTTGAAAAAATTTAATAATTATTGCAGATCAGCGCAGTATAGCTGGAAAAAAGAGCAGAATAACTGAATTTTAGCATTCGATTGCTGCGATTATATAATAATCGTGCACCTCAGGTATCCATTATATATGTCGATTAGTTAATGAGCTTAGTAATTTCTATTTCCCTATTCTAACAGTTGCATTTCTTCACTGAAGCCGAGAAATGAGATTTCCTATTGTTTATACCTCATAGTGGTTTATATGATTCGAGTCACTTGGGCTGTTTCTTGGAGGAGTCGTCGATTTTTATCTTGATAGTTGTAATATAATTCTAGATCTGTTCGAAATTTTGATGATATTTTTTAGGCAAGTTGGTGGTTGCAATAAATAGTTGCGTGCGGTTATTCGAGTGGACAGCGGAGAAGGAATTAAAGTTGGAGTGCTCGGATTTTGATAACGTCACAGCGTTGTATTTGAGAACAAAGAATGATGTTGTGTTGGTGGGTGATCTGATGCGTTCGCTATCTGTTCTCGCCTATAAACCAATGGAGTCAAGCTTCGAGAAAATTGCCAGGTATTGTCCATATGTGTTTATCCATTTGAAATTTTGCCGGTTGAGATCTCGTTCAAACACCCGCTAATAGTACGGAGATTATTCAAGTAAGTAATGCAATAATGACCACAACTTCTGCACCGAAAGTGCTGTGACCAGCTTTCTTTTGCGTAGCGGTTAATGGCAGTGGCTAGAGGAAGATTGCTACTTTGCGCACAGGAGCGATGGTTTATTCAGCAAGATGGGGAGATTAATAAGAAATACAGATGCCCATCCTCCGCAGAATCGGATCCAGATAGTGACCTCATAAGTAGTAAAAAAATTTTCATGCTCATTTTTCAGAAGCATTTCAAATTTTTGCCAGTTTTTATTAGTCTTCAGTGAGGCAGACAGTAAAAGTATTTCAAAAGTGATCGGATCCAACTGAAGACAAATGAGGTAAAGGCGCTTAAAACGTAACACCAAAGGGAGGAAGAAGTGAAGTCACGTCGTCATTGTGGTCAAAAAGACGGTATCAGTTGGAAATAAATAATTCATGGATATTTCCAGATCGGAACGCTTTAGGCGACGTTGAGAGCAGCGATCTTGCGTTCACCGGTTGCCTAAAGATGCTAATGGCGAAATTTGAAAGAAGATCCCAGTAATGTAGATGGGCTAGAAAAATTTAAGTAGGTGCTTCAATGGCATCATTGTCTAAGGTTACGAATGGCACTGATTGCGGGGTTCAGGCTTCATGCTGTTGAATTTGAATTTTAAGAGTCACAAAATATTTAACAGCTTTCCGTTGCTTTTAGGGATTTCGTGACGAATTGGATGACGGCATGCGAGATTATCGATATGGAAACGTTTTTAGGCGCTGAAATCATGTTCAATTTATTTACCGTTGTCAAAGATTGCAGCTCTAAAGATGAGGGAATTCGATTGCAGGTAAAAAGCCGCTCAATTCTTAGATGCCGCGCTAAATTGTTTATTTCAAATGAATTAAATAGTGAACGTTTTACATGTTACCTCTTTTCATTTCTTTTATCGTTTGGAAGTTTTTTGCAGCCTTTTGCGGTTGGTATTTATTTTACGATAGCGATATTTACTGTGGGCTAATTTCATCAAAGGTTTTCCACAGATGAGAATTTGAAGTGGATATATGGAATTTTCAGATTTGAAGCACTATGGACGAGTTAATTGCGTGGGAGAAGCGTGCATTTTGATCAGTAGAGGATAACAAAGGATGCAGTAAAGATTTTCCGATTCAGGAAACGAGTAATAAAGGGAATACCATACCGTAAATGTTTACAGCTTCAGGAAACGGGTATGTACTATTTGGGTGAGTCGGTGAATGCGTTTTGTCACGGTTCCTTAATTGCCACACATATCGATTTGACACCGTCGTTCACTACGCCCATCCTCTATGGTACTTCGGATGGCGGTCTTGGTGTTATCGTACAGCTGACTCCACAGTTTTACGAGTAAGTTAGCTCTGATTGATTGTACCGTGAGTGTGAATTTAGAGAAGCGTGGTCGAGCTAAAAAGATGGGTCTTGTTCATTGGTGCCATTGGGTTTGCTATTCCTGTTGCGTCAGCTTCCTGAGCCTCTGGTGATTTCTGTAAAAAACACTATAGTACATTTGCAATGGAATTTCCAGAAGATTTCTTTCCCGTTAATTTTTCTGATCGTTCGATGGTACCTGATAAATGCTGATTGAATGATGATAGGCATCGTTAGCGCCATAATTTTAATATTTTCCAAGAGGTTTTTTCTTATTCGCTGTAGAAATGTTTTTACATAGTTTCAGTTATGTAGACAATTCCATGGGTATAATTGAACGCTGATATGAACTTTGAAGGCACCAAAGTTGTTTTTCAAGATTCGTTTTTTACATCTTTGAGTTGATGGTAACAGTGACGCTTTATGTACTTGAGTGGCGAACGGAATGTCATCTTTTCTTTTGTAATAATTACCTTGTTGTGAGTATCTGCGAAGTGTTATGTCCGTCGATCAGCATGTATTGGCACAGGTATATGTTCAGAGTATCTTTTGTGTATAGGCAAGGCACTCGTGCATTCATACAGAGGCGCTCATGTATGCCACGTGAAGTTGAAGTTCAGTGATAACGTTCTGCAGAAAAAGGTGTTTAGTTTTGTTCACGAGTTGGAAACACGAATAGCTGCCGTGACAAAGAATTGTATGCGAATAGAGCATGGACAGTATCGTACGTTTGAGTCGGATGGACGAATAGAGCAATCGGTTGGATTTATTGATGGGGATCTGGTCGAGGGTTTGCTTGATATGAGCAGAGATAGCGTCGAGAAACTCATCGATGGTCTCACCCTGCCTGCAGCTGCCGGTTTGTGCTTTATTTATTTGTTTATTTATTTATTTATTTGAGTTTTGATATATCAAATTACGTTTGGTTTCAGTGTGATGCAATGATTTTGTTTTTTATATTCCTTGGGTGATGTGAATAAAGAGTTGTATTTTTTGCTCACATTTTCTCATAAAATCAGAAAAGGGCAAAACTATGAGCCATAAATAATATTGGTGGAGGTTTCGCAGTATTGAAAGGCTGATGTAGGTGTAGAATTGCAGTTTTTGGTCAAGGTTAAGATGGTGTGTTGTGCGATATTTTAAAAGAGTGATTGTATATTTGCAATGATTTTAGGTCAAGAGCAGAAAGTGGCCACCATCGAAGAAGTGCTGAAAGTTATCGAGGATCTCGCCAGAATTCACTAGAACACGTTGGGCATTGCAGTTGATAATGAATCATTGTTTCGTCTTGAAACGCCTTTGAACAAAAAGCGGGTTGCGTTTTGTAGACATATTATTAACTACACGGGATCTGTTGTGAATTTTCATGCTTGATATGTAAATCGAATGAATTCTTCTATTTTAGTCGGAGCAATATGGAAGGGGGAAAGATTGCAGAGAGGAGAGGGGTTAGGTGAGTACTGCAGAGCACAAATATAAAGGTGCTGCTATATCTCTTAGAGCTATTTGAACGTCGAATAAAATTTTTGTGAAATGTGAAGATATGTGTATTTCCCTGTGCTCTCATTAGGTGTCATTAAACATTTTGGAATATGTTAGCACAAGATACCGTAAAAGACTCAAGTCTCGGATGAATTCGGAAGAAAAGAGTCACACCCTCGTTTTCCGTATTTTCAATTATACGCTCTTTCAGCTATAATCTCTTATATTTTTCTGGTATTTAATAGCTTTGGCTATCGTTGTTGCTTTCATTTGTTTAGCGTGTGATTCGTATTGGTTGGAGGACATTTGAAAGGAGCCAAAGTACTAAAGGGAAGGTGTTGTGTTAAAGCCATTGTTTATGGGCAAATATAATAAGGTATTTGAGCACTTCTGATTGTTGAAACCATTAGTAGCCGAAATAGCGATTCGGATTTTGTGACCGAAAATGTCGGCGTTTGGTGTCGATGCAAGTCGCCGTTCTTAGGCATTATTTCTTTAGTGTATTCTGAAAGGAGTATGATATGAAAGAAGGAAAGTGAGCAAGTTTATTGCCTCATTTAAACATTGATCCTTGAAAAATGCTGTGTGGAGAATTATTTTTTGTGTGATTATTTTGTACGTATTTTTCGGTTGCCGTTAAAAGCAATGAGTGGTGAACTACGTTTATTGTGCATCCACTTGGCTTGCTTATGTGCAATTCTGATCTGCTTGGAATTCTTGTAGGATTAATCTGTAATGAATTTTCTAAGGATTACTCTATGGTAATCGCAGAGAGTGATTCCCTTACGCGGAGATTGGCCTGTTAAACCTTTGTGTTGTTAACCCCATTTAAAGATAAGCAGTTAAACTGAGGATTATCAAAAGAGTGGCCAGATTTGTTTACACAAACGATCATCGGTATAGCTTTTTGAGCTGAAACGGTGTTGAAGACGTGGTTCCAGCTGTAATTTTCTTCTAGTCACACTTCGGGCTTTGTTTGGCCATTCATTTCTCGATTACGAACGTATACGTCGGTTCTTTTTGCTCACTTTGATGTTTCTCCAAGTGGCAATTCGCTGCTTGATTTTTGCTGCAATGTAGAAAATCGCGTTAGTTTGTGAGAAGGAATAGGAGAGGGCTAGCATGCAAGCTTATGTCCAACGTAATCTTTTTTAGTCATAAATCCTATGTGGGTGATTGTTTGCAGTTGGACGTTTCAAACCGGATGCTTCTGAATTTCTATTATATGAGGTGGATTTAGAGAGGACGTTGAAGGACTGGAAGGATTGAATTCAAGGTACTCGATGCTTTGCCATTTTTTTACGCGTTTGGCTGTGAATGTTATGTTAGTTGTTGCTTCGTTCATTTTTACTCCATTACGCGTTTCACTGTTCGCTGAGTATAAAATTTCATCTCATCCTGTGGTCTCATCTCAGTGTGGGTGCAAAGTGAGAGTTGAACAGCGAGAGGGGAGAGGGAACATAAGTGATCCTATCAGTAGTTAGAGTTAAGACAGTGAGTGACGTCTTCTGTAATATTATCGGAGCGAATGTTCTCATATTTTCATAGGCGGTGTTTCGACTCGTCATTTGGGATGGTTGCATGTGAGTGTCAGGTTATCTTATATTTCGACGTGATAGGTCGTCACGTATAGTGCCAATGATGTTGGCTGGACGTTAGAGGGAAGGTCATCGAAACTATGTGCGACGTTAATAAAAAGCAAATAAATGTTTTCACTTGACGGAGGAATTATCGATACAGGTAGAAAGTGCTAAGAGAGTATAATCATTCTTACGACTGTTCTAGTATAAAGTCGGCTGCCAAGTAGGAACGCGACACTGATAAGTCTAAAAGACGGGGCAATATTAAGAACATGAATACTCGGAATTCTTGGTGTTTTTGGCTCCTCAGTATGTTTTTACGTTCATGGTCCATATTCTCGGATAGGGGTTCAAAGGCACTTCGAATGAGGTGTAGGCTGCCGAATTTTATGCATAATTTAAAAAATTTCGTCAGCGAACATTACTTCGAGTGGTTTCCGTTACTCTGAGCTCCAAGAAGTTTGCTTTTACGGAGCTCATCGTGACGACCTTGTATCTAATGTGTATGCGTCTGTCTGTTAGATGTCTCCCAGTCATCTACTGTTGAAACCAGTGGTAGGACATTTTGTGAGATTAAGCAAGTGCTCCCCTATACTCGACCCCGAAGAGGTATAGACATCTAAAGGCACCGAAGAATCTGCGTGATCATCGGTGAGGTACAGAAAAAGCGAGAGTGAATATGAAGGTCGAATGAGGTGAATTGGCATGTGGTATTACTTGTTGGCGAATTGTGATATTGCTCCGTCAATGGGCGTGATGCAAAAGCGCCAAATGTGCCAACTCATGTGGCACGCTTCTAACGCCGTTCTACTGAGTGATTCGTTCAGTCTCTACCCGATACCAATCAGCACAGTTCACAACAGTTCTTCATGCAGTTTCTGGTTCGAAAATTGGCTTAACGTTTTGATATTAAATGACGTGCGTACATGGACAAGCAAACGATAACATCTTTAGCGTTGGGGCGGGTACTGAGTACGCTTCGGGTTTTCGGGCACCGATGCATAGAATATGATATCCTCCAGAGGTAAACCACGAGGAGTGGGAAGACGGGAATAACTTCCACGCGACGTCTAACGCACATGTGCTCCTAGCACCGCTAAACTTCGTGTCTGAAGCTTCCTGTTGTGGTGAATGACCCTCCTGCCGTTCTGTGTCCGGCCATATTTCTCTGCTTCCTTACTTCTGCAGTCGCGTATCTCAAACCCCTCAGCCGTTTTGCGTCTATGCCTAGTTATATTGAAGGTCTCGACCCTTGCTAGGTTCAAGTACCCACTTCGGTTGACGCAGTAAGTTTGGCATCCACTCGCCTCGGTTCTTCTCGAGCACACTACGGCAGCGCAAAACTTTTTGGGAATCCTTGTGAGAACTTATTACCAGTCCGCAGTTGCTCATCAAATGGTGCAAAGTTTTCAAAATCGGATGTGAAGATCGCCCTGAAGGAATCACACATAAAGTTCGTTGTAGATCTAAAGTGCATGATTGCAAAAACGTCTTCTCCATGCAGCTTCAAAAGCAGTAGAACCACAATGCGCTAAAAGTTGCGTGGAGGGAACCGTCGTTTCCAATTTCCTGGAAATCCTGATCCCTTGAACAGTTCGAAGACGGCTGTTTGGTTTAAGGGTAGTCCCAAACCACATCTTTTTGTTGACTACGAGGAAAGCACCGCGAAAATAACTTTTGCTGGAGGCAAGTGCTATCCGAATAATTTTTCTGGGTAATTCCTGCAAAAACCCCTCAACTCTTGTTCACTGTTCACAAATATGACACCCGGACCTGAGTGAAAACGCCTTTTGGTGCTTCGATGGCTGCACTTGGCCACACTTTCCGAGCAATCTTGATGCAGCCATGGCTCAGTGATTATAAAAGCCTCAGGTCACCATATGCTCATAAGTGCATCCCATAGGTCGCTTTATTCGCCATTATGTGAGTGACAAAAATAAAAACAAAAATACTCGGGACCACAATATTGGCGCATATGAATCAAATATGAAGGAAGGAACAAAGAAATAGATAAATAAACGGCGCTCATCGGAAATCAAAACGATATATGAGAAACGAAGCAAACAAGATATAAAAACACGCCACGAGGCGTATATTAATAAATACACGCTAATAACAGCAGCAGTACCAATAATGCTCAGTGGACAATCGAAGAAGAAAGGAAATTCATTTTCAAGCTTGAGCATACTCCCCCTTCAGCAAATACTGCAAAAAAAGTAAATCAATGACCTCCGTTCCAATTCCTTTTCCACAGACTTTCCACGTCCTATCTCCGACGAATAGGAACTCAAATTACTTAACTCACTGCCACTGCTGAAATCAAACTTCTTACATTCATTACCCTTCCCGTCAAATTCTACTCTCCACAATCCATAACCTTCTTAACCGTTTTAAATCCTTTCTTCCTTTTTAGTTCATCCAATCATCAAAATACATCAATTAACTCCCACTTAAAAAGGTTTCCTAGAGAAATACATAGATGGCTGTGGTCTGCCTCGAGGCGCTTGACGTCAATGCACCGCAGAATATTTTCCCACACGAGTAGAAAATATGCTCGTGGCGAGAGAGTGGAATCACTCTGCTTTGCACCGGCATATGAAGGCGAATAAGCGAACATACAAAACGATGTCATTTCTTTTTCCTTACAGCCAGTGGCTGGCCCATATCCTTGCCACGAAGCTTTACACCCAATGCACGTTCCATTTTACCAAGAATCTGCAGCATTATTTCCTATAAAATCTTCCACCTCGTGAATTCTCAATAATCTAACTCGACAGCGTAAAACAAAGTTGCGGCTGCAGTACCACGATCGTCTCTTGAATTATACTCATGCAAAATAGGCAAGAAAAAAATCCTGCGTTGGGCTCAGACCTTTGCTTCAATTTCAGCGCACATATTATGATCAAGGACATTTTATGAAATAGGAGGCTGCCAGAAAAACAAAGGTCAACTCAACGCATTATTCAGCATCTAGACAGACGGTCGAAAGCTGTGCCGTCAGATTCCGATCATAAGTGACGCAGCTGCGGGGCACGTTATTTCGAATTTCAGTCTTTTTCGAACGCCCCATCAAATTGGCTAAACAACTTCCCTACGAAATAAGTTACAGCACTGTCGGTTACTAAGGCTACCTCATATACAAAAGACAAAATATGGCCAGACAAGTATCCGTAACAAATAAGGAGCAGAACTCCCCTGCGCCACTTGGTAAGATGGCGGCTGTGACTTTTCAGTGATCTCACAGCGTTCGCAATAAAAAAAGTCCATCACTACTTATAAAGAAAGTAACGAAAATTGAAACAGATGGACGTCCTTTCGACAAACGCAGACGAGAGGTCAACTACAGCGTTCTAAGGACGTATTGCTCGAATTATTATCCCCTGATCGGTGTGACAACATATGACTGACTTTTAAACCTACAGAAGTGGGAGAAATGAATCACAACAAAAAAGACCTGTTGGTTGGGAACTGCTTTACCATTTTCGTATTCAGCGATCACTTGTGGCTTCTCGTTGACATGCTGAAACATTTCTATTCATCCATGGGTTTATACCCTCGTAATTACAGTGGGCGGATTGTAAAAAACCTTCATGTTTTCCACATTTTCTCGCTATCATTAAGCAAAATCTGAATCTAAACCAGTCGCTTGCAATTCAAGTGAGTTCTAGTGTGTGCTAATGACGCGACGCAACGCGTCCTGGCAAGGAAAGTCCCCCAACTTCCCCATTTGAGAGACTCCCCCCACTGGGTTTCTCTGTTGTTCAGTACGCGCGGACTTTTTTTTCAGAAAAAGGCATGGCACTTCCTGCGACTAGTTAAGGATTAGCTGGATCGAACTCCGCATGGACTAAACATTAAAAGAACTGTTCGGTTCTCGGAAGTTCTTAAGGCGCTTAGGGGTTTACAGAAAAGGCAACTTTCATATTAAAACCTGCTCACATCGACTCGTTCTGCTAATTTCAACTAATGCTTTGCTTAGCGAAACACTTGCTTCCGTCCTTTTGGCCTCCTTGCTACTCAATTCTAAGTCTATTCGCGCATCGAATGGAAGGAATCCTGTGGACTTCGTCGGCGTCAGTCATCAAAAAATAGCTCGATGCCCGCTGAGAAAAGCATGGAAGTAAATTAGAGCTGCATCAAGTAGGGGAGACCGTAGCTGTTGCTCATTTTCATCACCATCCCTCAATCTTACGTCGGAATGTTGTTTAGGGAATGACTGAAACTTCAGTTCACATCTCTCATGCTCCTATTTGTCGTATTAAGTACGGATCCCTTCGCCAAACTCATACAGCCACACCCGTCCTCCCGCTTTCGCTCAAGGAATTATAATCTTCCTAACGGACATCCAGCAGAAATACTTTAAAAAATCATAAATTCGAGGATCATCTAATTCTCAAGGACAAGTTGGATTCCTGTTTGCAGTTAGTTATATGACCTCTGTAGAAGAGAACTCACCTCCCTACATAGCGCTGGTAAATAATCAGCAGTAATCCTTCGATTGAAAGAAAGGATTTCATTTTTTGTTCAAGACTTTCAATATAACTGAATAAATCTGAATATGAATATGGTAGGCCGAATATGAATTCAACTCATCACAACGATACGCCTCTGCCTGATGGTGATACACAGCAATGACAAGAACCACAAAATTTTCGAATAAACTAATATCGTAGTACACCAAACAACGTCCCGTTTCCTTTACGACGCACCATCTTTTCAGCTATAAACGCCAAATTACCAAGTCACCATCGCAACAAACAAACAAAAATACCCGACGGGGACTCACCGTTGCCAGATCTTTCTGCGTCCATTCTTTCGTCTGTCTAGCCTGTTGTATGACCTTACCAAGTGAAAGGGAAACTCGTTCATGATGCAACTCTTCGGTTTCTTCGTCTAATCTTCAAATAACCAAAAAGTCTTTCAATGCTGCTGCAAAAGTATTTATTCGCACTACGGCTCGAAAAAAAGACTAGAACCACACTTCATGGCATCTGGCTGGGTGACTTCGTTTCTTAGATCCAGTGAGGATCTATTTTTGCCCTTAGAATAATACGAATTATTGAGTACAGGCATATTAAAATGCACCCCTCCCCCCCCCCCCCCCCCCCAAGAACGGCTCAGTTTTACTGACCAAGATAACAAATTGATCAGGACTGTGAAATGTGTCACGTACTTAGTCCACCCTCCTCTGTTCACCGAAGCCTACTCATTTTTATTGTAATTCTAAGAACAAGACGACTGCATGATGCTTAGTAAAAATTCAAACAAGGAAGAAACGCTTAAGGTTCATCATCTCGTTCAACGGCAGGATCACGATATCACAAACTGAAGTATAACAAGAGGAAATAGACGCACCTGGCCGTGTTTTTATCACTCATGTGTTGCCTATTGCCACCGGCCATCATCTTCTTTGTCGTTTCGATAGCTACACCACGCCTTTGTGCTGCATTCAATTCCTGAATGCGCAAAACTACCTTTATCCTAGAGAGTCTTTACTCAGACTTGACTCACTGGCTGTTCTAATGTTGACAAATAAAATTCTCAAATCTAAGAAAAGTGTAGTAATATTGTTATGCATTAGCGAACGCAGAAAAGGATTTAAACTGCATCCTTACTCTCCCTGCTATCCTCATCTCCACAAATTTCAAGTGGCCGGCAGAAGGAGGAACTGGTGAAAGTAGAGGAGATGAATTAGGCCTAAGTCGGTAGAAGTAAGGACTGGGATCTTCAGAACGAAAACAAATGACTGTAAAAGTGGCGTGATCCACCCCTTTAACAAGCCTCCTTTCCCCGAAAGAATTTCCAGGTTAATTTTCTGAAACAACTCAGAAAACTTCATGACCATAAAAAGCGACAATGTCGCAGAGTCGCCACTTCTGCGGCAATTTTGATTCCACACTTCGCACTCCGACCGATGCAATAAGATCACACAGAAATTCCTATCATTCGGATGACAGTTTGCTGAACAATGCTTATATCGACTCGTGAGTATTTACCTTGAAACACCGAATTGCATATACGGCATAAAGCACTCAAGATGGAACTTGGGCAGACAACTTTATCAGCCGGGGAATTATCTTTTCATCTGAATTTCGAAACAATCTGCAATCTGCATCCTGCTCAAGCCTTCGGTCTTTCTCGCATTTATGCTCAACTTTTACGTTTAATGTTCCCTTCCAGCTGTGCAAAATCTATGATGGAAAAAAAGGTTAACGAAATGCGACCATCCACTACACAACAGCCTTGGTGACTGCACAACATAAACCAGTCTTAGCGATTAATCAGTCATAATGAAATTCCTAAAGTTGATTGGCTAAATATATTTAGAAGAACCTAACTTACAGCCAAAAGAATATAACAGGATATCCTTAATTAGTTATTCCTCATTAGTTTAGAGTTTTTCAGTGGGATGAATTCAATATAGCCGCACTGCCAACCTTCTTGTCTTACTGGGGTAATTTTACTAATAACTTAGAAATGATTTGCTGACTACAGCCGATCGTATACGATGTTATTTCTTTAGGACCCACAATTAAACTTTTTTTACCCACTATGGAGAGCGATAGAACATGCCTGTTTTAGGAAATCACCTCAATGCTGCAATGATATTTTTTTCTTGCATTAAGGGACTGCTCTAGATGGCATGCATTCTAATGCTCAATACCTTGATGTGCATTAAGTCTTTTTCTGAAATTCATCTTCTCGGAATAAGCGAGTGATGGAGTTCAATAGATGGGATACACAACTGCTTAGATCACTGCCAAACTTCATCATCCGACATTTTCAAGCATACGAATACTGAAAATAGTATTTCTTAGCGAATATAATATTCTTAGCCCCATCTGTTGAATCGACATATATTATTCATTACTCGCTACGATTGCTAAAGCAAGAAAAAATTTATCCCTGGCGACTCATATAAATATGGATCTTCGATGGTCACAATGTCGTAATCTGAAAGTAAAGATTTTATAAACTGCAAATAGTCGGAACCCCTTAACTTTTATATAGGAATTTCCATAAAAATTGGCTTCAGCATCCGTCAGCGTTTTTCTGATGCAAACAAATGAATAAACAGAATAAAAACACAAATTAAAAGAAAACCCCGTTGATGAAGTATGGCAGTGATCTGCGCAGATTCCTGAAGTTCCACAGAACGCAGCCTTTCGAGACCAGAGGACTTACAACGATGTAAAGAGTAGAAGCTAAGGCCGTAGTCAGTTATCCTCCTTTCAGAAGACGCTTTGGGCTATGAAAACAACAGCGCCACAAATAGTGTGTCCTAGCGCAAAAAAGCACCCTTCTGGAAATTGCTTCTGCATTCTCATCGCTACCTTCATTTCGTATATAGTCATATTTTATGCAACGTATAACCCATTCTCTTGCCGGAAGTTACTGAAACTCAAATGTTGGATAGAACTGAAAAATACTGACATATGTAGTAAGAAATAAGGAGTCCGCTTACGGCAGCTGTTTTGAGTGTCTTCTGCGCTGGTCCACGGCGATGCAGAATCGTCACCGTGTTCGGATCCGTGTCCGAAACAATATTCCCCATTTTCGACATCGTGAATTTGAGATGCTGAGGTTGCACTTGAAGAGACCTATAATAAACAATAAATCTTTATTCAATGTTAAACAATGAAAATCGTATTTGTGATGACAGAGAAAACTGTTAAAAGTATCATCTAAATAAAAATATTCTATTAGTAAAAGCAGTGACTCTTCAATCTTCCCGAACAATGTTTCCATTGGGAAAGCCAACTCCCCTCCCTTTTTTTTTATAAATGAACGCTTATTTTCTTGTTGTCGGCAATATTCTATCAGTATTGCATTCAGTTACAGTCACCGATGGGATATGAGATTGCTCTCCCCAGATTTGCGAGAAATAGAGGACCAATTAAGGAAACATGGTGCTCGCCCATTAACGGCGAATGGTACTTGACCAAATGCGACAGCTGGACAACCACACCAACGCAAACAAAAGAAGCAATCATTAGACAAAACAAAACCACACTAACGATTCTCAAGCATAACTGCAAATATTACAGCCTTTCAAGCTCACATAAATACTCTCTTTCTCTCTCTCTTTCTAGAGTCATACACCTATAAAAAAGTCCTATACAGCTTGCAAGTGGGCGATACTAATTGTGATCCTCCAACGACGAAGCGTTCCTTTATTTCAAAGTATTTTCGAGATGATGACCGCATGTGCTGCAGCGAAATGCCGCTGGATACCCTCGTGACACATAGATTTGCGGAGGTGTTCGTTGGTTGGTCGACAGGGTGTGATATGATAAAAGAGAAATGAGAGAGAAGCGTGGACGAAGGAAACTGAAGGAAGTGGACGATAACTCTTTCATCGAGCATAACGAATAAGGTAATCTTAAATATTAGTCGGGAGGGTGATGTGCTTTCGGAAACGCTGCGAAGGTGCATTCAAAAATTGTACGATCGCAACATAAGAAAGGACGGAAATCTACATGGTGCCACAGATCACACGAACTAGACGATCGCCGGTTGCCTTATGCATCGAAGTAGAAAAGATACACTACAGAGTTGTTGTTGCTTCTAAAATTGAGTTTTATATTAACGCTGGAGCACTCTCGACATTCAACGGGGAGAGGGATGCAAGAGGCAAGATCCATTTGGCGTTAGACTGCCCATCAATCGAGAGGGAATAAACGGGTTGGTATGGCTTCGTTTCACGACTCCAGTTGAAAGTTACGATCGGTCTGACTCTGAACGCTGGCAAGTAGGGGATAATTCTAGCGGAGCCTCTCTTTATGTGGTGTAGTGCCATGTGACGCAACGTAAGCACCAATATTGCGTCATAACTATCCCGACAGTCGCCTTATTACCCAACGCAACCACCCCGACGATCGCCTTATTCACGATGGAGGAATATGAGAATATTCGACAATTTCTCAATTTCTTATTTAAACTACTAATCCCTACATACAGCACACTCGCACAAGACGAACGCCTCAAACAACGAGAAGCACAAATGAGCAACACTCGACGCTACGAGATTGATTGCAAAACAACGCGCAACATTGCAAACTATGAAAAATGCTGCTTGCAAAAAAAAAACGATGCATCTCTATGCAAATGCGCGTTGTAGATGCAAATACATCTGTTGCTGAGATCATCGATGAACGTGAATTCCGATGTTTTATTGTTACTGTGACTTGAATTTAGCTTTTCTTTCTGCCGCCTCTTTACTTCCGGTCTCGATTATCATAAATTCAACCCGGAGCTCATGCCAACCGTCGCGACTCCATATTTCAACTTCAAGTCGCATAACGTATCGCCTGGACTCGACAAGTTTCGAACCGAACGGGAGCTCTTCGTATACGATATAGGGAAAGCACTACAAGACCAAACCAGTTGGACTTTGAGGCGCAATCAGCGTGTGCGGTTGGCTAGTTTGCTGCAGGAGTCCAGCGAGTGTCTATCATTTTAAAAAATTACTAAGTAGTGAGTACAATCTTTGTCGTTATAGAATCACAAATCTGTGGCATATGTGGGGGATTAAAATAAAACAAAATCAGAATAAAGTAAAATTAAAATGAAATAAAATAAAAATAAAATAAAATGAAATAAAAATAAAATTAAATTAAAATTATTTAAAAATTAAATTAAATTGAAATAGAATTGAATTAAAATAAAATTGAATTAAATTAAAATAAAGTTGAATTCAAATAAAGTTAAGTTGAATGAAAATAAAGTTAAAATGAAATAAAATTAAAATGAAACGAAATTAAAATAAAGTGCATTAAAATAAAATAAAATAAAATTAGAATAAAATATAATTAAAATAAAATTAGATAGAATTAAAACAAAACAAAGCTAAATTAGAAGAAAATGAAATAAGATAAAATAAAATCAAAAAGAAATAAAATTAAAATAAAATTAAGATTAAATTGAAGTAAAATAAAGTAAAATTGATTTAAAGTTAGATTAAATTAAAGTAAAGTTAAGTTGAATGGAAACAAAATTATAATAGAATAAAGCTGATATAAAGCAAAATGAAATTAAATTAAAATAAAGCAAAATAAAAATAAAATAAAATTAAAAATAAACAAAATTAGAATTTAAAAAAGTTTGTGTTAATTTAATTTTATCTTATTTGTTATATTAATTTAGTTTAATTTAATTTAACTTAATTTTTATTTTATTTTATTCATTAGGTTCATTTTCGAGTCTTTCGTTTGATCGTTTGACCAGTTCTCTGCGAATAGCAATCGCAATGCTATAGAGCCATTTTAGAAGTTAGTTTATAATTGTAAATACAGTTTCCGGATAGGAAAGGCTGTGGATGTTGAAGAAATGATAGTCTGATGCGTTGAGCTAAAGAGAAGTTGTTAGAATCCTTAATTGCAGGTTGAATCTTCTATATATATTCCATTATATTCGTCAAACGAGGATTAGTTTTCTTTCCTTTTCTTAACATTGTGAGTCAAAAAATCACCCAATTATGTGAACTGTTTACGAATAAGCCCATCATTCATCAATGGCGCATTTTGTATATGTGATTTTTTTTATAACCCGATGAAATGTTAACATTAACTAAATGCTCTTAAGAATGTTGTCATTTGCATGTTTCATATATAGTCTCAGCATGAAGACAGATCAAATTAGGGAAAAATATTCTTCTCCTTCATTCGGTAGACGAAAAGTTTAGCATCGAACAACACAACTGAGATGTTTAATGCTTAAGTATCGAGCGATTTTATTTTCACTATCAAGTGCATTATGATTTTATGGTTATTGCTGATAAAGTTTCGAATTTTTTCTACAGCATTTTTTCATAGTTGCAACCGTTCTATTGATAATTTATTTAGAATGCTTATAGAAAGTTTAGAAATTTTATGGTCGAATTTCCCCTACATCCATTACAATTGTCTTTTATGAGCAAATCGGTCTTCGCATGCTGATTAGACGATCTTGTTGATCATTGTGCGGATGTGTTCACTTTGCCAAGGTCATGTTTGCAGGCGATATCAAAGTGCATAATCTATCTCTATGGACAATCGATTGATTTCAGCAGTTCGAGTGCGACCGACGTTCCGATCGGTTCGCAAATTCGATATGCACTCACTTATTTTTGGTTTTCTGGAAGAGATGCTTCCTGATCCTGCCGGGAAGCCTTAATCCATGAGCATTTACTAGATAATTTTGAAGTATTTACGTTTGCAGAATATTATAATTTACATAAAAGATCGTTAGTTTTAAAGAGCCTTTCATTCAGCGTTTTGATCTTTTTAGAGAGAAAAACAAAACCGTGCATCAGTTGTTTTTTGTTCAAAAGTAGATCTACCTGATTTTAATATCAAAGCAAGCCTACTTGCAAGTCTACAATTGCTATGAACAGGTGGCAAGTGATGATGCTCTTTGAGTTGGTGATAAAGAAATTGCATCAGCAAACAATTCAACTGATTCTAAATTAATTTAGATGCGTAGATACTGTTTTCGATGTTCTTTCGACTGTTTGTAACGTTTATTTATGTCGGGATTTGCAAATTTTTATTGGTTTTTCAATGATTTTTTTCTGGATCGAAAGGTGGATCTCCGCGATATTCATCTTTTCCGGTAATAGTTATCGTTATAAAACTTACATATAGGAAGGACGCTATGAATGTTATATTATAGGAAGGACGCTATGGACATTCGTTTGTTCACCACCATTATGGGTTTCATAATTATGATTGACATTATTTCACCGAATGTTCAATGCGAGATCACTCAATTTTCTTCAATACAACAACTCAACGCTTATTTGGAAAAATTCTTTGCCACTAATCAATCGATAACCTCAAAGCAATGGCAAAACGCTTTACCAACATCCACTGAGCGATCGCAGATGAAAGAGGTTCTTTGCAACTTTGAGCCTATATAACAAAAGCGTTTTTTAAAGCATTTTATCATCAACACTTCGTGATCCTATCAATCTGCCGATCGCTATAAAAGTACACTGCTTTTGAACTATTTCCGTAAGCCTTTTTCTCTGAATTCTTTAGCAATCATAATCTGGGAGGATCTCAATTTGTAAGAAAGACATTAAGCAACGGATGAATTTTGCAGATGGCAGTTTATTTTTACGCATAGAGAATATCGTCGATTCAAGCATTTCACTCGTCCTAAATCCCTTTCAGTGAAAATCACATCCCTGAGAGAATTGTTCTCATTTATCTGCTCGCAAGATTTTGTAGTGTACACAGTATGCAGTGGAAATCCTTTCCACAAGAATATTTCCATCGCCAGAAAGGTATGGTGAATCAGCTTTATGACTGCATAATTGAGACTGCATCTTTCCACACGTTCGATTGATATTCTCTTTTCAAGCGTGTTTCATAGATATGAAGGCTCTTTCAGCTGATCATGGATATATTCTTCGCCAAGGATTACAGCACTCAATGCTCATCCTCTTTGTTCGACAAATACGATGCACTTCGGAGTTATCTCAACGTGACACTTTTCAAAGTAATTCAAAGTGTTTCTGAGCGAGTTGAAATTGCTAAGCAAACAATATTGTTTATCTTTTTACTCTAATTAAGTTGTAAGCACACAACGGTATGGTTAAAGTTGTTGAATGTGCAATAAACTAGAAGAGTATAGTAGTATGCGGAGTAATCTTAAATAACAATGATATGAGTATACTTATTTATGCACAGCTAACTAAACCTTTACGAGTAAAGCAATATGGAAATTATTTGCCTATAAGTTTAAAAGTTTGAATGCCTCCTAAACAGTTTCCGGCAAGAAAACCGCCTTTCAAAGAAGGGATGGAAATAAAGAACCATAAACAAAAATTGTAGCCAATGAAAGTGATTTTTGGGGGATCAAATATTAATGAGATCGGTCATCAAGGAATCTCCCATGCGAAGCTATGACCGATAGAAGATGAGTTCAAATTCCGTGATCTGAAAAACGCACCAGATAAGGAATGGAAAGTTTCTCACACATGATAATCCTTTTCGGTGCGCTTGATCTGAAAGAAAATTCGCCCGTTGCTATAATTGCTGTCTGCTAAAGAAGTGAAGGCAATTGATTGAATGGTGCTTTCATATGGAACAGGTCGAGTTTTTAGGGATTTTGGTGAAAACGCTACCTCATGTTGTTGATTCTAAGCGCATTTGTCACGAATGCTGAGGTACTAGCAAATATAGTGACTAGTGCAGCCGATCAATTTATAGATTGCAAGGACAGTGCGTGCACTGTACTATTCAGTTTTTAGAGCCATGCAGTTAGGAAGCTGCGGCAGATGGTGTTCACCATAAGAAAATCAGGAAAATTCATAAATAATAAATAAATAAATGTAGAGGGAGGAAGAGACAAAGTTACAAAGAGAGAAAAAGACAAAATGTTCAACTGGACTTTTGAAATCGTTTGTTTTTGTAACTCTAATGGGAATGAGTCGATTCTTCAGGAAACAGTATTTGCCCTTTACACATTTGTAACAATTCGCTGAGAATTCTCTAGCGGCCCCAAGATGGGACATCTTTAAAACGGCGATATTTCTCCTCAAAAGTCGATGGGGAGGGAGAAATTATAGAAGACAGAGAAGTTTGAAGAAAAGTTTTTCCTCCCCAATTTAGTCCTCTATGACGTGAAATGAGAGATATTGATGAAGTCGATGAACAAATTACATATGTATGTGGCTCTGGAAAAACTGGTAGAGTTCCCAGAACGTTGATAGGAAAGAGTTGATTTCTTTGAATATCATTTTCAAATACAAATATATGATGGTGAATATTCGAGGTGTCATTTACATATGACGCATAGTCCTGCGAAGCTATTGATTCTGGTACTGGCATCAGAAACTCTATCAAAATGACTTTTAAATTGTTTGAATTGGCCGCATACTGTTCAGCTTAAAAAATCTATCGACCGAATTTATCAAATTTTTGACTTTTGCTATTCAATACACCTTCCGGACGGATATTAAAGGTCTAGTTTATTAGCTTGATTTTATGAAGAAACGCCTTCGTCACCTTCAACGACACTTTGACTAGCTTCCCACTCACCGTTAAGATTCCAACCATAAAGGTTGCAATTTTTAGTACCTGAAGAGTGGCGGAAATGCTAAGAAGCACTTATCGCACTCAATCTCGCTATTTGTGATATCAGGTGAAAACGTTCGATGAATTAATCGTAAATGTACGCGCATTGTTTGATGGAAAAAATTGGGCGCTGATGCCAGAGACATTTACGCTTGTATAGTCTTCATAAATGGAAAGAGAAAGGGAAGGGCACGGGATGAGGACGAACTCAGATACGTCTCGAAATGAGGAGTTCTCCATTATGTAGTCATTTGGAGTCATTTGCTTAAAGGTGCATGGAATTATACAGCCGTTACTTGAAGACGCAGCAATAATAAAAGTAAATAAGATATGCTTGCTCAGTTATTCATAAATGTAATTGCAGGATAATTTTTGTGTTATCCACGAGTTAATTCCAGTCGATAATGGAACTCGTTTCAAAAGATTTTGGGGTTATGCAATAATCGCAAATGCAAACTTTTCCGAACGTCGTGCATTACATCACTCCGCTCCACATTTTCACTCTGATGGCGATATTTGCAATGAGACAGCCGCAATCTTTGAACGAACGTCGGGAAGATCTTTAGTGGTTGCAGGTGCTGATCGTTCAGCCGTAATTGGGTTATTGCTTCATCTTCTCTTTTAATCACAAAATTCACCATATACTGAAACGTTTAGCTCTTCATTGATGCAGCGTATTCTTTCTTCAGTGGGATATCTCAAACGTTGATTAGAAATTTCCAAGGACAACTCTGTTTACCGCGTTTCTTCGAGCAGCTTCCGATCCCCTTACTTTCTAATGATTTCAGATAATACGATAATGAGGGGAACTTTTTGATCAGCTCCCTATCGTGAAAGTCAGTTTAAGCTGATCGTTGAAGGGATTAGTTTTTTGCTGATCTCAGAAAGAACAAACGGGCGAATATACCAGAGGGTCCAGCGTAATAAAGTTTGCTTTTGTGTTTCGTTTATCTGACTAGATAGTTTCGTAAGTTATCAAGAGGCAGTAAAAACGAAAGATAGTACTGCGACATTTTAAGTCACCTAATCGTTCACATAAATCGTTTACGTCAGATTCTTGTTTTTAATGATGCAATAGAGATCAAATGAACAAAACAACCAAAATGATATATTTGCAGTTTATTCGCAATCTTAGGTGTTTGTAAACCCTCTGGAAGTTGCTGGAATGAAATTCATCAGAGTTATGAGTTGAATAAAATGCTGTTTTCTGAACGTTACAAATTGCAAATCATTAAGAATTAATGAGCAGATTCCGTTGAATTTGCTCTGAGCATTTAGTGTTGAGCGAATATAACTAATATTTCTGGCATGTTGGTCGGACTAATTTATCATTAATACCACTGATTTCCAGATCTTGTTAATGCACTGGTTGAGTTTGTTTAGATGCGCACAAAATATGCTTTTTGTAAAAAAAGAGTATTATGCACACAAGTACGATCATTGTCAATGAAGTTGAAATTTTATGAAAACTTTACTAGTATTCTACGCCGTAATCACAAACACTAGACTAAGTTGATCTTGTTGTGTGGATAATTGCTTGCCAATTGCAGTCGTAATTTAGTACCGATCAATTCAGTGACTAAGAAACTAAACATAGAAATATATATGAAAATATTAATGTCATTGCAGTAGAAGCTGATTCAGTGTGAGTAGTTGATTGAATTTCGTAGAAATAAACGTGAATTTTAGACGAGAAAAGACAAAATTCCGACTGAAAAGGAAATATTTGGGTTGAAAAGAAAAATTACGCATTGAAGGGAGGAGATAAATACTTGTCAACCATCGACGACATTAGCGGATGTTGCGCATAATAATGCAACGATGTTTCATACCATATGCGAAAGTTTATATGAAGCAGCTATGAAGAGCAGTATAGAAGAGAATGTATTTATTCAGTGGCATGGAATGGCGGAAACCAGGTTTATGATCAATATTCTATTTGAGGATTTAATGTTTCATTGCAGCATTCGAATTACAAGTTTTGAAGACATTCATCCCGAGTTATTTTGCTCAGTCTATCCACTAATAGTATCACTTATGATGATAAAATCGCTATGGGAAAATCATGCAGGTGGTATTTTAAATATGGAAATTGAGCAAGCGCCAATTCCTCCACCCAAGTACAAAAATTTGATAAATGCTCGTCCTTTCCTTAAAATTCACAGGGGAGAAGTTTGGGATCAAATAATCGAACGGAGGTTAAGCTCATTGCCTATACATTCTTGAGCTAGTTGATTTATTAACTCGAATATCTCTCATCTTCAATTTTTTCGAACTTAAAGATCAAGCTTACATCTGACTTTTCAGATATTTTCCCGCAACTTTCGTATGTTTGAGTAGAAAAAGTTGCTACCGCCGGGGATATGTTCAGTGGGTGTATAGTGAGCAGTCTAAGTGGAATTAGCATATGGAATAGAAAATTATCGTATAAATGAATCTGTCAACTAATCATTCAGCAAGTTAACATGATACACAAATTTGTACAAATACTATTTTTAAATTCTAAATTTCATCAAGTGATCATTCAGAACGTATAAAAATCGAAAAGACCAGCCGATCATACTTCTTGTGAGGGCATGTAGGAAATAAATAGTTAAAATTTTGTGGCATTTTTGATAGGACTAGTTGCATGAAAACAATTGTACGACTGCTGGCGGGTGGTATAGGAAGGAGGAGTCGACTTCTGCGATATATAGACGTTTACCAGGCAGACAGTATAGAGCTGATACGAGAGATTTGCGATGGTGCAAAGATCATATATGAGAAACATCCGTCACTGTAACTTGTACGGTTCGAAAGATGGAAGTACCAGCCGATGAATGACATGGGTGGATAAACGGTCATATACTTCTTAGTAAGTGATATATTGTTGTAATGAGATTTTCATGGAAAAAATTAGAATTACCTCTTGAAAAGAATGCCTGAAAATTCAATGGGAAGTTCTTAGTCCAAACCACTTGATTCGCATGAACCATGACTTTCAGTTGCTCTACAGTCGAAGCGTTCGTTAGTGCTGGTGCGGACAGTTCATCGAGCATCTACCTAGATGGCAATCTTCCTGTCAATCGGGTATGTTACATGCGTTATTTTCTGAAGTGCTCCATCTAAACCACGCTATGCTACTTAACATTTCCAGTTCTCAAGGAGCGATGAGTTGTAATGCGCCAGGTTCCGCGCTTTGGCGCTTCAGTATAGCATCTAAACAGCTAAAGGAGTATACTAAAACATTCAGAATCTAGATAGCTATTGGCAGTCACGGTGACAGCCACTTTCGCACGAAATTGGCGAATTACAGAAATTTTTTCCCCTGAAAAGTTTTCTTCATCGCTGTCAAAGTCCACCTCTATACTTCTTTGTTCGATGCTGACAAGTCCACTGTAACCGTCCATTGTGTACTGCCTATCGGTTGCTGTGTTTTAAACAAACCTCTCGTCGGATTTCTGATCCTTCCACCAGAACTGAAATATGTATCTTCACTGTGTGGATGTTTTCCGTTTATGCGGATGTTTTAAGCCAACCTTTAGCATCAACAATGAATTAGTAAGCAAACTACTAAAAATAGTGAAATATAAATTCAGCTGAAATATTTTGAGTAAGTGTTAAGTTTTTATTCATATTGAAGATCGTCCATCATTTCAACACATTAATGGGAGGCGCATCAACACCAGCATCTCATACCGGATGTCATCTATTGGCAACAACGAACACCTTTGGTCGTTATATTAATGGAGTTCCATCTGATACTGTATGTTATGAGCGCGCCAATGATACGGTAAGTTCATCTCGCGTTCATCTATAAACGTATTCTTTCCACTGAAGAAGGAAATTTATAGAAGTCGATTTGCAGAATATTTTCGGCGATGTTGCTAAGTCCAGCTCGGTTATACAGGATTTTCCTTGACAATTTCTATTTGTAACGCGTCCGCAGGGGTATTGCACTTGATCATTAGTGGCGTAGATTGCATTTATGAACTGATTCTCTCAGTCTGTTGACGAAATATTACGCATCCATTGGTGAAGTTCTTTGTTGATAAGATTACAGGGCGGCTGAAATTCGTCAACGAATTTCTTTCTCCTACTTGCCTCACTAATGCGACTGCTGGTTGAGGTGGCTATTAATTTGCCTATCAACTGACTTAATCCCCAGTGTAATAGATTTTGCGAAATCAGTTGTGCAAAATCATAACCATTTCTGGACTTTTGTTATGTTTTCGAAGATTTATTAATGAATTAAAAGATGCACATCACAGTACTGTCATGACAGTGTCACTACCGCCAAAAGTTGGGTGGAGGACTCTTACTGCAGTCACAGGAGGTCGCCGATAGAAGACAAGAAAGTAGTCATTCCTGCATAAGCGATTTTACTCATTCCACAGATTGCTGGTTTTTAGTCATCGTAATCGTGTACTGAAGATCTTACAATTCTATTTAGCCAAGAGATGAACTCTCCAAGGTCGTTATTGAATTGCTTCGATTCAACCATGCATTCAGAAAATTCAGTGATTATTTGTTGTATTCACTGCGACATTATTGGTTCACTGCAGCCAAATAGTTTCAATTTCTAGTTGACTGTTATCAGCTCAAAAATTTCAACTACAAGACTATTTTAAAGGAGGGTATGTGAGGAGAGGGGGTAGGAGTAAGGCTGGCATTGACATGAAGTCAGAAAAAAACGAAAAGCGACTTTCTCAGTATACTCACTCCTTTTTAAGCTTTGGGCATATTCAGTCAATAGAAATGCTACTTCTTCGAATTATTTTACCAGCTGGTTGTACTGAAAGTCCTTGGCATTATGCACGAAGATTCTGATATGGATCGAATGAGGTGCAGAGGACTGGATAATGAAATTACTTGACTCGAAAACGCATTTTAGTTGCAATTCAGGCATCAAGTGCCATAGATTAGATTTTGCCAGTTGAGGAGGCCACTTTGCGCAAAGGGACCAAAATGTTTCCAACTGGAGTTGTATACGAATAAGAATTTCAAATGTTCATCTACTAGTGTCACTGATTTCAGTCTTAAAAGTGGAGAGATTTTACCTATATCTCATAAATAAGTCTGGTGCGAAACAAGGTAATCTTGACAAAGGATCTGCTTTGCAGGGTATTCGAGGGCGCTTCGTCCACATAGAGCAAAAGCGCGCAATACGTGATAATTGGGATCTTTGGACGAAGATTATCAACGCCTCATTTCCGGTTTCGTCGGGTTCTGCTTCGCATTGCGTCTTGACCGTCTCCACAGCTTTCGCAGCCGGCACCATCATCATCCTTTTTTCTAAACGTCACTGATAACGTTTAAGCTTACTTTTGCGTCCTCAATTAATTTTTATTCTTAGGCTATAGATTTTTTAAATGACTGTTTCTAATCGTAGATATTAGAAGCCAACGAATTCAAGACGAACAACTCAGCTGCAACCGAAAATAGAATTCCGGTTTTTCCAGATAAGGCGCGGCATCAGATTGAACCGGAAGGTTTCTCTAGAACATTAAACATTAAACACAGAGTCCTCATAGCTAATGTCAGCTATTTGCTCATTATTGTCCTTCAAAAATTATGCAAAATTTGGCACGATTTAATTATCTGCAGTATCCGGTAGAAAGCATGAATAGAGACTGAGTGGAAAATGTTAGATAAAAGAAACACTGGCGACATAGATAGTCAAAAATGAGAAAAAAGTTTCTTATTGAGGTGAAGAAATGAAGATTTAATGTCAAGATGGTAAGTGATCGCAAATTGCCGTTGAGCAGTAATAAAATCTGACTAAAAAAGAATATGGAAAGACCCCTACGAGATGAGTTATGATCCTCAGAAATGCAAATATTTTAAGCGGAAAATCTACGGAATTGCGGAACCACCAAGTTATTGAGGTGGTTGACTACACGATAAGGTGAATGTTTTTGAAACAGACTTTTAATAATCCCAACAAAGCTGCATTCTGTGAGTTTTTCATGGAGGAAGGTAATTTCAAACATCACCATTCGGAGCGCCCTGACCATATCCATATCCAATAGAGCACAGAGTACTTCACTCCATAATCGGCATCTAAGAGATGAGACTGTTCTGGGAAATGTTTTTGGCTAAAAGTTTCGAGTGGGAAAACTGAATACACAAAAAGTTGCAGGAGCCAGAAATATGCATCCTTAATAGGGGTCCAGACTGTGCTACTTGTACTATCGTTATTTGTTTATGTCTTAAGGGGTCTAATAATTTATGCTCAGTGGGACATCTGTAACACAAACGAAAATTGAAGGCGAAAAGTTATCCATTAGAGTACCATAAATTTTCGTCGACATCATTTCGATGCTGACATTCCTGAAGCACAGAAAACAAAGAAAATAGATTGTTTTCAATTCATGTTCGTAAATAAACAGGCATTCACAAGACCGAAAAGTCTCGCATACAAACAAGAAATGCCAATGTATAAAGACTCTTTTCACCTACAGCTAGACGTCGGCAGTAGGTTATTCCGATGAGTGCTGCGTTATGAATAACTTCGACCAGTAGCTGGCCTTAATAATGAGACCTACATATTTGGGTTAAGATTAAGCGGTCAGATCTTATCAAAACTGAGGTGAGAGAGGAAGGGGGACCGGAACGAGGAGTGAAGGCGGAGAGGTAACAAATTATATTTTTGAAGTGACCATTCCATCAATTTTTTCACTCAATAGTCATTGTCGAAAAGGCGTGCTTCTTGTGGACAGGTGTAATATAAGAGAATCTTTGTGCAATTTTTCCACTCGTTATGAATGCATTTTAAACAACAATAACTCACATATTCCTAAGCAATAAGCATCTGTCCACACCTGTTCTAGAGTCTAAACTCTCGAGCACTGGAAACGATAGCGATGATATTTATTATTTCAATTAAGATGCATATTTCAGTGTCTTATTTCCCTATGGCCGTCAATTAACATCATCAACTGCTTGTCCATAGCCTACAAAAAGCACAAACCGTGCTAGCTCTGCATGAAATATTGCAAAAGAAGCGTACTCATAACATTTCACAGATCCAAAATACAAGCAGTTACAAAACTATTTTTGCGCTTTTTTGCGAACTTCATTCAACTGACCATTGCATTTATGTCATATTTAGCATTGATATTTATATATTTACAAAAAAGAACGAATAAATATAAGTGAAGGATATATATATAATTGGTGGAAACAACACAAATGAAATAGACTCCACTAAAAAATAAATTTGGTTTTCATTGTTATTTCAGCAATAGATTAAGCGGGAACATTTTAGAGTGATCTGTACATTTCACAACATATTTTCTTGGATCGAAGAGGCTCTACATTTTTACATTTTCAAGCAGTAACAATCCTTTATAAATAAATTAATACTTCCTTGCCTCTCATTGTTCCCTCAACCTCTTTTCCTCGTCATTTTCCCGCATTCTATTTAGGAAATTGAGAGGATTTGCAGCAAATCTCCGGCATTCAAGAGATCAGCGACAATCGAATTATATGAGAACATCGAAAAGAAATGAATTCTTCGGAAGTATACGCTCGAAAGAATTCCACGCTTAAGATTTGATGAGAAATTATAGTAAAGTAGAACTTTTTTTGGGCTTTTGAGATCATTGGAACAAGAGCACCTCTAGGAGTTATATTGTTTATCTCTTCACATGCAGTTTTCATGTACGAAAAAGGCTTCATTGTGACTGACGAATAAGTAACATACCAAAGTGGAAATGAAGCATAAATTTGGGTCACACTGAGAGCATCTCACATCTATTACTCGAACTCGACAAACAACATCAACATATCTCCTCAGACAGCCTTTCTGATGCAATTACAGGATGTACAGACGTATGCGCACAGACAGATGTAACATCGTCGTAGAGACTTCGAACTAATAGCATCGGTGAGCCAAAATTTCTTCACCGACCTTCGAGTTGAAGATCATTCAGTTTTTTTTTTCGATTTCCGACTATGCGAAAAATCATTCAGTAATTTATTTGCTTCCCATTTTTATTTGAGCTATCTAACCTCTTATTCATATTTCAGAAAATCGACTTATAGTCTTTTTTCCTCTTCATATCTGACGTAGGTGTGAACGATTTACACTTACAACAGTCATCGTGAGCCCCTATATAAGAACACCATTTATTGTAGTGTGATCTTTGTACTCAATAAGAGGCGGAAATACAATGAAAATTGAGAAGCCATTAGTTGTGTGGAGTGCTTATAAAATAATTTCATACTGCATTGATTTTCATACGTTATTAAATGAATTTTGAGCGAATAAAACTCAGCAATTGCATAACGAAATAAAATGAAAGAGCACTTGATGTAAACCTTAGAGGATACTTTTCTTCTGATTCGTTGGATAATCTGGAGCAGGTATAACGAGCGTTTGAATCCTTCTGCAATTATTCGACAACTTTTGTGAATTATATGAGAAAAGAAATCAACGATCACAATTTATACGACATTTTATTATGAATTCCAAAATATTCTGTTTTTTTTTCCGCTAACATTTCATCCATTAACACTAAGAAATTGTTAGTGATTGCATATGCATAAATTTCGATTAACACTACAAAACTATAGAAGCATTAGGCAATTTTAGCTAATGATCAATGCTGCTCGAATGAAATGTGAACGATTTAGAAGCGAAAAGATATAGAAATTATGAAAAGCCGACGGTCCCTTCGTTCGGAAAATCAACTCACTGGATCACGTGAAGTGAACGTTGTGAATAGCTTACTGGTTAGTGTCGCAAGCATCTTTTTTGTAGCTAAGGTATGCCTCCAGGTAGATTTCGAGTGCGCCCTCGTTTTTGAACTTTTTATTTATTTTTCTGAAGAGTCTAGCTGAATGCTGATTGAAGTTTTTCCATCATTTTAATGAGGGATTTGAAATGATTCTTGTAACAGATCGCAAAATATGTAAATTATGTGCGAGGCAAGAAACAACTACAGGAAGAAACCCCGCATAAAACAACTTTATCTGCTTCTTGGCTATATTATAGGGTGTCGAAGAAAGGTTGGTACATACTTTGTGACTGGGTCGATTCTGCCCGGAACGTTGACGGCATACATGCTTTCCTCGATTGAAAAATCGCCTTCGCCATTGCCCCTGCTTGAGCTTCTTCCGTAACTGCAGTACGTTTGCCTAGTACTGCTTTCTTGTGCTGAGCAAAGCGAATTTCGATAACCTCCTTTCAGTGTGAAATCGTCCTCGCTTATGGGAAGCTCTAGCATCTGCAAAGGCAAGTTAGAAAACGAACACTCGCATAAAGAGTGCTGTACTATTAAGTGACAGCTGGGTAATACAATATATTTCAACAAGAGAGAAGAAAAGCTTCGTCATTCTTGCGAAAGGACAGCGTTTACCTGCACTGAGTTGTACGATCTGATTTTCTAACCTCATCGTGACGGCTGATGCATGCCTATATCCTCTTACAGCTTCTATTTTCTTTATAAAGTGGGAAATATTAACAGGTGGTCATCCGCGATTAGTCAAGCTAAACTTTGATGAAATGAGACCTCAGATGAAATGAGGCCTGCGCCATGCGCAACAATGATTCTAATGTGGGTTCTATGTCGAGCTGCACCGAATATACCGCACGTTGTCTTTGTAGCAGAAACAACATCAGAGCTGCTATCTGTTACAGCAACACCGAAGAAAACCTTTCAGATTAAACGAAATTTTAATGGTAGAATATAAGTAGTCAGTCAGGTAAACGTTATCTCAGCTTTAACTTTAGAAAAACTTGTGAGTTATTACGTTGGATGTTGTAAATTAGGTATGTTTCCTGCACCTTTTTCCTATTAACTTGTGGTCTTTAAATTTAATTCATTATAAAAACTGACAATCGATGTTGGGCACCTTTTTGGTGGGATAAAGAAATGCGTGAGGGGCATACTTCAATGAACACTGAAATGGGATCTACTTAAATCCTCCAAAATGATCTTAAGTTCAGGTTGCAGTAACAGTCGTACTTTATATCTTCAGTTCCAAGGGTCGAAATGAACAAAAACGGATTTCGAAATCATTTTATTTTGAGCAGGCTAATGGCCGATCGATGATATTAAACAAATGAATGCTCAAACAGTTCTCAAACAATTATCAGTTTAACTGAGTTATGCGCGTACCTGAGTCTCGTACATTTTATCGTGCGATGCACCAATCGTTGGAGTTGGTAGGAAAATAGTACCTAATTTTGGTACTGGATAGATTGTTGGATATGAATGAATTGATCTCTGTTTACCTTTATAACGTGAATAACACAAACAAATAACGCAAATTGCAACCAATGCTCCGGCTGCAATAGCGATTGCAATTGCGATGAGTGCTGAAAACATGATGCATTGCATCAAACTAAAATTTATAGACTAATGCTTACAAAAAGTGCACTCAGTATCGTGTTTTGCACCAAAATATAGAATTAATTTTGAGGAAGGAAGTATACCCTAGGAGTCGAAGTTCTCTCTCAAAAGAGTTCTTAATGAGAGTGATTCATTTTTGCTACTACTTAATGCTACCAGTAAAAGAGGCAGAAAAAACATTTCAGCTTATTCGCTGCCTTCGGCTTGCAACGAGCCAAGTAAAACATTACTATTTGCCTCACCCTGTTCACTTACCGATGTTCTTTGTCCGTAGAGTGCCAAAAGTCTCCTCCCCTTCTCCGGAAAAAATCTGTTCTATATGTTTATAATTGGTTTTCAAAATCATAACAGCGCACTCTGTTTTTAGATGGACTTTTAAGACATATTCAAACGATACTTCAACATCCCGTAAAATGTTTCTGGTCGCTTTTTTTCTCTAAGGTTTCTTTGATATGATATGGAAAGTTTTAAGATTTCTCCGGATTTGTAGCGAAAGGTGTTACTGAATCCTGGGAAAACTGGAAAGATTTATCTTTCTTATTAGCCAAAAAAGGAAACAGTAAAGTGTTCAGCAGCATTTCTACCACCGCCCTCCTTTTCCGTCCCTCTTCTCCCACATTTGACGTTTTCTTCTTTGCCTAGTTAAAGGGCAGAAATTGTTGGAAAATATATTTCGCTGTGCGTAAAGTGATCGAGCCGTTCTTAAGTAATTCTCAAATTGAACTGGAGAGGCAGAGGAGAATGAACTCCCTTCGATACTTCAGTTGCAAAGGTTTTCAAGCTTAATTTCCGACACTTTACTATTCAAATGTGACTGCGGCTTTTAATAAAAATTAGGAAATATTGTCTGCAGGAGGAAGTAGGGAGGAGGGAGGGGGGAGGATGAACGTTTATTGTTATTCAAAATAATTATTCATATTTTTGATGATTTTATCCAAATTCCCAAACTGTGATTTCTATAAATTGTTTTCCACTGTAAGCAGATAATTTCTCTGCAAATGCAACTCATATTGTACGTTTCAATGAGACAAAATAAATCTCTCACTTACCAACTGATGCGGTTTTAAATCGTGATGAAAATACACCAATACTTTCATTGTGATCATTCTCGATATTGACATCATCAGTAACTTTGTTCAGTCTTAACCATGGTCGTAGTTTACCAGTTAATATTGCTGTACTTTCAGCAGTAAATAGCTTACTGAAAATAGCGCTATCATTAAAGGACCTACAGAAATCGACTTATGAAGAAAAGGCTTAGTAATGTAATCTGCCTTACGTGAGATCATTTTCAATTCGCGCACACACGCTTCAATGATGCTATCATGATCGCTCGGCTATCACTAAAACTGCTTTCTCAACTTCTTCAATTCTCTTCCAGAGATCATCCTCAACCGCAGATTTGTGTTGCCCTGATAGCAACGAGTGCAAAAGCTTCCTTGAAAACGCTGCCAATTGTATGTTTCTAGAATAATCAGTGAATCTTCTCTCATAAATCGCAGAATTCAAATAGCGTGAAGAATATCGGGTGAGAGTATAACAATCGGTGACCGCAGTACCCCTATATAGATCTCAAATTTGCGACTTTTTTTTGAGTGGCTGTATTAGGTAATCGGCAAATTCACATCTGTTTTGTTCCTCAACAGTCTTTAGCAAACACATGTATTGATGCTGCATTAACTAGTGCCACTTCTTCAACGAGGGAACTTTCATCATTTCAGCTTTAAATTAAATTTTTCAATAATAATAGATATACAGCTGTTTGCTCTTCATTGTCTTCGAATAATTCAAACTGCTTACCTGAACTCAAGACGTCGGCATATTCGTCGTGTAGCCGGATTTATCGCATACCAATAAACATCGTAACTTCTTTGCTCATCATTGTTTGTCGATCGCTCTACCGTTTTTTCTATACTAAGCATCGAACATGAGCCAGTAAATTGTCTTAACGCATCCACAAGATCCTAAACTTTCACAGCGTTGCTAGAATCGGATGTGATATTTGTGCTCGAAGCATTAAACAATATATGTCTGCATGTATACTTACAAATATTTACGTTTGTAAGTGATATGTACTTCCATACGTATGAAATATGCATTTCCACATGTGTTTGATGATATGAAGTTCCTGGCACCAACCAGTCAGTACTCTAACCTGAAGTTACAAAGAACGATAGCGCCCTCGCTGCACAGATGCATTCAGGAGCTAGAATGGAACCGAAATCATAATTCCCAACATCATTTTGGATTTTTAAGTAGTCGCGTGTGAAACATCATTTCTCTTTCATTATCATTCGTCACATGCAGACAGTTATTGTGATTTATTATGGTAAGAGTTCACAGAAGTTCGTAACTCAAGATTCTTGAAGGAATTGCTGGATTGCTAGCACTGAAAAACGTTTGCTAATTTGAAGGGATATAGGACAACTTTTATTTCATGATCGGCGAATTTGCATTTCGTCGAGATGAAATAATATTTCCTATGACTTAAGAGAATTTTTTTGCTGGGAGGATCTTGATTTTCATCTAATAGAGAAATTCGCTGCAAACGATAGATGACTATGATAAAATTGCTTTCCATACTGCGAATAGTAAACGCGTTGCCTAGATATATGCAAAACACCAAACAGCGTTATTGGCGATATTTTTTCATCACTTTCATATAAGCCAGTTAGTATTAGACCCAAAATGTAAAACCAAAAAAGTGTCATCTTGGTAACGACTCAGGAATTGACCTCGGAGTAGACTTCTGCTGATATCGACATTTTGCACTAGCAAAAACTGCAGTCGGTGAGAGGCTCTTTTTTGTTGGGGTCACAATTAGCGTCAATCGAACGTGTTTTTCAAGAAGTCGAAGTGCGGGAGTCGAGAGTTGAATTCTTGAGTCTCACAATATGTACAACCGAAAGTTATTTTAGAAAAATATTCGCATATTTCCTTCTACCAGCTAGGAAATGCTTAAATGCACAAAGAACCGTCAAATAGCTCGCTTTGACCATAATGAGGTTCCAATGAAGTCAAAATCGAATTTCATAACTGGAATATTATCAGACTGCAGTAAGTTTAACTGCTGCTGTTGTCTGCATAGTTTTATGTCTGTGAACGCAAACGAAAGAGCATTCGAAAGATCATTTCTCGACTGCGAAATATCTACTTGACATTGTTGCCATTTCTCGACTCTACTTGGTTGTGGTGCAATTGTAATTTCTTAAAAAATCACAGGAAATGTGGTTAGAGGTGGGGAAGATTAGAGAGGAGATTTGGGTAGTGTTTGAAATGGCTCAGGCAGTTTTTGAGTGCATTCGAGTAAACACGATTCGTTGAGCGGAAAATAAAAGCAGGGCAACTTAGGGAACAATATCGCGCCGAGATATGATCTTTTTTTTCTTCTTATAGCTAAGCGAGATCTCCTATTTGAGCCATTTATTTCCTCGGATAAATTCCCAAAATTTTGTTCCAACACCAAGTTATAATTTAGTAACCTGGAATTGTTTAAATGTCAAGAACTCTGAAGCATATTATGCATCTTTCGTTCATTGACTGGGATAGCACGCACAAAGAGAGTATATCTTTATGATTGCACAATAAAGTACCTTATTGATTTTAAAATAGGTATCGGCAAGTGGAAGAAATAGATAGAGATTAGTGAGTGACCTTTTTTCGGGCGTGGATTTGTTGAAGATGCACACCGGAAACCGTGGTAATGAAGCGATGAACATCTCTGATAACGTTGATAATCACATCAGCTTTAGAGCACAATATTTGGCCAGATAATGGCGAATCACATGCGCGAACCTGAACTTATTCGGTATTGCCCTTTGAACACTAAATAAATGAGTCTGGTATTTCAGTACATTAGAAGAGCGTATCCTAGAGCTTCCGATTCTGCAACACATTGCGCCAGTGAACTGAACAAAACTTTTCATTGATGTCCTTACTGAGCTGCAATCATTTCAGTCATTCTTCACTTAACGACGCGCATACATATTACAGGTGGCACTTTAATTGAATACACCTATAAAAATAAAAGTCAGAAAGGTGATCATATTTTGAACGCTAAAAAAGTACTGTTAAGAATATTTATGTCGCTAGAAAAATATTATAACTAGGGGAAATCACTAATGGAAGTTTGAGAATTAACACAATTCTACTTGGATATTTATCCTTCGAAGGTGAAACAATGAGCATAAAAATGAAGCAAAGATAACATTAAAATTATACCTTTATATCAAAGTATGCTTTGCGATTAACGTTCTGAAGTTGAGCCATACTTATCTTCGTTTCAATTTCACCTGAGCGATCATCTATCGAGAAGAACTTTGAGTCAGACAACCCTTCATCTAGTGAATAGACAATTTCACTGTTGTTCCCGACATCGGCATCTTCGGCCTTCAAAATCATTTCGCTTTATCTACGATAATTCGCTCATTACTCTATTTACTATTCTTACCGAATTCGATAAGTAAATCCAGAAGAATAAAGTGGTTAAGACTCTCCTTACGTTATGGATGCACTGAGCACAGGATGGTTCAAAAGTGATTACTCATTAAAATGGGCTCACTGGATTAACATCTACCATAGGTTAATTGAGAGGACAACCACCAGGTAATTAATTGCAGCATATCCATTTTGGCCAGGAGCATTTTCTAGCTTAAACTTGATCCTTTTACATACCAGTAATTCATCAAGTGTTCGGCGGTCGGTGAATTTGCACGCCCAATAGGGAAAAGTGCACCTTTACTAACAATCACTACCATCTTCACGCAGGCAAATAAATATTTAGCAGAAAGAGTGAAATACCTTGACTTTAACGACATGGGTAAACGCAGGTGCATTTAATGGAACCGCAGCAAAATATATCGGAAGAGAGAGTTCATTATCGAATATAAATTGCGGTATGTTGTCGTTCTCGTCGAGTACAGTAATACCAACAAGAGCAAAATCCTTTTGTGCATCTTTTTCCACCGTAACGTTCAACAAGTAGTGCTCTATAGTTTCTCTATCAAGTTCCATTTGTGTTCGTAGCTCACAATTTCCATCTGCTCCGGTTGAGATACTGAATGCATCTGAAACAAAAGTAATTATTCGTGACATCAGAATTTCTATTTAAGCTTGACGTTAAGTGTTCATCTGAGGAAAACCATGGAGATGTTAATTCTTTCGTCACTGAATACGGACAAATCGTCAAAGTGTTCTTAGCGTTTTTCATGACAAATATCCGTAAGTAATGATGCAGAAAAAACAGATTTATTTCCGACAGTTCCAATCTCCTTGCTGAGATGGGCCACTGACAAATCGACGTAAGATTTGAGGCTGAATTTGTTTAAAGCGTGGAGGTGCTTTCGAGACAGGTGTGCAGTGATATGCAACCCTTACTTGTTCGAATTTTACACCACCTGTAATTAGGAAGAACTTTTGAATTACAAATTAGTAAAACAAGTAAAATAAGCCATTACGAAGTGATGATAGATAGGTTATTGACGTTTTATAACTTAGCACCATTTACCACCTCAAAAAAATCCATGAGGTGCACATTTGGAGGTGCAGAATTGAGCGCATGATCTAGATTCAATAGTTTCGCGGCATACTTATCAGCATAATTTTTTTCATTCATTTACCTCTGTAATTTCCAGATACGATTGAACATGCAATGAAACGCGTATCGGCTGGCTTGTTCTTCACAGGCAATATTTGAATAAGTTGAGGAGGTCGTGCTGCTTCTGAGACGGTAGTACTGAAAATATCCAAGTTATATTAGAAAGGTGGTTGGTTCGTTAAAAGTATGAAAACATTCTAGGCTACCAATCATCAATCAACGGCTTCACAAAGGTCTTCTTGGCATTTCATATTTCATTTTCAAGCGCACACAACTTTCGACCGCGTGGCTCTAAACACTGCTATGTAGATATTTCAACTAGATTAGCTGTCAATGTAGTAGTCACCGTTCTTAATTCAAGTACTGAAATTCTATAGGACAGCAATTCAAGGAAATAAACATTTAAAACGGTTTTTTTCACGAGGTTTTATGTGATTACAATGATAATTATTTAGTTTGAAGTGTCGAATTCTGAATGCACAAATGATATTAAACGCACTTCATTTTTACGAATTTCTTCTGGGCACATAATTTTTTTTCCTGCTCAAATCTGATTCGTCTCCAAATTTTGTTTGGCCTTGAAATTGCTTTAAGTCTTCATCATTAAAAATATCGCAACATTTATTACACTACACAGCTTCTAAGAACAACATCTTTTCAAGGATACTGCAATAAATTAACAAATTTTCATTTTGACAAATGCTACCGTCAATAATATCTCCTTTGAGGGTCACTCATACATACAATTTGAGATCCGTTTGAAAGATCATTCAGACCTCCGATCTTAGAGATTATTAAAAGATTACGTATAGTTGCGCAGAGAGAATTGAAGGGCATCTTTTGCTGGCGATGAAACAAAAGCTCCAGAAGTTCTTGTCGCATGGAGTTGTTCCCTTTCACGTTCGACACCGATTACAACAACTGTTTCGCTTGCTTGTCTTGGTTTGCCTTCATCGGCTGCTTCAATCGTTAGCTAAAAAAAGAAATGGATATTTTCTTGATCAATGAACGTCTTTTACTTAACTTATAGCGTTGACGCTTTCACGATTCATGGCTGAGCAACAAAACTAAGCAGATACGTAGGAAATTCAGATATAAATGTAAACTTCAGGTTGTATGCAATTAAAATTATTGCATGACCGCTTTTACTACTACATTATGATGATATCTGAGCAAAAAAAGGAAAAGCATGACACTCAACAAAAGATTCTGCCGCGATCCTGATCGCTTGCCTTTGCAAAAAGATGTTCAATTTGGCTTATACAAATTCACCCCATTCGTTATTATTTCAGAGATTTGGTCCATTAAGGACTAAAAGTCGAACTCACCATTATTTTCTCGTCTATATCCGCCAAATCAAGACTTTTTTTCACGCTAATTTGACCATTTTCGGGATCAACACTGAAGTAGTTCTCGAAACCATTTGCGTTTATCAATCGATAGCGGATTCTATTATTCGGTTCCTTAAAAAACAAGTATTAAGTCAGGTTTTCACTATCGCGGTAGCCATTATGTCTCTATTGATAGGTCGAAAACGCTCATTTTATACGAATTTTATTGTTTATCATTCTGCTTAACATCCAATCAGTGTTGCCTAGTACGTATTGATGGGATTTGCGGTTGTACACTGTTGGTTTTGCACTGTATCAAAATATTCAACGCATCAAAAACGGTTATCATGTGAATGCATCTGCATACTTCAATGCTATCGGATGTTAAACACACCTCTTCAACATATCACTAGAAATTAATTCAAAACAGATGAGTATTTCCTGAACCCCTTATAATGTTCGAACAATATTCAATAAAACTTCATTTTCAGTAGATATTATACGTCAGCCGATGAAATATAACGCAGACTTCTTGCATCAGCGAAAAAATGAACTAACTTCTCTATCCTGATCGAAAGCGATCACTTGTCCAATGATAGTTCCAGGTAGAACTGATGAATTAATTGTGAATGCATAACTGTTGAGCTCAAAGTTCGGAATCCAGTCATTAATATCCGAAACTTTAACCGTAACGATAGCAACGTGTGCAAACTCTGGCTCGACTCTCATTTCTGATGCCTTAAAGGAAACTTTTCTCTTAAATAACTGCAGTGAAAATTTCGAACATTTATACATTATGTTCGTAGTTGCGGATTTGATCTGCTCACTGCAACAAGTGAAAATTGTGCTATTTTAGAGCGTTTCTTGCGGTGGACATCCCAATAATAAAAAAGAAAGTACATATATATTTGTATGATGAAAATGTGCCAACTCTTGCTGATGTGGAAATCATAGAGATGGATGAGCTATATATGCTCAATGAAGGTGATGGATTTTTGATAGTCATCACGTATAATTCAAAATATTCCTTTATGCTCAAGAGTCAAAAAGAAAACCTCTTGCTTAGACATCTAATTATCTAAGAATGAGCACATTACTATAAACTTTTTTAGCAAGATTGGTATGGTTGAAACCTCGGCCGTAGTTACACGTAATTCGTACGATGGTTCAGCTTCTGCATCAAGCGTTCCAACGAGATGAACTGCACCTGTCTGACTGTTAACGCTGAAAAAAAGTATTGTGCACTCGCTATAAGGTTATTCTGAGACAAGTTTGAGTGAAAAATTCAGAAAGTCCACATTTGAAGATTTCGGCAGTTGAATTTAAAGTTTCCATAGATCATATAAAAATTCCAGGATTATTTCCATGAACTGTTGCAATGAATCGTTGCAGTTTAATTCCTTAAACAATTCATTAGTTCTCAAATGATTGTTCTCTGCGAGTATATAACACTCAAATAGTTCTCAACTTCACCGTACCATCGCAATGCCTGTTTCTCATTACTGACACTATCGCAAATGTTATGATTATCCAATGAATGAACTTTTAAGGATCTTACAAACTAATGTGGCGGTTCGATCATCGAAAACACGAGACAAAATAATCGTCAGTTAACTGCAGCAATCCACACTGGGCGATATTCGAGGAATTTCAGCGGAAAAACGTGAGTGATCCAAAATTTGTTTAGTAAATTTATCACTGAACCTATCAGACATGCAACCAATAACGGGAATCAGTAGAATTTCTTTATCAAGTTAGTTTACTATGATTAATTAATGAGGAAGATTGGAAAACACCAACGAATGACCTAGTTAACAAGTGACCTGTTGTGATCAAATGAATTGTACCTTGGTCATGGCAGTGCTCACTTGTGCAACAAATTTTATACGCACACTTGTTCGATTTTGATATAGTGTCTCCCCGTGTGGGTTGTGACTCTCCCACGCCTTCGGGATCATAGCCGAGGATATAAATGGGCTGCGGTCTTGCTTGCTAACAGCGTGTTTGTTTATTATTCAACGACGCCTGGTTCTCTTGCTAACAGTAAACAAGCTTTCTCTGCTTCAACGATAGGTTTTCACACGCCAGTCTCGGTCGCAGAAGGCTTATCGCAGTTCGTGCCTTTATTTCAAACATGAGACGCTATTAAGTGCCTCATCCGTATCTCGGACTCAGCTCGAGGAAATTCAACTACTTCAGAAATATTTACTATCTAATTAAATTGCGAAATATTGATTACTTACCTGAAGAGTGACGGATCCCCAACAATAAGCACGTAAGTTATAGTGCCTGGCATATTATCAGGATAATAGGCGTGCAATTCGATGAGGTCAATATCGGTTTCGTTTTCGTCAACATCAACAATTATTTTCGGTGGATCAAAAATGGGTGCCAGTCGCGTTATGGTGGAGGATGGCGACGTCGTGGTGGGAAGGAAAGGAAGATGAGCTGCATTGGTGAATGGTACTATGTCGATGACCTTTTGCACTGGTGGGTAACTAGTAATTGAACGTTCGGGTCCAATGAAAGGTGGTTGTGTTGACGAAGGTGGAGATATCACTGTCATCAGATCGCCTTTTGATATTGGTGCAATCGTGAATAATTCTACAAATAACACTTCTGTTTTATATTAGGGCACTGGTAGCGGCGAAGGAAGAATTCGGGTCTTAAGAAAAGCGCGAACCGCCGTTCAAATTATAAGAATAAATTAATGCATAGTGGTTCGGAGCTTGTGATAACCACACCTCCTTATGTTTAATGAGGAGTTAGTTTCCACGAAAAAAAAAAACCGCTAACACCGAAAAATGCCGACAGTAAGCAGAATTGAAGTCTCATTGACTTAGTGGAACCTAATAGTCATCACAATGAAACAATCAAAGGTGGCAGCTCACATCTAACGCAATAATAGCAAATGATATGTACTGGCCAGCATGAGTATGTAAAGGTAAAGAAAGTGGGCAAAAAAGATCTCATGTGGTGAAATAAAATGGTGAGCGCATATGGCTGCCTTAATTACTGCACTGAAACTACGACCAAATAGAGGGAACTGTTATTTATTTCGGGTATCTCTCTTTCTCACCCACGAGAATACAGAACTCGGAACTAAATTTTCTAATGAAGCTCAGGCAGTTTGCTGATGACTCAGTGGCGAGGAAGAGCAGGATATGACGTGACAATATCTTTTGTTTTTCTTCCTTTATCGTAGCAATTCAAAGCAATAACCTTCGAAGCCTACATCGGGTGTCTTTAAAAAGCTATTCAATTCGGCAGCTGTGCGAATACAAGAATTTTTGTTAGAAGACCAATTAAGGAATCGATTTAACCTTCTATGGATGGTGCAAATGTAAACATTGTCCTCTGTTGTGTTGACATAAGCTCGTTTGGTATTTGTTTGAAAGTTTCAACGGCATCGGTAGTAACAGTAAAGGATTGTTGTTCAATAGGATTCTGAAAAGCGGACCATACTTATTCATCAATGACAATGATGGAAATAGGCAAAATCGTCTCCGAAAAGATTGTAGTTTACAACAAGTTCAGCTACATGCGAGAAAAGATAGCATGATAGACTTTCGAGTTCACCCTTAACCAGGCTGCTTCAAAATTAATCAGTAATGCTGTTAAATTCACCCTCATATTCAACCTGAACTGCACATTTTGCGCTTTTTTTCGCAATAATTTTCATAACTTTATCATCTGATCAACGCAAAATCAAAACCGATCTGTGAGCAACATTTTTGTGCGCTTAGCTGCCCGTTAGTCGTTGGGAAAGTGAAAGATTGGAGTGAAATAGAATCTACGAGATGAAAACGACGGTATATATTGGGCTCGGCGAATTTATGTCTACTTTGGGTCATTTTCTAGTCGAAACTTCCAGACAGGCAGACAGGCATGAGCTCACATATAGGCTAACATGATATCATTAAGAATGCACTTTTTCAACGCAGTTTCGGGAGACAATCAAAAATAGTGGAAGATTTAAGCGCCCATATAGTTAGTTTCATCGTTTTAACGAAAACTTCGGCGGAATTGTTCGGCCTTTTTGTTTATGACATTCCACGAAATGTAATCATATCCTCAGCTTTTTCTGCTGTATCAAACGATGGAACATACAACGTAGTTTTCTTCTGGTATCAATGATTGAAGAAAAAGAATCTTACTGTGAGATAGTTGTTATTTTGGGTAGAGCGTTTAAGATATCAGAATCACAGATATCCATATGAGGTCTCGAAAAGACTATCATCCTTGTGTTTGTCATTGCCTTGAGATTTAGTGGCTAGCCAAAGCTTCAAAAGCGCCGCCAGATACGTTTACAATCAATGCGACTTTAGCAGAAATAGCATTTAATTCGTTGATGACTATCAAAGTTTCGTCTAGCTGCCTTCATTAGATTGTTGGCTGCTACGCCTCTCCTTTCTCTTCCTAATGTTAGAGTGTCAGCAAATTTTATCTAACATAAATTAAACACTCGCTAACCGTTATCGATCTTTCCGCGTAATCGATGCCGTTGACCGTAATGATCGCATCTGCTCTTGATTCCAATGGTGGATCACCGTGATCGGAAGCGATGAAAACAATTCGATGCTCTCCAAAATGAGCACTGGTAACATTACCATTGATTGTTACCAAACCATCGTTGTTCACTGTGAAAAGCCTGTAATTACTTATTGCGATATTGTTATGAATGAGAGACTGTTCGAGTTGTCTGAACAAGCACTTCAAGTCCATGATTACGATATTTCTGGCAAATTAACAGCGCTATGCTTACTGCTGCTGCAGTAAGCAAGCTGTTTTGCGAAAACGATTGTTGTGGATATTTATTAGAAGACAGCATTTCAGAAAATACGGTTAAAGACTAAATCTTCATAGGGTGACTAACCTGTCCATTGGTGGTAAGATGCGTAGTTCGATTCGACCATTGTCTTGTGAATCCGGATCACGTACCGTAATTCGTCCAACTATTATATCCGATTTCAGCTCCTTCATTCTACTTAAATCGGTTTGTAGACGAATAGGTTTCGGATCGACGAATTCCGGTGCATTGTCGTTCACATCCTGCAACAGGCTTCTCAGCGATTTTTCTAAAAGTAATCTTATTCTTACGTTTCATAAGCTGATGATAAATTCTATAAAATGGTAACCCCTTTCTTGATAGTTTATGAATAGGCAAATCCTTCATTAGTATCGCTCGGTCGCTATCAAAAAGACCGTATGAAGGATTCTGCAGATAGCAACATTAGCCTACAAGTAAGATATTCATATATTGCACCAAGGATGAAAGTGAGCAGCCCTGTTAAAACATGCACCCTTTTTTCAACATGCATATTCCTATGGTTACCATAATTGAAAACGTTTTTATCGATAGTAAGACAAAAAATGCGGCGATAATAATGAGGGAGATTTCCTATTTTGGTTTTAACTGATTAAAATTTAACTGATTTACTTTAACTTCTAATTTCATCATCTGCAGTTAATTTTATCAGTTAAAATAATGCCTATTTCTAAACTCTTCGAAATCACTCATACGCATTGCAAATGCCCGAAACAACTCAATTAATGACCATTTTTTTGTAAATCTAGACGAAATAAAAAAAACGGTTTGAAAAAATATCTTAAACTAAGGAGACAAATTCAGTGAACGTTATTCATCAGCGTCCACCTAAACAAGAAAGGTCATTGGTGATGGTTTAGCTCGGTTGTATAGAGGTAAGCCCTTGGCAACTTCGGATATAAATGGCCTTTATTCAACTCAATCATACTGAAGGGAAATTTTGAAAAAAAGGCTCTACTATAGAGTCAAATAAGGAGAATACGAAAGCGCAAATGACTGGGGAATTTGGACCAAAAAACGCATAGCTTGTAGCACTAGTGAGTCGACCGCTCGTGGAAAAAAACTGATTAAGATTCATTTCACATTACTATCGAATTGTAAGAGGTAAAGTCATTTCTTAACGTACTGTGACACATTCATACGTCTATCTGGCAGATTCCCCGAAGCTAGGATTATAGATTGTAAATATACAAAAACAGATAGAAAGAGGAATTTGTGGGAGAGTAGAAAGAAGATATACATTTTATTGGCGCCTCGTTGTTTTTGAGTATATGTAGAATCGATTAGCCTAATTGATGAGTTGCTGAAGAGTTGTGAATTCTACATCGCGTTTTCTATTCATTTTCGCGATTCGTTAGCACCATCAAATGAGCAATAAGTGAAGAGTTAAAGCAAATAATGCGGGAAAATACTGCTTTAATGAAGAACAGAACATTATTCTTGAGTGCAGTCTCAACAGGATAACATTCGGCGGAAAAAAAACAGCCATCTGTAAAGAAAAGATGATGAAAAATTCAAGATTACACCTGAAGAAGGCATTGATACATCATAAAAAACAACTAACCAAGACTGCGATTTGCACAACAGTCCAATAGAGATGTTGCTTAGATGGCCATGATCGCGCTTCGATTTGTAAGTTATACATCTGTATAGTTTCCCTATCGAATGTGGCTGCAGTCATAATTGTACCTCTAAAATTTACGATAAATTCCATATTAATGCAGTCGATTTTCCAATGCGTTTAAACTATAACCATATGATTTCGCAAATATAACGGAAGCAACTCTAAAGATGTTTGTAATTACAGAGTGAAAATACAACTCTGAGTCAGAGAATCAGGAAAATTACTCCCTACCTGAGTACGTTATCTAGACACCTATTGCATGAAAGATGCCTGGTTTAAATGCTAGCTTCATTGATGAAATTATTCTATGCAAATATGCTGGTCGAGCGTTCAAAAAGGAAAGTGCCTTAGTGCTTCTCGTGAAGAAACATGTAGCACCGATTCAGAAAACTTGAAAATAATAGGCTGCTTCCAGAAAAGGATGGAGTTTCACCTTTGCTGTGAACCGTAAGGACACTAACGTCGAACCTGATGCAGACAGAAGCGCAACAAGAAAGCAAGCAAATGGAGAATAGCCAAATGAAAGCGTTGTGCTTTGGTCATTTTTCATTTCATGGCTCAACTCTTTTGAATGTATTAGCCGCGATACTGATCACTGCTATTAACTTTTGGTCTTTTATGAAGCTGCATTAATCACTCTTGTTTTTAAGCTCAATTCGATAGATATATTCAAGTACCATCTCACTGATGAATGAATCAAGTGAGCATTCTAGGTGTGATAGAAGAAAAAGAAATTACAACATACGTGTTTTCATCTATTGAAAATTTTCCGCCTTCATTCCCTCCGGTTATAGTGAAAAACACTCGTCCTTTTATAGCATCATCCTAAACAACACAAAACACGGTTGTTATAAAGGTAGAACAAAAAATAAAATATAACAGCAATTAGCTTGATGGAGAATGCAAAATTCAATGGTGGAGAATAAGAAGGAAATATTGCTGAACATCAGAAGCTTTCGTAAGTCCTTATTCACTTGAACTGCGGCTGATCGGAAATCAATTCCAGCAACGCGAATTCGGCAGATATATAAAAGGTGCGCATATTTGTGTAGTTTCGTACTCTTTCATTCATTATGGTGCTCGTTTGTGCACAGTAGGCAAATGTGTGCGGCTGGCACCTTTGTTAGTAATTTTTGGTACGTCATACGTTTGCAAAACCTTTTTTTCATCATCGCTTTTCTAAACGAACAGCACTTATGAGCTAGTTTGTATATTTACTTTTTATACAAACTCATAGGGGTATCCCGTTTGCACACATAGCTGCGTGCTCCACGCCAGTAAGCAGCGAGAACTATACAATAGAGCAAACTCTTCGATAACTTTAGTCGATGAAATTTCGCGATCTTTGGGTCTTCACTTTAGATATTAATCGCTCTCAATCGAAATGGACTGTTATTTTGTTACAAACTGATTAAATGCATCTTGAATTGAGGCTGACCATCTTTATGAATTTTAATGCTTGTTGGACAGCTTTCTTTTCGCCAAATTAGCAGCAACATTCATCTCACTCGTCAGCAATACCAACTATGTCAAAACGTTGTTACGTGCTAACGATCATTCTCTTTTTCGGTAAAAAACGACTTTGTTAAGATGGAAAGTCAAAAGCAAAGACTATTCTGGAAATAAATGTCACAATATTATCTCTTTACGGAGGAGGCTTAGGACGTTCTGATAATGCTGATTCTTTTACGACAACATATATAGAGAGACGAAAATTTAGCAGAAGTAGAAACCTCAAAGTTATACAATTCGCCATTAATAAATCATAGTGGTAATTAAATTTTCCAGATTCATATTTAATTTCTCCTGAAATATTTCATCTGAATGAGGACGCCTATAAAAGTGAGAATTATAGAAACTAGAAAATATCAAAAATACTTACGCCAAGAGTTAAAACAATTGAATGTGGTGGTGTTGCTTCACTGATTTCTGTCACAAATGTTTGCACTGATTCACTTGATGCTAAATGAAATTCTTCAAATCGTTTGCTAAATCATTTTCAACTTTCGTCGATTTCAAATTGCATGGAACTTTTCAAAGAATTGAAAAATCTCTGCGAACTTTGCAAATGCTTGTTTGTTTCTGATTGCCAATCAAATGAGGAAAGACGAGGTGTTCCTTTGTAACCACTGAAAGTTCTCCAGTTGATGTCTAATGCCTATCTAGAACCATAAACTTGTGTGCAACATTACGAATGAATATATTGACTAAAATCAACGGTGAAGATCTTATTAAAAAATACTCTCAACTTAAAGATAAATGAATGTAAATATGAAAACCACCTGAGAATCAGTGACATAAATCGATAATTTCTTGGAAATGTCGAACAAAATATTATGGAATTAATCAATTATTTCTTAGCTTCTTAAATCAGTTATTTCTTAACCTTCAGCTGCCGCCGTGTTTCTCGCTGCAGAAAGCTCAGAGGAATCGGGCAACGCTGGTCCAACCGGAAATTCACTGTACTTTTCCACTTTACTCCTCGGATGTTGCGAAGAGTCTTGGGTTGCGAACACGATAACTTTTGCTTGGCTCCATAGGCCACCACCATCTCTCGCTTCTAATATAACCTGAACTATTCTTTACTATGTATAATGTTAGAGGATAAATTTAATGTTGTGTCAGTACGAGATATTTCTTAACTTTGAAGTTGAAAAATTCAATCCCACCTATCAATCACGAAACGGTCAACAACCAAAACAATACACAAGTTTTTATATTAGGACAGAAGCGCTTAAATCGCTCTTTTAGATCAAAAATTCGAAAAAATGTACTCGACTAAAGAAATTTCTGCTAGTTTTTCTAAATCATATTGTTTATTGGTATGTCATAACATTTGTGCCTAAACGTCTACTTGAAAGCTAAAAGATTCATTGCAATTTGCGCAAAATATACGATGTTTAGAAATTTTCGTCGTCCTATACGATTAATTCACCGAAAGTTCTAGCTATGGCTGATATTCTCGAAGGAACAGCACTACTGAAGTGTGCTCAAGAAATGTTTACTGCAAATCGAGCCATACACCATTAGCATATTGCCTCTTGCGGTTTTTGAAAATTTTATGTGAATAGAGCAAAAGATTAGCGAAAAAGCTCACATAAAGTAGTTTTCAAAAGGCGCCATTAAGTACTAAGGCGCACTATCGATGATCTTGCAAGCAATATTTTTTATTGCCAATTATTCCTACTATGAAACGACTGAATTCGATTGGTCGAATGAACAGTTTGATCCATTCGTTTTAACGTAATACGAAACCCTAGTACTTCTATAGCCTCATAACAAAAACATTCAACTTTTTTCATCCCTTAACCTTTTATCTTCCCATACGATAATGTAATTTTTAAGTTTTCAGCATACGTCCAAACATTACAAAAAAGGCATAAAGTATACTATACTATACTATGAATTGCATACTATACTATACGTTCAAACATTACAAAAAACTGCAGTGTACTATAGCATAATATACTATACTATAGTATACCATACTATAAACTGATAACGATCAATGAAGACAGTTGTGTGGATAATGATGTACACGTGCTGATTTTTATGTGACCTCATATTTCTCCGACGGTACAAGTTGTCCAATCGCCATTAATTGTTTCAAATCAGCATCATAATAGAAGTTGCCGAATGCACCATTCGTTACCGATACTATTTTATAATCGATATGGGCGAATTTTCCTGCATCGTTATCCACTGCGAATATCTTTAAATTGGATTTTTAGTTTGTATGAATGCGAATCAATCAAATGAATGCCACAATACATCAGTGTGGTGACAGTAACCGGACCAATTTACAGATTATACTATACTGAAATATGTTCTCCAAATATTTCTCAAAAATAAGGAAATCACCCGAAAAATGCTACATATTCAAATCTCTTTAAACATCATCTCATAGAATAACACATTGCGTACATTACTAGTGAAGATGCATGAAGTAAATCTACAGGGAAATGGAGGGAGATATACAACAAGAATGCAATTAAAAAATGATGGTAACTATTGCATTTCTTCCAGTGGCAACTTCTTTCTCGGCCAACAAATTTTTTGACGTTTTTAGTCGAAATTGAAACTGATCGTCTATTGCAACTTTTCAACAACGCTATTGGGAATGGCGCAAATGGCAGATGTGAGTAACGACTGACACATATTTTGATGAATAAAATCTAAAAATTAAAGTACTGAAGAGTACGACTGAAGTAAATACGATGCTGAAAGACACACAGCATAAGCTTCTTATGGAAGACCCGAATAAAGAAAAAGTCACCGACTGCTGAGGTATAGATGAAATAAGGATCACCTTCATTATTTATAAACAATATAAAGCAAGAGTGTTTCATAACCTTATGTAATTTCAAAACGTGCCATCACAAGGAACATAAATTAGGCGAAAGAATTTCGAGAGGTCACGGTGACACTTTCATCGTCGATTGTTTCAGTTGATTTTCTATTGTAGACTGACTATATGACGTAGTTACTGGGATTAACAATTGCTAAAGCGGATCTTATAATGATTTCATGAGCATCTCGACTATCTTGCAGTATCACTGTATTCCCTTTTATACTCACTTGTTTTCTCCCACAAGAAGATAACTTCTTCCACACGTTCCGGGAATTTTGCTAACCAGCTATCAAATTTCTACACTTCAACTAAAATCAACGTTGCAGTGGATCACTGAAAGGGATGACTTGACATACTGAGAGCTTCTTACCTCAATGACAGGTCGACTGCGACCATTCGCAGAAACATTCGCCATATATATAGGCGAGGAAAATGTTGGAACATTATCATTAATATCGATTATATGAATAGTTACTTTAATTGGCTCACTACTTCGAATAGGTGTCGTATTCACTTCTCGTGCTTCAATCTGCATATGTTAATTTCTATAAATTCCTATCAACAAAAGACGAGGGCATTGTATTTCTTTTCACATCACATTTTAAGAAAAACAAATGTTTTGCAAAATCAATACAACTAAATTGAGAATAATTCCAATTTATTAACGTGCTCTCTTGAAGGAATTTCGTGATAAAATTCGAATATTTTGATATTTGCATAACTCGGAACGGGAAGAAATTCAAATTAATGCTCGATGATGAATATGTCAAATGAAGATAAATAAGTGAAATATTTAGCATAAGGTGTTTTGTAAAAACATCAACTTGCTATCTATTGTAATGCTGTTCAATTACCGTTTTCCTCGTGGAAGGTCTTCTGAACATTTCAACTTATCTAGTATTTCACTGCAGCAATATGTTAAACACACCTTTGCTACTCCATTTTTCGTTGAAAACAAATATCTGAACCTTCATCTAACATAACTATTGGTTATAGGTTGCGATGCCATATTTTGTGTTATCACTTCGCCTACCTGTTTAAAAACATAGGTGTGAATTAAATTCTTAAATATTATTAACGTCATGCGATTAGAACATTCTCAGGTACGAGGACATAAATTTAAAAAGCTCAAAGTTTCCAATTCCCTTAAGCAGCATATCAACATTGACTAATTTCATATACCGAAGGAATTCAAGACAAAAAAAGACGAACGATGAGCTCATATGAGGATGGATTAGGCGGATCGGCGTCCACGCTTGGTGCATTCAAGTAAACATATCCTTGCTGATCGACAGCAAAAATTGTTGCACCAAGTCCCGTCAATATGTATTCATATGTGACTGCGGCCATTCCAGATTTCTAAATAAAGGAAAAGTTAAAAAGCTATCATTCATGAAAGGCAAATAGACGGCATGCGTTGGTTTGACAGAGGTAGGTGATTCATTTCAAACACAAGGACCAATTGTGTACAGACAGTTGTTTTCAGAATGTAATCAGTAATGGGATGTGGGAACGCAGCGAATCCTTTGTTCTATCTGAGAGATAAAAAAGTGATCATTTAAAAGTTTACTATTCGTTGCTCATATCTCCAACTGCATTGAAAGTGCTGAAGTTCATTTATTTATTGTTTATTTACTCGCTTATTGAGCATATCGAAGCGAGAAGACTAACAAAAGTACGTGAGCCTGAACAACAAAAATGAACAAAACGTTCGCAAAAGAACAACTTGGATGAACACACATCTATGACGTAAGCAGAAGCAGTGGTACCTAGATCGATGGGACTCAGACTAGCTTAGAAGTTGAAGAAGTGGCACATTAAGGATATCGGAAAGAAGTAGATTCCAGACTCTAAAACGCATTTCTTGAAGCCATGCAAAACATCGTTTGTGATGAAAAATCTCTTGGTGTGACAGGGATGGGGGAAGAGATAGGGGTCAATTGAACTATTCGGATGGTGGTATGTCGAAAAAGCCGAACGCAATTTCACGAGCAATAATCTAATCAAAAGTAAGCTTGTGAGTTGTTACCAGCCCACCCACAAAACCAGTCAAATTAAACTTGGAGAATCGAAATACCTATCAGCGCAATTAAGTACCTGATGATGAACTTATCGATATGTAAAGTATAGTATTTCGTTTTTTTTCCTCTCAGAATGTCGCATGATAACCTGATGTGCTTATCGATGTCGGCTTAAAGATGTGCTTATCCTAGATTCGATGCATTTATCATCTAGCCAAATATTCTGGATTTTCTCAGAGTGCATAACTGTCTGGCAGCTGCATCGAACAGCAACCATAAAGCATTCCTATATCTATATTTCATGGAAGCGTTGGAAACTTAAACGGTTATGCAAGGAAGGTAGTGCTATAACGTACCGCCCTCAAGAGGTTCCCATAAATAGCAGTGAAAAATCATCAAAAACATATTGTGAGCGGTTGCACACTTTAGTCAGCTAAACAAGCTTTCTTCTGCATCTTATTGTGCAACATTTGAGTCAAAAAATCCCATCATCGTTTGCAAAGAGATTCTAGATAAATTTCTTAGCGAATACTCATATTTCGTGAAGGACATTATCAATTCACGTACAAATTTCGTAATCGTGAAGCAAAAACGATGTGCGAGAAAAATAAAGATTAAGAAATTGCATCGCCAACTCCCGAACTACATGCTGGCTTGAGAGAAATGGAGCGGATTTTCCAGTTATCATGTCATTATGTCTTCAAATCGATGATGGTGCGATGCTCGTCAATATGGAAAGCAAAACGCTTGAGGGTACGCATGAAAAACTATTGTTAATGCACCAGTAAGTGCGAAACGCTCAGGGAGGTGCGTTGCACAAGCGTCGCTTATCAGAAAATATAAGTCTTCTAGAACACGAGAATGACAGTGGCGATAAAAATTAGAAAATATTCGAAGCTGAATGAGGGATCGACGAAGGGAAAATAGAAGAAAGAAAATTATTGATCATAATGATGATTGTTCATAAAATGGTTTCTGAATTCTTCTACAGCAAAATATGAATGAGCAGAAAGACCAAAAATAAATGCATGATTTGGGCAGTAGTATTCTAGAAGATTTCCGGTTCCAGTGCCAAGAATTCCCGTTCTTTTCCGGAAGGCGTGCAACAACCTGTTTTCAAGTGATGAATGAAAATCTGCATTCAGTATAATCTCACCAGAAAAGTCGCTCATTATATTCGCCGTGGTACTTCAGTATGAATCATTCACATTTCTTCATGAAGAGATTTTTAGAAAGAAACATCGAGCAGAAATAACTTCGAAGTTTATATTTGTAAGAATCCTGTTTTATCAGTTAAACATTCAATATGCTATTTAAAGTTAAGGTTAGAGTATCAGTTAAACACTTTGTAAAGAAACACCGCAAGTCACAGCATTCCTCAACATGCATTCTGGTTTTTTCATCAGAAAACCATTGCAAAATGGGTAAACAGATTACTTCACACATGAAAATACGCAGAAGCGTGATCACACTTGAGGAGAGTAGGTAATTAGCTCAAAGATGCCTCATCTTTACCTCATTTTGATTCGTTAGTAGATTTAGCACATTGCACGCGCACTGCAAATAATTCTTAGGAATATTCAACCTTTTGAAGAACATTTCCTTCAATCGTTCTGCAGCTTTTCTCCATTGTTTACCTTCTATTATCCCGTGTCAACACAAACTTCAGCAAAAACGGTGCAATATTTAGGTCGACTGTGCTCATATTTTTCGTTCATTTAGGTGAAAATGTAGGAATAGAAAAAACCCTCAAATTTTAATGGCTGAATGAAATGATACTGAAATCACAAAGAGATCGAAATGCCGCGAATTGAATTATCATCTTCTTTTGAGAGCCTAGGCTCGCCGAGGAGAGCTTATATCTGAGCAGCTGAAGATGCCTCTCTCCCTAAACTCTCCTTCGCTCCTTCCTCGCTTCACAATGAGCTTCTGCGAATGAAACATTCTCGTAATTTACGCTATTTATTTATTTGCCCCTACAAAGCTGTTTTGCCATAGCACTGGGTGGTGACAGTATTCCAGTCAATGGACATATATGCATATTTCTGTCTGCTTTGCTGTTTGAATGGCCATACTCTACAACCACTGAAGTTGGAGTAACCAAGTTCAAAGGAACGATGCATAGGATAGGAGTATAAATGCCGATCGCGAAGATTTGAAAGCAGCAATATTTAAGTGTTTTAATGAAGCATTTCAGCGGATGGGTAAGTGATTAAGCTCATATATGAAGATATTGTTTTTTCATATTGTATCACTGAGTGGCAACTTGTTTAACTGTTTATTGAAACTGTTTGGCTAAAGACGTACACATCATCCAAACCTTTTCAACATGCTACTCCACTAATTTATTCTTCATTTATAACACATTTATGTTTCATAGAACTCACGCGCATTCGAATCCCCTCTCCACAGTTTCAGTGGTGAAAATATTCACTTGGAATTTTCATTTCTTCCTGCATCGAATACTGTTAGTATGTGAGCTTGATTTAGCAACATTGCTTCCATCAATTTGTATTAAGACTCTAAGTGATAGGATGGAATTTCTTGAGACGCAAATTGCAACTTACCAAATCCTCATCTTGAACAATGATCTGTAGTGATTCGGAATGCGGTGATGGAGAAACGCGAACTGTAGTTCCCATTTCTGCTGATTCTGACAGAAATCCTTCTGACGATGGTACCTTCAAAATGATCAACTCGTTAAGTCTATCATTCTTAATACCAGGTCCTCTAGATTAATTGCGAGTAAGCGTTCAAATGCCAGCAACTAAACACTGTCTCAGAAATTGTGCTATATTTCCCAAAACTAGCTCTTTTGCAGGTGCCCAGTGCCGTGTGGTAATCTGTTGCGTGTGAGTGTCGATCGCTTTTGAACAGCAGTCACTATTGCTACAGCCAAGGCGGACAAAACAGTGCTCAATTGCTAAAAACAGAGAATCCACTGCAGTAAGAGTAGCCGCATGATTATAGATTTGCTTGTAGTTTTAATGCATCAATATATATATATTCTAGCAGTATTCTTGAGGAAACAGCAAATCAAATACGCAGTTGGACTAAACATAGAGACATACCTTTAAAACTGGAGCGTGAAGTGATGGCATTCGAAAAGGTTGCGTAATAGCATTATTCAGAATAACCTGTGCTAGAGACAGGTTTATCGCGATTAGTAGCTTCAATAATGGCAAAATGACATCCATTTCAGGACGAATTCAATGAAAAATATTCGCGCACAAGTGTTTAACACTCTTGCATCGGCTGTCGCCTTACGTCTAAAATATTCTCTGTTTTATAACGACTCATATGCAGTTAGCAAGTAAGTAACAATATTGATATACAATGGCAAATACAATAGCAAGTTAAGCATCAAAACAATGCATAATAAGAATATTCATTGTCAAGAATATTCGAAACACGAGAGATGTTGATATCGACAAAAATCATCGTTGAGTTTCGAAAAGACTAGAGGAGTTTTCTCACTATTTTTCAAATTCTTAAATAAAATTGGTATGAATTCCACAAAAGGCCAAACATTATTCGTTGATAATGACTCGAACTAGACATGTGCAATCGGATTTCGATTCTACGCACTCACAAGCTTCGTTTCAAAAGGCATCTCGAAATTAACAATGTCACATTCCTACCCTCTAGGAAAATTGGAGTTAAGTCTGAATCTGTGCTTTTCACATTATGGAAGTGAATGAAAAAGTTTTGCCAGCTTGTTAACGATTTATGCGCTCAAAGACTAACCAATTAACCACTAACATTTGGGAAAACTCCATTGAGCATTTTAAGATAGAGGAAGTACATTCCGAATTCCTCGCTGCACCGCCTTTGTGGATCACAAAGACGGTGCAGCGAGAAAATAAGGAAGCAAGAAAAATATGGATGCTCGATGGAAGAATTCAGGCACATCTGTTGACATTTAAAGGAGAGTTATATTTGATGCTTATTGATTCAGAAATATCATCAACAAATATCTGGAAGCTAAAAATGAAAAGTGTTGTTTTAATGGTGAGGAAAACATTCCTATGCATTTGTCAAATTTTCAAACTCATCATATGAGTGAAACAAAAAGTTGCATGTAAAATTTTGCGAAGTGTATAAGTTATTCGAATAAAAGTTCATTGAAGCATGATTCTGGACACCATCGTATCTGCTTACAGTCACTCCTAAGCAAATATCCATCATTACCCCCGTGATGGTGGATTTAAAATAAGTGGAGAATTAGGCGATGGAAGCTTTTTTGCCAACATGACTCTCGCTTTGGCTGCTGGCTTCGTAATTTACCAACAAGTATATGCACGGTAAAGTTTTTTTGTTTCAGTTTATGCGAGCGCACACATGCAGACGTTAAATGACCCGCTTTTGTGCAATCCAGTTCGTTTTATGGGAAAAATCAATGAGCACAAGGTGGATCGAGATTTTTTAAATTAATTTTAATATCTACAACTTTAGTTAAAACTGATCGATCGTCATGAAGATTTGCATGAGACGTTAAACATACTACGACAGTGGCATCAAGACTAGTTTTAGTAACGATCTTGGGCTGAAACTGTCGGGATGGACATTCAAGCGCATGCGTACATATTCACGACATCCCGCTGCCATAATTCGCTTAGCAAACATCAACTACGAAAACAACAAACAAACAAAGCAGTCTGTTTAAAAGCACTAATCTAGAGGCAAAAAAGTAGCATCAGAGGCAAAATGTAGCATTTTTGACGAGACTTAATTTTCAAAAGAATACAGACGTTTAAAAAAGAGATTGATGCGGTGAAATGATTATTTTAGAAGGCCTGTTAGAGGTGGACAGTATACTACAAGTATCCTTGTGATATACTATCTACCTCCAAAGAAGTATACCACAAGAAGTATATCACAAGCATCCTTGTGGTATACTTCTTTGGTCTGCGTGATGCAAAAAAAAACGTCCTCTGTCATGAAATGAAACAATCAACAAGTATTTTCCATAAATTGCTCGAACACTTGCTTTTTTTTACGCTATTGATCTATAGCCAGGAAAGCTGCGAAACTTAGCGCTTCACATATACTCTAGTGCTCATTCTCTAATAGATTGAATGGGTGGAACAGTTCTTTGTGACTTTCATGATTTAACAGTTTCTCAATAAATTTTACATAATTTATCGGAAAAACACTCAATTTTATTAAAAATTATGCTCTCAAATTTTCAAGGAACTCTTTATTGCTCTTAAATCAGCGCCGAATAAACGCCATTAGTATTTAGTGTCAACTGTGTCTTTAGTTGACTCTGTTACAATTTTTTGAAGCGGTTTTTAGCATAAAGATTTGTCGCAACGCTTTCAAAAGCAGAAGTAAATCATTTGCAATTCATCTAGGCTTCGAAAAAAAGCAACGTAAATACCGATACGCACTAAATGTTTCATTTATTCTTTGAAAAGATTTTGAAGCGGAAGTGGCAGAGATTGTGAAATTGCGGCATCAATAGAAAAATTTCATTTTAAACCTCCATTTCTTCCTGCCTTCCTTTTCTGCGCTCCCTTCCACTCAAAGAATAATCGGCAATAAATTTGAAATTTCAGTTAAATTCGGAATTTCAGTTAATACTATACATCGCAATTTCATCAACCAATTCAATGTCCATAGAGACTGACAGAATATTTTCATCCGTTCTTTTCATATTCAATGTGCGTAATGTTCCCCAAAAAAATTCAATTATTCATTGCATGGGAAAAGTAACAAAATTGAATGGAAAATTTTTGAAGTTGACGATGATAAATGGATAATCTATATACTTCTACCGTTTAGCCTTCAATTATACTGATATTTTGACAGCTATTATTTATTTTTTTTAAAGTAATTTTGATTTTATTCTTCAAATGTGCAAAAAAATTACCTCTGGGATGAAGCCGAAGAGTGGAATAAATTCCTAATTCCTCAAGTCCACTAAAGAAATTCTGATTTAGAAAAAACCATTGTTACTTACGTCTCTTATTTTTCCCTCTAAAATGCTGTAATTTCATTTACAACCATAATATCGGTTCGTGAGCACTGCAACAATTTTACTCACTATCAACGAATCATCTAAACAACCTTAACGTCGCGCTGACCACATCCGTTTTTACACCACAGTTTATAGAATTGGAGGATGTTATTTCTTAATATTAGGCAATTTGCCGAAGGTCGCTAATCTCTCTTTGCTTGATCGGCGACTATCGTTACACATCCTCGATGATGGAAACAATGGAGAAATTCATATCGTGAAAGTCGAAACTGAAACATTTTTGTCTGTTCTTTCTATCTCATCATTGTCAGCTCTGAGGAATGCGTTAAAACTCGCAAAATTTGAGCGATTGTAGCCTAATTTAACTGCGGTTATAGACCTCCGTCACGTTTTAGAATTCCTCCGATCAACATGATAATGTTTTGCTTTTCTTCTTGCAGAATCTTCGAACGGCGGCCTTATTTCAATCACTAATCGAAGTAAAAGCTTTGCCAGTAAAAGATTCTGGATGCAGAAGGTTTAAAAGATATTTGTGTTTAAAATAAATCACTCTAAAATGTTCGAATATCATGAAATCACTAAGACTTTTGTCTTTGATATTTTCAAAAGATCAAGAAATGGCAACGACAAATGGTGAAGATACTCAAACATATTCCGATGAAATATATTGAAATTTACAGCAAACATAACAATAATAAGCAAATCACACCACAAATACGCAATCTGCTGTTTCGGAAGCAATGGAAGGAGACAGAAAAGTGGATGATGGGAAGATATTAGTTGGTGATCGCTAATTTCAATATGGAAACGTTATACTGCGCACATCCACGAATTAGTAACTGACAACAAGGTTCAACTGCATGGAAATTGTTGAGCCAAAGCGTTCAGAAAGCAGGTAAAAAGAAGGTATCCTAATATCGTTGAAGCAGTTATTGCGGATTGATAAAACTTTCAGTGCCTCTATGGAAAGCAACATGGATTCAATAAAATAGCTCGAAAAGTGCTGGTAAATGACTTGAATATGAGGACCAAAGTCATCACTAGCAATGTGAGCTATTCGAGCGCATTATCTCGCCGTGAAAGTGGAGTGTTCGAGGAGATTTTGAGGTGAGGTGAAGGTAGCCCGTTTATTTGTGCACTCTGAGCTGAGTGATCGGTTTACTGAGTGTGGGTGGCTCTGACCAGAGGCTGAGGATGTCGAGTGGACAATAGCCGCTAGAGCTAAGCAAACACCGTTTTCACTCGCTTGCGACTAACGGACACGCGTCGACGACAATCCACCGCTGTCTCATCTCGTCACTTAGAAGTCGTTGTACGTGGTACCGACTTTTCCAAATATGACGCACGATCTTAGGGTTAATGTGTCATAACAAACGACTCGAAAAACAATATTCAGAAATTCAGATAATGGAGGTAATACAAAATCTTTTAGTTCCGCATGCATTCACTCGAATCCTATCGCCTAAATCTAATTTTCTTTTCATTCATTAATTAGTTCGCATATGATTTTCGACTCCGAATTTTCAATCTGCTTTAATTTCCAGCTGTTTTTCACTTTCTTCTCAAAGTTCTTATCTCCATTTCCAAATTCTCTCCTCATTTTCATTTTCCTCTCATTGGTTTTCAAATTTCGGATATAAAAGAGTACGGTCTTAGAAAATACCTGAGGGCTTTCATCAATCTGAAGATGACTGAGACAAGTTAAGTCAGACGAAGCGATGCTAATGTGGGTGATAAATATGCAGCATACTGGAAAACTGCACCAACTTACGTTTATAAAGTGAAATATTTCGTGTTTATTTTGTCGAGCTGAAATATGGTTAAAACATGATCAGCTATGGTTAAACGTTATTGCAGGTGCTTCATTTAAAAGTTTCTCTATCGATGTCAGCAGTGATCGAAATCTGATATTTAGATGATATGAGCGTCGGATATGCATTTAACTAACGGCAAATCGATTCGATTGTAACTAATAGGAATGATAAGCGACTTTTGTCACTATAAGTATCACTTTTTACAAGCAAAAATATCATCTCGATTATTACATAATCATGATAATTAGTTATCTTTTACATAGACCAATTTATTGGTTTAACTCACACCGATCAATCAAAATACTTAACCGATCTCGTCGTTACGATCTCGTCACAAGGTAAACGCGTTACTGAGCAGATCGATCTGGTCCTTTACTAATGACGGCATGTCAATTTCATTTTCTTTTGCTATTCGCGATCGCGCGACAGTAAGCGCCTTAATTAACAGCTGTTTCGCAATAAATAATTTTAATTCGTTCGTTACAATGAATGCAAGTAAGGCGAAAATTTAGTATAATAATACTAGCTGAGGTAATGCTTTTCAATAACAGCTTAGACCATAGATCGTGTCTGAGAAATCAGCTCATAGAGTCATGCAGCCATGACATTGAAGACTGTATTTGTGACAGGTGCTCAGCTTTTTTTAACAAAACAAGCTTGTAAACCTATAATTTTCGAGTCTAGACGAGCAAAAAGTTGTCAAAATATTCTAGAGGAAAAATTCCTAATAACGAAGATATTTAGCCTTTCTCTGCAGCAAAATGTACAAAATTTATATGAAATTCGTCTTAGAACGACGAATATTTTCGCTTTGAATGACGTATGAAATGCAATAGAGTAAATGCCTTATACTCATCGTTGTTAATAATTACTATCAACTCTTGAGCTGTGAAAAAGAAGAAAAATATATATTCAGTATGAATCTGGAAAGGATTATATTGTTTTATATTTTAACGATGTCCTAATTTTCAGTGCTTACTGATATTGGATGAACCCAGGTCTGTACCGAATAAGTAGAAGACAATCTTAAGTAGTTCGATTGATTGAAAAGTGCTCACAGAAAGGGCAAATTATAATTTTGTGCGGTATTTATCTCCTTTTTATCAAAACTGCTATATTTTTATATTTCAACATCTTTTTTACTCTATTATAGCAAATTTACTGAAAACTTAGTAATATAAGGATATAAGGATATATAAGGATATAAGGATATAAGGATATAAGGATATATATAAGGATATAAGGATATAGGTATAAGGATATATAATATTTTAGAGATGCCGTATATCAGTTCATGGTATCTTCAAAGAAGCTATCTATCTAGGACTCAATGTTGCTAAAGTTAATTCCGTAAAAACATTTTATAAGACTCAGACGAGCTCCTTCATGACTGCGCAGGTTGGATTAGCAGCACACCTTAGGAACATTAGCACATTGTGAATCTTATTTGTTACTTCCCAAGAGTGGAACACGCACAACTAACGAAACCTCAGCGAACTTCTCACATACTACTCTAAATTCAACATCATTTAAGTTTTGGTATATTTTCGCAAACGTCTGCCATATATTTCGTTGAAATTGAAACATACTCTATGCGAACAAAATTCCTAGGAGTTGCGATAGTTGAACAGTGAGGGAACCATCGGTATTTGCGAAGAGAACTTTTTAGCACTCATTGATGATCGGATTATCAGATCAGTGACTCAGCTAATTCGACCTGTCTATCGCTCACAAGCGAAACAAACAAACAAACAAACAAACAAACAAATAAACAATTTCGCCAATCATTTACAAATTTTTCAGTCTCGGCGATTAGCTGCAGTCAATTTGCAAATTGCAGTAGCTGGTAAATGCTAGAGTTGTATTATTAAGCACTGTGACATTATTGACAAGTTAGATTGAGAATTTGAATTGTATTTGCAGCTGAAATTTTATTTACAAGATAATCTAGTAAGAAAGTTTCTACGAAAATTTTTGAAGGCTATCAGAAGTACTCCATGAGCATGTGATAATAGTGATAATGATAGTAATAAATAGTAGTAATAACACTGATAATAGGAGTAGTATACAATAACAGCAACAATAGTAACATCGATAGCAGCAGTGATAATAGAGTGATAATCCCATAAATTATAATGAGAATCCCACCAATATCATTTTTCGAAAACTATGCTATCTATAATCAGCAATTTAGGAGTTATGCCATCTGCTGACTTTAGAAAGGATCACTTTTTATATTGTCAGTGTAGTTCATTTTGCACAACACTGGGATAGCCACTGGGACAACGGACTTCCTCACGCAACTATCAGCCGATCGTTTATAGCCACCCTCCAATCCTGAAACTCTCCAATATTGTTCCACTAATTCGTTTTGGATACAATCGATGAAGCCATCAATGGAAACAGCACTTTCATTTAGCGGTCCTCCTCCACCCATTTCTTGCCTCAGGTGATCCACAGACTATAGAAAAAAAAGATTCAAATGCCATTGCTTAACTAGACAAATCAAAACTTACACGACATCCACACATCGCTCATGAATGGATGCCCTCATACCTATAGAAATGACAAAATTTGATGTTAGTCAAAAATCAGATTATATAAGTGAGAGGAATTCTTAGTGCAATGACATCGAAAAGAAACATCTTGTGTAAAGCGCTAAGAAATCGAACACACATACACACCGACACGATTATGAGGGCCAATTGTGTGAACAAGCGGCAATTCCCTTCGTTCGTCAAGGTTCATCGTACACAATAAAAAACTTGATCATTTTCAATGCATCGTTGGGCAAGAAATATTGCCGCAACATTCCGCACCTCGGTGAAACTGTCATCTCTAAATGTCATTTTCTCTGCACTTACCCCGTACTTGGTGCTAAAATATTTTTCCGACTCGAATACAACCTCTAGGAGGTGAATGCTACAAAACTGCAAACGAGCACTTACTGCCTAAGATGCCTTCAAGGGCGATATATAAATAATTTTTCACGCTTCCTCCTCTCTCTTAATTTGCAAGAACTTTTCTGAGAAAGACTATGGGTCTAGTGGATCCGAAACGACTAATAAAAACTACAAGTAACTTATACGAAAAAAAACGCTTTTCCGTGTATTTGAACCAGAAAATTGCAATCGGCGTATTATAGAAACAGAGATTTACATTCACTTTAAATACTACTGCCATTTATTTACAACGATAAATATGAGGTAACTGAAGTTCTTTTTAATTTTATAACAAACAAGTAATTTATAAATGAAAATAACTATAATTAGCTAATTAGCTTTACATTGTAATCTACTTTATATTCGCTCTCATTTATTCTCGAGGTTATCGATATTGAAGTGAAGAAATCGTAAAAATTCGACTATGACAATTTGACAAGCCGATTCACCAAATTTACTAAAACCACAAATGCCGAATTTCTTCATCAGACTTTCTCTCAGTTACTTAATCGAGGTTACCACACGTACACTTTGGATTTTTCTAGAAAATATACACAATAAGAAACTGTCATCTTTCAAACGGTTTATAGATCATCCAGCGCCGATTTTCTGAGAAAATTTTCGAAGAACGATAAAACCTTTAGAATTCGATATTTGGAGCGGAAAATTCACGCGAAAACATTTCCGTCGATGAGCCGCTATACGAATGAATGATTGAAATACGATGATGTGACTTTTCTTGTATATATTTGTGCTGAGAAAACGTTTAACATTGTAGAAATATTTCGTCGAAACGATGAGTGCTAGTGACATCTAAGCATATATAGCTGACGGAGAAGAAGTTTTAGTGATGTTTAGAGGTTTCGCGAGTTCGTGCTCTCAATTCTTATTCAACGGTCACGTCACACGCTCACAAAGACGATTCAACAGAAGCACATCTCGTGAGTGCAAAGCGAATATTGCCTCTTGTAAAGCACCATACAAAATGGATCAACACAAACACCAACATGAATTTAAAATCATTTTCTAAACATATCCACTGGCACTTTAATTAGGCAGTGATGATCGTTTCCTTAGAAAGGTGGACAAAAAAATTAGCATTTTTTCACCCAACATGGAGAATATTCCTCAGTCAGAAGTGATATCACAGATAAATTTAGTCGATATTGCACAAAATGATCGTTTTTGTAGAGATCACTCGACCGCGCATCAAGTATCATTGCAACGGTGTGATGAAAGTAAATTGCTTCGACGAACTTTCAGAACCAAATCATGAAGGAATCATCTGAAACTGCAATTTTTTATCATGAAGGAGCTGAGATATGCTGCCCAGCACTTCTGTTGGAAATTGATTCCTATACAGCCAGTTGTTATTTGCACATGATTTCTGAAAAAATTCGTTCCAGTGAAAAAAAACTCGTTCCTATAACGGAAAGCGCAATACCTTCCATCGCATATTTCTCCAGGTAATATTAGTTGCGTATTTCTAGCCATTGAACCCATTAATAAAAAATGCTGGAATCTGGAATGTTAATTTCAGCAACTTTCTCTCTCATATTCCCCTCGATCATATCCTTCCTCATCCAAGGATGTGTTTTGTCAGTAGTTCATTATCCGTAGTGTTTAGTTTTTAGTGTACCGCCTCTTTTTTGATCATTAATGTCCTGTGTGATGGTCTGGATTAATGCAACAGAACAAGTGCATTGTCGGGCAGTTACTGATCCAGTCATCCTCGCAAAACTGTGGGCAACTAACCGTGCCAATGCATAGGACTGTTGAAAGATGAAGCTTTCTTGAGACATTAGAAGCGAGATTCGTTAACATACATCAATTAAAGGTGGAAGTTCAAGGCTCTAAATACTATTAAATAAGACTGATACTAAATTATTGCATATGTTATCAGATTCTACAATCGAAAAAAAGCTTTATACAAGTAGCTGCCGAATAAGAAAGCATTATTCCATATATACAATAAAACGATAACACAAAGGTCTCACATTTCTCAACCATTCGATTGCTAATTAAAATTTGATGAAATGCCGGAAATCACACAATACTTTAATCTTACATTTTGCCAATGCAGTGTAATATCTCCATAAAGTTCCCTCATAAACTTCTGCAATTTTTCTTTTTTCTTTTGAGAGCAGAACATTTGTGCATATGCATGTCTGACGAACAATCCCACCCAGTGAACTTGATAACCAACTCTGCATATCAACTCATTGTTTTATCTCTTGCACAATCTGATGGGTAGGGTGAACGTCATATGGGAGTACCTTCATGTTCATATCCTCTGTTACATCGATAAATCACCGTCGAAATCACTTGCGTGTATTTGAAGCTGAAAAAACTGCGCCCACTGCACTCGGATCGGACTTTCATTCGCCATTAATAGGTTATAGGAGAGCGGAGCGCGCGTTGAAAATTTGCACGAATGCTCATAGCTAATAAAGCACAGATCCATACCTCAGGTATTTTATTTCCTGCTGGCAATTTTCGGAAGCGGTCAGTCAACTCAAATGAATACAAGAGTGCAAAGAGTGTCGATTTTTTTTAGATCCATTCGATGAATTTAAAAGTCAAAAGTAGATATATATATATATATATATAAAGATGAAATCTTTGCATTCGACTTAGTTGAAAATGATTCACTGGATTTCCAATACTTTTATTTTTATTTTATATTTTTTCTATCGTTTAGTATGACAAAAAATAAAAATAATTTATCACGAAATTCTCTGTAAGTCGAGAGAAGAGATAACCTTGGTTTTAGAGATTGTAACAAATGACGGATTAAGTAGTTTTTCTGTGAAAAGCAATACGGATCGCTAAGAATCGCAAAATCGTTGAGGAATGTTGTCAGTGTTTTTCAACAGTTCCAATCGTTCACATAACTTATGACATTCTCAATCATTTCTCTGTTAATTCTAGAGTTCGGAATTCATTACGAAGTTGATGAACGGAAATAAACTAAACTAAAAACACAAAATTTCATACCGTAATTTGCCTTACTTTACTACATAAAATCGACAGATATGTGAGATATGATATATCTCTGCACAACAAATGAAAGTAAAATCATCCGCACGAAGAAAAATCGACAACAACATTAATATGGCGCAACAGTGGCGAACCTGCTTTGCTCAAACAAGATTGATGTACATAAATGAAAGGGAAAAAAACCGATAGGATGCATAAAAAAATAAAACTGTGCACACCATTTGTGCATAATATACAATTATACAAATTCCTGATTACATAATAGGAGCTTTTTTCCGAATTGTTGGTACTTAGATTTTGGAAAAATGACATTTTCCAATTTCCATCTTTCGAACTCAAAATTCGAGTTTTCATTCCTTTCCGAAAATGATAGAGATAGAAATTAGAGCTAAATTTGATAGTACATTCGTAAAAAAGAATCGCTAGATTAACAGCGCGCTGTAAACGAAGTGCACATTTCAGACCAAACTTTTCATTAAAGGAGGCTAGAATTAAAACTGAATATCAGTATTCTTCGACTCGTCGATATTTGGTGGGCTGTATAGTGCTGATCTCTCGTCGGTGCCATTCTGAGCGGCCATCGCTTTTCGCAATTCATCTATCTGCAAATCATCGATTTCGTAGAGCATGTGGCTCTCCACAAAAATAAGACCATGTAGTGTCTGCACTACATGCTTTCGTGAGCTTTCAACGTCATAATTACAGCATTTTGACGCAAACTAATCGATCCAAGGGCTTTATGCAGGACCAGTCTACAATAGTGTATAACACTATTTTGTAGATTTTAGTTTATCGTAGCAATATAGTGAAAATTTTCCTCAGGTAAGCGCTATGCGAAGAATGTTATTTTAGCTCTAGCACATTCCTCCAGTTTTATATTATGATTATACACTCTTATTTTTCGGCAACTCTTATTCGTTACCGTTGTTTCAGTGCTGTGAGCCAATATTGATAAGTTTATTGTTGGCAGTGGTGCTAATCTTAACTGAGAGTTCCTCGCCTCCTCCCTTTCCGTCTTTCCCCAAGTCATTGGTAAGTCTTGTCCATTTAGCGCCACTAGTTCTTAGCTATCAACACTTTTCCTCACACAAACATTAGTGTGTCCAATATCTTTGATGTGCTCATCCGAATTCTTTCTCAATTCAAAGCGCTTTTTGTTAGGTGGACTAGATGATCAAGATATACGTAGCAAACATTTTACGTTTCTTAGATAGCATAACTTATTTTACAACGGTGCCGATATATAGGCTCAATACGAGTGCAATCATTTAAAGAATTGTTATTCGAGAGTTATTTTTCAAATGTATTTTTCAATTTTCTTTTTAGAGCGGTTGATGATCAAATCATTGTTGAAAGAGATGTTAGCAGCATATTGATAGCAGTGATTATAAACGGAAACAACAACGACAAACAATACTGATACATAATCGCAATATTTGATTTTTGCAGCTAACATGTTGAAATTATTGTCACGCGATATACGCATAAGTGTATATATTGCATTATTCCAGTGCGTATTGCTTATATACGAAATGTAGAATGCATAACATTCGTTGGTTTTTGCAACATGAATACCAATCATACCTGAGGCTTCAACGTTTGTGGTCCCATTAACGAAAATGTATACGTGTGCGAAGGTGGTGCGGCTACTGTTGTATATTTCGTGCACGGCCGTAGAAATGGACGCAATATCGAGACGAACGCAGAACGAAAGCTATCGTTTAATAGACCATACATAATTGGATTCATACAGGCGGATGTCATTCCCACTAAATGACAAAATATGTACCTGAAAAGCTCGAGGTCTTTCTAGATTGCCCATGCAAGAAAGTAAAACATCCCTCATCATTTAAACGGCGACACTGAAATTCTTCACATTATTCTCATACATCACAGAGAGAAAACTTGTGACCCAAAATGCGAACATTTTTTGTCGAGATCTCACGCCAAGGTCTTTTAGCTCTATGCAAAAGCAAGCGGTTGAGGCTCCATTCTTCACCTACAGAATAACGACCTCTTATGACCACCTCATATTTTTATGGTATCTGAGGATTGCGAAGAATGATTGGCGACTGAGAATATCTTTCTTTTCGCCAAAGAGTCACAGTATTCTGTTATCGGATTCAATTTATGTCTTTCCAAGACTTGACAACCTTGTAATATCCTATGATCAGATGAGTTTTTGAGCTTATTAATGATAAGTGTTTGAATTTTGTAAAATTTTCAACCACCTAGTCAGAGAAGAGCCTGTCATTTCCATATTTCAAGAGCGGATAAGCAAGAAATATCTAAATTGATAATCTTTGTTCTAAGTTGTCCAAAGTTAATTATCCGATTAATGGAAGATCGGTTGTTGGCGCAGTGGCAAATAAGCTTCGCATTAAACTATTTTCATAAGCATTTTAGAACATCGCATAACCGTTCCCAATCCTAAAATATCGTAGAATTTTCTTTCCACCAAATCAATCGTTTAATGCATCAAAATAATGGATATCGAAATAAAAGTGATTTTGTATGAGTGACTTAGAGATAACTACAAGGGTACTGCATCTTCTATTACTTGTTAGATTGCTGTGGGTAAACGTATCATCCTCTATGTGAAAATTCGATTCGTTGTAGTTTAAAGTTTACTTATTGAGCATTTCTTCACCTTTTCTCTCACTTATCAAATTTGAATTTTCGTAGTCATATATTTAAAGAAAAGAACAATTTGATGGAACATTCAACTAACAAGTTCATATTTGTATCGAAAAATACGAGAATATTTCAGTGCAAACAAATATATCTTGATGAGTATTATTACACGTTTTCATTGCCTAATGTGCAGTGAAGCTTTCCTTTAATCATAGCATATCCGTCAAGTTTTATATTTTCATATCGTCAGAATTTCCATAGTATATCCCTTGTAGAAATGAATCGATAACCGAGATAATAACCACTGCATTTACGAGCCGAAATTTCAATGCAAAACAAGGAGGTAAATTTCGGGTAATTTCAGGTAGCTTGACTGCTTATTGTTGTCCTTCGTTGGAAAAACTTCTATTCGTGCATTTAAAATAAGCTTTTTTGTTCCGTAGCACCTTTCAAAGTCATCAAAGAATAGCTGGCTATCCACGACTCGACACCATATTCAATGATCCCTTCACACACCTTCTAAACAATGCACGTCGATTTTCGGAATAGCAGTATGTGGTGCAACATGAACATATCCGTTATTATGCAAAAATTCTACAAACTTTCCATTAGCTATAGATATATGTAAATTAAGGAAAACTGGATTGCTCATTGCATATAGAAAGCATTCAAACCTGTATTGCGAGAACTCGATAACATCAAGAACGTTAAGAACATTGTAAGCATTCATTGGAAACCATGCAACTGCGTAGATAAGTACAAGAAGAAGTAATAGTAGCAATGCTTTTCTAAATATGAACATTTTTAATGATATTTTATTTAATAATGGGATATAAGTTCCTTCCATTTCTTCCGAAATACGATATATGGAAATTTTATGAAAGTAATAGTCTTAGGAATCTAATGTCAAAAGTCTGATGTCAAATAGGCTTGAAAATCTATTATCACGTGGAGGTACTCATTGACGTTTTACTAATTCGCTTCTATATTTGGTTTCAGCCTCATTTCCCCAATAGGAACACTCAATTTGCAATAACTGTAACTTTTAACAAATATTGTTTTCATAGATATAATTCAAAGAATGTGAAAAATAATTGTAATTTAGCTAATCACTTCTATCACTAATGACTAATTATGAACAAACCTATTTCGCTGCATCATAATATGCCGTCGTTGTTGATCTACAGTAGTGCTTGCTTTAACACGACGCCTAATCGTTGAGCCGATTTGTGAATAACCAAATGCTAATGCAGCTAGCGGCAATAAATACTGTATTGCAAGTACTGTAAGCGTATAGGTACGCCTCGAGAATGGTAATCGATGCCATGTCTTCTCGAGACATATTTGTGGTCGATGACGTCCACAAACAGCTAACTGAAATGACTTTTCGATGGTCACCAATTTCCTGTGAATTGTTGCCATGTCTAGCTTATGCCCAATGATTGGAGCTTAGCAAATAAACAGTTTTAAGTATTATCGCGCAATCGCTTGGAACAACGCGCATGGACTCGACCACTAAAATACAGCAATCTTTTCGGAACAGGAAGAGCAAGGAGAGGGAATGAAACACTGGCCACATGTGTTCAGCCGTCTAAAAATTGAACCATGAGTTTCAAAGTTGCCTGAAAGAGATTCGCCCAACCATACACACACAGAACCCTAACATGCTAAACCACCTACTTCGTGGCAACTATTTACTGCATATGTATACCTTCCAGCTGAATGTTTTCGATCCTCCCAAATTCATCATCATTGAAAATTACAAACCTTTTCGATCGCATTCGCATTTTCACTTCCCGCTTATTATCTCTTACCAAATCTTGTTTCCCATTTCTGTCTCCTCTCAAGTTGGCACAAAATATCGCATACGACACTCGCGTCAAATATTCACCTTACATTGAATTAAATAACTCCATTTCTCTAAGTTCGTTGTTTATTGTTATCACCTCTTATCCTGTTTCAGATAAAGAAGATGATTTTAAACATTTTTTTTCGATTAATGGACTATTACTATATACTGTTACAGCTTGTTCATAAAGGTTTTCTCTGTATTTCTAAAACGGCATGTATCGCCTATCATCGCAGCTGTGAGCAAACTATACTTTTTAATTTTTTCTCATAATTTTTTTCCCACTAAAGCCTTTTATGTTTACTACTACATATTTCGTGCACGACTTACTAAGTACTCGAATACGTACATTTGAACATTGGAGCGGCAACGTATTGATAATCAAAATGCAACCAGCTGTCATAACGCAGAAATTCAAATCGTTTTCCAATCCGTCCGTTTTTTTAAGCATTCAATCTGAACATCACTCGCAAGTGGAAGCATTTTATGCGACGTCTTATCTTTCGCTGAATTTGCCTAATGGCGAGAAATGTTTTTTAGTCCTCTTGGTGCATTCATCCGTTAAGAAGCCATAGTTATGACTGGAGTAGTTTCGGTGACCACCGAACAAACCGGAAAGGCTCTGCCTTACTCAAAGTCTTAGATAGCGTCTTTGGACAAAATATCATATTTTGCTTTCTGCCTTAGAGGGTCATAGCAACAATCATTTTAAGGCATGGATAATGCTCACTAACTGCTTCAAGTTTGAAGCTTCCAAGTCGAGATGCATAGTGGAACATGGTATAACTTACCATTGTTCCTATATGGGGCTGGTTCCAAGGTTCGAACATATGCACATCCTCAGCACTGACTGCGAAGAAATATGGAGCCGCAACAAACAACGATAACAACCATACGATGCAGTAGCAAATCACAGGAGCGGTTGCAGCAAGACGCCTTAAATAACAATTTTTTTGTAGTAATTCATAAAATTACTCAGAATTATCTTTTCTGTGACTCAGAAGTTCATGATGAAACATATTTTACAAACTGTAAAAAAATATTTGACATGAGGCAATGAAGGGAAGTGGTTCAAAGCGTGCGAGAGTGAGAGGAAACTGGAATGTTAAACTTGCCCTTTTATCCTTATTTATTGAACTTTTATCTACCAAGTATATCAAGAACACTTTACATCGAGGGATTACACCCTGACTAGTATGTCAAAGAAGAAAATAGATTGAATCACCTATCTCAGTTAATTAGCCCAATAAAGGAATATATAAGGATCTTTGTTATCAATTGCTTTAATACACAATTAGTTGCTCTTAACTGTCAGTGCATTGGCTAAGGATATCTCTCTCCAGATTGCATTCCCATATAATTTATTTCGTGCTATTTGCCATAGTTCTGAATAAATTCCAATGAACACAATAAAAGAGAACAAATGACTATCGAAAACTGAGTGATAGGAGTGATGTGTGCAGTGAGTGCTAAGCCAAATAAATAACGCATTACTTTAAAACACAGAATTGCGACCTATAATGCTTTACAGACTGCTATCGATGGCTGAAATAATTACTCGTTTTGCAGTAGAAATATAATGGTGCCTATTGTTACTGTGGTAACGTGAGAACGAAAGACAAAACGCACCTTTTTGTTCTATTCGAAATACTTGAATCGTTGAAGGAATGTACAAGCATCTCGTTTTTAGTAAAAAAAATGGCGAAAAAACCTGAATGCAGGATGGAGAGCTTGTAATACTTTGAAGATAAGAAAGTTATGGATAAAAATTTCCGGAATATTGAAAACGGTGTTTGAAGTCGGTCTACTTACCCAGCAATTGTTGACTTCACGTAGCGCAAGAGAATTCACTTATAAAGCATCACTATGTATTTGCTTTACTAGTGAGTGCTTGAGATTTGCACTGTATTTCATACTTGCTACAGTTGGGAGAGGAGCGGTACCTTAAGACTGCACCCATAGCTCAGGTCTGTAAGATAGAAATCTGGACTCTTTAGGCTAATTACTTTGTGTGTGACTTCATATCGTGTAACACAAGCAATCTGAAACTAAGAACATTCTGGAACGAAATCGCAATGACCATAAATTCTTTGCTGTAGGAAGCATCCGGAAATGAAACAGCAGAAAATCTAAGGTGAGAAAAACCTAAGTACTAAAAAACGGCTCTATTATCATTATTTATAACATTTAATTTCTCTATATAATGGTGCTATATGAAAATGGTTTATCTATGCTTGGAATTCCTGGAGTGAAGGAATGGCAAAATGAAATAGTCTATATCCAGACAAAAAGGGAACATCATTTCTCATCCGTAACATCCATGAAAGAATTTGAAAAAAGATGCATTTATATTCTTTTGCCAGTCTATGTGTTGAGCATAACGGAAATTTTTTACATGCGCTTCAATTCAGCTCTTAACAAAAGAGATCTGAAGAACAATTTTTCGAAATAGAAGCATGCCGTTGAAATGAGGAGGGAGTATGGTTCCCTCAGTGGTCACAAAATACAAATATTCCGATTTTAAGGACAACCAGGAACAGTCAAATTGGCTAATCAGTTTTATGCCCAAAGTCCATTTAGTATTGACAGCATTCTTTTAACAGTCCGGAAACAAATAGCAACCCGAAAAGAAGCATCCTTGGTATCGCTAAAGCGCATTCAACCAATTCGCACTACCCCACTGCTGTGAAAGAATTATGGTCAACGTTTCGAAGTAACTGCCGTTCGAAGCGACCATTAACTGCGTGTTTGCTGCGATACTATAAAACAGCAGGCGAATAGAAATGGATAATTGAAAGATTAAATAAATTCATAGATCCGGTAAAACTAAATAACGCAGTTTCACGAAATAAGTTGTTTGGAACATAAAAATTCAGAATTCCGCAAATACAGGAGAAGTGAAACTCGGTGGTTAATACGGTGGTAGTAACAAGTGTTCAATCACCGATTTCTCTGTGTAAATTTGTTGTCACATAGCTTCAATTTTTACAGCAGATTAAATGAAGGTTCCAAATCGGTTGTCAGACAATGCAGATTTGAAAAGTGTCGGAAAACCTGCCGGCTCTTACATGCAGCTCTTTCGCCTGCGTAACTAATCCGCGTACATCATGAAATCGAGAAACGTCAAAGCATGAATGGCGAAATCTTGTCGAACTGCGTCTTAAAAACCCGTAAAGGCTGCTTCAAACGATCCTTTATGGACTCATGCCAATTACATCTTGCTCTTTTAGCTTAAAACACCTCATATTCAGCTAATCCGCTCTCTCCTGTCTGCTGCTTTTGATATTCTATTCGTAAAATCATACCACTCGACAAGTGATGCTCAAGGGAATCAAAGATTTTTCAAAAGTAGAACAGCACACGATCCGCATGATTTAAAGTGTCCTGAGGTTTATATTCTCCACGATACAAGGCGCCCCTTAAACCGTTGCTGCGCAAAGCGATGCAACATGTCCCAACAAAACATGAACAGAACTATTTCCTTTCTTTTGCAGCCAAACCAATGGTATTTTAATCATTAAAACGTTATGTTCGTGGTCTTTCACATTTTTCAAGTAATGTCGACCATTAGCTGGCACAAGAGGAATTTAATCACAACTATTCCAAAAAACACCGCAAAAATCGACGGTGTTTTCGAAGACCCGAATTCTGGAGTGTATGGATTGTGAAGTGCTTCCCCAACTAAAAACTGTTCTAAGAGAGAAAAGAGCCAAATTGACTACTATTATACTGCTAGGTACTTTGCTATTCAATTAGCCATGATAAAAAATCAACTCTAGATGGCATTAATGAAGGTAATTTACGACAAAAAGCTTAATGCACAACAAGCGACGATCCCAAACATGAAACAGCACATACACAATTCAAGATGACTGAATGCATTCCGCAGGGCAGACTCATGCTGTGAGTCTACTTTAGACAACTAAGTTCCTTTCTTTTCAACTGTATTTTTTGCTTCTCTCTGATTCATTACTCCACCCAGCTTTTCTACGCAAAGCGCCTCTCCGCTATTTATTTCATCTCATATTCATTTGCGATTTCACATCATATTTACTTTGTGAAAAGCAAACTAGGTTGCTTTAACCTGAACTTTCGTTAGGTGTCATATGCGTAGTGTACATTATCATTATTGCATCAAGCAACGTTAGCACAGCTGTGGCAACGTTTCGACACAAATCATTAGCTTGTGCGCGACGAGTTCTCACAGAGAAGATGATATTCGACTGTGGCAAGAAATGCTTCTTGCGCAGATGCCCGCTGTAAGAATATGTCAGTGCAAAGAGATGATAACCTCTGTCGGAGATGACAACCGATATCACAGAAGCAATTTCTTCAAAGTCTAACGGGTAAATGCAGTTGTCTGCTAGTATGAAAATCATTTTTGATTGCTTTTCTCTTTGAAGTTTCTGTGCCTACGCGAAGCGCTTTATGCATTCCATAAAAGTTCCCTTCCAAATTAGATTTAAGGCAAAGCATTTCTATCACCACATAACTTATTTTTTCCATCAGCAAAATTTAATTTTACTAGAAATAAACAAGATAATTTTTTTACGAAGGTGACTAAAGGATTGGTATTGGTTCCTACGAAATGAACATTCCTCCTGATTAAAAGCGCTTTTTTTACAATCAAGCGTGAATGTCCTGATTAAATGCATTCCTGATTCCGCCTAGGAATCGATCCAACTTTGCAGAAAGTGGCGGTCCATTATATAGTCACCGCTTAATCGCTGCAGACGCTGTTCTTACTGTGAGATACTGACCTGATGTGTCTCATACCTTGCAGCACGAACTTCCGGCGAACAGGCAAACTGTTGCTGCGTAAAGCTTTGAGTTGTAATATGTAGACAATCAACCGCACCTAATATGCAAATATACTCCTTAGGTGCCTAGCACTGAGCGGGGCACGCAGTCTAGTCAAATAGTGCGAGTGAAAAAGCGGATGAACATCAGCGGAAGCATGCATCGACGAAATAAGCTGAGGAAAGATTCATAATTTCGCTGGATGGAGGGGTCTTTTATGAAGGTCACTCGCACGTGCTCGGAAATAAAGCTTTTGTTGCAGTGAAAAGGATGCTTATCGCTGCCAGCTACCTCCACGGTAATGACGATTTTCGAAGACCATCGGATCCACAAAAAACCACACTAAACCTTCTTTGGTACGGACATCTGTACATCTTGTGCAAGTGCCATACAATCATCACCTTCTCGTAAAGATGTCCTCACACCTCAATTCGCTCCCCTCCGCTACCCCTTTTTCCTTAACCCTCACCCTTCAGGCCATGCAAACGCCTCTTTGTCGAAGCGTTGGCAGCGAAGGTATGCGCAAATGTAACGTCGTACAGATTCGTCGTTACGCTTACGTCGCCAATATTCGAACGTCACTCAACGACGCTGACGCTGCACGGCGTGGCAATGATACTGCAACATACATCTGCCTCACGACAGCAGATCTCTCAACAACCCCTTCAACTATATTTTGCGGCTTATAAAGTAAAAATAAGGTGAAGCCAAAAAAGAATGTAGAAAAAGGGAGAATAATGTAGAAAAGTGACTAGAGAGGAAATGAGATGGAACTAGATGGGAATGGTTTAAAACTGAAATACGTGTTTACTGAGAGCGAAGAAGAACCATGAAAAAGAACGGCTGAATAAAAAATGGGAACTTGTTGACTTTGTGCTGACAGTTTATCGATTCGAACTTTTTGGTTGATGTGCATATTTACTCAGTGATTTAGGTGTTAAGTGATTTGATAGACGATGCAGAGAAAGCAGTACACATCACAACATGCAAAACGTGTGAGTGGGCACTGACCAACGAACTGACCATTTCACCGGACACAGCGTCAGCAATACGCGGTCCATTGCTATTAGCACCAACGTAAGGCATGATACGAACATGTTGATTGCCTGCACAGATGCCAGCTGCAATATAAACGTTACTCTAAGTTCTTCTATGCCATGCTTATTTATCCGTTGTGAACCATGCCGGATATCAGTTCTTCAAAATTCTCCTTAAGTTTCACAGAATGTAGTCCATAGATGCTTCAAATAGATGATGGGGAGGGAGGGGGAGTGGGAAGAGGAAGATAAAAACACAATTCTTGAGGCATTAAACAGTTGGCAATCCATTCAACGTAAGTGATCACGAACAAAAGGCGACCGTAGATGGAAAGGGTGTAAACAAAAGACATGTAAGAAGGAGACTGTACTTCGGCAGAAATCCATTCATAAGAAAATCAGAAAGAAAATGGAAGGAAATTATGTAATCATTCTTAGCTTCCTTCAAAGTAGACATCAGAATCTTGGAAGATTAACTGCCAATGGAATTTATAAAGTCCGAAACGAAATTTCAAAAATCTGGAAACGATTTGTCACTGGCTTGAAAAAACCCATCATCATGAAATACTTCATCCATATATTATGCATGTTTCTGAATCATTATTCCGAAACACAGACTTTGATCCCTATAACCATCACTCATCGTCATATCTGTGGTGCTTATCCCTCTATTTGGGCAACGCTGTAAACTATGAATAGACTTCGAATGTAATCACATCTTTGCGTTTACGAGTGTGAGTATATCTGTGCATGTGTATGCGCACTCAAAGATATCATTTGCTATTCTCCAGGATCTTATCCGACATGCCATTCATCAATCTAATTCTGCTTGCCCATAACAAGTTCGTCTGTTTGCATTCAGTAAACATTGTTCAACTTCTAAACGCATCACGCTATCAAGCATCTGCTGAATATTTCAATTTGCCACTCGTTCGAAACTATGCAAACATAAATTATTAAAGCGGAGAATTCTTGTATGCCGCTCTCAATAGTTTCAGCAATTGCACTTTTCAAGCTCATTGATCAGAAAAAATTCTGTCTTCTGATGTATGATGCTTTCCTAACTAGCCAGCATATGTTTTTTCATTTATCGGCTACTCTATCACTTAAGTCTTTCTCTGTTTGTTAGTTGAAACATTCAGTTAACCAGGTTTGTTAATAACTCAATGAGGTAGATGCATCATATCATCATATTCAATGACGCTTAAGGTTTGTTACCGATGGACGATTCCCCCAATGTTACCCCTTCTTGTCTGCTAAGGGTTTTCTTATTGCCGATAAATTTGTAATTTTGAAATTATGGTCATCGTTTCTTTGCAGTGATAGCCACCAAGCCTACTCTTCAACGAATGTGCAAATATTTTTCTTTATTTTAATGCATAATTCCAAATGGACCCGGAAATCTCATTCATGTAACGTTACTTTATTTTCAATGAGCATTTTCTCAATCCTTCATTGCTTTGATTGAAGTTGTAATTTTTCCTCAAGGTTCCAAATTTTCCTTGACAATCGTAAATGACAAAAATTTCCCTTTACGGTGACATTACTAGTTGCATTACTCTATTCCAAAAGCATGTTTTTGTCTACGTCCTTAGTGAAAAAAGAATGTTGAAAACAAACCGTTTGACAAGCGAAATTGCCGAATGGCCAAAAAAGATTGAGCGTCAGATATAGTGTAACTGGTGCCGTCACTATACACATCAAGAGATCAGATACGGCAAGATTTGCGATGAAGTAATTGCGCAAATTTCTGAGATGTGGTGTTCGAAGGAATGCAACCAGAACGAGAAGATTGGCTAGGGCACCGAACGTACAAACAAGTCCATAGAGTAGAAGCATATAGCCAGCACCACGATGACGCCAGTAGAAGTTATTCTGAAAGCATTAACGAATGAAACATTCCAAATACTGTCAGGCCAGTAGTATTAGATGACTGCTTTCCCACTCACAAGGGAACCGTAAAGACCATCATGATGCAAAGTGCCAAGAACAGTACGGCTACCGCTCGATGCAAATCAAACCTTTCCTCGATATTCAATGGCCACTTCCGGAATTATCGCGTTATTTTCTGCAATCTCTTGTTGTTGTTCATTATGTTCACATTTATTTGTTGTTAAATCTACTGAAGCAAGAAACGACAAGAATAATTCCCCCCCACAAAAAAAAGAACACCGGAGGACCTCGCGCCATATCCTTTATGACATATACGAATATATTCACTTTGAATGGAAATTATGTCAGCATTGCAAGAAATCATCACTGCTGGAAAACACAATACCTTTTCTGGATGTGGAGGAACAACTGCTAATGATATACCTGAAGTTCATTAGTACGTTAATGACAGCTATTATGTTGCAGTATATATTAGCCCATTAAAGAAAGGTTCAGAACGCTAAGGATAAGGATATTACAGACAAAAAAATCCCTTCCACAAACAAGTACTAATATCTATGAGAGCTTCTACACCACACAGGTAATGATTTCCGTCTTTTCGGGCTATTACAGCAATATTTTGAACAATTTCATAATTGGCAATTCCCTTTCTGAAGAAGACCGCCAACTGAATATCGATGATTTAGGTTGGGGAGGAGGAGGGAGGGAGGGGGGGGGGGCGGGAATCGCAGGATGAGGGAAGGGAACTCCACTTCGATATTTTCATTTTTAAGTATCACATGCAGTGATCAAACTCACAACAGGCTCGGCCACTTACCTCAGCAGAGGTCAACAGCAATGTAGAAGGGCTGAAATCAGCCGGATTCAAAGGATATTCATGAGAGATTTTTCAAAGACCGTCCAATGGATTAAGGATTAGTGCTGATATATATTTTGCGACACCACCTTTGCAAGCATTCGTCGTTCAACATTCGCTGCTGCGAAGGTGATTTCAACTAAGCTCAGACCATCAGAGGAGGAATAACGGTTGGTCGACTCGTCAGCATTCAATGGGAAGGAAACCAGCCTAAGGCTCACCCTTCACGCAACAGTGACGCTGCTATCGAATGATCGGTTGGAGGAACTGGAAGAAGAGGCGTCAAAAATCAGTTTCCATATAATCGGCAGAAGTAAGAAAAGAAGGCAAAGAGGCCGTCGGCCGGCCAAACGATAATTGCTTGTTTTACTGAGCAGAGAACGAGACATCGCGGGACGCAGTCGGATTTCATGTTTCGAAGGAATGGGGAACTAAGACAATGTCATTTCCTTCTCACTCTCCTGGGATTAAAATTAAGATTAATAGGACAACAAATGTGAGACTAACTCAAATATATGCACCTCAAGGAGGCCAAAGTAATGAAGAATATAGCTGAAGTTAACGATTTTTGAATGGCCTGACAACTCTAACTCATAAAGGGCGATCGATCCACATTCGCTATTACAGTGGGTGATTCTAGCGCAATAGTTAGAGTATGAACATCAGAGGAGCAGTCAGTTGGGAATTTTGCATTGGGAACGTGGAATCCACGTGAACAACAATTACTTGATTTTTGAGAAAATAACAGGATGGAAAGCAGCAATACGTTTCTTAAAAAAGACGTGGCAAAAAAAGGACTTGAAGAAGTCCCAGTGGAGATGCAAAAAACCAAATAGACCACATCTCAGTGATTAAGGCAATAATCGTGATAGACAAAGAAGTTTAAACCACTTCCAAATAGGCTATGACCATTACCTAGTTAGGACAAAGCTCAAGCTAAAGGATAAACACTTAAGGGCTACTCGAAGCACTAATTTCATCAAACAATTTTTTTTTACTAAATTCAGCGTGAAGCTAAGGAATTTCACTTATGAGTTCTATATCTTCAGAGAAGAAAACTGCAAAGGTTTCAGCGTAAAGTGATAATTGATTCTCTGCTTGATGATTCCACTACGGAATTAATGTATTTCAGATTTGAAATTCATTAGCGAACGCATTATAAATTTCAAAAAAAAAACTGACCGATATGCATATTACATTAACGAACGAAGCTGTGAGGCCAAAAAAACGACTCACTCATTCATAGAGTGTTATGCATATTTCGCCGCTTTCGGCGTTTAATGCTGTAGTCGTAATAACTACTGAAAATCCCTTAGCTTCATCAAATGCGAGTACCTCAAGTCGCTGTCCATTGTAATATTTAAAAAACTAGCGAAAAATTGCCGTGGAACTAAAATCAAAGTATAAACTCCAGGTGGGATTTACGGAAACATAGATCGCAGTTAGTCCTTTCACATGATGGTCCCGTTTTCCTTTTAGCCAGCAGAAGAATAGGCCATCGTTCAATCGCATATACTAGGGTAGCAGTATTAAAGTCACGCTTATTGCATAACATTCCGCCAATTATTCACGTATATTGCTGTCGATCAATCAAACGACAGCAAATTTGTGCTTTCCTGTCCACCGCTGCAATCCATCTATCGTTCTTTATTCTGTTTTCCTCATAAAAATTTATATTTCCTCCTTTCAAGAGCTTATTTGCTTCTCACTTTCGTCAGTTCATTCATGGAGAATGTTTCAAAACAGTATAAAGTGAAATAAGTGAAGAATATGTGGAACAAATTTTTCAGTTGACGTTACGGATATTCGATTGCTGTAAAATGGGTTTCCGATTTTCGTCCTATGTCACAGATGTTTCAGATCGAGAATCACTGAGAATTACGAATCGAGGACGTTGTGCAAGTTGTAGCGTTCATTAAGAACCGCGTTTACTTTTCAACCACAGACAGCATCTACATGATTTCTTCATGGAAAAATCTCGAATTGCAGCATTTCATTGTAATGCAGTTCATTTTTCTATAGCGACACCAGTTTCATATTGTTCACATCTCGCATAATATGGGAATTACTTATTCTATTGTTGAGAGGTATTTTACCAACAAGAGCCCATCGATTATGCACAGTGTGGCAATTAAACGTACGCTGTCTACGTTCTTTGCATAAAATATTTGATCGACTCACAAAATGGACGTAAAATCGCTATAGTTATGATAAAATTGGCAACATTTTAATGCGTTGTTTTAGAGTTTTTTGTCCCTCATAGAGGAAGCACTTTGAATTTTTCTGATAATTCTATTATTGTGCTTTCAAGTCAGGACCTTATATTTCTTTCATCTGCATTTACACCTCCTATAGGGAAATTATAGATATGCACAAATGCAAAATAATTTTATCTATCGGGGCTAGTAAAGCTCATGCATTTTAGGGAAATACACTCCCGTTCTTTATGCAGTGCTGTTCCTTTGATTTCATTGATCATAGAAACAATGGTAGTAAAAAATCTAGCCATATTTTCGTTACATTTCGTTATGTTGCATGAATTATTGGCATTCAAAGATGGTATGTTATTTTCACTTCAGTTTTGCTCGATAGCCTTTAAAATTTGCAACAAAAATTCTTTAAACGAAATTATGCATGATCTCATTGCAGAACGTTTTTCACAGCGAAGAACCAGGTAATCATCTGCAGATTGCCACCACTCGTGCCCTCGTCCTCCTCCTTTATGCGCCTGATCCTCCTCCTCTCTCCCGCTCAGGTTTCGGCCCAGTACCTCTCTCCCGCTCAAGTTTCAACCCAGTACCACCAGATCCTGCAGTTAGCATTGTGCCTGCAGAATTATTGCGGATTATTGAATCATCTTCGTACAGGATTGGTTACGTAAGTTCAGAGGTCAGTGCCACACACCATCAATTTCCTAAGATATAGTTGCTCGCGATGGGAAAAAGAGAACAGATGTTTGGCTGTGACAATGATCTTCTCGTTGCGATTTCATGTAGACCACAAATTTCTCCACGTAACAACCGTCGAAAACTTTTTCTCTCGAATCATCTGCTGGTGAAATGGTAGTGAAAAGCGGAAGTAAGTGCGAAAAAAGTTGTGCAGTATTTACAAATTTCACTCGGAGAATTCAGTAATCAAAAAACAAATGCAGGTGGTTTGCTGCAATCATCAATGTGCTGGCCATTTACTAAATATTGCCTCATTAGAATTACTATCGGAGAAAATGTACTTGTGTAAATAACGGCTTACTGAAGAGGATGCTTGCATATGAGGTCCATAGGCATATTAGACTCGATTGATAGAACGAAATGAATCTAATTCTCTATTATGCAAAAATACCGGTTAATATAGCAATTTTCTGGACATGAATTTTCCGATAACGATTTTGTCTCGCTCTGTTTTTGTGGTCGAAATTTTACCATAATTCAATTGTGTGCAAAATTATTGGATAAATGTTGCAATACGGAGAGGACCATTCACGCTTTAAATCATAGGAAATTATAAGGCAAACTTAGACTATAAAACTCTTTATGCCAACATTCACAGTCGCAAACGATCAAACGATCACTGCGAGAAAGCAGCTCATGACCGATGTTTTTTTTCCAGCCACGAATGCCTATCATAAATTGCAGATGAAAAGAATGGCTTTAAACAAATTTTCAAAGAGTTTATTTAAATAGGCTGCTTTAACGTTACGATACGGAAACCGGAAGGGATAATTCCAATTAAATATGCATATATTTATGGAATAATTCCAATCAAATATACAAATATTTATGGAATAATTCCGATTAAGTATGTAAATAATGTGCGGATGGATTGGTGTGCACACCTGCTTGCGCTAACCCACAAGCGTGCACTTATTGCACATTTGTAGACATATTGATGGGCACATGCACATTTGCACGAAATAGACACGCAGTTGTTGGCGCCTACACGTGCACACCTGCACTCCTCAGCTATCCAAATATGCGCCAACTCAGGTGAACGTTCACACGATTACCTGAGTCGATAGGGCAGTGTCATTTTATGGACACCTACGGCATAATGTCTATGAGGGCATAAAATGACTTCCGGAACAACATTGAGATTCAAAATACTCGGTGCATTAACATAAATTCAACATCATTTTCTCGTTTGACAGATTCGTTGAAATGCGAAAATTTCAGCTAAATATCTTTTCTTTTCAGATGATACGGACATCCGGAAAACTGCGTGTTCGTTTGTGAGGGAAACTGAACTTTAAATGCTGCAATTTCAAAATCTTTATGATGATCGCGTGCAGGAAATGTAATTATAAGTTCTGCTAGCGATATGAGGTCTTATATAAGAAATTTTAGTTGGTGGGAAAAATCAGCATACACCTTCTCATAGAAGGGTTGAATGCATTAATTGCTAAACTCACAAGTAGACTAATCCATTTCTGATGTTAATTTTTCTAAATTCTTCAATAATTATTTTTGCAGTAATTTTGAAATTAAAGAAATTTGCCTTACTTGTTTACTACTTTTATAAACAATATTTTTATAATATAAGACAACGAAATATGTCAGCAGTAATACAATCGAAATACTGGGACAATTAATAAGCTAAAATTAAGAAAGATTAACAGCACTTTGGCTCTTTAATTGCATCAGGTGATATAGCAGAAAAAAACTACTGCTGCTGTTATTTAATTTGCTTAAACAGGTACGACTCTTGTGTATTGTTTATGCCGCATTTTGCTGGTTTACATTTGAATTTTAGTGCACAGAAATGATAGCATCATGCTGTCATCAGCGCCTCGTTTTGATCATGGCGTCATAGCACGGGCACCGATATGCTGGTGGAGCTGGGGGATGGGGAGGAGTGCCGAATTAACTCTACCATTCAATTTTCATGACATCAAGATGTTATGTGTTCTGGTCAAGTCAATCTAAACGGGTATTTCGTTCGGTAGTACACTGTTAGATGAAAGAGAAATCAGTGCCAATCTAGGTTCCGTGATGAACACATTGAAGGACAGAAGCACTTTGTCATTTACGCGGCTGGCGCTATTGGCGAAACTGCAAACGACAACTGTCGCTTCTTATTATCATAGCGTGCCATCCAATTGTATACCAAACACCACAGGCGTTGAATTAAGTAATTATACTTTCGCATGCGATAATAACTAGCTCAGAGTAAACTATAGATCATCAGTAAAATTCTGAAATGGGTTAAACGATAGTTTAATTCTAGCGGAAGGATCGAATTGCGAGATGCTGATGTTTCAGGCTTTTGAGAAGCTTCTTGTGAGAAATATCCATTTTAAGCCAAACGTTTGTCACATGTGGAAGAAATTCTATCGTCACTTGCTGCAATATTGAGCACACGCAGCCGCTAAGTTCCGTGAATTTCTTTGCTATAAAAATTTTTCGCTTTTTCTTACAGCACTTATCGGAAGATGTGCTCCTAATAAGTTAGAAAATTGGAGTAGAAATTTGTTGGCTAAATATCAAAGTGTACACTTATCAACGCACTGATTTTATGCTTCAGCACTATTGTTTGACGTTTGAATGCAGTTCTAATATAGGCATTTGACAAAATCTGTTGTGATGAACGACCAAGCTAGGACTCAGTTTTGCATACAGCGATCCCGGAGATATTTATTCTCCTCTACCCCATCATATTTCGCCCGTTCCTCCACCTCAGCAGTGATATCTATTTCATACCCTATGCGTATGTATATACTCGGTTATATCGGTGGTTTCTATCTGTTGTCATGTGCTCAGTTACCCAGCTGGGTTACTTCGGCAAACTTCCCTTCCACTGGCATCGTTCCTTCTCAGCCGTACTGCTTCCCTACGAGAAGCTCATAACGAGAACACAGGTTGGCAACTGGCATTCTTCACCTTCTTTAACCGCACACCTGTTCGTCATCCATCGACTAATGTTCAACTCTACTTATCGAATTCAACGCTCAATTCATGACCAATAATTCCACAGCTTACTGATTTTTGCTATAAACTTTTCAAAGATGTCCTTCAAGTGGGTGATCACTAGAATGTTAGGCTCATGCCATTGATCTGCGCACTGCTACGTGTCCTAAAAACATCTCCTTTACAACATCGAAGAATTTAATGCGTAATAATACGATAGGTTTGCAACAAGAGAACGATTTAATTTCTATATATGTTGTTATTCATATGATGTGGCAATTATCAAAGTCTGATTGCATTACAATTAACATTCTTTACTGAAAGCTCTTTAAGTATACCATGCAATCATACAGTCAACGTTAAGTGGTCATAACGAGCGATTTCCTCTCGACAACTTTCCCGTAGGCTTTTTTGTTATCCCCAAGCCAAAAATCCACCAATTTTGTATTCTATTTGTTAGGCGAGGATCAGTTTTTTAATACTGCCATATGAGCTAACATATTTTTGAACAAATAAATTTTTGGAAGGATATAACCATGGATACATGTCTGGCGTACAGAATGGGCGTCTTCGACATTCCAGTCACAATTTTGTGTTAATTTCTTTTAGCGATATTTCTTCAACACATTTGTCAGATATCAAGCAAATGTCGATATTTTGCAGGAACAGTCTGTTAAGCAGCTGTGCTCGTTGATAAATTACAATGAAGCATTTTTCGTCACCTATCCTATCCTCGATACGGCTAAGTTCTCATCAACGAGAAAAACATCACTTTCTAGACGCCCGCACAACTTATCACTTTTTCTTCCACCAATATTTTCTCTATTTTCTCAATGCCGCTATGTTAGAGTACATTTCAACATGCCTTTTCTAAACCTAAATGTAATGTTAATTTTGCCTCTTATGTCACTCAGAAAAGGAGAGTTTTACACGACGTATTCTACCATTTCATTTATATCAATTCATAGTGACTATTCTCCCCTCTAGCGCCTTTTTCCGCCGCGATAATTGAAAAAAAAACGGCTTTATACGTTTTGGAGTTGCTGTCAATTCAGAAAATAGATTCAATTGGCATCGAATTGTCTAAACTTAATTATTTCTCGCAGCTGCGTTCTTTACTTCATTTCGTTGAAATCATCCGATTGATGTGAACGCCCCATGAGAGTAAACGATGAACGGATGAATGTTCTCTTATGTTGCTCAAATTGTATGTAGTAAATAAATTTGACGAAAGGTTAAGAACAGTTTCAATAGAATATTTCTTCCATTTATCGAGAATGTTTTTCGACCAAATATGAGAATCATTTACGTAAATGAAATAACGCAACCAAGCATAAAGAACAAATTATTGTTTACTAGAAATACCATACAACGCGGCTCCTATACATGCATAAACGCTAGGTAATTTGGGTAATGTAAAACCCCGCACGGGAAAAATCATTTCACTTCGCATAAGAGGAGAAGGAATTTCATATCGATAGATATTTAGCGAAAATTCCGAACTTGAAATTCTTATATTTATAAGATTCTCGATTTAATGCTTGAAAATTTTTAATTTCTGTTCTATTTTACTGAAAATTCCACTTGAAATTTCATACATTTTTGCAAAAAGTTCATATAAACATTCAATCAGTTCGAAGAATTTCCAAGATATATATCTGTGAATTTCCATGATATGATATATATTTCCATGAATCATAGCTGTAATAAACATAGACCACTCAAAATTGCAAAAAAGCGAGAAAATTTCATTATCTTCGTGGAAGCGCTCTCTATGCTTCCAATGCTTCCGGGAGAAAAATGCGAAAATTCTGTGTAATAATGCAGTTGTGCATTAATGTCACATTTCACTAGGCGATCATTTAGACATGATATCAGCTGTTTTTAATGCATTTAATTCATTCGAGCTATAAAAACGCACGATAATCTTTTATCAGTAAGCATATCTTTCATCAGCAATCATATTGATCCATTTTGCATCAAAGCGTATTGTTGCATTTTGCATTTTTATCATACTTGAGTATTTCTACGCTACAAAATTTTATTAACAGGATTGAATACCAGTCAGTTTTGCCCTTCAAAGTACAGTGCTATAATATTTTTGCTTTATTCGTCCATTAAACTTCCTCATTTCTACTGCAACGTGTTGAAAGTGCGAGACTATAAAATTTCACCACATCATTTTTAAGTGGCCTAATTCAACAGTGCCACGATTAGTTCTGCTACAGAAACGATTACTGGCAGTAATGCAGTGGCAAAACTTCCACGTCCAAGAAGTGTCATCCGTTTCGTGAAATTCTTAGCATAAATCTTTTGTTGTTCGAGCACGATACCTCTCCTATAAGGACTAATAAAACTCTTTAAATATCTCATGTCAATTGAATTTCTGATCTTTAGAATATCGATTCGATCACAAACAGTCACTCTTGGCATTCCTATTAGTGACCTCTATGTGACCTTTGCAGATTTCGGATCTTCTTCATGTCGACTTTGACACCCTAAGAATTGATGCTCATTTATTAAAAACAGTAGTTCCCAATATTCTAAAATAACGATTGCTTTGACTACGACGTTGAGGCTAACAGTCTATATTATTAACCCCATAAATGTCCATCGTTAAAAATCTCTCCAGAGAGAGGATTCTTCACGATCAGCTACTTCAGTCGCTTGCATTCAACGGCTATTACTGAAAATAGCACGTTTCGTTTTGATTTATGGGTGCTCGGTATGAATGTAAAAACTGCTAGCAAATAAATGCGTTCGCCAATTATCGTCGTTTATTTTCGGTGAAAATTCCGGCTTTCTTCTATCTCATATTGAGAAATCATATTCGTCGGTCCGAAAACCGCACTTCATTTTGTGAAAGATTCCATAAATGAATCATTCGTTTCATCATTTCCAATAGATTTTTCGACGACGTAATCGAAGAAAATAGTGGAAAATGATTTCCTCTATTCCTCTAAAGCAATAGAGGCTTTACAATCGAGTGGCATTTATTGCATCAACTTTGTTTTTTCATAGCCAATCATCACTGGCAATTGCTTACGTTCTTCAGTCGTATATCGTTTGGAAGCTCTTATGTTTGTTTTATCGTTTCGAGTTTCTTAAATAAAACAAAAAACGTTGATCGATGGCATGTAAGGCATTTTTTAAATAACTGTAGAATTTTAATTTCTATTTACTCGATCAATTGCTCCCTTGAAATGGAAATTCGCATTTGTTTAGCTTTACTTGGAATTTAATTGCCAGTCATTTTGAATCGTGAATATAAAGTAACTGATTTTGTCTAGTTTTTTCTGTTGTACCGCTTTTCTACGAACAACCATATAATGAGAGTAAACAAGTGAGTTATGGATAGATCAACTAAGTTATTGATAGACCTGCAAGATGAATTCATTGAATTCCAAGTTATTGATAGTTAGTTATTAATAGACCTGTTTAAGTAAGATGAATTCATTAAAAGCGACTTAAATTTTCAAAGTTTTTCTCATGCAATTCTGAAAAGAATTTTAGATCTTAAAATATTTTCTTCGGTCTATTTGCCAAGTAATGAATTCTATTATAAGTTCGGCAGTCATTAAACATTCGTATTGCAGTTATTTATTTCCGATTGTGATTCCATAGATGGGTTGTGTTACAGAACATTATACCCTGTACTGTATTACTGTTTACTGTTGTTGCTTCCTCACAGGAATACTTCCTCCAGAGTCTCAATGCTTACTTCACTTTATTTACTGGATCGCTCAAATGTATGCAAAACGAAAATGCCATAATATTGCCTCTTATCTTCTGTTTATCCGTAATATCCATCTTATTGTGATCGCTACTGACATATAGATTTGTCGAAGCACTCATGGCTAGAAGGGAGTATAGTCATTTAAAATAGAACGGAGCATGGATGAACTGATAGAATCTTCTAAAAATCCGCAAATTTCGAGATTTGCAACAAAAAAACGAATCATTATTCCGTATATTTGAATATTATTTTTTCTGAAAAAAGCAGCTTATAGTGAAATTCTCTCTGTCTTAGCATATATCTATGTGTCTGTCCAACAGTAAAGCAGTGCGATTTCAACAGATAAATAAGCAAAGAGTGGATTATAAAGTTTAGTCGATGTGTTATAGTAGTAGTATGTGTACACCTACTCTACCACAACTTGCATTAATTTATAGAAAATTGCCAATAGCCATAGGTGGACGGAAATTTCCGCATCTTTTATTTCGATCTATTTTTCATTTTTTATTTCCAAGATTGTAAGAAAACGAATTTTTGGAAACGGTTTTTCCGAACGCTTGAGTTAACTAAATCATTATTTTACATTTTCACTAGTTTTTTCTAACTTGTGAAAGTGTTCAGTCAAGTGAGGGTAGGGAGTTGGTAGAGGTTAAGAGTTGGGGAGGAGTTATACAGAAACGCATATTATGAAAGTTGCTTCTGTCCAACTGTCCACTTGCTTTATGAAGTTAACCACAACTTAACTGCTCACGAATTCTTTTTGAGAAATGTTCGTTTATTGGAGACTGTATTATCTCGTATATCAGCTCAAAGTCATAGAAGCAGAAATTCTCAATATTCTCTTAAAAACGACTAATTCAATTTATAGGAAAATTGGAGGGATGAAAATTGACAATTTATAGAAAAATTGACAGGGATGCATATGTTGAATTGAATTCCTCTTTCTTATTGCTTCCTGGAAGAGTGATAAACTTCCGATTTTTTTACATTACCTTAATTTTCTCCTGTAGAGGATTGTATTTCATAAGTGCGCAACGTTTTATCACTATAATCGCTATAATTTAACCTCTCAAGTATTTAATTGGTAACTATTCAATGTCTTAAATATCGAATACCTTTTTTTCTCAAATTTTAATTAGCGCTCATCATTTAGCTAACCCCATTTCGTTTTCAACTTCCTTTTCTTTTTCTCCATAGTCCTTTGCCATATTACAATTCTTTATCTAAGAATTCCGGCGGGATTGAGCATATTCAAACATATTGATAATGAAAGGACACTTCCTAAGAAAATCAAGAAATTCATCCAATGTCATAACTGATCAATATCATAAAAAGTGCTCCATAGTGCTCCATCAATAGTGCTTATACTCCATCGTTAGAAAAAAAATTGGATTGTTTAGCATTTATTTTTTATTGAATTTATTTGATTAAGATAATATAATATGTTTAACGTATCTACCTCGAAAATCTCGTAAAATTTCACCATAAACATTGCATATATTAAAAATGAATACCATATCATAGAAATATTTTAGTATTTAGTAGTTTATAATTTTTATAAATATAGAAAATTTAAGGCTCGAAAATATGTGCTAAATTTAGCTTTCAGCGATTGAAACTACGTACTCTAGGTGAGGATTTACCTCTCACACTTTCTCAATGATCACTTAAGGATTTACTCTCAAGGATTTCAACGTACACACTTGTACACTGTTTCTTCTTTTACATCACACGAGTATATATGATGACCAAGAAATGAAATTACACATTGCATTTGTAACAATGGACGGAAAATCATCAACGAAATGAACGCCGGCTAGATATACGGAGATAAGACATACAAAAGTGCTTAGTTAGCAATGAAAAGAAAATGTACATTCAAGTAGAATCCTGAGAAAAAAAGCTCACTCATTTCGATGGTGCTATCATCGATGATTATATCGCCCAGGTCGAGGGCAAACTGTATATAATTAGAGAAGATAATTGGAGAATAAATTTCAAACATACTCGATCTATTTGCACGCCAACTTAACGTTATTTTCGTCTACAATTAAGCGTTCCTTTCATAAATTTGTAGGGAAAACTTCATTACAATAACTTTTATTGAAATTCATTTCAGTGCTATTAAACTACTATTCAGTTATATCCGTTATTAAAGACTCATCGAGAGATTTCGGCAGTTGCGAGTGCTTAAAATGACAATGAGGGTGAGCATCGAAGAAGATCAGTATCAATGTCAATGTTTAGCTGATAAACTCATTGAATCATCCATGCATAGAAATTTATTGAAATTTCAGTGCTTATAAAGGAGCTGCCTAAGAGAACCAAAAATTAGATTATGTAACTTTTTCGCTGCGGTTCAAAAATTAGGGCGACACCTATGGAAATTTGAGAGCATTTACCAAAGAAGCTGAAAAGAAATAGCAGTTTTGCATTTACAACTAGCGCAACCAACCAGTGGCTTGTACTCGGCCGATCTGTTGTCCGCTAGCTGCGTCTTCTACTGACATGACGCTGAACGCAAAAAAATGCCCAGTAGAATAAAAAAATCCTTCGAGTAGGACGATTCAAAGAAAAATCGTATGCAGAGGCAAGATTAATCTGCCTATAATTATTTATTTATTTATTTCTCCAAACAACATATATACTTGCAAATTTTTGATAAATTATGCACGATTATAGATTAATGTATATATGATAGGCAAATGAGGATATCTCATGAGGATATGTATATTATGAAATTTCTGTTTATAGATTCAACTAATTGGTAGTCATAATCGTAGACTGATTGTTAACAAATATTTATCTGTCTAGAAGTTGTAGAAAAAAGTCAACGGGGATAAATTAAAGCGATATACGTTGCGCAAATAAAAATAAACTAGTAAATGCAATCATAGAGGAAATTAATGTTTGTTGAAGTAATTTTGATATATACCTAAGGTATATAAGTTTACATTTTAAAGTAATGGAGACCAGAAAATGCCTCAAAACCTATATTTATTAAATAAATAGGAATCTTAAGTCCTATTATTCCGGCTACTTCGTCGGAATGAAGCGAGTAATCGCGATGAGGACCCCAAACGCCTCTAAAATCGCTTGTCAACAATTTTATGAACCTTCAATGAGGATGTGATGTGGTAATTAAATCCTCAAAAACAATAGTTCTGAGCGCTCAATTATTTTCCACTTTTTATGATGTTGCAATGTGATGAGATCTTTTGGTCACTACCTCATTTTCCCACGATGAATGCATGAACAATTGTGCACAATACCTTCATGGAATATTTTTGCTCACCGCTCTTTTCCCTACGTCATTTCCTACCTAAAAGGATACAAAAGGTCACAAGGTCCATAACAATCCCTCAATAACTTCTGCCAGAATCCTATGCGCGATTAGGGTGCTTTCCACGAAGAGAGAGAAAGACTGTGATTATATACGTCAACTATAATCGAAGTAATAGATATAGCAATCAGCTATTCGAATCTACCTGCATTTCCAACCAATAAAGTCGTGCGGAATATCGTTATAAGCACTCCTTCTGTAACCGCTTTTTTTCGTCGTTTCTTCCGTAAAATGGCTTTGAAACAAAGTTTCACCTAACTAAGTACTCATAGGAAATTTGATTGTACTTCCTCATCTATAAATATTAAATATCCGTCATAGAAGAATATAATTTATCAGCAGAGGACTTTTATGAAAAAGTTGCAGTTTGCGGTGCAGAGGAAATGAGAGTAAGTGGAACAGGTATTTCATATGATATCTGAAACTACGGTACTAGCTACGGTAAACTACGGTAACTACGATGACACAACTATCTTTCTAATTATGAATTCAACGAGAGAATCTTAATGGAACGATTGCAATTATGTGATTGCAATTGGGGAATTTATGACGGTTATCACATTTGAAAAATGACATATTTTACTCATTATATGTTGGTACAAATAAAATACCACTCAAAATGAACGTCCAATCTCTCTTTCATCCTAGAAAAGTAATTATTCGTTGGAATCTTTACGTTGAAAATATGAAACAAACATATTAGATATCAAACAATAAAATCGTATAGAATATGAGAAAAGAAATTATGACTTAGAAATGAAAGCATAGAGTTACTTTACATTTTCATATCGTTACTTCAAAACTTCAAAAAAAAAGAGTATATAAATCACCATTTAAATTGAAACTTTTTCTTGATTTTCTCTCATATACTTGTTATTCTCAGATATTATATGATTGGACGAAATATCTCAAAGAAAGATTCCATCTAAAACATCTAATATTCGCCAAACTTCAAATATATAAATTCATGCTAAGAAGAACTTTCAAATTCTTTTCCCCGCTTAAATAAGTCAAGAAGTTTACGATTCATTAGAATTCATTGAATTCTATAATGAGAGAACTCATTGAACGAACTAATTCTTATTATGTGAGCAACAGTCAGCTTGCTAGCATGAGTATGCCTTCATGAATATGGAGGACGAACGCTGTAGGCAATGATGTTTTTTTCGATTTTCCACTGAGGGAAGATACCCTTTTTTTTCCAGGATTTTAACAACGAGCACGAACTGATATAACAGGATGAGAAAGACGAGATGAATAAGTTGACAGCTAGCTGGACGCTTACAGATTGCTGCTCACCACATGGAAAGGCTCTTTCAATAATTCACTTTCCACGTGGAAAAAAGAAAGAAATGAAAAATAAATGGAATTTTCGTCTAAAGACATTCGAGTGAAATTTTTTAATTATTTTGCTGGAGAGGATATTAATAATCAAAGTGATGAAATTGTTGAATAATGACTTAATTGTACTGCTTCGAGAAGCATTTTTGCAGATGTACTGACAGAAAATTGAGTAATTTTGAGCGATCGGAAAATCGACAAAAAGTGAGTTCTTATTGGACATATTATCGAGGCTAAAAATGCTTTTCTATCAAAGGAAAATCATCGCAACAAATATGATGAAAACTAAGTTAGCTTCCATTAAACTGCATATATACATTCCAAGATGAAGTTGGTGTATAATATAACATATTGCTGTTAAATGTCATGCCGCAAACGGAAGTATCTCACTATCACGTGTTTAAAAGCTTCCACTTTCTCAGATTTTTCTTTATAATTCTCAATTACCTCAAATTTCACACATTGAATTTTTCCTTATATGTCTATAAAAAACGCAAAAAACTCGAAAAAAGACTTTGAAGGAATTGAAAAAATAGAAAAATTCTCAAACCTGCAATTTTTCTCAAATTTCTCATATGTTTATCTATCAACTCAACCATGAACTCAAAGCATTTTTGTAATCGAGAGAGGTGAAAGGTTAGCTTTATCTCATTTAAATGAAGGCATAATTGTCACATATCATGCATTATATATTCGCAGGGATTCGCCGAAAATTTTAGATATATATGTAAAGTGTGAATAGTTACCTGAATATAGTAGATCTCATCGAACCAAATACAGTTTATTTCGGACCAGTTGCTTTGTGAGCCATTCCTGGCCAATTGCATCATTGATGTCATTGTGTGAATATGAACGAAGATGAAGGTGTCGATATCAATGTAGCTGCAAAGAGGGTCAAACAGTTGCTGTTAGCTCAACGTAACGATCAACGTCTATATATTCGAAGCGCAGCTGCCACAATTTGCAATGAATCACCCAACAAAAGAAATATCCGCTCTTCGTTCGACGAATTCATCGCACAAGGGCAATATTTGCGGCCAAGCGCCGCTAAGCTAGATGGCTTCACGAGGTGCGCATAGAACGTTGTGGCCACGCCCTAGGCAAGAAAGCTTTAATTTTACTGATTCAGTACCGCCCTTCAATCATTTCAGTTACAATTAGGTTTTACCTACTCAACCTGTTCAGGACTTACTCGGAAAAAAAGCAAAAAAACGCTAATTTCCCAGGTATTATATTCTCCTCATATTGTTGTACGATTCATTAATCTTCATTGTGAATAATTAACTTCACTATATAATCCTTCGGGAGTATAATCAAAACGCTCGGAAACGTAAACAACCACAAAAACTCTAATTTTCCACCTTTATCTACAAAATCGAAACTTGAAAGATACATATATTGTTACACAAATGAAAGTACTTAAACAGTTGAAGTCGACATTGTCTCCACATATATTTATTGAAATAGTGCTTTCTCTAAACAAATGAAAGTTGCCTATATTCTTCTGAAGTTTTGACGAGGAAGCTACTGAATTTTAAGAGAAATAGTTATAAACGAATTGTGAAAAGAATAAAATTTCTTCTTTTTGATGCTATTTTCTCGGCATTTCTCGGCATCTTTTTGATGCTTTCTCAATATGCCTAAAATAAAAGTGATTTCATTGAAGTATCTCCTTTAGAATTACTCTAAGATAACACATAAAAAATTTACTGAAGTAATAGGTGAAGTAGTGATTACTACTGATTACTGCTGCTTAGACCCCTTTAGTGCTTTGTAATGCCGAAGTAATTTCCATAGCATTTCGACAGCGTTGGCTGGTGCATTGCGACGATGTCACAAAGTGTGTTCGATATGAATTAGCTAAGCCACTCAGCATAAAAACTGAAATAAATCGAACTTTATTGTAGGCATTATTTAGTACACGTAAAAAAATCCTCTTATACAAAATCCGCTCGCTTCCAAGGATATCGTTCTACTATAAAATTTTGAGTAAGTTCGATATGGACATCTTAAAATCCAGGATGGAGAACGGTGATATGTAACGAATAAAATTGTGGAGATTGCAAGACTCCCTTCAAGGAAAAACTTCCTCGTTCATAAATCAGTATTGATTTCTGCCCCTTGCGGTAACTTTTACATCGAACATGTGAATCCACTACGCTATTCAACTTGTAGATGGCTCTGTTTGATAGCATTAAGTATATCACCGTGAAATCACCTCGTTACATGTCAAAAAGAAGTTAAAAGGCACTCTTATATTTGAAACTTTCAAAATCTCACATAGGCGGCCGTTGCGGTTGTGTTGTTTTCCTCTCTTTTACTTAGTAAGGAATTTTCTTGCTTCTAATTTGCCTATGGAAAAGAACGTAAGCCCCACATTTTATATTAAACTAGACTTTCATAGCCTTTGAAATTTACTGCGTCATTGCTGACGTTTGCACGCTTTGGTTTTGTAGACGTCGTGAAATCTATGAGCTTCTCAAAATATGCTAAAATGCACGAAAAGTTTCGACGCAACGGCTATTATAAAGCTTACAAAGTGCTGATCAGCAAACGAAAGAGTGCATTAAACGTGTGAGTAGTGCTGTCGTTGTTTCCGTTAAATTCGATGAGTGGGTGAAGTGATTGATGTAACGGAGATTCCGATAAACAGTAAGTCTTCATATGCGGAAGCCGAGGTTTAAAAATTCCGCTAGCTATCATTGTAATTTGTGATATAGCATGAATATTTATATTTTTATCGACAATAAGGATACAGTGTGCATTTCTTATGTCCATCATCCATAAAAAAAACTTCAATGGTTTAGTTTGCATCACGCAGACCCCCATAGTTTTGCCGCAGAAAGCCGCTCCCGAAATATGCGTCAGCGAATTAGGTAGCTGATGGTGTATTTCATGTTTATGGTTATGAGATATAAAGAATGAAGTGAATAATTTCTATGGATAATTTCAAAGTATCTCATATTTGAAATAAATTTTACTCATTTACATCAAATAAATGCTACATGAAGTGGGCAATAGAGATAGAAGTTTCAATGAGTCAATAGTTTCCTCACGTTTTTTTATGGTTTCATATTGCATTGATGATTTACAAGCAGAACGCTTACAGTTTGAATTACTGATAGAATAAAATTATCAGTAAGCACAAGAAATCCGCCATTTCACACTTTGGTTAATATTTCAGAGATGTTTGGACAATTTGTCAGCGTAAAGCTTTCCTCTCAAGTTCCTCTACCAATAGATCTCGATTTCATCATATCTAGGGTGAGGTTAATTGGAAATTCACCACATAGAACACAAATTTCAAAAAGGTAGTATAACTTAAAATTGCATTAGTGGGGACAATTTGAGTGTTATTTCTCTCTCATCTCTCATTGATCATTTCCATTTGTGCGATAAAACCACCATGTTTCCGCTAATAACGAAAGGAAACGCTGATGTTAAAGACAATCTGCCAAATAAGATGCCGTTACGAGCAGTTTTTTTTCTTCCTAAATTTGTCAAATTCGTTGCATATTCAACTTTTCGGAAGTACTAGAGTAAATTTATGGATGGCATTTATGGTGTCAATTCCTGAATAAAATGGTTCCCTATTTTTGCTTTTATGGATTTGAATCGGGTTGTTCAATTCTAATAGTAAAATTTCTCTTATCGCTTGATGATTTTCTAAATTCTTCGATAGCACATTAAAAATGTCGAATATAAGTCACCAAAATTTTCAGCAGTATTCTCTGATCTCTTAGATGACGCGAATTTCCTCGAATGACACAAGTCCCTTTATACTTTAGCACGATCGTAATTTCGAACTTTATGATCACCACATTGGCATAAAAGGCAACAGTTATGTGGCGCCTATCAGAGCTAATATTTCGCTCAACTAAACAATCTAATTATATAGCGTATTTTCAATGAAATCGTCCACAGTTCTCTAAAGACAGATCAGTGAGTTTGATAATTTCAACGGGAAAAATGAGAAAAAAAACTCATTGCACCTACGAATAGAGAGAAAATTTCCTCGTAATAGTAACCAAAAAAGTGACAAACATTACCGAAATAGACGAAAAAATTTGTGCAACAATTATGGCTGCTTGTTTCATTTTATAAGTAATTCTCAACGACAACTTTCAGAAAAATTTTTCATTTTTCCCTGTATATTATTATTATCGTAAAAAAAGGGAAAGAATTAATTTAATTTAATTTTATTTTGCCTTCAAATGAGCGTAAAAATTCATCAAAAAAGCTTTTTTTTCTTCTCATTTGCAGAATAAATTTTAAAAAAAATATATATATATATATAATTTCGTTACTGCTATACGTTTATTTCTACTTAAAGTAATGTTACTTCATCACTTAATTTAAGTAATAAAAGAAATTTTATCTAAGGAATCCATTGAGCAATACTCTAAATTTCTTGAAAGCTTTGCAAGGTCATATGTTTATGAGGGAACTTAAGCGCGAACATAGCGACTTATCAGCAAAAAATTGAAAAATTCAGAAATCAAAGATAGAGCGCATCTCAGCTAGAAGATGAGTCATTGGAATGATAAAGACGACAAGGCCAAAGTATAATAGATGCTGCTAAAGCACAATAGTCGCTAGTTCAACTTACCATAGAGTTGAGAGACCAGTGGCCAAATATAATGCAACGAATTGCTTTTGATCATATATGCAACTATATAAAAGGAATACTTATAGCTTATGGAGTTTTTTCAAAGCCGATGAGAAGACGAGTATCTATATTTACCTCATAATTCGATGAAAGTGTTAGAGTTTCCTCGGAGCGATAAGCATTATCCATATTCGATTTCTTGGAGGCTATTCGCAGTTGTAAAGAGATGCGATAATGATATAAACTGACGTTATGCAACGAGAAAAATTATATAAGAATTCAATTGTATTCGAACATACATTATTAAGTGAAGAAGGAGGCGAATTTCAAAAAGAAAATATTCAAACGTCATAAATGAGAAAACATCGAAAAACAAAAGGCCGAAGCAAAATGAAAAGCACGATAATACTGGCCATCTATATTCGTTAGCCATCTACTCCTCTCAAGGATGAGCAATCAAAATGGAATAGTTTTGCATCGAGATTTTTAGCTTCCACAATGTACTTGCTAAATGACTGAATGAGCGAATAATTTGAAAGCAAAATCAACCTAATGTAGCCATTTGGAGCGAGATTCTGCGTTATCGCTGATAAGGATGAAATAGGTAACTTTTGTTCACAAAGACCCTATCGAAGATATCACAGCAGCAACCTTTCCATTTCTCTTATCGCATCTCATCTCACCTCGTAGGTGATCACCTTCGAATTAAGTATAATTGTAGAAATGCGGTTACCTTTTTTCTTCTAGTACAAAAACAAACGCTTCTATTCAACATATGCTCTATTCGACGAAAATAAATCTTCTACTGGAGAATGTGAAGGACAGTGTTATCGCAGTGAGCTATTTCGACGACTAGTTTAATCTGTTGCTGAAAACTTAAAATTTGTTCAGGTTAAACAAATTATTGGTTGAATGAGATGAAAAGAGACGAGATTTGGCGATGCAATCAAATATCACGGGCTAACGAGTGGATCAAATACTCAAAAAACGACGACGAAAAATTGCACCCAAAACAAACTAACATTAAAATTAGGCTCGTCACCTCTTATTAGGGATTTCTGCAGTTTTGCTTCATGAAAGTGAGTATATATCACATATGATTCCACATAGTATATACGTCCACATATAATTCCGCGTACCAAAAGTTACTTTGTCGTAGAATACTTGAACGAGGTTATACTTGTTTATGAGCAGAAGAATAACTGCATGTGCTCTACGTCGACGGGTTTTTCATTCAACGAAGACACTTTACACACATATTTACAAGAGTTTGCTTTAAAAAAAGAGAATCACGCGATATGTAGTTACTTATGTTCATCAAGCAGTTTCACATATCTCTGTATGTATGAAAGGTTTTTTCAGTGACATCAATTTCTGGAAAACTAACAGCTGCAGTATGAGCGGAAAACTCTCCTACCTTCAGATATCCGCAACGTATCAATTAAGAAAGTGATAAATTAATTGATGAAGGCCATTTTATGCTGTCCATTATGTTTATAAAAACTTTATTTCACTCCTTTTAGGTTTTATTGAATTGAAAGTGCTGTGCAGGAGGATATACAGAGAAAAAACAACATGATAGTATATAGTAATGTGCGAAGACAATACGAATCTTTTATGAGTGATTTGCACGAATAACGTCGATGGTTGAAATATATATATAATATAGCGACGGATGTATAATGATAAGCGGCTTATATTCACTTCGTTGATCGACGAGCATCACAAAAATCGCTGAGATGCATAGTGTCTTCATATTTCACCTAACATCAGCGCACTAAAAACCGTTGTTGGAAGCCATCCGAGCTGATCAAAAAATGGAAAATAGATTAGCGCAGTACAGATCGTTTTAAAGAACAAAAAAATTATTCCTCTCCAAGAAACATCTGTTCGCAATAATTCCGTTCATTCTCGCTAGCCCGCATATTTGTAACATAATGCGAATATATGTGAGACTCAATGTAATGTTTGAAAAAGCGATGCTAACGTCACAGTAGAATAGCCGCCTGCATTGTTCATAAAGCCTGCATTAGAGCGCATTAAATCATCTCATTTCTCAGAATTCAGGTGTTCACACCTATTCTCTGGAAGGAAAAACGTAGAAAGCAACAACAAGATGAAAATAAGCGTTGAATTTCACAACATTGTTATGCTCATAATGTCATATGGAAGAATATTATTTGAATTTCGATATATAATTATATTCGACTCAGTACTGCACAAAATCTGAAGCCACAAGTGTACTGTCGGTATGATATAGTCTGATCTTCGAAGAGAGGTACAAATACAGTGTCACGCCAAATTTCAGTGTAAAGTATAAGAGCTTGACATCACTCACAAAGACTCTTCTATATAACTGAACCTTTTCTAAATCCAGAATTAATGGCATTGTAACACTGCTGCAATTTCAGATTTGGCTTTCGGGTCCCGATGCATCTTATCAATTGATAGCTGAAGTGGAAAAAGTGCTTGCTTCAAAACGTGGAATTGAATTTCACATGTTAGACCTCAATAACGCTTTTTTATATTGCTTGATCATTCAACTTTCAGCTCGTCAATATTTTTCTGAAATGTTCTCATGCAATCGTTGCCGTTTTTCTCTTTCTTATCTGCCATCAACTGTTTTCTTAGGTGCGTTTGTGCAGTGAAAGAAAAAAGCAGAAATATCTAAAAAATTTCCCCTTATTCTTTCAATTCATATCCTCGAATATTACGCAACGATAATTTTCATATATTTTTACTAATATTCAATGTTTGATAATATAAAGAAATATCCGCTTTTAACATGAGCTTTTGTGGGTTCACATAAATGTAGCTCCAAATTGTGGATTTTAAATGAAAGCCTCTAGAAAATCATACCCTTTAAAATTGCAGATTGATGAGAAATATATAGAAATAACTGTATTTGATGAAATGCGGCAACAAATGATATTCGTGTCGATTATTGTAGGAGAATGGCATTTTGGTCTTTTCAATGCCATGGGACGATTATCGCCAGATATTTCTCAAATAAATGATGCTTAGGCTATGCGGGAACTTGATGGGAATTTACAGTGGATGTCAGATTGAGCATAGAAATTTTACAAAGCGATTTGTGAACTTGTCTTGATGACTTCAAGTGTGACTTTAAGTGTCCAAGGTAGGACGAATGGAAATTGATATAAATGAAAGACAAAAAAATGAACATGTGAATCTGACGGAAATATTCAGTACTCGAAAATACCGCTTAATAAATTGGCGTGAATGCTTGAAGATCAATGAGGAAAATGGAGTTCTATTGCTCAGACACGTCCGGAAAATAAACGTCGCATAAATGCTCTTTGAAAGTTGTTAATGCTGCCACATATGCTAGCAAACTTCTTTTCCAGCTGAGAGTTGTTTATACGGTCTGTGAATCGTTGATACTGTTTCTTAAAAAGGCCTTTTCCTTTCTTTCAGAAAAGCTTTAAAAAAAGTAACGAAAAATGTCGGAGACTTAAAAGCATTGATTGTGACAACAATCAATACTGGCATTTAGGGTGGAAGGTGCATCACGAATTCGTTAATTGTGACGGCGATCCGTTACGCCAGAGATGAACCTTTCAAAAATAGATTAGTCGCTTTGGGCAAATTATTTGCGACATCATGACGTGTAGACAGTTTCGATGACGCTATTTTGAACAGCATGAGTATCGATGAATTTCCAAAACGTTGCTTACACTTTTGAAAAAGAACCGAGAGTGGTGTATCGGCTGAAACGATGCAAAGACTACGAGACGATGAAACGACTATAACCAGTTCATACGACGTGCACGGCGATTAATCTATCAACTGAGATAAAGATACGTTTAAGGGTTTATCACTAGACACATTACACTTATATCAGCTAATACTCAAATCATATTTATTTTCTAGCGTACGAATAAGTTCAACTTCATAGACTAACTTGAAATTGCAATTTACTACGGAAAAGGATAACGAAATCTGATCATAAATACAGAGGAAATCAAATCACGTCGGGAGAAGTGCATCAGCTGATGAAAACAATCATTTAGATCAACTGAATAACTTCCACGCTCGAAGGATTAGCTTGCAGGACTCTAGAAAGCTGAATGTAATATACAGGCGATCCTGAGAATGAAATGAATGCTCCTTCTCTTCATTCTTCCACAAAAAAGAGTGGTCTGCAATATGCACTTTCATGTATGCTAATCTAGTAACGAGTAGAAAACAACATTTTCCACATCCATCCTTGAACTTCTTCGACGAGGACACACTCTCAGCTTCAACGTTGTTGTCTGTTGTCGATGAAGCAACTGGTTAATCTGAGACTCACTACCACTAAAAAAATAATGATTTTGTTTGGTGAATAAAAATCTTATGCTTAAATCGATGCTGTTATATCGATAGATATATGGGACCTCCGAATTCGGAACTTCTTCGATAGTTCATTTTGGGGAGGAAACCATTTATTTAACTTATTAGAATCAAGTGGGACTTATTACCACCAAAATATCCGTTCAGCGAGCAGGGTGCTAGAAAGAAGCTTCAGCAGTTGCTCGACAACTTTTTTCACCTATACATCGTCAGAGATCGTTGCCTATGTCCACACTAAATGCATCTGGCTTTTCGGTACCTGAAAGGCCTCTAAGTGACAAGGTAGGAAAGCGGGCTTTAAAGCCCATTGCAGAAGGAGCAAATGGTGAGTTAAGGAGATTCCTTTCCCTCCTGGTTCGTCGACTGGTCGATCCAGTGACGCCATGCGATACTTATGCCGCTCGTAATTTAGCGCTAATTTGATACCCACCGTCTTAGTCAGTTCAAATGAACACTGGGTATCACTACGCTTGCGAAAATATACGTATATATAATTTTTTTAAATATATACCTTTACGTATATAAACTCATATTTATATTTGTATTTGTGCCTATTTTCACTAAGATTCGCATAAATTCGCAGGGAGCGTTCAACGACGAAATCATAGTGCAATTTTAGTTGAGACTGAAGGTTAGTATAGCAATGAAGAAATTGCGTGATGTGCAAATTACGAAATTTGAGAAGCAACAGTTATCAAGATGCTAGATGTGAAATAGCTTTTGGACTGATCTATCCACCTAACAATATGATAGCGATATTTAATTGAGTGGGTTGGTTTGGTTTAAACGACAGATTTAGCTTAAATGATATTGGATTTAGGACAACTATATACTCCAAATAACGTGAGCAGGCATGTAGAATCACAATGAAGAATAAAAACAGATTGAAACTTAATGCACTATTTGATGCTTCTGCATGAAATGTTTGACTTCGGCTCAAATTTAATAATGCTTCATCGTGAAATCTTAGGCCAGCGCTCGCTCTTTCACATGAGACAGTTCATATCCACCCATACTTCTATAACTGTCTTCAGTCACTTAACGTCAACGGGATTATTACTTTCTGCGCCGAAACATCTCTGATCAGTTGAGATTGTGTCTTAATTGAGCATCCTAATGGAAAATTGTTACATGAAGCGATGTGTTTCAAAAGTTATTATGTGATAAAGGAGTGGAATATTCACGATGGTAATGTTTATCAAATTGTATCAATGACGAACCCTGCAGAGTATGCGACTGGCTATATAATGAAGCATAGAAAGTGGGGCTCTTATAGAGCACAGTTTCGCCTTGGCTCGTTGCACGAAGCATGAATGTATTCATTAGCCGAAACAACATTCTTGTTGCAAAAAAATGAGCTTGAAAAATCGAATATCAACTTTTCGGCACTTTGACTCACCGGAATGGTGACCAATTGATTGAATAACGCAAATAAGCCCAAATTACGCGAAACTCTATCTATGCGGCACGTCCTTCATCGAAGCTATCGGTTTTTTTCACCGCCACATATAAATTTCAAAGCAAATTAGATGTTAGATTTCAGCTGTGTTTCCACTCTCGGGCAAAAAGGGAGAGAATGGCAAATCCTAATGAAACTATATTGGTGACCTTTCAGTGACTGTGTATGAATTTGATTGTCGCATTCTTTAAACCAGTGAAAAAGTTGAAATGCTTAGACGAATGGTCAGACAAGTATCGAAGTTTCCGGGGAGAGGATGCATGCATATCAATATTTTATCAAGGTAATATGCTCTTGCGAGAAGATTTAATCGTCCTACTTAAAATAAAGAAAGTTACAACAAATTGCACTGCAATTTATTATTTACAAAATAGGGCATCTATTATGACTTATGCAATTAATTACCTTGCGAAGTTTGAATTCTTCTAGCTGCAATTCTGCACATAATCACTAATCTTCAATTAGTTATCTCCTCAATGTATACGCCTACTTTAAAGTAGACGGCATTTCAAGTGGAATATTTCAATTGTGCAAGCGAATAGAATTGCTTAGACAACCAAATTTTTTTAAGATATGAGCAGCCATCCATCTGATATTTGATGTCTGATTTTCATTATTGAAATTAATGATGTGATGTTCACAATTTAGATGCTCAATAGAATTCACTGAAATCCCCTTAGTGAAAAATAATTGTTCCAGTCGGAGATTTTGAAATTTCCATGTGTGGAAAAAAATGTGTGCAACGATGTGTTATCAAACTTTCCATTCAAATATATTCTTCATTAGTGATATCAAGAAATTCTGCTAGAAACCAAATAAAAGGTTCCATTAGTCTCTTGTTTGTCGTACTTAATGGACGCAACGTCTAAGAATTTTGTACGATTACTTACCTGGCGAAATAGAAAATAAAATTATGAAGAGATTATCGAAAATATCCAGCCACATTTCAGTAGTTTAATTGATTAGATTATTATATAGGTCATCTGCAAAACATTTAGTTCGTCGCAACCAAATTGATATAAAAAAACGCGAAAGTCCGGTCAGCGAGTATGAGTGTCTAAAAAACCACATCGTGATAAGAAGATAAAGCTAGGCACATAGAAAAATCAGGTGCTTATTCAAATATGTTGGTAACAGCTGTTTTAGTATCAACGGACGATGCCGTCATAGACAAGTTCTTGCAACATTATCAATCATGCCAACAAAGCCCGTTATCACTGATTAAATCACTATGAGCTTGTTGAGTTCAACAAAGAGAGAAATGGTCAGCATTAAACACCACAATTACTTGGACACTTGGAAGCGAATCTAGCAGGAAAAACTGATTGCTTATGATGGGATATGTAAAAAAACTATAAAACTATTGACAGAGCGCAAATATCGCAAATGTTTGCAAAGAGAGAAAAAATAAAAAATGATTAAAAATGGCGTATTTCCATCGACAGAAGAGTTTTCTTCGGCAACAACAATTCCTTGGCTATCTTCAACGTAGAGTATCACGTTGAGGCTCAGTGAAGTTCGAAAATATTTCAAGAAACCAACATCCCTCAAATCACATAAATGAAGTTTTCAATGAAATTTCTCATGGAGGAAGCCGAAAGGTTTGCCACTACTGATTTCATAAATATAGCAGCTTCCTTAGAGGTGATCGAATTTCACGTAGTATACCCGGACAGTGTAATTTGTAGCACAAATTCTTTGATGCGAAGATGAATCAAAGCAACTAATAACTTCATTTAACAGCATGTTAGATAGAGTACGGTGTTAAAGAACCGACATGAGGAAACGATAGCAATGAAAAGTTTCATTGATTTGTGTATTGCTATCCCTTTCATGAAACAATTCAAATAAATGGAAACCCTTAGAGGAAAGTGGTAGGAAATTGTAAAATTTATGAACAAAAACTTACAAAAAATAAATCTAAAAGTTATTTCGATCATCGAGATTGTTTCGGTGATAGAAACGCTCTACTTGATCAAATGAGGAAAGCAAAACAATTTCTTTTTTTAGGCAACGACGAGAGGTTGAAAATTATTTTTTGACCCGAATTTGCTTACATCAATGATTTCCAGAAAAAGCTAGTAAAGAGAAGATTAGCTAAACAATGCTGAAGATGATATCTCAGAATAGGAGTAAATTTTGTAGAAATGAAAACTCTCAAATTTTATGCCTCTATGCATTAAATTTTCCAACTTCCATATAGATGACACCTTCATTAGCACAAAAAAACGGTGCATCAAAACAATACGTAATTGATGGCAACATTAAAGAGAGAGATGAGAAAGGAGAGCGTCGAAGCTAACTGCAACTCTGAGCGAACATGACTAGGAGAATGAGAAAGCTAAAGTGTTCCGCAAACCATTACCGTTTCTTCCAAGGAACACCATTAAAAGAGCTTAGGAAGAGAAGTTGCTCTATGAGATTCACCTGAAATTTAGTGATTACGACAATTTACCTGTCAAACAACGATATTTCTATTTCAGTCAACGATCGGCGATCTGTAAGAGAGTTTAATTTGTTTCCTGGAAAATTAATTTATTACCTTCGACGACTCAAGTACAAAAAAGCCTATAATAATAAGTTATTTTGAATATTTTCGCGTATTAAGTGAAAATAACGCCAGTGCAAAAATTTGTTTCTTTTTGGATTTTGCCATTTAAAGATGAGAGAATCTGTTACGTAGCAGAACAACTGCTGAGAAGAGTTACACTGCAATACACTGATGTGAAGGAAAATCGAAGTTGGATAGGAAGAAAAAAAGTATCTTACCACCAACCGCAGATCGGTTATCTGAGACCTTATTTGGAGGGAGTTTGTAACAGCTAACTTGTTATGTATGTAATTTTTCTGTACGTTAGCTTTGCAGAAGGAATGAAACTGGACTTTAACTTTGCTTCAGTTAATAAGGAATTCGGTAGCAATAAATGTCTCTTCATATCTCTTCCATCTCAGGAGACCTCGTAATTGCACAGAGAAATTGGGGTTTAGGGCCCTACTTTGCGTCCTGGATGCTGACAAATGATCTCAGCGCTAGGCAGCCTATGACGACGGTTAGGACTCATTTCATCGCAATTCTCTTAATAAAAGCCGAGTGGCTCCAGCTGCATATTTTCAACAAGCCTAAACAGGTTCTATTTGCAAGCGATCGCACTGTAACTGTTATGAAACGATGAATGAAAAACGGAAATTCGAGGGGTTGAAAAATATCAAAAACAGGGAATAGGGGATCAGCCCACTTAATGAAACGGGACGATAACCCATAGGAGTAGATAAATATTACAGTTTAACTTCTAGATGCTCTCAAAAACGGCAGCAATAATAGGGTGTACAGAAGACATTTTAATGTAAATTCCTCAACAAGTACGTCATCTCATATACCATTTGAGCAAAACTTTGCCAATGTGTTCCATTCAAAAAAAAAAAAAAATCCTCATTCATTAGCATCGGTTTTTCTTCTTTTATGGACCCAACCGACGCTCAGTGGGACGCAGTTGACCGTCCACGTAATCATAGAATCTTTTTTCCCGATCGAAGTAAATTGAGCGTCTGTTTGGATTTTCCCAACTCTCAACCATGGACACCATATTCACTCTAGCATCTCAAAGGTATCATCCTGCAAAACTTGTACCAAATCCAACTAAAGAGCTTTGTAACAATAAACACTGCTAGTATTAGTAGAGATTCGTAATTTCGTTAGCTCACTTTCTGGCAAAGATGTCAACCTTATCGCTATATTTATACAACTCAAGAAACGCAGCTATGCGTCAACAGCATGATCGCATTAATTCTCCAACTGCACTAAAACATTTGCTAGAGAGCTATTGCCCTCTCGGAAATAATAAAACTCGCATGGAAACTATTCCCAAATATTGAACGAAAGGACACAAACGATCCTTGATTTGCAAATTACCCTAATGGACTCCAGCGGTGTCAATGTAACGTCGTGATTTATTAGACTATCGACTACACTTACATATCGACTAAGGATATAAATTTGTGGGACTAATTGTTGCTAAGAACGTCTGAAAGCATTAGGCATAACCAACGTTACAAATAGTTCGATTACTATCATCCATGATAATGGTTGTTTATTAATAATCTGTTGCTGCCTTAAGAAAAACCTCGAATAGCTAAGAGATGCAATTTGCAAGAGGATATGTCCTCTTGCAAATTGCATCTCATAGCTATTCGAGGTAATCAAGAGAGAATTTCACTTGCATATATAATTTATGTAGAATGTGCCACAAACCACCCCGTTACTCACGGACTTAATTATACTGGGTGGTGATGTAATTGTTCTTAAAATTGCTACACCTTCTTGAGGCCGATTTACGATCACAACAAACCATTCTACGTGCTGACCTCCCTAAGAGACCGATTCGAGAACGTTGCATGCCAATCAGCCATTTGCCCGATACAGGTAAAAGAGTATCATTTCCCATAAATCACATAATTTCTTGTCGGGAGAATCATTTCTTAATCGTACATTTTACCTTCGGGAGGCGTTCTCGTTTCAAGATTGACCTTCGTACTATTTGTGATCATGCAGCGAAAGCACATATGTGAGCACGACAGATGCTAATAGAGCGAACTGCCGACTGCCTCATGAAAGTTGAGAAGGTGTTGAACAACATTTAACATTGTAAAGGTATTTTTCTGAAGCAAAAAATAAAGTTAAGCATTCTTTTAACTTCATTATATGGACTCATTAGCAGAGGTGCATCAAAAATAATATGCAATTGAATAAAATGAGATGCTGATTTTGCATATAAAGCAATTCGATTGTTTGAGACAAACACAAAAGCAGGGAGCACGAATGAATTTTGATAATTGCTCTCATTATAGTTTATTTGAGTAAATTTAGCGTTGATGATTGACAATTGACATATATTCCCTAACGGAAATTATCGCTTTTGAAGTACCGAGGAAGGAGAAAGCACAATATTGGTGAAGAAAGAAAAGCAATAAATTCCAATCTATTTATGCTTAGGCACTATGCTGCATTATCAACTTCGATGTGACTATAGACACCCGAGATCTCCCAGCAAGACCCATTAATTAAGCTCCACTTCTGCAGATGCCGAAAATAAGCTTACCGATAGATCCTTCTAATAAGCCTCTCTTTCTTCATGTCGGAGAGTGATGGAGCAGCTTTCACCTCGATTTGAAACAATGATCGGTATATAAGGGAAATAGAAATATGATAAATGTGAGGGAAATTGAACCCTCATAATTAAAAGTGACAAAAGCAATTTTGGTTGTGATGGCAAATGCGAGAAAAAAACAACATTGTTCCGCCATATGTGAAAAATGATTTACGTACAAAGATAAGTTCAGGATTAGTTAGCAATATATGTAGCCTCGTATTCGATTCATGCAACTGATCGCTTCAATAAGCAAATTAAAGAGAAGTAGAAAGGAAACCAGGTGATATGGCGAACGCTCGTGTTAAATGTTGTACTAGCACCCATGCAGTTTAGCAAGACTAGATTTCGTTTTTTGGTCGGTAAAGCTATATTTCACGGTGATCGATGACCATAAAGTGTAATGTGATCGGCTGGAAAAAATTAATTATTTTTTCGCCGCTTTTGGTTTCTAGAACGCCTCCCTATGGTGGTCGATCAACCGGAAGTTTACTAAGAGAGATCATTCTATAGGGCTAATTGCACATACATACATTCGTTATTTTATCGCTAATTATTTCCCTTTTCAAGACTAAAACAGTGACAACATACAGAACAACATATATGTGGGCAGACATTTAGTGTAGGGAATAAGCGCAGTGTTGGAAATTTGGTAGAGATAGAAGTGAAAGAAACATAGAATAAAGGTAAAGTGGTATAACTTCAAAGTGGCATCTCGCATAGTTTACTCCCAAACACTTCATTTTATCATATCATTTTGAGATGGTAAATTCTAAACTGACAGTACCTATGGAAAAACGTTGGATTCTTTAACTTAGCAGTTGTTATACGACAAGGAATTATCGGATGTTTTTTGCTGCTAAAGGAGATTTTTAATTAGTTTAAATGTTTGAGAGAGAATTTCCTACAAATTCGACTAGCATCCGTGACTAGACTTGAAATGATGCCTTTAAAAATTATAGATAAATTCACTTTTGAGACGCTATATTCATTCATTGGAATTTTACGCAAATGGTTAAAAAAGCGGCCATAATATCATTAAGAAAATCAACACAATTACTTTCCATGACGAGAAAATTTTAGTGCATATTTTAGATTAATGAATTTATCTTTCAGGCTAAATATACTGACACTAACAAAATGCTTCGTTATTTGAGAATTTTTCTTAATCCCTAAGGTGAAGAAATCATTGCATCAACAATTCTTCTTCCTTTTTCTCTTGAATTTCTTATCTTTTTAGAGGTTTATATATTGATTTTATCTACTTTTTGCATTAGTAGACAAATTAGATTCTATTCAACTGATAGAAAAGAAGTTTTCTATGTTTTAGATATAGTTTATGTTATTTTGAGTATGGGCATAATTGCTTTCGCTATTTGAGCGCTGCATACGCGTTATATCGATCATTCTTCGAAATATAATAGAAATTTTGCACTTGTAGAAGCAGAAGGGGCATATTTCGAAGCTCTCTTAAATAAAGCTATATGCACTTTTGCAGTATCTTCTTATGTTACGAATAATTACTGCGAAACGTTTGGCTACAAGTTTGAATGTGCATGCTCAAGGTTACGTCTTTTCATTCGACAACTTCAAGACAAGAATTATCGACGTGGAAATATTGAAACATGATGGATACAGTTCTGATTGTGATGTTGTCTCCGGTGGCATGACATCTCTAGTATTGATCTTTTGACTTCCAAAAGCATTGTGGATCACCGATTATTTCTAAAAAGTTGGATAAATTACGGGAATATTGGAGGAGAATCCTGAAACGCTCCAATAACGACTATGCGATATGCACCTCAAGAAGAAGCTTCTCATTGAGGAGATTTGTGTGAACAGTTGTTTTAATTTGAAATTGATTTGATGTGCTTACATTTTTTGAGCATTTTTCATCGGACTCGCCATAATGGTTGCTTCGGTGAGTTGAATTACAAAGGCCTTTATTGTGGCAACTTCTGTGGGCTGTTTTTTTTTGCTACCCTATTGTGCACGAAACAATTTTATTATTTTCCTCTTCATTGAAATATCATTGCTTCCCTCTTGAAAGCAGCAGTGATATGGGATATTTGCTCTCAAAATTATTTTCTCAGGTGATGTTCCGATAGACCGATTAATGTAAAAGGTTGCAAATGGGACTGTTGGACTGCTGCGGAGAAGAGACGCAGTCAGTGGAGGCTAAATTCGATGACGCAGACCAGATGGGCAACTGGAACTGCCGAGAGGCAAAACAACTGATAGAACTGAGAATACAGACACCGTGGGTGACGAGTTTGAAGTACGTGACTACAGAAGCAGAGAAACAGCGAAGTAAGGGATGGGACATGGCAGAATCACCGAGGCCGATCTGAGCAGAGTTGAGTTGCAGCGCGATCGCTCATCACAACAAGGCCGCAGAGCAAAAAGGTGACATATGCATGAATGAAATGATGCAAATGGTTGGCTTATTGTAATTTCGAATATTTTACCACCTACCTACCCTACTTCAACGTTCCTCTGCTTTCCTCTCTCCATAAACACCTCCAACATTAGAATGCAAACGATAACATGAAATCTATAGCCGGTCTCAAATTTCTGAAATCACTAATCTCTTTGACGTAGCGAAATGATGATGTTCCTGAAAAATGCTAGCAAATCGAGGACGTTAAAGTCGTTTTCTCAAATATACTTCTGCGTTGTTAAACACTGTAAACGGCATCTGTCAGGTGAAATATTCACTTCCAATGGAGAAAATGAGATGCCTGCTTGCCGAGTCGCGTTTTACACCGTCACATAAGCTGCATGCTTTACGCCGATGACGTAAACAATTGAGCGAATAGAAATTCCCTTGGCAATAGCAGAAGCCCGAAATGCGGATTTCTTTTTTTGAATTTTGAAGAGAATAGAAGATCATTCGCTAAACAATTCGAACAATCGCGGCTATTAAAATGGTTTTTAGAGAACAGCCATCCTTGTCAACCACCCAGTGATAAATCGACGTAGCCTGATATACCGTAAGTTGTTGGCTAGAGAAAAATCGATTTCTTCTCACTCCAACCCTTCGTTTATGCAAGTGGTTTTTTGATTCTTTTCTTTCATATAACTTTCCACGTGGCGAAATATAGCCAACATTCCCTCTACTCCTCCGATTGCTACCTAAGTTTATATTTTATTTTTGTTACCTGAAACCCACCACTCTACAACCAAATTTTGAGACTCGTTCATTGGAACATCTTATTTGGGTAGTAACTTTTTCACTCCCACCACATTTTTCCATGATAGGTATCGTCATTTAAGTGTTGTCTAAACCAGTTTGCACAATTTGCACAGCTATTTATCAAGGTGATTGTGAGGTTTTTTATGGAAGCGAAGAAACAAATGTCACTACAGCCGCTCTAAGATGTACAATAGCTCAAAAATTCCTTTGAAAATAAAAACTGAATGAAGCAGAACGTTAATGAGGAGCTCATTTCATATGCTTTTAAATCCCACATATCTTATCAATCATTTCACAATTTCCCACCAATAAAGAGCATTACAACGGTAACTTATTTCAATCTAACCGACATTCCACTGAAATTTCCCAGTAAAAGACACATTTTCTCAGTACTACAGAATAAAAATTCCTCACTTTCAAAATGCCGGTCGAATTTCTAGAGCGGTTGCATGCCTGCACTACCTCTTCAAGATTGATAAATATGAGTTAATTATGAGCTAGCAATTTATCCTTTAGTTAACACTATAAGTGCACATTCCATAGATTTTGGCTCATGTTTTCGATTCTCAAGCTATATAACCGCCTAATCTATAATATGAAAGCATATTTTATTGTAATAAGTAACACTGCAGACACCTTCTTATGAAAATATATAAGATTTCACGAATTAATGTTCATTTTTGTTTCAAACTGTGCTATAAAGCGAAATCAAAACGTTTCTGTTCGATTGCTTAGTATATAGTTAATATAGGTATATGAAGGTATATGAAAATGCTCATCGAGATGCTATCTGAAGAAGGCGGCCGTGGAATTTCATTCACTTTTTTTTTCAGTGAAGAGATTTGATTAATTATTCGACAAAAATATCAGGTAAAATTGCGTTGAGTACCTTCGAAAAATACTATCTCCATTATTGGCAAATGTTCGCTTAAAATCGGATAATAATATAAGAGAATGGATTGAAGAAAGTTCAAAAATTCATGTCTTTATTTTCTTTAATCGCAGTTAAATTTATGCAGATACTGTTTTCGAATATATTTCATTTCGACAATATATTCGTCAAATCGCTCAAATAATAAAAAAACTTCATTAGAGGCAATATCTTCAACTGTTTTCATATACATAACTTCACAGCCGACTCAGTATCAACTGACTATTTGTGAAGTAAAATTAAAACAATAGAAGGTCATGATGTTAATTATTGTCATGATAAGCAATAAGAGAAAGCAGATGAGAGCAAAAATGACGACGATTTCGCATGGGATATTCTTGAAAAGAACTTTTTACCATCATGTTGAAATTGCGGCGTTAAAATTTCAACAAATGAGGACTATAGCTTTTAACGACGTCATAATGACGCAGAAATCTACTGGAGTGCAGAACATGGAATGAATTTCACGTTACTATTACAGTAGCTACAGTTTTTTGCAATAACGATACAATCATAGACATAGGAACGATCGGTTGCCTCAACAAACGTTTCAAAATTCTATTGCCGTCATTAATCATTTCATTCAGTTGATGCAACGAATTGCTTCGCAATAGTTATGTGTAAATTTTACGAAAGTTTAGGTTGCAAAAATGGAAAAACTGAGGTTATTTGCAGAAAAGAAAAAAATTGTGAAATCAGCTATGAAAGTAACATTATATAAGTAAAGAGTAAGTTCATTGAAAGAGTGAAAAAGTAGCGATTACGGGTGTTCTTCCAACAATTATAAAAATATTTAGCTCAATAACACTGAAAAACACACACATAACGTAAGATGATGACGAAAAGGAGAGCAAATATCCCAAATGCTCGTCGATAATTACGTCTAAAAACAATGGTGAAAACATTCCCGTTCAGGCATGTAAAAAATAGAGATTAATGGTATTGAAAACGGTTTTTACGCAAAAATTCTTTATAGCTCTACGAAAGTATTAAAGGGAGGCAAAAAGGAAGCTGCAGAGGGAGGAATACTTCTGAAGATTTTTAGTTTTCAGTAGATAAATTACCACCCATTTGCGGTCTTTAGAAAAAGGATAAAAAGTACTCCGATTTAGGCGCCAAAAGAGTTGAATTAGATAATCGAAATGAAATCTGCGGTTGTAAACCTTCTTGAAAATATAAAAGCGGATCGATCAGAAGTCGAAATCGGGTCGAAATACTTTCGCTGAAGCGGAAGTCTTTAGGCGGAAATACCTAAGCCAAGCAAAGTATGTTCAGATAGTGTATTTGCGTTACTCACCTATAAACATATATTAATTCCTTTAGTGACGCTGACAGTAAGTCTTTGCTCGACTTGAAATTTGCCATTGATACATTAATGATCGAACAAGGCAAGATATATGTAAATAGTGTCGTAATTTTCAGCAATATAACGAATATCGATGATGTCATGTTGGCAGTTGCCTAACGAATTCGTCAGATTTTTTCAATGCAATTGACGTCATCAAGATCCTACCTAAGTATACTTATTCAGTTCAATAGAGAAGCCAATTATTTCATTATGTAAGCAAATGTAACCCATGAGATACGATAACGCTTGATAACTGACAGCCGTCTGTGCAATTTTAACATCTAGCTGGCCTGTTCACGTTCGGCGAGAATATGATGGTTGTCTCAGATGGCTTGGTTCATTTTATGCACAAAAAAGGTTGGATAAAAGGTGTGAAAATGACAGGCACTAAACGATGTCTGCAAAAAATCGTTCTATTTTTCAAGCAGAATTGTGTGTGCTGAACATTGAGCCTGAAATGAGGCATTTTTTGAGCTTATAAACGAGAAAAATGCCGAAAATCGACTAAAAAGTCAGTGCTTCAAAGCGCACTGAAATGATTTTTTTACGCCTATCAAAGATGAAATTCCCTAAGTTGCGTTGCTCGTCGTAATTCAGGAAAAAAAGATGGCGTTCGTGATGGATATTCACCTCCCTATTGAATTTCATGCAATAGATAGCATTTGTCTACATACTTGAGCTATGAATGCTTTAAAACTGTTTCTGCCCTAAGCTATAATGCTGCTAGGAAAATTACTCTTCATGAATAGAATTTTTATATATGCAAATTACTTCAGCGGTTAAGCATGAGATATTTCTGGCATTCTAGTGGATCACTTTAATGGCACTTTTCAGGATTGGAGCTTCTCTAAAAGAGAAGATAATTGCTGGAAAAAAAAGTTCCTTAAAAAATGCTATTTCCACGAAGTTGGAGATTTTGCCTATTTTTTTTACCATTTCTAAAGATCATTTCAGAGAAGGAAATACTGCCAACATATCAGAAGAGAAACGCTGGCAGCTTATGGTAGAAAAAATGAGCCACTAATAATAATTTTTGAGCAGTTGGAGCGAACTCACTCTGAGGAACTAAAGGGCCTACTGCAAGCTTCGACTGCTTAATGGAAGAGAAGGTAACGAGTTTGCTTGCAGTCAAAACCTTACGGCAGTATATTTTTCTAGCCCGAACGATATGAATAAATTTCACTAAGTTCATTTAACTAATTGCAGCTGAGAGCTGCTAAACACCAAGTTCTTTAAACTTGTTTTAAAAGGAGTTAAGATGACTTAAAAAACTTGGGTAAGTGCGGATGTCTCGTATTCGTATCACTTAGTCACTATATACAGTGATCCTTGAATCATTGTACATAATAATGTCTGAAGGAGAAATCTGCTTACTCATGGCTTTAATATTTCTCAATTTTTAAAGGAAAGACGCATCAATGATAATTTGTAGAAGCATTCAGGATAGTCTATGGGAATCCTCACCTATATCACTTTCTTTGATTCTTCAATTCAACCTGAGTACCCATGAAACTTTACAGATAAAGTAATGACTTTATAAGGAGATTTGGAATGGCAATTGTAATGATCATTTCAACATAAAATCGCTATAAGCTTTTTTCTCATATTCAACACAATCATCGTTCAAATAAGACCAACTCGAGCTATATTTTTTGTGAGGTCGACTTGACTTCCATTGAGTACTTAACACTTTCTGCTTCTTAGGAGAGCAAAGTTTTCTCATCTTTACTTGCTCTTGTTTGTTCAGATGCATCATGGCATTCACTATCTTCAGTGACATGACATGTTGCGTTTTTAGGTCTTCAAAACAATCTCATCCAGAAATGTGATCTTGTTTACTGCATTTTTTCCAACTAGATATTCGACTGCACTAAAGTGATGTCTGAGAATGACGGACTCCACATTACCTTTAGCGTTTGCATTGCCCCCCAATAAGCCCACTTCAACTAGTTTCTCGGAAAAAATCCTTGTCAATCTACGTGCTATCAAGTAATCTTAGCTTTATGAATCCCTAGAGATTGGCGAATGCACTGAATGCTCGCTTTGATTCATCTGCTATAAACCACATCAAGCGACTACATATTATTGCATTCTTTAAAGTGGTTATTCGCTGTAAGTGAACAGCAACTTGAAACGAATCAAAGGGAATGTAAAACTGCATGTAAAATTATTGAGATATCGTACTCTTATACCATTGCCATGCATGAGTCTACGTTAAGCGAAAAATTAAATAACGACTTCAAGCTTCAAAAAAGAAATAATCCGATATGATGAGCATAGAATTTGTAATGTTTCCTATGATTGTGTAGTATTTTGCAATTAGTTATGACAGAGTAATTTCTGCCTCAGAAAATATTGCTGAATGTAAATGAATCCATGATTCGACTCTCATAATTCTAGTGCTTTTACATAATTCACGAATTCTTAACATTAATTCTCATACAAAGCACTAAATCCGTAAATAATTTTCCATCATCTCTATTTCCTTCAGCAATAAATTTTCTCGTTACACGTGGACAATACTATGAAGAACAACCATAATGTGGAAAAAAGAAAACCGTCCCTTCATTGGATGTGAGCGCATATGCATTTGTGTTTTTTATTGGATGATTACATTGTCACAAAACGTAGACGTTATAGTGATGAGCTTTTATTTGCATAATTTGCCCCGCTTAGAAATTCTAGTTCGTAGCTGCGATGCCTATTAATCTTATAATCCGTCAAAGAATCCTAAGAATCAAGTGCATAAATTAACCTCAAACTAACCATAAATTAACCTCGGTAAGCTCTAAACATTCATCAATTTATTTCGTAGAAAACGTAGCATTTATTTGAGGTTCGAGTAATTAAATAAATTTCCGAAACTAATTAAAATTCGCTGCCATGTAATGTAAGTGCACATAAAGCGACAATCACTCACGTATGCGTTTCTCTTATCCGGGATAATAGGTTAATTTTGTGGAAGAGAAAATAACGGATAATTGGAAAGATGAATTTCCAAGCAACAAAAAGGAATCGTTCGAATATGAGAAATAAGATATAGTCGAATATTTTTGACATTTTTCATTGCTATAAATTATTCTGAAGAATATTCGACTCTAAATGAAACATTTATTTTCCCAAAGTGTACGACTGCAATAACTATAGTTTTCAGCAATTAGGCGAAAGGGTTTATACATATGACGCTTAACTGACCCATTTATTTCAGCCAGCACAAAATAACTTTTTTGCTTCCTCGAAGAGGACATAAACACTTCAGTAGTTCGTTGTTTTCATGGAAATGAGGAGAGGAGGGAGAAGGAGAGTGGGAAGAGGATCGAAATCATCTGAATGATTAAAAGCGAGAGGTTAAAATGTAAAATTGGTGGCATTGGTCTACTGAGCATTAGCGAACCTATGAAATAACCTTATATATAGCAGGTAGTCAAACTCCTATATAGCTGGCACGAACTTCCGATTAGAGAACAGAAAGACCTTCGCCGATTTTGCCTTTAGAGTGTAGAAAGGAGCTAATAAGGAGTGAAATATTGGCGTGCTTACTTTCACTTTATAGTGAAATTTGCATAGGTAGTGAGAAATAGCGAAATAAGAATAAATTGTTTAAGATGCCCAAATGCCATATGCGATCATTTCTGTTTCGCTCACTATCATCAAATTGCTGCATCGATAAATAATTAACAACGGATAAAAGGGAATTTTTTGATTTACCTAAGCGATAGCTCCGATATCTCACTAACCGAAGTAGACGAATTTACCTGAAAACTGTCTTTTCACTCTATCGATATCTTTAGCTCTTAAGAATCGATGATGCTGCAATAGAAAATTTTTGAGAATAATGTTGTATTTTTCGTTAATGGCCGATAAATAAATTAATTTTGCTATGAGCTGCAAAACTAATCATTGCACAATGAATAATTTTACCATAGCAAATGCAATAGAATAATTTTTGAAATGTTCTCTTCATTGGAAATGGCGAAAATCTAATCGTTAATTTGTTGCTCAGCTCATAATCAGAGAAAAAAAACCTACGAAATATTTCAGTCATTCAATTTCCGATTGCAAAATCTCTTAGCGTTTAGGTAATTTTAATGCCTTCTCTCAACTCTATTAAACGATTCAATTTTTCCTCTTCAATGAACATCACAATTTGAACCTTTCACTTATTTTATTTGAAGGGATTATTCCACCTATAATTTGGTAGAATTAAAGAATAACTACTCAAATATTACTGCAGATGGTTGCTAATATGATAAGCGAATTTAACAATATTCTATCTTTTAGCAGATTGATCACAATAAATTGATTTCATCGAATCGATTGGATATTGAGTTCATTTGTTCCTATTTCACGTGATCTACTACTCTATTCCACTTCCATTCGACGTATAGACAATGAAAAGTGTGTATATATGTTTCTGAAGAGTTCGTAAGCCCTCACTGCATTTGGTTTGTCACAGTTTTTTTCTACCTAATGAATGAATAAGATTACTTACTAACCAGTATGAAAATTTACTGCAACTTTTCCAGTCCCACAAAGCGTAAAATTCTTATCAATATCACACGATTACTATAGAAGAGAAATAAATTGAATTAACTATGAACTGAATAAACTAAATTGAATTGGAAATTCTACATAATTCTACATAAATACATAATTTCTACATAATTCTACACTACATAATTCTACACTTCAGAAATTCTACATAAATAAATCGCTAATAGTTAGGCTGTGTACATCGTTGGCATCGTTCACAGCGATAACAGTATGAAACCATCGTCGATGTTGAGCTCAATTGTTTGAATCAAATGATTATATGGAAGTGAAACAATAATGCTTCGTAATTTTTATCTACAAGAATCTGAGAAGTCAATGAGGAGCATTGAAATGTTAAGGATATTTTCCGTCGTTGCAACGAAGAACTCATCCTTAATCGCATCATTCGTTTCATCCGTTATGCAGCATCTGCCCCGCAAATAATGCAATTTTTCAAAGATTTTTTATTGTCTTTTTCCAGTCCATTAGCGATAGTTTAGTTCATATTAATTAGAATTCAACAACGCAGTGAGCGCCTAAAGAGTTTTATAGAAAACAGCGCACATCTGCTTCGGTCACGTAACCATAAGCCTCATTGCCTCCGACTGAGGAGGGACGCGGATGGACGAGGGGGTGGTCAACGTCAACGTATGAGACTATATGAAAAGCAAAGAGCGGAAAATGTCTATGGAAACTATTCAGCGAATGATATTTTGAACCGCGCTAGGAGAATGTGTTCTAGAATTGCAAAATTTGAAAACTAACCAAAGAGTCATGAAGCGACCATATTAATATATTACCGACCATGAAGCCCCAAGCTTTACATTATTAAGAATAACATAACTGGTAAAATATGGCATGGAATCCGAAAAACCGTCTACGTAACCAATAAGGCCAGCGAAAATAAGGATTATTAACTGTGATTAAACGTAACTTTCACACATTAGCATTTTATTTCTTCGTCATTAATCCCTATAAATTATATAGCGAGAAGTTATTTTTATGCGGAAAGAGGAAAAATTAGTGGGAAATCTAATGAATCTATGGTAAACTCCATGTGTGAATTTATGATCCTTAATCAATATGCTAATTTAGATACTGCAATGAACAACTAACAAAGTGAACACTGTAAATTATTGTATCAAATGTAAGTTAGTTTCTTGGAATGCGTCAAATTTTTAGCAATAAAAGTGCCTTGTTTCAGAAGATATAATGCAAGGGTGAGGGCTCTCGATTAGCACAATAATTTTTTTTGGAGGTTAACCTGAACATTAAACCTGAATCACTGAGATTTTGAGATTTTCTAGAGATTTGAGATATTCACTGAGATTTTCTAGACGTGAAACGAAAGAAAGAAAACATGAGTGTTTAGAGCTGAAAAGCTCTTAGGCGTTTTCGTATTATACTTTTACCACGCCTAAGCTCGCATTTCCTGGGTTTTTTAGTGCTCTTTTCTAATAGTTCCCTTTCGTAAGTGGCTTGGTCATCAATCTATGCAGCAGTCTCTTTGAGCCGGAATTTCGTGAAAAAAAGCTCATCTCAGACTATCCAGAATGCGCGAAGAATTAACTTAAATCATCGATTTTTCATTTTTCTTTCAACATTTTAGACATAATCGACTATCATTTTCATGTTGTTGGATGCAAGTTCACCTCAGAATAATTTAACCTCGATTCCATCGTCGTTAATTTTCTGGATTCGTTTTTAAAGAACATCAGTTAATGCGGAATATTTTAAAGATTTATTGAGAAAATATAGAGAAACTTAAAACATTTTCTATTAAATTGAGCCGTTATAAAGAGACTTGAAAAAAAAACTCTTAAAGAATTTCATTTAATGGCACTAAACGATCGTAATGATTGGAAAAAGACGATGAGAAATAATGATTAAAATTGGCATTTCTCTCTAGTGAGATTTTTCTTTGGTAAAGTTCCTTCGAATTTTTTATTCATTTTGTTGCCCTTAAATTTGGAAAATTTTCCATTTCACTGCACCACTTGTTGACTTTGGCTTCTGCAAATTGTTTAATGAAGCAAATTTTCTTGATGGCTTCTAGCAGCTGTGGCTAAAAACTCTGGATTAAAATCCATAAATGCAGTTCTCATCCCTAAAACCAATTAAATTTCGTTTATTACAACGTTATGATATAATTTCGAATTTGCTCAGTTTCCACTGAAAAATTACTCATAAATAAATCGGAAACAACGATCACTTTGGTGCATTTGTATGCGCTATTCCTCCAAAATTCCTCCTAAAGAAATTTATTTTCTCTTTTCCACTCTAAAATTTCATCATCGACCGTACCGGTAGAAGAAGCAAATAGCTATTAAATTTTAACTGTTGTGAAAATATGAACATACCCAATATGGTAGCGAGATATATGTACGAAACATTTCAAGGCTAATTGAGCTAAATAAATAATTGTCCTATATATGCTTAGGCGGTCGCAATGTAACTTTTTACTGCATAAATATAGATTTTAAATAATACTCTTCCAGAAACAAATGAATTAAAGTGATCCTCAGATGCTCATCTCATGTGGCCATCTAGTGACGAGTTGGTAAGAATTTAGGTCGCAATGGATGATAAAATTAGAATTTCATTTCCAATAAAACATTTGATGCGAATTTTTCACGTTTATTTGCAATGTGGTTCTGAAATAATTTCGATTTTCGAATTTATTTATGACTTTCAGTTAGTTGTCAATTCTCACTGCAAATGCCCTTCAAATGTATGCTTATGAAAACCGTTTCACTCATTTTCTTCGAAAACTTGAGGATTGTGATATTAGCTTTGTTAAAAAATTCACCCAAGAATTCAACTGCTTGTTTATGAGCACAAAACTCACCACCACATCACTCTTGCTAAGCGTATGCACCTTCACAATGCGATCATAACCTCCTCCACGTTATTGCACCGTTCGACATCATGAACAATGCCTTTGGCATATTAAGAAAGATTTACATATGATAAGGCTTCTAAGAGCATATGTTGTTGCTTACAACGGTCCACAACAATTCCACCCATTCCAGGCTTCCAAGAAATTAATAAGTCGGCCAGTGCATTTACTATCCGTCGTCTTATTGCGCCAAATGAGGCTCTGTTGTCCACAGTCCATTAAAAATCCAAAAAACGGCCTCTTGGATATTCGGTAGAAGAACATTTGTAAATCGTCATCTTCACGATGTATGATTTAAGTCCAGGAAAATATGCTCCTTTCTAAAAAATTGAACCTTTTTGCATCATACTGATCAAATTAAATATTGCAAAGTTCTTCTTATTGTAGGAGAGAGGTTTCCATAATTTATTATTACGTTTAGCATCTTTCTCTCCCCCTCCCTTTCTCCTTCCTTCCATTGATGCTAACGTTCAGACGGGCACATATTCAAGTTTATAAAAGCACAAATATATATCGATATTTACGGCATAATAGTCATTATTCTCGTTAACGCCGGTTTATTTGAGTTTTGAACCTGGAACTCTTCAAATTCCTGACCAAAAAACTTTCCTGACTGCTGTGGTTAAAAGTCACCCTACTGCTGCTTAAAGGACCTGGGTCTGCGCTCACTTCATAAAAAGTTCTCATCAATATCCGCTGAAATAAGTGCTATCAATATAACAGTCGAAGTGCTCAATAAGTCAACATGGCTTACTGTTCTTCGTTTAGAATGCATTATAGCGGTCAATAACGGTAGCAAAGTAGAGCGCGTCCTTGCTTCATTTTTTGCTATCAAGCTGTATTGGTTGATTACTAGCCATGCGGAATTGGTTCGCTAACGAACTTGACTCTAGATAAACTTCATTAACGAAAGCGACAAATCCGACAGCCGAATAGGAAAACCATCGACTTCAGTCAGGCGTATCTGTGACAAATTAGACGCAGTATGAAATGTTGCATGAATCATAAAGGTCAGAGACAAATCGAGGAATTTTCTGCGGTAGTATAAATTATCATTCTCACATACTCTGTTAATGTAAGCCACTTTCAAATTCGAAAGATACCAGGAGAGGGAGATTTCCAAGCCGAAAATATGCAAAAGATTCTAGCAGAGTCGAAAAGCCGAGGTTGAAATAATCGAAAAACAGTGCGATGATACAACAAATTTCAAAGATACCATAACCAAAGCGTCCAACATCATAGTTTTCCACTGAAATCTTCATTATCGTATCGCGTTTGTTGAGTTATGCGGTACAAGAGAGAAAACGGAGTGCAGAACAGTTCAGGTTCAGATAGTGCAGAACATCCACTATCTTTCCCTAAACCTCTGTGCTCAAATCATTTACGTAGAGGTCCATCGATGCTTTATTATATGAGGTTACGCAATAACAACTTCTATAATATGGCAGCCTAATCATTCACTTAAGTAAATAATGCAAAACATTTACTCGAGCAGTGAACATCTGCGCAAAAGGAACGATTCTTCGTTGCTGATTGTTAAGAGCAACAACGTGGCGGCACCCTCGGTTGCTTCTCCAGTAATCGTTAAAGAAACTCCTCACAGCATATTGGTTTAGGCGGGAGCTGATCACGTCCACGATGAAGACCGCCGCATACGAGTTTATCGGACGATAGCTTTCAGTTCCATCCATGCAACGGCCCATCGTTGTTTAGTTAACATCAGCGATCATTCTGCGGATCTTGCATATATTTTTCGATTCTCAAATTGCTGGTGAAAACTGGTTTCACTTAATCTCAAAGGGCATTAAATCTCAAAGAGCATTACTGTCGAAGAGCAAGATCCTTAAACATCGGAAAAGTTGAATATAAATTAACAACAAAAAAATGGATTCAAACTTAAGCCTAAACAATCAAACGACTTCAACTTAGCTGTTGGCGTGATTAGACTCACAGAGAACAGAATAGATTTTTATTAAATTACGGAGGTCTTCACTAAGAATATCGTTTCATCAACTTCTATCCTTTTTTTCTTATTTTGCTTGCAAATATCCAACATGAAGATCTGTTTGCTTCATTATGACGCATGGTCGAAAAACTCTTGTCGGATTACATTTCAATCCTGATGGACTCAACTATCGTTGCTACTAGTGTTGATGGGCCACATCACAGATAAGAAAGCATAAATAACATTAAAAATGAAGGAAATTTTATGTGGAAATGTTTCACACGGTCAGCTGCAGAAGTTAATGCAGTTGTGTATTTGCAGATGTAATATACGCAAATCTTTTTGGCGTCTCAGCAGTGGACACTTTAGATCACTTGCAGACGAAGTACACGTACGGAACAGACAGTTTACTAGGAGGGAAACAAAGGCAAGAGACGTCGGATAGATCATATGGCTAATGGTATCGTCGTATCTCGCAGACTGATCTAACATGCATCTAACATCTAATTCCTGCCAAATATAACACGCAGCACTTCGTTGAAGTTATGACTACAGCAATAGCCTTAACTCAATGCGTCCCTCCAAAGGCCTATCAACGGACGAGTTCTGCTTTATCCACCATCGTAGATAGCGGTCCAACTGTTTTTAGAACAAAAAAGAGGTGACGTTCGTCATGTTTCTACTTCCATTTCGGTATGGTTACGATCGGGAATCTGCACCGCTTCACGAACTTCACGATTTGGCACTTGTACTCCATTAATATCCTCCAATTACGAATTTATTCCCTCACTTCTTGAGAAGAATGAGGTGAAGATACTTCTCTTATGTATCAAGCATGAATAGTTCATGCAGCAGCATTCGAATTGACGATAAGATTAATAACGAGGACATTTCAGTGCATTGTGCAGATATTGTTTTTGTTGTCCTCGTTCACTTTCCTTAGGTGGATAGATGGAAACATATATGAAAACTTTTGAATCGTTCTAATCGATGCGTTGAAGGTACGCAACATAACGTTTACGAATTTGGTAGCAAAAATATTTTAGAAATGAAGAGAAACCTTAGTAGCGCTGTATAATATGCCTTAATTTTTCGGCATTATTCATATAATTTGCCGATTGCCGATCGAAAATTCATTATCGCCTAAACTTTTTATCAATTTACTGATAATGATCCTAGAATTCCTCATAATAAGATTGGTCATGAAATTCCCAATTGCCTAGAAGGGCTAATGGCGTTTTTTCCTTCATTCAATTACTGCAAAATTTCATTGCAGCGTTCATTGTTGTTCAATTTCACTTGTCGCACTTTTTTCTCTTTTGCATTGCTTCCTTTAATCCTGGAATAATCTTCTCTATCCACTGTTTCGCTTGTTACTAATTTTTGTAGCGCTAACACATTATATGGTAGAAATCTTTTCTGTTTTTCCACGAATAAGCTGAGTCAGGATGTTTTGGATTGCTCATTTGTGGATTTTACTGAAATATACTGAAAGTTTCGATCCTAGAACATTCAAATCGTTGATGAATTTTTGTGATAGCAATTTTCTTAGTTTACGCTCGTCTACGAACTCTTTAAACATTCATTACATCTTTAATTCATTCAATGAAGTTGCTAAAATTCTTCTCGTTTTTTAAATTTTCAAATATATGATTATCGCTTAGCTATCAACGATGATTTTGTTAAACATGGTTTAATTTCTACTAAATATAGCAATAATAATAACCATTAAAATATTTTCTCTAGGTTTTTCTATTTCAGTTCTTTTTTCTTGATTTTTGTTGCCTAAGTGATCAAGGATTTTGAAGTTTCAGGATTTTGGGATAGAAAATTCCAAACATTTTTTTTGCAGCTCTTTACAATAGAATTAATCATCAAATAAACTAAAGTCTCAATTTTATTTTAATTGTGAATATTATGAATAATTGAAACGAATGAAATTCATAATTATGTGTTTTGCTTACCGTTCCTTAAATTATATTGATATCATTAATTCAATTTGTACTATTTCATTTAGTCTTTGATACTAAGACCTATATGGCTATTGTGCTAGGAAAATGATCCATTTCAATGAGAACATTATCGTTTCTAGCAATTATGATCACAAATAGCGACGCTTTATTACAGTATATTTATCACTGCTATTATTATCTGCAGCTATTATCACTATATTTATCACTACTACTCCTCAGCAAGCGAAAGTGCTATCAGTTGCCACAAATATACTCCAACCAAAAAAAGAGCTCCTCAACCGGATCCCCAGCAGAAAGCTCCTAGATGCTTTGATGCCCGATTTTTTATTTCCTGGTCCCTAGCTTGATGCGTTGGCGATGCTGAGCGCAGTCGCCCACGCCAAAAACACTTCTCTCATCATATTTGTTCATTATGCCCACAAATGTACTGCGTTGTTCATCCCATTTCTTCGTCGAAATTGCGAAATAATCTTGGAGTTCTATTTCTTGAGCGTAGAGCAGCTGAAGCTCGAGCAATAAAGCCACTATCAATGACAAATTATGCAAGTAAATGTGCAAATGACGAAGATTTCTTTGACTGAATTAAGTGTCGCATCAAATGGCGAAACAGTCATATCTACAATGGAACAACAAATATTGGCACTGGAAAGCGAATCCATAAATGTGAGGAACTTCCTGATTAGCTTGATGGGAAACGCTCTTATACGATTACGCATAAAAATTTTGTTACAGATTTGTTTACTTGCAAAAGCGACTCCGCTAATGCGGAAACAAATGTGATGAACGAACCATAGTTAAGGTTTCCAGAGATTACTCGTTGTTAGTTACGAGCAAACATTTTCTACTACTTGAAATATGAGAGCGCATTTCTTAAACGATAATAGAGCGAATAAAAATTCAATAAAGTGATTAATTTTTCGATCGTTTATATTCACTTTGGTTTGGAAGAATTTCCCTCTAACAAATGTTTATTTTGCCAGATGAAGAAACAAATAAACCTCTTTAAGCATTTCATAGTAAAGCAGTAACATTTCATTGATAACTGCTTACTTTTCTTCTTACATTTAATTTAAAATTTGAGCTCTTTAAGTCATTATTTATTGTTTATGACTAGTTTCTTAAGTGGCCGATTATTTTTCAATCTAGAGAACTTTCTGTATCATTTTATCTTATTTTAAATTTCACTGCTTAATTTTTATTGGCCATTAGGTGATATTACATAATTAAGAACTTGGCCATTGATAAAGCGTAAAATTGATTAATCGTTGAGGTTCGAAATAGATATAAAATTAACATTCATTTACTCTGAAAGAATCTAATAGTAATGTCTGCGTCAATTAGACGGCAGAAATTATCCAAGAGACACCGAGGAATTCACGTTGGAATATTTTGAATGGAATGTGCAACTTATCCCAATTTATGGCTTAATAGCCAAGCATTAGGCTTTCCATAGATCCACTAACCACAACATATCAACAACCCGCCGGAAAAAGCGGAAGCTTCATTAAGCACAGGTGTAAATTCATTTGGTGAACACATCGGAGATATGTAGGCAGTTCAATAGGTGGAGTGAACTAATTCCCCGAAGTGCTATGAACTAGCTAGCCTTAGGTAAATCTCATAATATTCAAAACATGTTATGTGTTCTTCATTACAGAGCAATTTATATTTGAAATAAGTTGAAATCGTTTATGTGAGCATAAGGAACATTAAAAACACCGATATGAAGCAAAAAAATATACTCAATGGATACTTTAATTTACATACTTGATGATTAAACCAGAAGCAACCTGAGAAACAAGTTGAAAATGCACTCGTGAATTTATTTCTCCCTTATTCGGAGTTATATTTATGCTTATTTGAATTGCAACCAAGCAGAAAAACTACTACTATAACCATTAATAATTGATGATATATGACGCTTAGTGAAGATGGAAAGCTGAAGCGAAAACAAACCAAGCGGTCAACGTCAAATGTGTTTTCGTTGACATTCGAGAGGGCTTCAAATAAGGAAATGAGCCAGCCGACTGGTTCCGAGCGCTCTTTCAGCGAAGCTGTCCATCCAAGCGAATAAACGATCTAACGAGGTCGATTAGATATAAAGAAGACCGACTTGATATACACATTTCGTAGTACTTTATGCATCATATGCTCGGTTTTTTTTTCGTATAATTAAGTGGATACATAACTTTTATGTCCCTACTCAGAAATTCATCGATTTCATTGATGATTTATTGAACAGCTTTACTCATTTGACGCTGGAATGAATTTGATCGACGACTATATCATATCACAGATTACAAATTTCTACAATTCAGTAAAAAATTATTAATGTCCTTAAATAGAAACTATCGGAAGCAGAGAGAAATCCTGGATATATACATGCGTGGATGAGTGAGGTCGATTTAAAAATCGGAGATTTCTTCGAAAATATGTTATGAGGGAATTTAATGGATAGAATGCTACTAGGGAATTTTATTCGTTGAGAGCGGAACCGCCTACACAATAGATGAATTATTATTATAACATTCAACTTAGAGACTAACAGTAATAAGAGGATTTATAATCTTCAGTTTATATCGCTAATTGAATTAAGTGAAGAGATCAAGGTGAAATATAGAGGTGAAATATATCTTTGTGTTCGAATATTTGTATAACTATGAAAGTACTAACATATTCGATATGCCAATGACCAAGGAGACTAGTTTACTGGATTTTAAGGATATCTCAGGATAAAGCATAAAGCATAAAGCAACGAATAAATTAAATAGAAACATCATTGCGACGAAACTATTTTTTGATGAACATTTTCTTAATGGAAATTTCAAATCGAATAATATATTTTCTCATCATGCTTATTTAATGCTTTAGAGGAATTGTAAGCGTTTGATGGAATTTCCACTCCTCCCTCCAGAACAAGAAACTTATGAGGATCAACATCGAATTGTTGTCAAAAAATTTCGGGTGTTTGAAAAAACAATTGAATTAAATTGATGAAATCTTTGTGAATTTTGTGGATTTTCAGTAAAATTCCACAAAATATATGAGAAATTCGACAATTTTATAGCGAATATCCGCCTAAATTCGATAATAGCTTAAAAAGATCGAATAATTAGTTGAAAATACGTTAATTATCGCTTACTTTAGATGAGTTTAATCACCTTCTTCCGGGAGTTTTCAATGGTTTTTTTTCTCCCAATATGAATTTCTAACTCAATAAATCTCCCAATCGAATAAACCACTCAACCCGTTGGTTTTAGGTCGGCTTTTGTTTGATTAGAGATATGCATATGTAAAAACTTAACTGAAGTCTTAACTTCTATAAAAATCATATAAAATGAACCGATTTTATGGGCAGATTAATCCAAGGTATAACATAAATATTTGAATCTCATTGAAAAATGATTTGCTTTATGCAATCCATCGATTCGTATATAAAATCCTGTTTTCCTCTTCTCTTTCTCACACCTCCACCGATCTATTGATTTGTTGTCGAATTGGAAATAAACGATTTAAGAAATTGAACTATACGTTAACATCGCGATATCCAGAAATACTCTAAAATATCCAGAAATACTGTACAACACATGGTGCAACTTGTGTTTTTTGGATATCTATTAACCTTCTCGCGTTGCTCCTCTCATCTTCCAACTTTGTTCCCCATTCGAATTCAGCACTTTCATAAACTAACGTCAGACAGCGACTGCATATCTCAATAATATGTATTTGTTGCATTATTGTGCTGCAACGTTCGTCTCTTGCAAATCAAACTTGAGACATCGAATAGTTCGACGTCTTTGATCGGATGAGTTTGAATGCGACAATCAATTAATTAAATGCTCCTTTCGATTGGAGAATCGCAATCTATATTGTTTTTATCGTTGAGGATATGATTGTAGGGGGGATGAAATTCATCGAAATCTCGTCGATTATTGAAGAGATATAAGAGATAGGGGGAGAAGAGGGCCTACTTCTGGATTAGTGAATATGTAATTTCCTCTTTTTTCCCCGACCTTTCAATCGGTGTTCAGGATGGCGATTCACTTTAGTGATATATCGCTCGAATAACTTCAAAATCGGACACGTTTACCGAATTGTTTATTGCATTCGGAAGTTGAAAACAGCCGTTGTGGAAATGAATCATATTATCCACGTTGCATTGCACTATTCGATGGTGATTATTCGTCGAATTTTTAGTTCATAGGCGAAGATTGAAACGCTCGAGTTGGTGGATTTTTTTTCTTAAGTTCTAGCTCATGCTAATGTTCTAGCTCGTGCTAATGTTCTAGCTCGTGCTAATGTTCTAGCTCATGCTAATATTCTAGCTCTTTCATTTTTTTTATCGTTCTAAGAAGAGAGAGTACTCATTGAACGATATTACATGAGAGGAAATGTTCTCTACGGATATCGAAATCATTTTACGCACTTCTTGAAATATGCTTAGAAATAGTGTCTTTCATCGAGTAATTCATATCGACTTCCATATCGGCGTTATTGTTGTTGTGACTTCTGCATAGTTTCATTTATATGCGTCTTTTTTGAGGGGTTAGGAGGGCTGGGGGTGGGGGGTAGAAGAAAATTGTACGGCAACTTTTCTATCGAATAACTCTAACGATAGTATCAAGGAGAAGCATTTATCCGAGGGTTTTTTGCATAGTTATTCTTGATTATCATAGCAAATATAGAACTTTTTATTCTTATTTGAAGTTTTCCCTCTTGTCTATTTTGGAGTTATATGCTCTGTGTGAAACGTGTTCTTCCAGATTATCCACTAAGCCGAAATACTCTCGATGAATCTAGCTCTAGCTTCGATATCTATAATTTGTCTCCTTAGTATCCCACTTGTTCAATCACATTTCTTATTAATAGATGGATGAAAAATCACTTTACTATCATTTTCATATTTCACATACAAATTGCACATCGTCAAAGGTGTATTTGTTGGGAAAATTCTATGAAACAAGCTCCACTAGACTTTGAAACAAGCTCCACTAGACTTTGAAACAGGCTCCACTAGACTTTGAAACAAGCTCCACTAGACTTTGAAACAAGCTCCACTAGACTTTGAAACAAACTCCACTAGACTTTGAAACAAGCTCCACTAGACTTTGAAACAAGCTCCACTAGACTTTGAAACAAGCTCCACTAGACTTTGAAACAAGCTCCACTAGACTTTGAAACAAGCTCCACTAGACTTTGAAACAAGCTCCACTAGACCACTAGACTTTGAAACAAGCTCCACTAGACTTTGAAACAAGCTCCACTAGACTTTGAAACAAGCTCCACTAGACTATGAAACAAGCTCCGTAAGACTTTTTATTTATCTCAAGTGACAAATATCTCCTTTAAATGTTTCTTGCTTAAGAGAAGTATTGTTTTCGAATTGCAGCATTAATTTATGAGAAGGTCACTCAAAAGTTCATGATTCATGGAATGAGTAGAAAGCATTGTCTCCTGCTCCGTTTCGAATTGTACCTACTCTCTTGTAAGTCTATTTTTATGTGTTTCAGTTATTTCTGCACTGGAAGTGGTCATTTTATTGCGCTACCAAGTTGAATAATCTCCGTACTATCAGAAGGTGTTTGAATGAGACCTCAGTGTGGCCTCAGTAATGTTTCAGATGCAGAATATATGGTTGATTATGTGGCAATTTTAGGAGAGGAATTAAGATTATTTGCAGTGGTCGTTTTGCATGAGAATGCTACGGATAGGATTGCTATTGTTGTGTTATTGTACGGCGTTTTGCGTTGCGCAATTCGAAGGGATCTCCATTGAGGCGGAAAGGCATGTCGACATCTCTTCACAGGTTGTTTCCTCATTTTCTTTCATATTTTATGAGCTTAGAGACATTTCTACTATAGAACTTATGGAAATTTTACGAAATAAGCGTTCAACCGTATCGTCTTACTGCATTCTGTTGCATTTGAGGTATTGGTCAAATGCTGCACTCTCATTTCAACAATAATATAGGCAATCATTTCGTTTATCACCTGATCTATCACATATCAGATAATATAATTCGTAACAGCCGGTTGTTTATCTATTTGTGAAAACATTCGCCTTGAAATGATTCGTGCTGGTCCAGCGAAATTCACATATGCGATGACATTCGGATCAGATTGAAGATTCATTCGTAGTATTCAGTAAAGTAACCAGTAGACATGATGTAAGCCTGTGTGATGCTTGTGATCTCATTCATATGCGAGAGCTCTCCGTTTTGCCCGTTATTTTCAAGAGCTACAGCTGAATGCTTTATGATTTGATTGATTGACGTGGATGCGGGGACTTTTTTGTCGTGTAATATGTCTGTGGAGCAAATCGCACCTAACAACGATGAATCGACTCTTCAGTTTCCGATGGGCAGAAGACGAGCCTAAGCGCTAACCTTCACGCTACCTCAAAACTTCAGCTAAACGGAAGTGACAGTGATGTGGGTGATATGAAGAGAGATTTATTCGTAATGAATACCTTGTGGGTTCAAGTAATATGTCTGTGTATCTGCGTATGTGTGCCTCATAAGGTTATCACAGTATGTGTTTAAGCTCCTTGCACATGAGGTATATCACTCCTCACGTGAAGAAAGGTGTATCGGACTAAAAGTATTTCGATCAGTGTTTATTCATAGCATTTATCTCATCTCCATTATTGTGCTGAGGCACATATCCATTGCAGCATGACGTGCTTCTTTATTTCTTGTCCCCTGACATCAAACTTGAGTAACTGACAATCAGTCGGCACCGTGTATAATATTTCATTCAATATCGTCGTATAGTTGTTGTGACGGTTTAAATGGTACATTGAAGGTGGTGAAAGTGACGGTGAAATATCAAGTCACTAATGGTGGTAAAACCGATATCAATACATTCGTACATTTGGTGAGCGATGCCGAGCAGTCGAAACTCTCATACATTATGGCTGCTGAGGAGAAGAAAGATGGAAAGTTACATGTTGTAAAGACGAATATTGCAGGCATAAAACAAGGATTCACTGCCTATAAGGTATCAGCGATTGGAGTTTTTATCCGTTATCCTAACATTTTAGCTACTCACCGGACACCCTTGAGCTGTTCCCGAAGCTTGTTGAATTCAAGGTGGCGATATTTAGAAATCACGTGTGATTTAGTCATTAGTGTTTGAAGTAATGAAGGAGAAAGTTAGGCTGCGATTTGCAGCATGAAGAATGAAAGCAGCGCCCGATCGAAGTGAGGTTTTTTTTCTCAAACATTGGAGACTAAACAGGTCTTAGATTGTTTCTCCTTTCGATTGGTAATGAATCGAAATGTTTAGTCTTTTGCAGGTGTCTTTTTGGCGATACTTATTTTGGAACCATAAGCAGTGATTAGAGAGCGTGGAAAATAGGTTTTCTCAGATGACGGAAAACGCGATTTTATTCTCTATTATTCACTTCTATATTGAGATACAGGGTATTTGCTATACACAGTATCTGTATATCTGCACTCGTTTAGTGCTGTCTACCTTTCTTATACGTTTTTATTGTTCGATTCGAACATCTCTCATAGTTTAACAAATAATCGTTTTGCTTACTATGCGACATGAACATTTCAGGGAAGTTTTCGTGATCGAGAAAAATGTAGCTAGAACTCTGACAAGTATAGACTGCGGGGGAAACAGTCCATACTTGGAGGAGATGCTTCGTATTGCAATAGGTTTAAAAAAAGAAGCAGTTGTGAGGAAGGATTATTCCATAAGCATCCAATTTCCTCGGGCATGACAATGCTCCCCAGAAGACAAGAGATTTTTTTTTTGGGGGGGGGGGGATGAGAGTAGTTTTGAGGTAACGAGGTCTGGATGAATTCAGTGGTCTCTCTTATTATATACGCTGGCAGATTTTTCCTTGACGAGCATAATTTGGGAATATTTTATTTCTATATATATGTGGAAGAGCATGACGGTCCACTCGATTTTTTTAATGGTGCTGAAGCTAAAGCTATGAAAGTGGATAGTTGTATATATCTTAGGATGAGACATGATTTAATGCAAAAATAACGAAAATTTAAAATACGCCAGTTCGTATAGCATAGTTGACTTTTTCTACGATGAAATTGTTGAGTGGAAGTGCTCTTTACAGAAATAATTTGGTCGAATCAAAGCGTTGGTACAGCTGTCAATTTTGGAGGCGAATCGTGTCACGCTCCTATCAGAAGTTGTTGAGCAACGAAACAACTAGGCGTCTACTGAAGTAGTATTCTCTGTCAGGTCATACCTGTACGCATTGCTCAGATTATAGGCGAGAATGGAGCGCCGGCATTTATAAGTGATTGATAATTGCGTTTATCTTTTTTATAGGTGGAATTGCTGACTGCGGTCACCAGTGGAGCGAAAGTTGGTGTTACAGTTGAGTATCATTTGGCGCAATATCTGTTACCTTATCCGGCGAAGATAACACAATCTGAAGCACAGTAAGCCGATCGTGTTAATTTGTATGCTTATATTGTGTATAGAATATTTTTTATTCATTGTTGTTTGATTTTTCGATCCTCTCTTTTAGTCGGATTTTTTCTCGAATTGGATAGCGTTCTTCTCTTTTCTTTTGTTTTTTGTATTCGGCTTTGCCTGAAATGTTGTCCTAGAAATGCTCAAGTTGTTACTTTCTATGTTTTTTTCAGATTTATGCTGTATAAAGGTAGCGCCCATATAGCAAGTCCATACGTTGTAACAAAGGAGACGACTATAATTCAGCTGGCGCCGGGCAAATTGCTCTCACATACCACTGTTGCGCCTACGAAAAGCGATTCCGGAAAAATCACTTATGGACCGTATACGGATCAGAAACCATTCACTGTTGTTAGTTGTAAATCACAGTTTTCGTTAACTTACACGTATACATTATGAAAGGATTACAAGTCGAGAAATGATATCGTTTTCATAAGTCGATGTGATCTGAGATGATTCTATGACTGTGATTTCTCGTTATAGTTCATCTAATAGAGATGATGAGTGGAAAAATGCTGGATTTGGAATAATGTGGAAGTGCTGAGTGGGACAATAGCCAAAGAGAAAACTTCAGATTGGGTTTTCGATTTCTGCAAATATTCCTTTAAGATTATAGCCACGAACGACTTTTATCATAAGAAAGTTGGTGACATGACAGAGGAACGAAAAAGATGATTTAATCAGGGGAACGGGAAGGGAGGGAGGGGTGAGGGGCATATTTTCGTTCGCATTGAGTTCGTTTTAGAATTTTTCACATTATATTTTAGCTTTGAAAAATTGATTTCATATTTTGATCAGTATATTTTATTCAGTGGGATGGAAATTGCATTGCAGTCGGAGATAAAAGTGCATTCGGAGAACAATTCACCGTTTGTTGTGGTGACGAATCTGGAGCGCACGATTGAGATCTCGCATTGGGGTAACATCGCCGTCGAGGAATTCGTTAAGATCGTTCATAAGGGTGCTGAATTAACGGTCAGCACAATTGATCGCTTGTGTTGTTGAAGAAATCTCTGAGCCGTTGATTGAAGAGAGGACTTACACAGCTAAGCGTAGTTTCCCCATTTTGGCGATGTTGGAAGGATTCTCGTCGACGGGAACAAGATTAGTGAAATGTATCTTCGAAATTTTCTTGTACAAAGTTTCGAATGACGAGAAAACAGGTGGAAATGATGAATGGGCTCCTTAAAATTGAAAATTTTGCCAGTGGGGCATTTTCTGTGTGGTTGAAATGTCTGGCATTCATTGAGGATACTGAAGATTACTTGTGGAGGAAAATCTGAACCTCGAAACCTCTAAATTAATTGAGGTTTCCTCGCTCCAGTTGTTTATGAAAAAGAAAGTCGCCGGAGGCGAGAACCAGAATTCCCGAATCGTTGAAAATTGTATATAAGCCCATCTTCGTAGTCGTTATATGTTTTCTATGAGCATCGTAGGGTCAATGTGGGAAACTTCACCCCTTCTTGAGGATGCTTCAGGATAACATCAGCATTGAAGGTGAACATTTTAGATTAAATGATATCAGATCATCATAAGGGTGGTAGATTTCTACTATAATGTATGCACAAGGATTATTTTGCAATAAAACGGAGTTAAAAGCGGAGCAATTGAAGTCGAGAGAAGTTAAATCCTTACAATGTTATTGTAGTTTTTAGCATTTTTTGGCCTCCAAGCTTTGGATTCTTTTGACTAATTTATGCCGTTCTCTTGCTCAATGAATTGTCATTCTATCTGATTTCATAAATATTGAGATCTTCTTATGTTGCAATACATTGGGCTTTACGTAGATTTCTTAGCCTTTTGAGTGAACGTTTGATGATGGGGGGGGGGGGGGGACAATGAGAGAGGAAAAAGTGATAGCGTATTTTGCAGGGACCATTTTCACGGCTCGACCATCAACTTGATCATCGTACAAGGAGACCGGTGGTTACCTCCTATAAGGTTGTCTTTCATCATTTCACGATAAAGAAAGTTTTTAAGATTTGGGGAGGGGGGGGGGGGGTTTCATCGATTTGGTAGTTGGATTCACAATAGTGGTTAGAATTTTTTGAGTTTGTTGTCGTTGTAGGTCGTTGTAGGTCTTTCTCACCAGGTAGTTTCAGGACCTTTAAGTCCTCAGGTGCTGCTTGTCGGTCTAGGATGACCTTAATTTCTTTGCATTAATCGTTATTTGAGGGTTTTCGAATCCACCTTTGACCCGCTGAATAGTGTTGCATCGGAAACTGAAAATGTGCTTATTGGATCAAATTTTGATGAATATGAAAACATATGGATAGTTCGGGAGTGTTTCATTGAATTCCCGGGATAGTACTTGAGAGTTTGAACTGATGGCCGTTATATTCGAATGTGAAGTTAAGTTTCCTGATTATGTTTTTCGAAGACTCTTCTGAATGGGATGAAATCTGAGACGCTATAAAAATCATAATAGCGGTGAGAAGGGAGGTGTTGATGGTGACCAGAAGCAGAGCCGATATTTCTTGCTTGCGAATATTGAAAAGCTTTACAACCCAGCCTGCAGCGAAAATTTGGGAGCAGCCTTGACCCGATGGTGGAGTTGAATAACCATGAGCAGTCCAGCAATGTTGGATTTTTTATCAGCGTCGATCTTGTTAAATTGAGGCAATGCGCTGGTTTATTTTGTTACTTTATTCTTTTTTTCTGCAGACTCTTCTACCGGCCTCTTCAAAAGATATCTATTATCGTGATGAGATCGGTAATATATCGACGTCGTCGGTACGAAGGATGACTGACGCAGTCGAATTAACCATCCAGCCGCGTTTCCCGCTTTTTGGTGGTTGGCGGACAGACTATGTGCTCGGCTATAATGTTCCTGCGTATCAATATCTCTATGCGAGCGGCAATTCGTTCGCGCTGAAAATGAGACTTATGGATCATGTTTTCGATAACTCAGTGGTGGAACACTTCAAGCTAAAGATCATCCTTCCTGAGGGCAGCAGGTAATTTATTCTTGTTGTTTGTGATCGGTAAGATGGAATAAATTGGTGCGAGGTTGAAAAAGAAGGTGTACTAAGGAGGAATAAATAGAGACAGCACAGAGTAGGGCGTTTCCGTCTAAGCGTTGATGTTTCTTATAGAGGTTGAAAATGTTGTTACCTTGCTGAGAGTATGCATATGCAACCGTATTGAATTTTTAGGCATCAAAATAGGGTTAACCCATTGAGCGAATTGTGCCGATTATATGCACTGATTCTATCGTGGTCAAATCACCATCAGAGACTCATGTGTTTTAGCCTTATCTGCGGGATTTCCAACTTTATAATTCCTCGAAACAGGTCAAACAGATTTGTTGCCGATATTATGCGTTGCATAGATAGGAAGTGTTGAACCGTTTAAGGAATTTCAAACTCATAACACCGTATTCGGTGAAGCGCAGTCCGGATGAACTTCATTTCACTTATCTCGACACGACGGGACGACCGGTGATCACAGTGGAAAAGGACAATCTTGTTGATGCACATATCCAGCCATTCACCGTAAATTTTTCGTTCATTTTTCTGGAGCAGTAGGGGTTGACGTTTTCTGGATTGTTTCGGAAGTGGAGATGTCGTCTCTGATTATATAAATGTGCGAATCGCAGCATCATTTTGAGTAGCTTTTTATAGTGGCTCCTGCTGCGAGCGCTTATCAGCATTCGAGGAATATATGAAAATTCTGCAGTTCAACATGTGCTGCATTAGTGTTGATATGCATCACGAAATGACTCACGATTCTTAGTTTTCTTCACTCCTTTCCCATCGATCATGTTCAGTGGAGCAGCAGGTTCTTGATGTATCATTCGTATCTCATTTCCAAGAGTTGCCTACAAGCATTCGTTCTGAAGGTCGCGCATCCTAACTTCTTCCTTGAATTTTTTTTCGGCAGCTGTTTTATTTCTGTTTTATTTAAATATCATCCTCGAATTCACCCAGGAGATATGACAGCTTAAATCGGGAAATTTGCGTCTAAGTGAATAACTTTGCTTATGGGGCAATGAAAGCTTGTATATTGCTGCAGCTTCATTACGAATTCGACCGTATTCAACTGTGGCGAGAACCCCTACTGGCTTGTGCTGGATTCGGCGTGCTATTCCTTATTGTCATCATCTACGTACGATTCGACTTCACTATCGCATCGGTTGGTCAAAAAGACTGTTCCTTTTTCCAGCGTTTATTGTCTAGTTCAATTTGCTTTAAAGAAAGGAATCCATCAAATATGAGATAGAAGAGCAGGAAAAAGAGGGTACAGCATATCCAGGTGGCAATGGTTGACAGTAGCTAGACAGAGTCCCTGCTGAAGATCGGATTATGTCTAGTTTGAAAGTGGAGAAGTAAAGTGGTTTTTGTAGATGGAGTGAAAAGTTTTGATATTTCTGAATTCAGCGGCAGTAGTCGAAAATTCTGATTTGCAGCTAGGGGAAAGGAAGAGATACTGGAAGAAGGTATACCTCTTTAAAAGAAAGTTGTATGTGAACTGCTAGAGGAATTATTTGTGTAGTAACGAATCATAACACTTCTAGTGTTATTGCTGTGTTGAAGATAAATTAGCGTAGATAGCAATGTGTGGATTAATGATGGTGTCGTGGAAAGTTATTTGTTTCGGAGAAATGCGAAAATCTAAAATTGTTCATTTGGAAGGAGGATGGAGGGAGTGTGTTGTTGTTATTCGCTGTGAGGGACAGATAGTTGTTAGCTGCTGAATTGTGCAACAAATGAAACAAATTTTGCTGCAATTATTCACAGCGCTTTAGTGTCGGTTCATTCATGTGTCGTTAGTTTGTCTGCTTTATTTTATTTCGAAGAGGTTTTCTTTCTAAACTGAACTTCCGAAAACCTCGAAGAGGGGAATTGAAATGTTTTCCCTACCTATAAATAGATGATAGTTTGTAGGGCGTTTTGTGGGCTGTTGTATCATAATTTTCGAGCGTCTGCCTTAAAAAAGTTGGGAAACAAATTTAACATCAGGGAAAACCTCAATAATATCACTTATTAGATGATTTTGCGTTGGGAAATCCGAAAATCTCATGCATATTCTGAATGCGCCATGGGTGTAGAACCATCTTAATCTTAGACGGAATCCAGCGCTGCTAATTTCGCTTTTTATACTAGAAGCAATCATTTATCCCGAGTGTTAGTAATATACGTATCTGCTTATTGCCAGTCTGAGCAAAAGGGTCCAATAGTTTTCGCTTATTTACTGATGGCATGCTTCAAAGGCTCTCTCATACGTAATGATGTATACATTATATTTTTATTCTAAAAGGAGTTACTGGCGTTCAACTTCAGCAGTTTCAATTTCTAAGCTTCGATTTGGCACAGTGAACAGGGAACTAGTGACTCGTGTTCTTCATTATGTATAGGTGGGAGGTTAGCCATTGAGGTTTAGCGAATATGTTGATAAAATTGGCGATTTGGGTTATTTTGTTGAGTAAATTAAGGCTAGGCGAAAAAGCCGTAGAGGTCGAGAGCAAGCTGGGTTGCTGTTGTGAAGATGACAAATTATCTGTTTGTATGAACGTTAAAGGATGTTGCGACGGAAAGCAGATTGCAAGCGCAAGGTCAAATAGAGCAACTAACCGATCTGCATGCCGATCGTCTTAGGTCCTACGACCATTTCATCGACGCTAGTAGCAAGTATCGAAGCAGTAAGGTAACTTTTGGAATTTTTGTGATTGTTCACAAAAGATCATTGCTCCGACCCTTCCCATCTCGCCGTCGTCTCATTTCTTCAGGTGACATATATCTTAGCTTATCGTTGTTGGCGTTCATGGACGGAAGTGGATAGTGTTTGAAACGCAAATTTCAAGGCATGTTCAATGAACCCAAAGAATGCGCTCGGTATATTATGATTGGCACGTGTTTAGTTGTCCACAGTACTTTATATTATCGTTGTTTACTTCAGATGCTACATTTGCCGAGTTAAAAAAATGATATTAGGCGATTTGGAGAATATCTTGAAGCTTCGTAGAGTGAAATGGGAATGAAATGGATGTGTTGCTTTTGACAGCATATTCTTTGATTCCCCGATAGCAGCCGCGAGTGCGTTGTTGTGGTTGATTTGCTGGCGAGGGGTACTTAGTCAGCCTTGATTTTGACGCTGTCTTTATATATGGCATCGACTCTGATGAGTTTCTACATATTTTTTCCTGTCCTTCTTAACAATGACTCAGTGACTCATTCGTTTACTATTTTTTCTTTTAAATGTTTGTAACGTGAATAGATGACTTTCTGCTCTTCTCTAAAGCTACTTTAGTTGCCGTGAAGCTTATAATAGTGTTCGAATCGTTGAGATTCTGCTGTTCGCAGTCATGAGAGATTGTTTTCATAATCAGATAGTATCATAGAGGTTACAGTGCATAATCTCTATGGAAAATCGAGATACTGAATACTTCTAGTTAGCATAGTAAGTATTCTTTATCCAATTTTTTGAAGACGGCTAGGCAAATATGATCTTTTGTTGACTGTTGTTTTACCGGCTTTTGTTGTATTTGGTTGTTACTAGGTTGTTATGGATATGCTGACCACTTAGTACAGAATTTTAATGGTCGCTAATAGTGTTTTTTGATTATGTACCTATTTAAAGGATGCAGCAGCATTCGCTAGTGCGAAAAAGAAAGCTGAGAGCGACGTGAAAAATACCACGCAGTTAATGATGGATATTCAAGCTGAACTGAAGGCGAACAATGCAGAGATTTCTGAAAAGGTCTGTATGGAACTTTTGTCTCCTTATCTAAGCTTGATGGCTGTTGAAGTATTATTTCTGTGAGTTGAACCTTTAAAGTTTATTATAGAGTATTCGCTTACCAGTTTGATGCAGAGAGAAATTTCGTAAGGAAAGGAGCTCAGATATTATCACGTATGTATTTTGTGCTGTCCTGTTCTCCCTTCCGCATAAGTGATTCTATGTTCACCTTTTATATATTCAGATCATTATTATGTGGGGTGCTTTAGTAAGCATAGAAATTAGAAGCGCTGTTATGTGTGCTGTGAGAGAGGTGATTTTATAGCAGCGAAAGTAGCGGCAACGTATGTGAAGCGAAACGAGATGTTTGCTTAGGAGCCATGGTTTCATAAGTTATCTTTTTTGATGTTCGAATATAGTGACGTTGATTGCAGCTGAACGAAGTGAATAAGATGAACAAGACAGCGATGGAACTAATCACCAACTATATGACCCAGGTTTGCTGTCTATTTCGAGTGATCTTATGTCTATTTTGAGTGACGGGTTTCGAGAGGTCAGTTGCGGTGAAAAGGGTAAATAGAGTTTTGCAGATCGTCAAGTAATCTTTTGTCCACCCCGCTCCCTCCCCCTCCCCCATTTCCCGCAGTATGTCTGTTTTATGCGTAATGATCTGCGTTTTCGATTGAATGCCTCACAGAGATTTAACAGTTTTTTGTCTGACCATAGAGCTTGAATGTTTTTGCAAGAAGGAACGAGTTTTTCCCTGAAATTGTTTGTGAATGTTTGTATATGTATGTGGTTGTTTTTCTTGACTAATTTATTGCTGAGAAAGGGGCCTTTTATCAGAGGTGGATGCCCTTATTTGCGTACTGAGTTTGCAATGTTCGAATGTGGACATTTATTGGACGAAATTTTTGGAGAAAGAGTGTAATAATGGGAAATTGTGAATTTTCGTGTCTGATATTGAAAACTTTATGAATCCATATGTGGAATATTCCTGGAAGAAATCGTTTTCTGCTATATAATCGATGAAATAATATTGGGACGTTGAAGTGAATGCAGATGAATGCAAATAATATAGCGATTGCAGGTAGAACGTCTGCTAAAAGGACAGATTCAGAAAGGAGTTTTCACGGAAGCGGAGAAGGCTTTCAACCAGAAATTAAATGAAATCAAGGAGAAGATGGACGCCATTATTTATGCACTTTAGGTTTCTTTCTACGTTGGTGTAAGCTTAGGTGAGCACCAAGTTGACTGCTATATCAGAGTTCTTTCCGTGGTTTTTCTTTTTTTTACTTCGTCGAATTTGATGAAACCATTTGTGGAATTTTTGACTTTAAATTATATTTGCGGAGAGGGAAAAGAAAAGGGCAATAAAACTAGACGGCAATTCTCAAAGAATATTATTATTGAATGGTGCCAAACTGAGGTTGCCATTCGTCATTATCTTGAGGCACATCGATGCTCTTGTTTAGCCTATATGATAGTGATAGTTAATTTAGAATTTTATCGGTTTTCGTTGGGGAATATAGGTCCTTTATATGTGTATGGGATCGTTTCACATCGATTGTTGTGTTATCTGTTGTGCGGATTATGTTGATATTCGCTTTGATTTGTTTAATTTATTTATCTTCTTCACGAATATTTTTGGGATATTGCAGTTCAACTTCACTCTCTAATAAATATTGTTTTGTTGTTGCTGAGTGTTTCCATTAATCGTGAAGTGTTTTTCTCGCTTTGCATTCTTTGTGACATCATTGTGCTTTTTATGTAATTTGCAACGATATCTTAGATTATACTGATGGTAGGCGATCATGAGAGCGATGTTTACACTTTTCGGTTGTTTTTTGGAATGGGAGGAAGGGATAGAGTTGCATTTCCAGAAGCTTCATGCTGTTGAGGGCAACATTCCTCTCTAAAAAGGCTGAGTAGATTAAACGTTCATTTTAATTTTTCTTCAGTTGATCTGTCTGGGCTTTTGCAGTGCTCGGTGCAGTTTTAGCAGATGGGAGGGAAAAAATTGGGAGCTGAATGTTTGTAGAGGTTTCATTCTCGTTATTTCTAAAATTAGTCCACCATTGCCTTTAGAATGTATGATATGGGGTAGTTATGTGTTGACATTCATGAGGAAAGGGGTAGAAAGAGGCGTTGAAGAGAAAAGGAGTGAAATAATATTATGAAGATAGAAGAAAAGTATGAGGTATCGAGTATGGCCGCAGTTACAGCTCACAGGGTTGAGCCACTTTGTTTGCCAACAAGCGGGTGTGCAACGTTCATTGATTTTGTAGTGATAACATTGCAGTTGTATAAATTCCCGACGGCAGTATGAATGTTTATAGTAGAAGTGGAGGATGGGAAGCTTTTCTTAATTATTGCTTTACGAGTGTCTTGACCTCGTCGGTGATGAAAAGGAAAGCGTGCAATTTGTAGGTTTAACGGAGATAGTTTACTGTTCATTGAAGTGGTTGATTTTTGGGTAAATTTGGACGAGAACTGGAAACGGTCGTTTCATGGGCAATATTTGAGTAGCTAATATATTTGGAGTTGATGGCCTGGTGTTACTGTCAAGTTAAACTGCTGCATTTAAGTTAATACAAAGAAATGTCTAATTTATTGTAAGGGAGTTTTAAAATAGATTTGAACGGACTGAAGGTTATGGCAGAAATTACCATCACTTTGTTGATGCAACTGCTATCTTCACGGCTGCAAAATTCGTCGGAATTTCTGGAAAGTGTTTATGCTTTTGTGGGATGGGCAGATAAAGACGGAGCTTCTTAAAGAAAAGAAATGGGTTATCTTAGGTGCGGTTGCTAATTTGTTTGGGATGTAACGAGGTCGTGGTAATGGCTATAATTTCGTTCCATAATTCGGTGTTCGTAAGTTCCTTTCTTCCGCCTTCATGTCTCAACGAATAAGCAAGCCGTCAGTAACGACCACAATCACGGTGAACCACTAATCAACCGCCTGTCAAAGATATACGTTATTTCAAAGGATATTATCAATGGACGGATGTTCGGAGAAATTTTATTTGTTGTTCGCATGAGCATCGCTAATATCTATGCAAATTGTGTATTGAAGACGTTATTTTGTATCTTGTACGATGAACTTTTATTGCAGCTACGTTCGACAAACGATAGTCGACCAGCAGTACTCTTCCGTTGATTGAAAGTACGTTGTTTGATCCACTTAAGAGTCTCTCTTTTTTAATGAGATCAGTTGGAGTCCATATTGAGTTTCATTTATAGATTTTTCTGATTTCTCGTGTTTGTTAGGGTTGTGATTTAAGTATGAAGTAAGCGGGTGGGGAAGTACACTAATGCTCATATCTTATATAAGAATGCTGGCTGATGTCGAACTGTAAACCGGCGGATGTAGACAACCCCATCCATGGATGGTGGTCTTTATGGTTTACCTCTTTTGGAAGAGCGTATGTAATTTTCTTCGTTTAGTTTGTTTCATTGTCTAAAGCAATAGTGGATCCGTAATTCAATGATCCATATCAAAATCATTCGCGATTCACATAATCCATATTTTTTATCCACTTAAACTTCTTCAGTTCAGAGTAATTAGAGCGATGAATGTCGGATTTGAAAGACCGAAATTATCGGAGAGAACGATAGGAATAATACAGTTTATTTCGTTGCACAATAGAGTCGCACAACACAAACGCACAGTAATATAGAAAGAGCGCATACATTCATTAGCACATGCTTATATAGGCCACTAGAGTGAGTGCACGTGTCCTCGGAAGTGCAGAATTACATAATTTCGGCATCCTTTACTTTGGACTCTTAAGTGCCCTTTCGGTGCCCGTCTCCTTATTTAGCTGAGCAGTTGCCACATTAACTTCCGCAATGTTGTGGCACAGATGGAAGGTGCAATATTTCGACATCGGCTGCATTGGATCTTTAATGTCCTTTCGCTGCTCGCCTCTTTGTTTAGTGGAATAGCTACCATATTGACTTCCGCACGAAGGGCTTTGTTTCTTATGTAGAGAGTTCACGCCTCAGCAGCACCAAACCTCAATAATAAAGCTCGCCTTGCGTTTACGCGGCAATGAATATTATCATTGCTTGAGGCCAAGTCAGTGTTGAAAGTCAACGAGCTCATAGTTAAGAATTTTGCAGGAAGTAATGCCAGATAGATGCAAGTCAATCATATTTTCAAAAAAGAAACGGAAAAACAAGAAAAAACCAATATATTCTGATTCCGATTTTGTAGTATATGGGGTAACATTGAATTGAGGTTATGATCCTTGAATTGAGGTCACTGATATTTCCTGTTCCAGATATCCTCTCATTATCGGTTTCACGGCTTGAATCATCGTGTTGAAGGCGAAGGAAACTGTTCTTTGTTGTGTCATTTTTGACGGCGTATAGAGTGCAATGTCATTTCGTGGAAACCAACACGGATCGACGTCAAATATGTACGCGGAGAGTAATTCATTTATGGAACGACAAAACGATTCACTAGTGGAGCAGTTATCGGGTAAAGTGGCCACATTAAAGAAGATCACAATTGCGATCGGTGATGATGTTAGGGAACAGAATCGGCTCCTCAGTGAGATGGATTCTGATTTTGATAGATCAAAGGGGATGTTGGGTGCTACGATGGGCAGATTAGCTAGAGTGGCAAAGGCAGGCGGCAAAAATTTGCTGTGTTATTTAGTATTATTCTCGTTATTTGTCTTTCTTGTCATCTATTACCTGGCACGCTAACTATGGCTCTTTTATTTCAATGCTTATTTTTGTTGAATTCTGTATGTGCATTCGAGGGTGCTTTTTTTCTCTGTCGTTTTCTTTAAGACGAAAGGTGGCGGTAGTTGGTAATATATAGTTTCGAATTAGGAGCTGGTGCTTTGAAGGGTACTGCGGGAAGGTTTGTCACGTTTTCCCTATTAGACAATAATATAGATGGGTTTACATTTCATTTCAGAAGAAATGCATTCTCGAGGTTATTAGGGTGGCAGAACAATAGGTAACTTGGTTGGCAGTGCCACTATGTGCTGTCATTTTTGGAGTGGAATAATTAGAGGTAAGAATAGAGTCATTGAACTGTTCATAGCGATAGCATCGTCGACCATTCGAACTTTCTGAATGTTCTCTTTTTTTGCGCGTCAAGAGGACAAATTGTGATGTTTTAATTGATTGTGATATAATGTGGTGAGTAATTCCGAAGATGAATTGATATTTGCTGCGACGATTGTTGCTTCCGATAATTTGATGGATTCTGAAGAATTGTTGTTTGACGGCGAACTTTTTTCCGGACGACGGATGGTCAGTAAATCGCGAATCATTTAATAAGCATTCAAGAATGCAGCTTTAATTCGTTTGCAGAAAAAACGCATCGGGCAGTATAGAAAATAAAATCGGCGTGTCGCAGCAGCAACTTATAAATCCTTTTCAAAAACATAAGTCTACGCGAAGCGGAATCGTCCAGTTGTGATATAAAGTCGTCGCAGCGCCTCTGCTTCGGCATAGGAGTGTGGATTTCGTGGTGCGTGCGGTATGAACACTCTCTCACCGTACATAAAGTGCCGATTGAACGCATGATCCTGAAGGATGTAACCTTGAGAAATTGTATCGAGAATCACTGCTCTATTTCAAGTATTCACCGTGGTCAGAAAACCGATATTTTATTTCGGTTATCACATTTCTTGACCAATGGTCATATTGGTCAAGAAAAACGGCGTTACTCAAACTGTTGACCACCAAAATCTAAGCAACTAACTTTACTGTTTTCGATCTTTTCCACATATTGTGCCGGAACACAACAAACATTTATGACAGTGTACCTGGAGATATGATATTCTTTTATCATATTCGTGTTTATCGCATTGTTTACTACCGCTTGTTTCTTGTCTACTCTCAGTAATATGGTGAATTTATTGAGTGAACGCTGTCATATCAAGTTGTAGAAAATTACATAAAAACGGGAAGGATGGTGAGTGAATCATGAGAGGCTGATCCGTCGGTCAGAGGAGTGGAAAGTAGGCAATAATTATAACGACATCAATAATGCAGTTAGGTTTGAAAAGAATTCTCATGAAGGGAGTATAAGGTAATCTATCCTGTGAAAGCAATTTCGAGATTTTAGGCGTCGTGTTTTTAAGACATCTATAAGAAGACGACTAACCTGTGGAGTTCTCCATTCGTAGGCAGTATAGGCATAATGTTGAGCGAAGTCATCAGCCTTCAATCTAGCCGATACGTATTTGTCGAGGTATCTTTGTGAACCTTGCACATACGAGACTTGGTTTTCTAAGCGCTGTAAAGAAAGATCATTCAATCTACTCGAACAGCTGGAAAAACAAATAACGTACCGATTCTTATTATTATACGGACGAGTGTTTCATAGGTAGGAGAGCCAAGTAATGAATACTTCATGATTCATAGGTACTACGACAGGTAACCTGATCTCTTTGCCTACTTGTCCGAGATTTTCATCCGACGTGTTCATCAAATATGAAGCTAAGTTAATAATTTGGAAGGGAGTTATGTGCAGCTAAATGTTTCAGTAACACTTCTGGCAGCGTTTAGATGGGATTATCCATTCCGACTACATCGCAGCGCACCTGCAAAAAGTCGATCTTTTCACGAAGAGTCTGTATCCATGCAGTTAATTCGACCAGAATGTTGATGCATGGATTCTTCATTTATTGATAACTTATGAGGGTATGCGGGACTGTAAAAGTGCATAAAACAACATCGATAATTTTTGCGCTTGCTTGGTTGTGGTTTATGTCGCCACGGAAATCACCTTCGTTGTCACAATTACAATGGGAAGATTGAAGAAAAAATACAAATAATAGGGCGTTGTTTTCTCATATTTTCAAAAAAAGGAGTCATAAAGTGCAAACTTAAAGGTAATTTCCGCTATTTCCAATAACGAATATTCTTCTACTCCTTCAGGATAATGAAAAAAATTTTCCTGTAATTAAATATATAATCCCTTTTCCGCATTTATCGTCTGCTCGATATGATGTCTATACAGAATTTACTGTCATAAATTGATACTTTTAGGAGTTTCTCAATGAGGAGCAAAAGTTAGGAGGGATCGAACTTCAAAGATAAGTTTTTTTTCTTGATTTTCCGGCACGGTGATCCAAGCAATCTTACACTCAACGGCGAAATCGATCCAGACAATGCTGCGCATATTTTATGTTGTATTTCATAGCATCCATTTAAATGATCTCAAAAAAGGTGCAAATCGAACAAACCTTATTTGCGAAAATCCTTTGCGTCTCGAGCGTATAGTGGGGCACATGTGAGGTGTATGGGAATGGCTCAAATGCCGATCTACGTAAAAGTGGTCTTGTAATCGCTTCATGAGTGTCCTAAAAATACGACGGTTGAGGAAACGGTTCCATCATTTATCGCTCTCTTATCTATAGATTTTATTGTAGCGGTGAGAAATTTATGAGAGCAAAAAGCCAAATAATTGTATCTATTGTACTCATTTTAGTACTTCTTAATCTCATGTTTGATAAGCTCGAAATGCAAATATTATGCTTCGTATCTGCAATCACATCGAAAAGGTCTGCTATAGAAATATTTGTTTATTCCATAAGAAAAGTTTCAATTTCAGAAGCTTTAATCACTAGAGAAGTGTAGAGAAGATGGAAAGTCAAGTTATCTCCCAATTAAATTTTAAAAGACGTATATCGAAATATGAACGCTTTGTTCACCAACAAACAAAACGAAACCAAAAATGAGCGAAGCTTACTATCCATTTAGCGGGACAATATGTCTTTGAATACCAATCATATATGTGAGGTTTATACACCGGAACCGTATGAACAATTCGTTCGGCTTGTCTATAGTGTTGTGGAAGTGCTAGTGATGGTGCCAAAGAGGAGACGGAAGCCGACCGATGAATTGGATAATCGTGCTCTGCCTCCTGTAATGGAAAATCTTTGTTTATGGTCTAGACCGTTAAGATGAAATTGGCGATGGAAAATTGAAATTGGCGATGGAAAATTCCTTGAAAGTGACGAATATGAGCTAATTTGTTCCTATGGAACAACGAAAATTTCGATAGCTTGTGCGCGCAAATTGCCGAAACTGCATTTTGGATACATTTTGAGTGAGAGAATAACGTTCTTCTATGTGATTGTCTTGTTCCTAAGATTGATTTAGAGAGTTTCGCGGTAGTTGTAAAGTTCCGTGGGTTCGTCTGTTACATCGAAGTTATGCTATATAAAGTTATAGTGTAACTTCGACATAGTCTGAGTTTTAATGATATTGTGTATGCTATATATATCACATAATCTGATCTGTCTTAATGACTTTTAATGAGAATAACAAATCTCGGAGAATTTTTTCTGCTGCAGCGAAACCTCAAGATGAAAGTTTATAATCTTCATCCTATGAACCATCCCTTGCACATATCACACCATACCAAAGAGCACGATTCTGTATGAACTACATGAGCATCATCGAGTGTCCTCATTATTCGTCTATGCGGCAAACACTTTATTCAGTACACTTTCTTCTCTTCATATTTTTAGCAAAACTTCATAAAAATCGAAGCGTCGCATTTCATAGAATATTTATCAGCTGAATTAAAATTACTCCACGTTATGATGTGATGAGTCGAAAAAAAGTGAATTAAAATTGGTTCCTTGTTAGTCCAGAAATCAAATTGCCTATAATGTTTGCATAGCCGACTGTAAACTATTAAGTGAGGAAATTTTATGGAATTTTTTTAGGATGTCACGAAGAATTGACTGATGAGAAGTTTGTTGAATTGCGCTCACTCTTATATACGTAAGATTCGTATATGAGGCAGATCGTACGAGACGCTTTGGCTTGTTCCAAACATTCGTTAAATATGAACTAAAAGTTGCCTGTGGACGAGCCATCTCCATGTATTTCCTGTAAACTGTATCATTTAAAAGAATAATTTATTTTTTATGATTGAGTGAAGCTTTTGTGAATAAATTCAGTTCTTTGACTATGTATTTGCTTTTAGAAATCGGAACTGTAAATAAGTAAAATTACAAAGAAGTTTTAAAAATTATTCCAGAGCTTCGAAAAGCTCAAGATCAAAGAGATACATCTCCTTTCGATGAATTTATCGACATTCTTGTAAATAAATGTCTTTCAGTTGACAGTACTTTTACTTTCGCCACAGTAACTAATAATTAAAGTATTAGGTACTGTTAAGTAATTGGTGGGCTCCTTTCATGCCCGCGAATTCATATGGATAATAAATAAAGGTATAGGCTAGAGATAAACGCTAAGGCGAAGCAGTAATTAAAGTAGCAATTAGAAATGCTTAGCAAAAGAAGCGGCGTCCCATACACGCTTCGACTGCACTCATTAAATTAACACATGCAACAATATGTTCGGATTTGCATTGCGTTTAAATTTTCAGTAAGAAGTTCTCAGATTTGTAAATTACAACACCACTACTCATATCGGAAACAACCCAGAATTGCTGATTCAATTACGACAACAATAGCATCCTGGTGTATAGATGATATCATCTATATTTTGTGAAGTTAGCTTAATTTAGCTGTTCTCATTCAAGCTAAAATTGCTCAATAAGGTCGACAAACGAATGCATAGAAATACAAGGATATTATCATCATGCGTTTCGATGGTATATATTCGCAAAAGCGCATCAAAGCATTTGTTGGAGATTATGACTCTATAACTAAACTTATAGCCACATCAAAGTTAATTCCATAACGGTAATTCCATCGAATATTATTTTATTTTCCGATCTGCTGGAAACGGTCCACCTTTGTTTACGATATCGAATTCTCCGATGCACCTGAATCAGATTATTCGGTTGAAATTAGTCTTTTCACTGAAGTCCACCTAGCGCTATTATGTCTAATAAACTGAAATGGAAAAATTGAGTATTCCACGTACGATGTTGGATAGTCATTCCACCATTTCATAGCCACATCCACCTCATCAGCAGTTGCCTGTGCACGTGACATCATACCTAAGCTCCCCGCCGTCGGACCCATCTCGAATATTCTCCTAAATTTTTTTACTGTTTATTGACAATATTTTCCGTCTTTAATCAACTCAACGATAACAAATAATATAATGCAATTAAATCGTATGCAATTTACAATTAAAAACTCAACAATAAAATTAAGGTAAATGCACAAATAATGTGCCGAAAATAAACTAAGGTATGATCATAGAAGGTGATGAGGAAACGGTCCATGAGTGAAGCTGAACGCGTGTGGCTTAAATAACCAAAAAACTGAGTGGAAAAAAAAGCAAAAGAGGATGAGAGGCGGCGGGAGAGGGTGGAGGAGAGTAGAACTCAGCAAAAATAGAAACAATTACTGCATCGTTGGAAGAAACTAGGCTAGTGCTATTTTCCTACGACCCCTTCACCTTCTTTTCCCACAATCGAGGTCGATCAATGGTGTGCATTGAAATGAAAACTCGCACGTATAGAAGGTTAAAAAATTGCACTGCAGCGGATCGCATTTCTCACATCTTCTCACTAAATGGGCTAATCTTATCCACCACTATCAAAGAATCCACTAAGTTATTAAATTATCCAGCAATTTGAATAGAAATAAATCAGTGTCAACTACGCAGTAAAATCCATATTTTTATGTCATCGGCAGTACTATCGCTGTAATCATATGGAACTCAGTACTTGAAAATCCAACAGACATTTGTGATATTCGAAATCGACGATTCCACACTACAATCTTTAATCTCATCACGATGAAAAATTGAGTTTACTGTGGCATTAAGATGACAACTGTTCCATAGGGCTGTTTTGGTTTAGATGAATCATGCGGCTGTCAATAGGAGATGTGAGTGTTGTGTTTATTTTTCTCCTAACTAACGTCTGCTTCATGGGAATATGCGATCTAAATAGAAACGTCGACAATTTTATTGACATCACAACTGCGAATAAAAAGATTAAGGATATAGGTTGAGAGCGAAGGAAATAGTCGGAAGAGAGAAGGAGAGGTGAGTGGAGGGCGATTGTTGTTATGAATAGCGCTGTTGCGATCCGTCCACTTTAACTAACGAATTTCGTGATTTGCCAACAGAAAATAAGCACAGAAAATAGCAATATCTCTTCTTATTTCAGGTAATCTGATCGCTTGTGAAAATTTTCCGTAAAAGAATCGTTCTTTTCAATGAATCGATCTACGAAAAATTAAAAACCAACCGGCGGAAAAAACGTCCAATGTTTTTCCCACCCTTAAATTCGGCGCCTTTTATAAATTTTATCGATCGTTGCAACTAATAGTATAGAATGTGATTCATCGAATTTTCCAATAGTCAAGCGTAAGTATAGGAAACGAAACTGATAGTATCATAAAGCATCATAAAAATACAAATATCAACGTATAATGATACAAAACAGATGCAATAATAAGGTGATACTATCTAATCATAGCAAAAAGTATGGAAATAAATAATTGCTGAGATGAGGAAGAATATCACTTTAAGATGATGAAGCGCAGACAACACTTGTGCTCATTTCAATAGACGTTTTGTTTATGTGATAGCTAAACGGGGGCGGAGAGAGCTTCAGCTCACGTTCTAAGCGCTGTTTAAGATCGAATGCCCAAACCGTGGGCGCGCCTACAATCCTCCCTAACGAATCCGTACCCAGTCATGACGTTCTTTGTGCATCGGCTCCAGAAAAATCAATAATTTCGGTAATTATTGTTAAGAAGAGTATCGACTATATCATACGATTCCAAATTTCGCAAGCCTTTTTCAGCTATCGGTCACTTTTGGAATTGAATTCATTAATTTAAAAAAAGACGATTTCAGGCGATCAAATTTCAAATTCTATGTTCGAAGTGCTTTCATTATGAATAATTTACTAGAAATTGTAATGTGCAATCGAATTTACAAATGAGACCTCTCCCATACTCATTTTTATGCAATGCAAAAAACAAACATTCTTTGATTGGCCTAGTTGCTTTCATAAGATCTTTGGCTATACAAGGTTCAAATATCAGTTCATAGCAGTTTTGGGATTAGTTCTAAGCAACAAATTAATCTAGGCTAAGCGATCGATTCCTAAGGAATATGTATAGATTTTATTTTACAAACCAAAATCATATAGTATATTTATTGTAAAGTTTCAGATCTCTTCAAATCTATTTATTTTTCAAACTTTTCACCTCTGAGTGTATCGTTCATAGAAGGTCAATGGATGTATTTTTAGTAAAACGGGAAAACATTTTCCATATAATATAACGTTGTGAAAAAATACGCTGCAAAGGAAATCCATAAAAATTGTAAATCCATAAAAATTATAAATCCATAAAAACTGTAAATCCATAAAAATTGTAAAAGTAAAAAAATTATTTCAAAATTATACTTCATGAATATTTTCTATTCACTGATAAAATATGCAAATTTCCATTCCTTATCCTTTCTTTCAAGCCATACTTCAAAAGTTTTGACCAACTCGATGCACTCAGCTTCACAATCGACTTTGCTACACACATAAGAGCTGCATTGATATACGTACAAATCTGCATTGATATACGTACAGATTCATGCCAACGATTGCAGCAATAAATATGCATGAATCCATTGTATGGCTAATTCGTCAGTATTTTAAAAACTTGATCAAGTAATCTTAAAGAGTTAAATTTCATATTATCACTCTAGAATTTTGAAGTCATAAAAATTCTTCCCATCGAGTTCAAGTATCACCATTGGGGCTATTTATTTGTTGGACGTCATTATTACCACAAGCATTCACTTCGAACTGTTCCAAGAGTTGGATACTTTGCACGCAATTTGCATCAAACGAGTAACAAGAATCGGCAATAAGACGTATCGAATGCAGTACATTACTAACGATCATTGGTTTGAAAACATTCAATTCGAAATGCCCATTTGATGCGCCAACCGTTACTGCTGTATGATTACCAAAAACTTGTGCAGTAATCATTGCAAGAATATCACATTGTTCATCGTTCATTACGATAGATTTTCTGGATAATCCCGCATCTCCTTCAGGATATCCATCAGCATTCATTATTCGTTCATGAATTTCAAACGCATTCTCTAGAGAGTCGCTTATAAGGCGTATTTCATTGGCGATTTTCATAAGACTTGTCGCAAGCGTATTTAATACTCCATGAATTTCAACCATAACATCATGCGCAGCAAGTGATTCGAATTTATTGGGAGCAGTTACAAACGGAAGTCCTGTAAGGGCGGCGATACGTCCTGCAACTTTTTCTGCGAATCCCGACGGTGCATTTAGACCTGTCCCAACGGCTGTGCCACCAGCTGCCAACATGTATAGTCGAGGCATAGCGTCTTCAAGACAGCTAAGTTCGGTATCCAAAAGATTCTTGTAACCATTGAAAACATCGTTAAGGTTAAGTGGCATTTGTTTATTCCTGATAAGAAAGACTGCTTTGAATTGTTTCGATTTCATAGCGAACGAATCGCTTAGTTTTTTCACCGCCGGAATTAAATGTGAATTCAGTTCGCATGCAACTGCTATATGCATAGCCGTAGGATACGCATCATTTGATGATTGTGACATATTCACATGATCGTTCGGATGCACAGGTTGTTTCGACCCAACTTCACCACCTAACAATTCAATAGCGCGATTTGCGATCACCTCATTAACATTCATATTCGATTGTGTACCTGAACCTGTTTGCCATATCACCAGTGGAAAATCTTCATCAAAATTACCAGCGATGATCTCATCGGCCACCTGGGAAATGATATTTGCTAATTCCTGATCAAGCCCATAGAGACAGTTCACTTCAGCTGATGCCTTTTTAAGTATTCCAAAAGCACGAATTATAGCCAGCGGCATTCGCTCTTCAATACCACCAATTCGAAAATACTTTAATGCACGTGCTGTTTGTGCACCATAATAACGATTCGAAGGTACGTCCACCTCACCCAGCGTATCCCATTCTTTTCGTGTCATCTCCGACGATGCCATCTGAATAGCATCCATTTATGACCGAATACGTGCACGAAAAAAGCTAGATCGTATTTGAAAACTTGAATCAATTAGGCTACAGTTAATGCTATTTCTTTCAAGAATATTTCTAAGCATTCATCAACAACATGATGGAATATCGTGCACAATGTAGATAAACAAAATGGAATATTACAATAACATGGGCACTCTCATCTAAAATGGATAACATAGCAAGAAACCTGTCATCCGATGAGCGCCACTTTGTTTTGAAATATTTGATGGTCGTCGATGGGGAGAGAAAAATCGCCTCAAACCTTAGCACTGATGGCTGAAGTAATTCATAAGCAAAGTTTTTGCTGTGAAGAAAAATGCTATTAAAAGATAGAAAGAATGAGATGGAGAAGGGGTTGAGGAGAACGAATGAGTGAACGTGAAAAGAAGCGGCGCTTCACTTCTAAGTGATTAGAAAATCTCTTCAAAATAGCACTCCAAAGTGTTCTTTGAAAGAATGCACTTTTGAGAATTATTCACTTCTTACTACCGATTGCGGATCGCATAAATAGCAATCAAGCAGATTAATTCGTCGATTTTCGTAAAGGGTGAACATGTTAAAATACTTATCTTTTACTTACATACTTTAACAATATTACTGTTATACTTAATTGTATATACAATGTTATATACTTACTATATATACTTTAACAACTTTAATAATACTTTTAAGAATACTTTCAAGGATTATTACGCTCAAAGTGAATATGTAAGTGCAGAGGGGCTAAGAAGTCGATTACAATGAAAAATCGAGCAGATAAAATTTATGGAGATTTTTGCGTTATGATATTTTTTACTGAGATTAATTTTTGTATCTTTAGCTTCGATATTGTTAATGATTTGATTGGGTAACTATATGCTGCTAGCAAATAGTTGAGGCGACTGTTTCTTTGGATATTTTTAACGAATCCTTCAAAGGTTCTATTGATAACGTAATTATTTGGCTTAATTTATTGTGGTGGCGACAACTTTGCACATTGAGAAACTGGAATAATGTTGACTAAATGCAGAAATCACTGGTTAGGATAGAGGATTTATTGATCCAATAATTAAAAATTACCCGTTTTTCCTTTAGACAATTCGTACTTTAAATAATTTGTATATCTTTTTCGATGCATAATAATGTATCGAGATTAAAGTGAAGCAACAAAGGCTATGAGATCGAGAAATCGATTTACAAACAAAGAAGTTTGGGGAAGTTTGCAAAAAACGAAGATATTCAGGCCGAATTTAGCTGATTCTATAAAGAATGCTGACGCTAACAATATGAATATCTCAAGTCATTAGAGAAAAAGGATGTGCAAAGATCAGAGTCGACGTCGACTCATTTCGTCCATCTCCGAAACTGCATTTCCTCCTGTGACTCAATAAAATATGACCAGTATGATTACTTCATTTTCCTTAAGTCAGTTGACTGCGGTGGTGATTGTCGGATGGTGGGTGATTTCGCTTATGTTGATGGATCAGCGTAGAGCTAAGCATGAATCTAAAAAAAGGCCGACGATGAAATGTGAACAAAATGAAGTAATCGTACCGGCCATTGTTCAACCTTTAGCTTTATTTTTTACGTATGAATGAAAATGGGAATATTCACAATTATCTGCTTATTTTTTGCAGAAGAAGGTCCATAAACTGAGCAGATTTAAGCACAAACAAATGTCACTGATAGATTTTATGCAGTCCATGTTGGAAAATTAGCCACACAAATCATAAAAATGTGAGAGAGAAAATGCGATCAGCATAAAGGCTGCTATTGCAAGCGAGCATAATAAGTTGAAAAAATGGAGTTGCATGGCATGAAAAAAGAATTGCTTAATTGTCCCTCCTCTCATTTCAAACTGATAATCACCTAGCCTTCTCCTTTCCCGCCATTTAGAACGAGGGCATAGAGGAAATAGCAAAAGACAAGATTGGCAGAAAAATACCCACTTGTTAGAATTCATAGGACCACTAAAGGAAAAAAAATTAGAGAATTAAGAGCAAAACGAAAAGAAATTTCAACAATAATATGCATCATTCCCAATGCCATTTGTGTAGCGAAACGAGAATACAATCGATATTTGCGATTGAACAACAATAAATAGTTTTATGCAACGTCAACATATCGATATGATGACTATTGAACTAACGCCTACGCACCCTCTCATTATATTCGAGCACATTGCAGTTAGTTTTTTGCCCCTTTATTTGACACATCAAGAACAACGATCTTATGTCGGCAACCTTGACCGATTCGCTGATCTCAGTTGATTGTAAAATGAACGAAACAGCTTGAGTTTGTCGTTCAGCCGAACACAGTTTGCAAATTCGACGTTTATTTTTGAATCGTCCATCGAATTTTAAACATGAAATTGATTCAGAGATGAAATTTAGGTCAGTTTCTTCAAAATATCCGCTCCTAGTCGAGATACAAATACTGAATATTAGGTTGAAGGTGACGTTATGAATACATCGACCGTACTGCGTTATCGTTGAAGCAATTTAATCGCTATATTGTCGATTACGGTTTATTCGTCCCTCCTCTCCTCCTCTCCCACCTTCATATTGTACAAATTTGTATGAAATGAAATTGATGAGAAGTTGAATTGCTATAAATGAAAATAACTTAGATAGATCAACAGATTTCACATATTTCGACTATCGTCTACTTGAGATCGACTTTTAGATAGGTTAAAAATTTGCATAAAACTAAGCTTTACTTCGTATCAATCGTTTTATACTTCATAAAATGAGGAGGTAAGAATTTTTAGATGAATTTCTCTGCTTCTTATGAATTAGTATGTCAAGAGCGGAAACAAGATGTGGTATATCTCTCTTTAGATGCATCCATTTATGCACTCATGTGATCATTTCAACTTGTCAACGATAGAATCAAATGAAGATATTTAGTACGTTTAATTCCTAAAAAAGATTTCATTCTTACTTATTACTATTTCATATCAATATTTCATTTTCTGCATAACTTAAGTATGCTATAAAGTTTTTTAATGCTTTCACATTCTTTCCACAACAAATAAACAAACAATGCGATGAAAAATGCTGCAAATGCAGAAGATTGATCTCAACAAAAGCAAAAAAGTGCAGCACGTTTGCAGGTAGAAATATCAAGAAGTCGTTCGCATAAACTGCACGCCACACAAAGTTTGAAAGATTAAAGTGATATTAAGACACCAGGCAATAAACACTAAAATATTTACATTCATAGTGCACATACTTCAGTGAATAAGATAGAGAGTAGTGCTTCTAGACAGTAGGCGGGAACGCGCACTGACAACCTCTACCACTTACGTAAGTAACTTGTTCATGACACGTATAATTCTAGACGGAAAATTACACAATAAAATAGAACAGACATACATCCGTCCCACCAAAGCCGCATTCATAGGCAGCATTTTTTGAGGACAGCCGTTTTCACTATCTTCAAAAGGTATATCTGAGAAGCATCTTAGAGCAATGAAACACAGCAATAAAGTCGTTTTTGGCAGTGTTCTAGTGAACTCACTTGAAAACTTTCAATGAGATCTCCTAGACGGGTTCATTAAATTTACAAAAGAGTTAACAAAGCTCTCAACTGCAGCTGAAAAAATGAACTTTCGCTTGATAATCTACGGGAGCACTTACTCTTCCAAGTAGCCAAGTTTGGGGCGAAATTTCTATTCATTGTTCTCTAATATTGATGGAACCATTTTCTACTGCCAAATAAACACAGCGAATCATCTACATAGCAAATTCAGGCTGCTTCAGTATTTAGCAGCATCTCTTTGCAATAATCTTCTCATTGTTTGCAAATAAATGCATCATAATTTCCACGTTTGCAATTCATAATTTTTTACATATAACAACAAAACTTCATTAAAATTTTCTGTTTTAAAACTTGCTCATCTATTATCAAATATAGATGAAGAAAAATGAATTTTGAAAAAATGGATAGGACAATAAGCACACATATCTAAAAAGAAGACGAGCAATATATCCGTATTCTCTATGTATGTGGTTCAGCACACTTGCGTCGATTTCAACGAACCACATTGCAGCAATCTGAGCAAAAATAACTTCAATGATTTTGCACCACTCCAGTAGCCAGCTGCCCCTACTAACCGAGCAAATGATAAAATGCTGCTAGCGGCTATTCCTCAACTTTAGTTTCTCAAAGTGTCTTTTCATTCTTTCATTTGCACTCAACTAGAAACGTTTTCATTTCATACATCCCTCAACGAAACTTTCAAATAGTCAATAATAAAGGTAACCAGAAGTTCTAGACTGCTAAGAGGCAGATATCGAGTTGTAAAGTTCTTAGTGACTCGAAAAAGGTGCTTTATTTAAGATCCCTTTGTTTTCTTAACTCGCTAAACATTTAGAACTCGAGAGGGAAAAAATTGGTATAGAATGATAAGGTGACAAAATCCACAATGGGGGAATTAATGTGGGAATATATATTGTAAAATCTTCGACTATGCACAACCTGTATCAGTAAGTTTTATTAGTATTTCAGAAAACTTAAGAGAGAGCAGCCCTTATTTTCTAGGAAATAAAATCTCAATAAGCTTTTCCGCTTTCATTGCGATAATCGATAAATTGCTATATTTTCCTAAACCTAGGATGTTTTATGCTCTTGTTGTAATTTGCAAAATTCAGCGAATAAAATTGATTACCTCTTCAGTGAATTTTCTCTCGACTATACGTCGTCAAAAATCTGTTTAACTTAAGCGATTCACTGAAGTTCGAGAGCTTCAGACATTTTCTGGAAGAATTTCCATTCTCTGATTGATTCGAATTTAAAATGTTTCATGTAAATGATCTTCGTTATATTTATCACTCCGAAAATAACATACTTATACATCTCGAGTCTTAAAATGTTTCGCAAAAAGCTTTTCAAATTTCTTGATACCGGACGTTAGAGAAAAATTGCTGATCACATATGCAGTCTAAGTTATTCGGGGAAAGAGAAGACCCGTTGTTAGCTTCGATGTTATTGAAACCATCTCGATGATTTTCAAACGTCGCTCTTCTATATGATGCTAACTTCTATTTCTTGGATTCACTCTTCGTATAGAGGGATTTTCTATGTTCGATCATTTCAGGTCGAAAACACATATTCTTTATGGGTTTAGAATATTTCACAGATTATTTTACTTCAGTGTGGAATATTTTCGAAAGATAGATTTGATAAAATAACCGATTATACAGCTTCAAAGAAATCGTCCGAATGTAAAGGAATGGCAAAATGACGCAGTAAAACTTGATAAAGTGTGAGGCAACATTCTAATGAAATAAGCTTAGAAATGCATTTCACTTCGTAGCACGATTGAATATACCTCTCAACGGGCGTGTACGAGTGAATTTGCTGCGTTTATAGAATATTTTCTAATGAAGACCTTGTGAGTGGCACCCTCAGTGAATAATAAACGTTACATATAAAGCGAATGAAATAATATAAAGAAGACAACATGACATTTTTAGGTTCTACCCTTTATTCTTTAAATAATAGTTGAACAAGGATGCACAGTGGATAGTGTTAAAGACGTTTAGACAATACAAAGAGTCAATTTTCCCGCCAAACTTCCAACAAAGTTTGCGGAAAATGGCGAAATCTCCCACCTTCTTACTTCTACTCAATCCCTTCAAAATATCTCATCACCCATATGAACTTTGGCTGAATGGTTTTGTCTAATTTTTAAGATGATTTTGACAAAAATGAGAGCTGAGGGCAATGCCCCACAAATGAACCCTCAAACCCTTCCCTTTTCACATTTTCTTTGCCTCATATGAGGGCAATGCCCCTCAAATGAGCCCTCAAACCTGCCCTCAAAGGAGAGCATTTGCCCTTTTCACATTTCTTCCCTTATATTTTCGTTGTCTTTTTTTTCCTTTTTTCTTCATGCAGTCTTCTTTTCTTTCTCGTCAAAAGAATTCATTCGCTGATGTGCTCAACATATTTCTTACTGAAGATTTGAGCTTTATATATTCCTCATCTTCCTATTCAATAATGTTTTCCATCGTTTCAATAAGTTCCATTTCTTTAATTCTTCATGAGAGCGATGTGTTTTGACATTGTAACAAATACTTTAAATAAGTAACGATTCAGTGGGAATAAAATTTAGTGTTCCTATAGGACAACTTCATAATATCGTATTTAGTGTGTGCAGATAGTTTGAAAGCAAATAATAAGGTAACTACTTCAGTCCGCAATTAACAGAAGATATCAATAGGCAATTAAGGCGAGTTGAATGCAACTGGAATTTCACAACACAGATTTTTTTTCCTATTTTTGCTAATCCTAACTTCGAAAAGAAAACCGAAACCACATGTCTACTTTTATTTCCATTCATTTCAAGGAGTAGGTTTTCAGAGCCCACTCGTCAGCTTTTTTTTGGATTTTACTCTTGAGATTTCCGTAGAACAACTACGTCGTTTTTCATTAACGAACACAAGACGTAACATAATATGACATATTCGACATATATACAGCAAGTACATTGGCAGAACGAAATGGTAAATTAAAGTCATCGCAATTGCTGTAAATATCCTATCACAAAACCTTCCTATTTCTTGCAAGATGAGAGCTGCTCATTGATGGTTTATCATGCCACTACTTCACATCAACAATCTAACAAATCTTCTTGCTAAAATCGTCTAAAACACAGCGGTTTATGCTGAGTGTTCGACTGCAAATTTTGGTGCGAATTCTGGTGTGAATCGTGCATTTTGTTAAATCGACAGGGAAATAAGCCAAACGTTTTTTACGAATGGCGAACAAGGAAGTGGAACATTGTGGAAGTTAAGGCACCAAAGTAGCACAAGACTTTTCGTGATCGAACGGGCGATCAGATGTGGCTCGTTGCTTAGAAGATGAAAAACAAAAATGCACTGATCATCAGTCACTGCAAACAATCCAACCTTTACACTCTTATTACAACAAGAGGAAGGCAGTGCAGCATTTGAGCTGCTACTATTTCTGCTATCTTGCATATTGATTTTTGTGTGCACAATATTGGAGGCCACAGATTTGATCACCGAGGAGACAGAAGGCCTAAACGAACACTCAACGCGGAGGCGGTGTTAGGCGCTAGTAGTATGAAACAGATTCGGAAATGCAAATTTATCTCAAAGAAGACTGTCAAGCGGAAGTTAGGTGGCGTCTCGATAGTGCAAATGCTCTCAATTTGTAGGGCTCATTCAAATTAAATTTGAATAATTATCAGTCGGTTGCAACGTTAACGAATAAAAACCTAATATAAAAAGTAGTTATCATACTATAGTTAACTACCAGCTGCTGTGCCATACATAATATAGTGCACCCGAGTGATATAAGAACCGCATATATTAATGATAGATAGTTATTAGCAATATTAGATGATTACATTCGTTTAGGACCTATGACAAGAAACTTAGAGTACAAGGACTCGGAATAGTGAAGGCGCACGCCATATACTTAAAGAGGAAATAGCCAACTCCTGGTGACTCCAACTCCAGGAAAACAAGATGCCGGCTTCCAGACCGGTGCTGATCCCCAATAAAGACTCGGGGTCCAATGCCAGAGACACATCAGAATGAGATTCCTGGATTGACTTTTCGAAGTCCACTTCTCGAGTTACAGCCAATTTATGGTACTGCACTCATTCACCTACTAAAAGAAGAAGTAAAATCTGCTGACTGCATCATAGTTACAGTATGCATAGTTAAAAATTCTTTTGACTTATTACTGCATCTTAAAGTTATTCACTGCTAAAAAAATTCAGTCCGAATGCTTGCTTCACTTTCTTGCGTAATTTCGTCTCAGCTAACCGAAAATCGGTGGCTAATTCAACGAATCCATCGTGTATCGTCAGCTGTGGATTGATGAATTCCAATGAATCCTGAAAGAAACGAACTCTCATCGGTCACCACAAATCGTCTACTTTTATTGTTTACAAAACTATCATCCAGCGGGGAAGAATGTTTCCACTTCTGACAACCGCATTTTGACGTACCTTGCAGAACAGATGAAACAATGTATTTCGATAAATTACTCCATCGCAGTAACTGCAGATTTCTGAGAGCGCAGAATCTGAACTCAGTTGGCGTGAAATTTTGAATCCTCTTAGTAAGATTTTTAAAGAAAACAATAATTGATGTTATGTGTGAAGTGTGGCTCCTTATACTCTTCGTCTTCGCAAGCACAAGCAGCTGTTGCAAGCTGAGCAATAAGAGCATCGCAAATTGCACGGGGAATCTCACCTGTAGAGGAAATGGAACACCTTGACGTAGTGCTTTCGATATTTGTGGAGCAAGAAAAGTCTTAGCGAGCGGTGCCAATTGCGAAATGTCATCACTGCCGACACCACCTATTGCGCTCCGATGCAAACTGAAATTAATATGATCTTTTTTTCATGATCTGATTACGTTTCTTCTCGATGGTTTGTAGTATGAATTTCAGCGATCGAATTGCTAAATTTTTCTTTCTAAACGACGGTTACTCTTTGGAAAAAAAAACGTGGGAACAAACTATGAGAGTATAAGCTATGGGATATTAAGTGTTTTTCCGATCCTGAGGAAGTGAAATTGAGCATAGATTGATTTCAATCTCACCGCTCCGAATCTTCGACGAACGATGTTAGTTACTAAACACCAACGTATCATGCGGCGTTTCAATTACTTCGACGCAGAGGGGAATCTAAGAGCATATTGTTTTAGTGTTTTCGCTGATCATTTTGTGCTGACAAAAATTAAAAAATGCGCCGCTCTATATGCCAGAAATATGAGAAAAGTGGAATCCTTTGAAGAATGTCCACATTTTATACCATACTGCCAGATAATATTGGTAGTGGCATACTATATTTTCGAAAGGATACTGCACTGTCTTCGGCGTACTACTGTATTATTGATAGCATATACGCAAATTATTAAACAGGAAACTGAATCAAAAATAACACCAGTAAAGACTTTGAAAAAAAAAAACTGCATCAAATTTATTATAGGATTCTTGGGTCGTGATGCCACAGATTCAGCTCGTTTTCGAGAAACAATACAACGTACGTGATTGGCCACTGATGATGTGAACAGAGGTTTTTTGTCAATGTCGGAAAACTCTTATGCAACAAAAATTACTATCCCGGAGCCGAGAAATATGAGCCACTTGGACGAAATGTGAGATCTCCAAAAATTGATGGCTGCGACAGCGAAAAGTCTCGGAAAGTGAAATTGGCACCACGCTAATGGTGGGTCTATAGACTAGTTATGAGTAAATTGTGCCAAAATTTTCTCAGTAAGCGAGGAAGAGCAAATGCAGTCTTGGTAGAAATTTGATCTATAGGAGGCACGTTTCTCTAGCACAAGAATATTTCCCTAAAATTCATACTTATGCCTTTGGGAGCGATTTTTGAATTTTGCAATCCCATTTGCATAAAAACTGTTATGTCCATTCCTAGCACTGCTTTAACCTCTCTCCTTTCATTTCCCAAAGACTTGTTTCCACTTTTCATATTTTTCTCGTTTGAAGCAAGCCTGCAGACTGTATGATGCATGGAAATTGGTCAGAATTTTTAAACAAAATTAAATCTTAGTAGATGATCATTTGGTAAATTGAAAATGACCAGTTAAGTGGTTCATCAAAATATTGCCTCTCTTGCGTTCTTTGAAATACGATTGGTTAGTTTCTCCTAGTAGGCTGTTTGATAAACGTTAAGAAAAAAATGAATTAGCAAATAACGTAGTAATCGATATCACAAACATTTCCAACTATAGTTTAAGCAATCAAATTCATTTTCCAGAATGGCTAAAAAATTTCAGAAGAGAGAATGGAATTTTAGTGAAGAATACAAAGATGTACTCGAAATCCCATAACAATGCTTAACTTATTTTCTTCTTCTTTTTGAATGTTTAAGGAAACGATTATTCTCATTGGAGATTATGCAAAAGCGTTTACTCTATCAAGTTTATTTTAATATGATTTCTTCAACTCCTACTTCATTAAACGGTTTGCAACACTAAATCAATGAGGATATCATTATTCCGTCTGCTATGAGTTGAAAAAATAAATGAAAAGTGTGTAAAGGTGGTTAATATAATATAAGATTTAATTCTATGAAGTAATTCAAGCACTTTTAGCAAACTCCCATGAAATAAGAAAATTTATATTTAACGTTTCTCGTATTTTTTCGTAATTACAAGTTTACAATAAACTCTTCTAATTTTTCGTAGCATTTATATTAATCTCCTCAACGTTTTCTTCCCTCAGGTGTCTAAGAAATTGGCATTTAGGTTATTTTATATGAACAATTAACCTGACGGCTAATTTATGTAGCTTAAAAGCTGCCGCAAATTTGCGATCTTCGACGAGAAGCCGAACATCAGCAATCGTTTCGGCAGAACTAACCAGAACTTGACGTCTTCGGAGGCCCTCCTTTATATAAGTTATGACTCGAGCTGAAAAGCAGCGGGATTTTTTTGTTTCACTGAAAATTAAACACACAAAATCTATCCTTATTCCGACTCTAAACTTTGTCCGCCTCTAGGTCCATTTTTGGGAATCTCCTCTGGTGCAATGAACAATAAAAATATCTCTTTTATGTGTATTAACTCTGGGAAATTTCCACGTAGATCACACGAATTAAAACAAGCAAAGGACAAATGAGAACTAGAAGCAAGCTGAGTCGTATATGTGAAAATACCAATTTCGTATTTTAGGTGTAAAGAGGAAATAATGCGTCTTTTAAGTCTATTAGATTTCAGCTAAAATCAGTAAAATATTCGAAGCAATTTAGAATCGAGAACAGTTGAACGAACTTTTGAGATCGATTGTACCCACTCCATCAGCCAATTGAAAATCGGGCAACTCATGTGGTAGCAACATAAACGATGAGGTAGTATTCGGAAACTGTTTCGCGACTTCAGGAATTAGTTTGCCAAGACAAAGTGAGGCAATGAAATCACCATTCGATGCATTCGCACAGGTCGTACGAACGAGTCCTTTATACTGTGCAGGGAGAGATGCTTCATCTATCTGAGTTCATGGAAATTACATAATCTTTGATGGAATAGAAAGAATGAATTTTTTGTCTCGAGCAAACAATAATGTAATTTTTTAACGGTGCTAAGTTGTTATTTTATTTCAGAAAAAAAAAAGCTACGGCAGGACTATCTCAAGCCATTAACTTTCACCTGTTGAAGTAGGTGCTCCAACTAGCACTTACAGCATACTTGATTTGAAAGTTATTGCGTCTTATATGTAGATATAATTTTCGCTCTCCACCGCATACGATTGTCACTGAATTCTGGCTGAGGCTAACCTGTGCGGTAGCCTAACTTCAGCCATCGTTAAAAGAGTAAATCCTCCGACATTTCGCAACGTTTTCGGCCTGACTCCCTTTCGTTCTACTTTACGGGTGCGAAATTTAGGCTCCCGACTGGGTGTTTGAAAATTTGAGTCATTCGCCTTCTGGAGGTTGGTCTTCGCGACTGTGGATTTTTTCATTCTCACGGATAAATCCTACTTTCGGCTAACGAGGTGTAGTGTTTGTTTTGTCAAGAACATCAGGCATTCCATCATAACATTTCCTTTCTCTTACTTGATAAAAAAACGTATGAACGAACGATCGACCTCAGTTAAAAAAGATCGCAACTTTGCAACTATTGTTGTTGAAAAAGTGCTAATGATAAGGCTGAAATAAATTAAACGTGAACGAATACATATTTCAGTAATGCTCATTAGTTAATATAAAAGTTTAAAAAAATCGGTTTCACATTATGACTGAATTAGAATAATGGCATATTCTAAAGGAACATATGATGCTGCCATATTCGCTCTTCCTTTCGCCCAGTAATTTCAACGATTTTGATCCAATCGTTTGGCAATATCGTCCACAGCCAATATCGTCCCTACCTTCCACAGCTTATCGATAAACTTGTTCAAGCGAAAAATCTCCTGGTTCGTTGATGCAAATTCCCTTTCGCATTAAGAAATTTCGGGCAATCCGAATACTTTTCCTTCAAGGTTCGGCGAATTTTTCGTTTTTCTTTCTCTGCCTCTATGCAGTTTACTGCCTTTGAATATTCCCTAGAACAAAAAGTCTTATTTGCCGCATCTTCCGTCGTCTTTCTTCTTCCTTTTTATGTTCCCAACAATGATTCTGTGAGAATTTTTTGCTAATTTTGCGCAACATATATCGCAGTGTAACACACCCACCTCAAGTAGTAGACGATTACCCTCATAAGCATGAAATAGAAGCGAATTAAATAGATATTCCGACCCATATAGATAGAGCATTCGATCCGAATCATTCGTTGTACGCATTGGAGGTGGAAAAAATGGCGTATGTCGAATATCGTCCTCATAACGAATTTCACCTTTAATAAACTAATATTCTACTTTGCAATCTCCTAAAAGCTGAAAAGCATGCGACCTCTTTTTTTAGTGCATACTTTCGAGTTAAACAAATGCTGAAGACACATGAGATTTTAAAAAGTTAGCTGCATGCGTCAATCTATCGCGCAGTGCGTTATGGTGTTACCTTCTGGTTGAGGATAGATGAGCCAGGTGAACCAAACTTTACTGAATTAGCCATCCTAGATTACTGAACTACTAGTGTTAGAAACCATCAATATAGCCTTCACACTCGTGCAATGGCTGATGGGTTTGAAATGAGCAGCTGAAAAAGTAGAGAAGCAGTGAAATATGTTGGAGTAAAGAAGAAAGAACTGTGGGGAGGCCGGTCTGTACAAAACTGAGTTGCAGCGCTGTCGTCCATCACCAGTTCTATCACTAATATAGAAATTTAAAAAAGTGTAAATGTGTTCCATACTGTTCGATTTCTTAGAATGAAACATTAGTGAGCCCGCAAAGAAAAACGAGTAAATCTTTTATAATAAATTTATTTGAGTGGCAAATTAATCAAACTATGAAAATGATTAGTTTCGCATATTTACGGTTTTTCGCTGACTTACTAATGCTTGATGATTGCGTTGAAAAAATGCAAAAAGCGCATATCATTTCGGCACATCAGCTATGCGTAGAAAAATATTTTGATATGAAATATGATTTCATAGAGATCGATGAGAAATTAGATGATGGAGATCAATCACCACGTTGTTGAGTTTCAAAAAAATCATAATGTATTGTTGGATCGGCAATATTTCGATTGTCGATAAAAAGTCCCTTGGTGAAACGACGAACAAGGCGTTCCACTACTGGATTATCGACTGGCCCAAGAGTTTTGAACGGATCGCTAAGATCGGCGCGAGTGAGTGCCTTAAATTGCATTCGTAAACGAGTTGATAATATAGAACAGTTGATAATATACTAAGTTGTAATTTATTTGAATAATGAATGTGTAATTGGTTGAAATAAATAAATAAATAAAGTGAACAAATGAAAAGATGAACGAACATATATACAAAAAAGTTAATAAATAAAGTATACCGAACGACTATTATCTGTTTAAATATTTACTGGGTGCTTTTGATGTGAGGCAATATCCTCATCTATCTACTTATTACTTTGAAAGTAGTCTAATCAGTAATAAGTAATAAAGAGAAAGGAAATTGACAGAAATAAGAGAACCTTGAATAGCGCTGGTGAAGCATCTTCGATAAATTTTTGAAGACTACTGCAGAAGACACTTGGTATGCGATATCGTATCATATCGTTGATTTGTACCTGCAATCAAACACGTATGCTATAAATTCTTTTTTAAAGATATTGGTAGAGTTGTCAAAGATTGGGCTTTTTTCTCGAGATAATCTATATAATGGATAAGTTCTAGGAGTGGAAAAAAAAATCTCATCTCAATGAGTATTAGCATGAAGTGCAAAGAAAATTGAGGAGATCATCGTCTAATCGAACAAATCGGATCAATATAGGTGCAGGTGCAACATATGTAGAGCGTTTTAAACACGACGCACTTCAAGATTTCAGAGAAAGAATTCGAGAGATCCTTTAGCAAAAGGATACTGAATATCGTCGAGAGCGATCATCTATTAAATTCTAAATTATTCATAATGGTTATGTGATGATTACGCAATGCTTAATTAAGCAACTATATACGATCATTGAATGCTCATTGAATTTCCCATAATTTGTTCTCGTTCTATAACATTTCATAAATTCAGATATTATATGTAACTATTTAGAAGAATGCAAGTATTTGAAGAAATATTAACGTAAGCTAGTTTAGGTGGTGAAAATTATAATGCACATAGTTGAAACTTTGCGTGTTCTTCATGTAAGTGAGATTGTACTTTTCAAAGAATGTAAAGGATCGTAAATGGAAGCTGTGAAAGTGGATTTTGCTTGCTCCGATCATGTATTCTGATGTGCGAATGCTTCGTGTCGAGAATATTGTGCGAATTTCTCTTCGTGTGCTTCGAGCAGAACGTTTATAGCATCTGCTACGGTGAATTTTCTGGAGCATGGTGAGAAAACAAAAGTTCCAGAGTCAGTTGCGCCGATCCCTTACTCCGAGAGGGCTCTAAGTCAAGAAGCTGACTTCTTTTTGCACCGAGGACGGCTCAGACAGATCACGGCTTTTTTACTTAGTCGGAATAGGAGTCTTAATAGCAGTTGGAATAGGATTCGCTCCATTTTATAGCTATCTTCATGACTAGGTAAGCGTAAAAAGAAATTGTTAAAATTCTCTACGCTCAATTATTGTTGAGTAAATGAGTCACAAACTGATTCAGCGTTATTGAAGCGTAACTGCATAGACGAGACTACTGCACCTAAAGTTTTTCGTAAAGCTGAAAAATTTTACCTCAAATGTTTTAACGAAACCGCTAAATGGTCCTTCCGCGTCGATGAAGAACTGACTATAGTGCACCGCTGTCGAGCAATTAACCACCTGGAAGGTGCCTAATATTGAAAACTTTTTATACATATAGACTATCAAATACTGACCGATCTGTGTTGCAAAATCTGCCGCGGAAAATTCTCAACATCTAATCATTAATCCTGAAGGATTGTTATCCACAAGCGTTGTCTCAGAGCTCAAAGTGAACAGCGATAAGAAGGAATAATTCCAGTATTTGCAAAATGAAGAGTGATGAATTTTTGTCACTTTTGGACAAAATGACGCTGAATGATAAGAGAAACCTTTCAAAATGAATACAAACTTACCTTCACTTGCATGAGGCCATCTGGTGTTGTTTTAAACTGAGTTTGTATTGCAACTCCCATTTGACGTATGTCACCAGTTACGGCACCCTTTATTGATATTAAACCGATCAATCCCAGGAAACGGCCAGTAAGTCTAAATATAACATTTTTTTCTATTCTTGTTTTTGAAATTTCAAAGGAATTCATCAAATAGAATATTGGAAATATTGTTCTGATTGGCATTTTCAATATTCGTCCGCCGTATGCCCTATAGTCGCGAATCCGTTAAATAAATTGTTAACTTTTCTGGGATTTTTGGTGTCCAGTCATACAGAAACAACCAGGATATCGAAGAAATAATAATCACCCGAAAGAACTTACGCAATATCGATACCATCAAGCTGTAAGAGCATATATGACGGCGGTAAAAAACTGAGTGATGTGAATCGAGGTGGCAAATAACGTAAAACTTGCACTTCCGACAAAAGTACTTTCCCTTCAATACCTACAAGGAGATTTTAATTCAATGAGCGCTTTTTCTTGTTTAAAATCATCGAAATATAGTTGATTGCAAATACAATTAAGAGGAGATCTATGTTAAGAATATCGATAGATAGACCACCGATCGCTTTCGGCATCAACGAAAGCAACGCGGTTTTTAAGAGAACTATTTATTTACTGTCAGTTGTTACCATTTCATTACTTCGAGATGACAAAAAGTGCAAATCAGTTAATAAGCAAAGTTATTCTCTTAAGCTCTTACTCTAATGCTTTAAAAAATTGTTCTGCCAATGTAAGGTTTACTTTCGCCCGAATTGATGTTGCGAAATAATTACACAATATTGGTATTGTAAACGGAAAAAGGGAAATGGCCACAGATCAGGAATCACTGTGTCTATTTATCCAATGGCAATGAGGTGGTGAAACAACAACTGCAATGGAAAACTTTTTTTAGAAACCATTTATATATTTCGATTGCAAATGTATAAAATGATGGCATTTTACTCGATTCTCAATTTTAGACCAGTCAAAGAAAATTCCCCGCATCATTGCAGAGTTAAAATCTCAATAATTTCAGATCACATCACAAGAGCTCTGCTTCTTTCCCCGATAACTGAACAGCCACAGGTTTTAGCGGCATGAGTGTTCCGCTGTAGAACAGGGTCATTTCGTTATTGCAGTGGAGACTGCTGGAGCTGCTCTACTATGAAAATCGAAGCTGCCTGAGGAAATCATAAAAACTTTTATAAAATATGATAAAAGCTTTTCTAATAGTACGGACAAAAATTGGGAACTTTATATGAAAAACTCTCTCAAAGATATTTCTAAGCAATCATTTTCACTCCCTAAGCTACTGTAGTGCAAAAAAACACATCGCATAGTGCAGTAAGATTTGAAGAGGGTGAAAAAAAAAGAGCAAGTGACCACCTACCCGGTTGAGAGAATGAGTGCTCAGCGTTGAAGCCTTTCAAACGTGGAATTTCCTCATTTAGTATTTTCACGCCTACATTTTTTACATGTTCGGCACCTTTCCTTGTGAGTCGAATTTTTACACCAGGCCAACCTGAAAATTTTCATAGCAATTACTGAAAAGTTTCATTCTACGACACAAGCGCTCATCAATCATTAAATAAAAATATATATGCATAAGCTTTATCACTAATTGGTGGTGCGCATAAAATGCATTAAAAAATGCATTAAATGCCAGCAAATGAAGTGGATGGAATTGCCAGAATATGATAGAAAATTGCCTCTATAATGAAATAAATTTGTGATAAAAAGTGCGAAATTAGATAAACTAAATACCCTAGATCTTTCTTTATGGATAACAGACGATGCTGATCGCTTCGGCATGGAAATAATTAAAAAGTGTTGTATATATGAAGAAGAACCATGCTAGACAATCAAAAAAAAATGCCGAGGATAATCTAAGGAGGTGAGAAAAAAAATTGCAGGATTCTTTGCTCATAAAAATTCCCGGATATGAGATTGCCGTGGCAAACTCGATCGAGCGCATTTGCTGGAAATTCTCTAGGCGTATTAGAAGCGATTTAGGCGATGTCACTAATGACGACGAGTTGAAAAAACTGGTTTCATGAGGAGTGGTGTGTCACATCAAATGATCATCCATTGAGGATCACATTTTGCCAAAAAGCAACAACAACAACAACTTCCTCTTAACTATGATTTCATTCATCTATATTTAATAGCGATTTGATGGTTTTAGCTCATAACTTTGACATGAAGATTTACAGATGGAGAATTTAAGCAGAAAAAAATTTTTAAGGTTTTTTTTGAATCGTTTGTGAGAGCATTGTATATCGATTGAATTCATAGAAATGAATTCAGGAAGTAAAAAGAAATGAATTCATAGATGTCGTAACGGTTTCATTACATTGAATAGTAAACGAAACAATCATAGTTGAGATTATAAATTTTATCGGCTTAAAGTTCTCTCAATCGTTCAGCATTCTCAGTTGATAATTTGCTAGTAAAGACATCACAGGTGATGCATAATTTTTCACAGGTATTTTAACAACAATTGGATCCGTAAAATATATAGCGAAATATTCTTCTGCTGTGGATCGGTATTATTTTGGGTATTTATAAGCATCCCATCCGTAATTCACTTTGCTCATGAAAAAGGAAAGGATTATTTAGTCGCAAACGTCGAATTCAGATAGTATGATCACTGCTGAGTATACGCGAATTATATCGAAGAAATTGGGTTGCATATTTTGGTCATGCGGTAGTGATAGTGAAAGTTAGTGCGCATTCAATGGCAGACAAGTGAGACTTTGATAGCAAAAATGCTCAAACAGGTGAGATACTATGAACTGGTCTTTGAAAGGTTACATTCGATGAAACTGAAGCAAGTTGATCACGGAAATCTCATCGCTTTTCAACTCTATAAAGAAATCTGTAGAAAAAAATACTTCCTTCTCTTGGGACCATCAGGTGGAGCAAACGGTTGTCGGTGTAAATAAAACCGACACCATACGTTTAATTTCCTCAACATATATTCCACGTTATTTCTGCATTCGTTCTTGTTTAAGAGTTTCTATGAAATAATTTATTCCAAATTTTCCCTTGCAATTTCACCATAACACAATTCGCATTTCACTGAACATATATCAGTGGCGCAGTTGAATCTTACATGTGTAATGTGTTTTCGTTGCTTTTTTAGACAATTCAGACTTGATGATATCGGATGCTTTTTTCTTCATGCGCACAGCATTTTCAACATTACTCTACTTCGGTATTTTCACCTATAGAAATTAGATCTGAGAAGGAGATGAAAGTAATTTTCATCTCGATTCACTGGTGAACTGATCCCTAAAATCCAATTCATAACAAGCCTAGGCTCTGGATTCAGAGATATCTCTCATATGGAGGCAATACAATAGCACAGAGATGTAGAAAGTGCGTTTTCGCAACATAGAGTTATTTGAAGGAAGAAACACTTCACAGCAGATGAAACACGAAGATGAAGAAAAGAATGGCATGAGGAGGTAGAGTTTCGGGTGAAGACTTCGAAGAGATTTACTTAGAAGTTTGAAAAAAATTCCTTCCCACATGGACTAAGTGAGAGACTAATTGGATTCATAACTCATGATAGCATAGCTTCCTAGTATACGACATCTTAACATACTTCATTTCAACTGCAGTGTTTTATTTATTTTGAAGCAATGACTTCACCAATTCGTATTTTCCATGGATTATCTATATACAAATTCGTATTTTCCATATATATATACATATACATATATAAACGTAATTCTTATTTTCCTTGGAGTACCTCCCACATCTCATTTTGAAGCGGTATAAAACCTAGCTGGTGTGAATAGTTGTGGGAAAATATAAGTGACGTTGCAGCCGCGATCTACATATTAAAATCAAACCTGGATTACGATTCCACCTGAGAGGTTCTTCAAATAGAATCCGGCATTTAACTCTGTGTAGTAATAAGCAGATGAGGGTGAGTTCAGCGATGCACTTCATGCAGCGTATGCGTGATAAATTGGTGACAACAACGGGTACGCCAAAAACCGATTTCGGAGATCGCCTTCGAAGTCAGATATGGCAGTGGCACGTATTGCCACCCGTCTGCCTTCTTCCACGCCCAACGGCGAGAAAATGATAGAGGGTCGGAGGGTCGGAATATTTTGTATCAGCGATATGAAAAACTACGAAAAATACTTATAAACGCACCACGAATGATTGCAGCTCCTCAGTGGTCAAATCTCCTCAATCCAGGTTTCGTTTTTTTGGCCCTTCACTGATTATGAATGACTAAAACAACGCAGTTTAAATAATTACTAAATAATTATAGAGCGTATAGTGTAAAAGCTGTATAAAAATTTACTCATTAAGGAATTTCAACAACAGGAAATATTTGGAAATGTTTACATAGACCGTAATATTTCGTAAATTTCCGCATAAAACATTCATAAAATAACAAAAGTTCGCTCATAATGAATGTGCTGAATCGGATTAAATACATCACTTCCAGATAATAGGAACAGTCTGTTGCCTCCAAGGGCTATGGAAAAAGAATCACGCGATTGTTGAAGAAGAATGACTCAACATTCAGATTAGTTTCATCCGTTTAATTTAGGAATAGTTGCTTCCGTCTCGCAAGTTTTTGAACCTACCAGAGGAATTGCAAAACAGGCCGACAATAAAGAAATCATGGTACTTCCCTGAAGCTTTTTGGAACCATCAATATTAATGCTAAATTATATTCTATTCATTTTTTTTCAATATAATTTATTTGCCCATCATATTCGACTACAAAAATGTCAGTAGAAATGATTATATTTTATTATGTAACTTGGAATTCTCCCATGAGAATTTTGCTCCTCATATAGAAGTGTTCAGAACACAGAAATATGATCCCGAATTTCAACCTGATCAACAGCTTTGGGTTCAAAATGGCTAAGGATTTCGCAAAAGTGACACTCGTTGCGTATAGCTGAATGAACAAGAGGGTGATGTTCGAGCAATCCATATTTGATCATCGTCACATCATCATGTTGCCTCTTGGGGAAGCAAAAACTACACCAAGCAACGTTCCTTGGCACGTCCTTTCATAAGAAAAGAGGTCTTGCTGGGTGGAAGTGACCGCTCAGAAATTGGTACAGTTGTATAAATCGCTGCACAAATCAATCAGTGCACATTCATCATACTATGGTGCGCCGTATTTGCATGGCACCAAAATCATCCTTTTAAGTCGAGTACCCCCTCAGTGCGCCTGAATTCTTTCACACAAATTAATCGCTCTTTTCGATGCATTTTCGAATGCATTACCTGAATTTGAGCCAAATATTTCACCCGGCAATAAAATGCGATTCGCATTGCATGTCTTCATCCAGATCATCCAGATTTTCATTTACATGTCTTCATCCAGATTTTCATTTCCTTTTTTTTGCGACTATGATCAAACAATATTTTTATGAGTCTACTTTATAAAAATGTATTTGTTTACAGGTACAATTTTCGGGTATACATTCACCATGATTCTTTGGGAATGATTCGAAAGGGGAAAGACGATTAACGTAAGTGATTTCAATTTCATGGAATTACTGTTCATCAGTTTACGAAGTCAATTCTTCAGTGGATTTAATGGCATTGAAGTTTTTACATGCCATGATATAATAAATGCAAGATGATATTCCTGAAACCTGTTGTCTTACAAATTACGCGTTGTCCTTCAACCAGAGGGGTTTCTACATAGGAAGGTGTGAAAGGAAAAGGCTATAAGAAAGAACATGTTCTCAATCATCAGCAAACTAAGGCACAACAGCGTTTAATTTTTCTTTTCTTTTGATTTTTTGCATTTGAGGCAAATGAGAATCCTTGTTGATCGCCCTTAGAAATTTTCGCACAGAAAAGGCTCTCTTGTTCGTCCAAACTTGTTAAGCCAATTATACTAAAACCTGTCTTGAAAGCCAAAAAGTCATAGGGATTGTTACACTTATAAAAATATTCTTGAAGAAAAATACAGAATTTAAAAGTTGTGTGTTGAAATTTGAATAGTAAGTTGTGCTTATTTCCAAAAATCCGGACCGGTTTCTTGGGAAGAACGTTTAGCGAAACCTCGGAACCTAATCATCATTTTCAACTAATAGGGAGTTATAAATGTTTAAAATTCCACCAAGATCGAGTGCTACTGAAAGATGCCACATTGCTACAAGGAAAAACTTTAAGCTTGCATGTGGAGTTTTCGAACAGTCTTACAACAGTTTCTTTTTTTCATACAGCTGTTAACTAGCACCGAGACGGATCTAACACACCTCTTTTTTATGTGATCACTCTGCAGATCACATATCATGATTGTCATTACAGATGCCCTGTCAAAGATTCGAGGTGTTTATCCATTCGTGAATTATCTCCACTTATCCTGAAATTTCAGCTGATACTTTATATGGTTGTCCATGAAAATTCACAACTGTGCCTCACGGCTTCGCTCATCTTTCTTAACCGATAAAAGAAGGGAATTGTTAGAATTCATCATTATTGCACACGTTTAATTTCTTCAAGTGTAGGTTATTGTTGACCATTTAGGATCCCTATAATACTCCAGGTGAATCATTTTCGAAGCATCGTTGAGTGAAAGTTGCATCCATTCTAAGCGGATGGCGCAATTTTTTAGGGCAAGTGAAAATGGAACGCGCATCTGTAGAATATGATAATCGCCCATCATTTGAATGAGTGTTTACTTTAAAAACTTCATTCGAGTGAGATGATCTCTGCCGATTATACCTCAGAAAATGTTCAGATATTGTATAAACTTATCAGCGATGCGGAAATGAGAGAAAAATAAAGTGTGAATCAATGCGATTGGGACGTACTCAGTGCTCGCACTGAGTACTAACTGTTATAATCTCAATGACGTCCAAACATCCTAAAATTCCCCAAGCATTTCTTGGAAACTTTATGCGATGAAAAAAATCATATGTTGATTTATTGTATATTATACAATTTGTTGGGAAGCACATAATTTCCATTACCCACAAAACAATTCAGTGGGAAAGACAGTCCCACAATAAATTTGAAAAAGCGACAAATGTAGAACAGGATACATTTTTCATTCATCAAATAAAGGAAGGCATTCCGGAATGATCCTCAAAAGTGTGATGATCCTGTTCAGAGGGATGCATAGCGTGTGGCAGACGTTCTTGTGAAGCACTGTTCATGTGAGGTCTCGATAGAAGCGCTACCTTAGAACAGCTATATTTTTTGAGGAAAATAACCGAAATGTTGAGGATTAAAATAAAGGTGCGAAATAATGAAGTGCTCATCAAAGTTCTGATCTTTTCTTCATTTCATCAAAATATGCAATGGAGCATTTGATTGCATAGTTTATCATCCGTCAATTTATATCTTTATTCTTCGATTGAACTCTATTGAGAGTGAACTCGATCGTATCGCTTTAGCTCATCGTCCCATTTACTATGTTAGTTTTCACTCAAACTCTTTTTCAAGTTATCATTATTTTTACATAGAAATTTGCATATTTTCTTCAAATATTTCTGGAAGCATGGGTAAAGAAGAGAAAATTTGTTATTATGAGATGAACTGAAATGAGAATAGTGAAGAAAAGAGAACTTATTCGTGCCATCCGTTTGTTTTTATGGGCAAATGATCTTTTTTTCTTCGCAACTATAAGAAATCCACAAAGCTTTCGAATATAATAGTGGAAATCTCTTCGGTGAGCATCGTTTTTTGATAAATTCGATCGTTGTTCTCAATTATTGTCTCTCTTTTCAAAACACACCTGCACTCGATCATTGGTTCTCTTGCGTTTTGAAAAGTAACGGTGAGCCTCATCATATGTGTGGACTAGTTGTTCCTCTACGCGTTTTGATATGTCGAAGTATGCTCGTAAAACGTGAAGTATGCACAGCTATGTCCATGCTTTCTTCACCTGCATCCTAGAGCTTCTAATATTCTGGAAATTTGGTAGCCACTTGCTTCTGGTCAAAATTAGGCACCCATTTTTGGCCAAAATTTATTGCTCAGGATAATCGTTCATATGCAAATTTTATACTTGCAAATTGCGTTTCTAATCTACTGTGTTCATTTGTATCAGCTACGCATAAGCATGAGCTTGTTTGTGCATGTCCATCTGTCCTTTGTTCCTCTATATGAGTTATTAGTTCTGAAGTTACCACAAAATTTGAGTGCAGTGAAAAGCTAAGGATAACCTCGTAGTACCTCCATATGCAGGATCGATCCCACAATTCTGACAGGGAACAAAATCGCTGAGACACACATAAGAATAGGCTTCTATATCACAACCAGTGAGATTTCAACCACGTAGAAGTCATTCAAATCGGAAGGAAATTTTAAGTGGAAGATTTGTGCAAATTTTTGGGACTGTTGAAATTTATAGGTGCATTGTTGTTCATATTTCCCTATTTTTTCACATTCAGTGGGCTAACCGTTCTGAGATTGCATGAACAATTTGAAAAATGACGGTTATGGTCACCTAATGTGATTTATTCCAGCAGAACGCAAATAATAGACCACAGTGACCGATTGGATTCGATTCAGGGAGGCACCAGAGAAACCACTGTTTTTGCGTCTGAGAGTATTTCTTCCCTATTATTTCTGTTATAGCCATTTCACTGTGTATGCTTTTTTTCCATGCACATAACTGCAGAGTGATCTTTTTTTCTTTTATTGCCTCATAGCATTTAATCACAGCTCATTTTACGAAAATCCTGAGTTCTCCGGCTCACCGAAGTCCTATGTACTATGAGTGCGAGATACACCGTTTGCGATCTGATGTGCCACATCAACGACTCGATGATATCGCAGAAGACCTACAAAGCTGAAAGAGTGATCAATTCCTGTGAATAAACTGCAATCGGAAAGCGATGCAACGAATTAGGTAAGGAGTAAACACCAATAAAATATTCAGCATCGAATGCATGATTACCGAGTTAAATGCAAACATTTATACTGCTTATAAATTAATGAAGTGAATTAAAAATACAGTTGAATCGGCACTCCGATACATATAGCGAAAACGTTCTGTTGCTCAATATTTCATTGCAGTGAATTTCACGTTTGTCGCTAGAAATATCGGATAATGAATAAAATCTTTGGATATTTCATCATGATTGAATGATTGTTAGTGCAAAGTGAAGCAATCTAAGTAAAGATTCTCATATCATTTCACGAAATGAAAACAATCAATTATTGAATGATTATCTATGTTGATTGATTATGAATTTCTATAGCGTAAGGCTCCGCTCATTTTGGAGAATTTTCACTGCATGAGCAATTATAAGCTAAATTACCTTATCTTTTATATAAATGTAACCGCAAATATACGAGTATCAGTTGTAATGCTCATAGAATTTATCATCTCTCAAAGTGTTTTAGAAAAATTAGATGAAATATGGAGGCATTTTCGTTGCACATTTTATCGAGAAGGAAATGATGAGATATTTGTTTAGTATTTATTTCAGTGGAATAAATTTGACTATTCTTTACCTACATTCATCAAATTTCGTTCTTTTTTATCTTATCTATATCGACAACTTTCAGCCTGAATAATTCCACTTCGAATGATCTTTGTGCATTATCTAGAACGTCTCGAACTCGAATTACATCCACCAGAAAATGGGAATCCATCTTTAATGGTAGAGCTGCGAAATCATGGAATGTGTCAGGAATGGAATTGCAGGGATTGCATATTGCAAAATTTCTGCTTGTTAAAATATGAAAAATTTGAAAAAGTGGTTAAAGTTAGCCGTAAAGGCATTTAATTTTTAGGCAAGTGCAATTTGTTGAAGTGATTATGCGAAAAAGCTAATTGTGCGTCTATTCGTAAGTTTTCAGTCCTTGAAAAGTGTAAAATGAAAAGAATGGAAGGAAGCGATAGCAGAGGAGGCTGTTTGCTCGAGAGCGCCTAACCGCTGTTCGCTCATTTCCGGAGCAACGTCATCTCGTAGCTTAAAGTGAGATGTATTGGAAAGTGCTTGACAATACACTATCGCAACTCCTACTTCACCAAGTAAATTTGCGTCTGCACTAGAAATTGGTTGTAATGAGGAAAAGTTATTTCAGTTCATAGGACAAGGAAATAATACTCGGTTCCTTTCATGCAAATCTTCTTATAACGGGTAGAAATCGCCTTTACACGACTCCTCGCATGAGAGTTAGATAATTGGGTCGAATTACCGGCCTCTTGAGGTATCTCTAGAATACTGGAATTTTGAAATTTTTCTTACTCAAACGGATTTCCGTGATTATGGAATTTATTGGTCAGATAAAAATTTGACAATTTTTGTGCATAAATATATTCTTGTTTTGTTATAATGGAATAGAATTATTAATCGACTGGCTTGCGATCACACAAACGAGTGGTTTCACGGATTGTGCAAATCCCACTGATCTCAGCTTTCCTGGATGAAACCACTTATGTGGCAAAATCTTCGCCAATTACCAATAACAGTAAGACAATAGTTAAATATTTTTTTGTTTTCGCCCACTTATACAGCGAGAAGTGATAGCCGAAAGCCGAAAACGGTTGGGAAAAATTTTTATGACTATAAATATTCTAATAATGATGTAGGTGTTAATGAGTGTTAGCTGTTACATGACTTTTTATGGAGCTCGTTCGTATACGGTGGCGGTAAAGAGCGATGGCACATGGTAGTGGAAATATGCAAAATCTGTAGTATTCTTAGATTTGTGGTCAATATTTCTTGTGCATATTTTACCAGAAAAAACAGCATCGCTAATAATTAACCAATGATAATATCCACTAAATAGGTTGCTAGGGTAAAGATATTTCTGCAGTTTCACGTCGAAAACAATCGACTACGTCAACGTTGAAAGATAAATAGCTCAAAGCATGGCAATATCTTTTCACGTAAATTTTAACCATTACTTCGAGTTGGAGGTGCAGTTCATCGTCGTTATAGACTGCAACCATTAAAAATTTAACGCAACAAATAAAGATTAGTATACAGTTGCTGGAAAATAATCTGTGAAAATAATCTGGATGCGGGTGAAAGAGCAGATCAGAGTACCAATCATATTCCACACAGAAAGTATTCTCAGATAAATGGATAAAATTGGTAATGATATGGCGGCAAGAATTTGCAAATAGACTATTTTAATCATCCATTTCTTCATTCGAGTATGATATACTTCTGTGGATTTACTTTTGCGAAGCGTTTTATGGCTAATCGTCTTGACGCGCATGTCCAGATGTATCCGCGGATGTTCGAATTTTCCTAGTTTCAACTGGAGAAAGACTGAATCTAAAATTGTGCAATTTCACGAGGTTAATCTGTATCGTCAGCTAATCTCTATACTAGCCACTAAATTAATCTATTTTCATGTTGAAGAGCTCTAAACGGTCAAATGCATGAAGAAATTTATGCGCACTTGACACAAGTGGTTGTGACAAATTTTGCACTTATTGTAATAGAGGAACGAATTCTTTGTAAAATGTTCTTGCAGTGATGAAAAGTTCGTTTTCTTTTGCATAAAGAGAGTGGGGATTTTTCGTCTCTCTTAGTTTTATCATCAACATCAGGCAACTTGTGCACACAATTTTCACGATGAAATGAGTGGGGGGTGAGAATGTGAGTTGTTCCCTGCTTGTTAGTGATGCGAATATGAAGACATCATACGAAAGGAGCTGTGAAAAGAGCAGGAGAATTTCCACAAACTAGAGTGGAACATATCTTTAGGAATTTCAGGAGTGTTGCATTATTGAATGAAATGTGATCTAAATATTTCACAACTTTTCGGCATAAATAAATATGTTATGCTGAGAAGCTGAGGTTGAAAAAGACTGCAGAATTCAATAGCAGCTTTATTTGAACATTGCGCTTCTTGCTTTTTGATTTAGGTAGCGGGAGGGTGGTGGTATGTCGGGAAGCGTAATCTCTTTGACACATGTGATGTATCAAATGATACACTTTAAAATATGTAGATATTTTCATTCGTTATGCATTGATACTTGAATGAAAGTAATAGCAAAACAAACTGATTTCGAATGAATGATTTGCTATAATGGCTGAAGCCATGCGATTGACGGAAGCATTAAAATAGGTAAACAAACACAAGTGCAAAGTAAAGTTATAATAGCACAAAAGGCAAAAGTAACGTATAAATGAGTCAATGAAAGATTGTTTCTGAGACAGAGAGGTTGCTGAAGAAACTAAGCAAATAAATTAAAAAAACAAGCAATCTCAGATGAGAAATTATTGTTGCTTAAAACAGAGAGTTGTATTTTTAGGTATCAGTTCTTGCGATGTTGGTGGTGGTCGTCGTCGTTCACGCATAATTCTTTAGCTGTCGGCTTAGCAGAGAGAACAAAGAAGCAGAATTCAACGCACTCATATTTTTTTTCATATATGCTACAAGCAACGACGCTCGGATCTCTACCAAACTACGAGCTCACTTATTGAAGTGTAGACCATCAACGACGATTTGAAGATTTATGAGATGAATAAGTCAGCGGAAGGGGAATTCGTCTATCACATCGGCCTTATTTCACAACGAACTCCACATTTGTTTGGATTGTTCTTGCAAGTAAAAAATTTGTACGAAACATTCGCAAGTGATTATTTTGCTCTTCTTATATGTCAAAAACGTTTTCAGGATAATGTTATGCAAATTCTTTTCCGGGAATATATCACCTATCATATCAATAAAATTCTTTGTAATTTCCTTATGTATAAATTAGTTAGCAGTTCTTTACGTGATAAGAATTGCAAAAAACGAGAACAAAGTCGACATCATAGAAATATCGAGAGCGGAAAGAATGAAGTATTTTTTGTAGTACTCAGAGATGAGCACTATAAAATGAATTAACGAAATCGTGCAAAAATGATGAGAATGTCGTATTTTTTCATTCATTTTTTAGAACAGATAGAGGTGCTCAATTGATGAAAGTTTTCATCGAATTGCATACAAATCGTTTCTCGAACAACGAATTCGCTATTTTAGCAATGTCTGGAATTTTGAATCGCTAGAAATTTTTGGTTTTTTAAAAGGAAACTGCCTTGTTTTTTGTGGGGGAACGAGGAGGGAGATATCATTGATACCTTGAATTACACTCGGCAAGAGTAGTGAATGACACGATTATGTTTGCGTGGAAAATTGCACTCTTGAATTATCTCGAACAAGTAGTTAGCGAATTTCCGAACCCACTCTCGGATCACCGAGCATAGTACTCTAGCTCCGCTTAAATTGGACTTTTTTTCAAATTTCTGCAAAGCGCACTTCTGCGGCGTTATTTTCTTACGTGCATGTAAGCAGCTCTTTACTTGTCTGCCCCATCGCCTGCTGATTATATTCTCTCTGCGTTCCACTGTCGGCGGCTGTCTGTGTTTCTTAAATCCGATGGTTGAATCCAGAAATTTAAGACAGTAAAATTTTATTGGCCATTTGCACATCGTGTAATATTCATCGATCTTAACATCGGTCCAATTGTTCATAAACATATTATCTTATCAATCTCAAAACTCGTGAGGCAACCTCGTTTAACAACGGATCATATTTTGTCGATTAGCAAAACTAAGTTCATAAAATTATCGAAGTGATCGTTTGCATAGTTGTTTCCACATATTTGGCAGTTTTATGTACCTTAAAAAATCATCTGCATTGGGACAGTCAGCCCGAAAAGTGTATCTTTCTTATTCCACGAAAGCATTCATCTTCTAAAAAAACAAAGAAACAACACAAGAAGTCGACAAAAATGAAGTCGATCCGAAGTGCTGCTTACAAATTTTGCTGATCATTCACTCTATGAGGAGATAATAAGCGTTAAACAATAGAGACACATCAATTACTATTCAGCGGTTCGTGGAAATCATAAAGAAAGGCTTGTTTTGTTGTGATCTAATTGTAGATTTGTTCATGGCTATGTTCGGAGAACGGATAAGAGCGAGCAGAAAAATGATGTGAGGGAGCAGATTTCACTCTCTTTATGCCCACTGAATTTTATCGTAGGAGAGCAAAAATTCACATAGGTCGTTTTTTGTTTTTTAGACGCTCTCGATTTTCGGCGATATCTCATTAGTTCTTCCACCGTTTTTTTGGTTAGTTATCAGCGATTGCTTAGAGATAAACGAGGCAAAATCACAGATAGAAAAATCGGAAAAATCCAACTTCTTTCTTTGGTACCTTTCTTTTTTTCTGAATTTTTTAATGTGTTTTATGTTAATTTATGTGTTTTTGGAATTCCGCCAGTCAGCTGTTGCACTCAGTTGCATAAATATAGCTAGTGAGTGAAGACTTGCTACTGCTAGGATTTTTTAGTCGTATATTACAACGGCACCAAGAGTTGGCTAATTCTACGAATCAACCAACGGTTGGACACAATACACATATGATATGATCCGTCAGCGTTAAAATATCATCGTCCTTGTCATCGACTTTTCACCACTAGTAGAAAAATGTTGATGTTAGATGCTTAGCAAAGCTGAACAATAGTATCGTATTCAGCAACTCTTAAGATTTAGAAAAATAACTCGTGAAATGATCGTTTACAGTGTAACTGTGCAACGGTTTTTAAACATCAGGACAAAACATATTTCAATCGAACTCCAAATTCTAAATAACCAACTAACGAGATATTCGCTATTGTCGACTATATCTGAACGAAATTTTAGGCTGGATTAGATTAAATCGTAGATCTTCAGAGAAAGACAAACGAAAGACGTGGTCTGTGTTGGAAAGAGCTCAAACAACTTCGTCATATGGTATTTTTCAGTGTGAACTGCTGTTACTTTATCAAGCGAGGTGTGACTTGTAGAAGCATGCAGTACGCACGCCAGAAGACGTAGGAATTGAAAGGATATGTGAGAATTGTATGAAAAAATTTATATTAGAACGGCAAGCAAAATAGTATCGTATAGATCTGTGGACTGTTCATGGAAGTTATCCAAATCTGTAAAATACTATTTTCCCATCAAGCGTTTAGTATCTATCGTATGAAGTACATCACGTTTCATCATCTTGCACTAAATGAGTGCCAATAAATAAAGCGGACAAAATTATTCTTCGAACTGTACACGTTAAATGAAATTCCAAATTCAGAAACTAAATTTGCGAATGCAGTGGAAGGCGCACCTGAAAAGAGTTCCACCACTGCAGAAGTACTCTCTGCATTAACCCGAGTACAAAGTGCAGGAAAAATAATGACGCATTTGCCGTGACATAACTATGTTTCATCTCCTCTTCAATTGCTGGTGCAGTCTTCTTTGTTTTTCTATAGAGGTTCATTTCTGTGATGCAACTAGTTGCAAAGCATTTTATTTTCGCTGCATTGAAGCTATGACCCACAAAGATAAAAACGAGGTGTAGTTTCCAGCATGTTTAAACATTTATGTGGGAAGTGATGAATGCTTTAATTGAAAAGATTTTTTTACAGTTCAGTCTATGAAGATCGTGTTTACAGGATTCCGTGATTTGACTTTGGCGGCATTGGAATGAAGAGTACTTGACTAATAAGCACACACGTAAATATGCACATTCCTATTGTCTGAGCAAATCCTTTCTAATAAAGGCAGACGGACGGGAATGTTAAGTGAGACTGCCTCTTGAAATCAGTACGTTTTAGTTATGCCACGACATGAAGTCACAGTCTTTGCCATTTTTTCAAGCGCAGCAGCTTTCATATGGTCAGGAGAAGTGTGCGGCTATAGAAGAGATGGCAGTCATGCCATGACCTCAGCCAAGATAAATTCAACGAAGAGTTGCTGAAGCTGAGCGTGTCGATGTTGCAGCAGCGCTGAGCTATTAAGGCGGGCGATGAGCTGACAATTCGTTTCATTCCATAGGCAAAGCGCGCCGAGGCAGAGCGCTTCCCCGCAGAGGCGCAAGCTGCAACTACCCAATCCTTAAAATGCGAACTGCTGAAAACTTCGACGAATCTTCTAGTGTGCGACCCGCTGTCCTCAGGTAATCACCTCTCTCAATTCCTGACTAATTAAAACTCGGAAGAACCGTTAGCAAATACGGTAATGATCTTGGGCGGTATTGTTACCATATGAAAGAGCCATGATATTACATTATGCGAGTGTGGTATCAGTGCACGATTACATATAAACAAGAATTAACCTGTTTATTTGCAGAAATTATCCCCTGTTACTTAATTATCTTGTTCAAATCCGTAAGCTTGCTCGACTGGTTAGCATCAGCTTGATCGATCGCGGTATTTTTATGAGTCATATTGTTCATGCTACTATTGGTTATCGACGAGTCTCCACAGGATTTAAAATAGGAAAATTTGTAAAATTTTTGGTACTTCGTCAGGGGAATTTTCCTCGCACATCAGTCAACTAATCTATTTTTGCTCTTCATTTTTATTGTTGTTTTTTCTTGTTGGAAAATGCGCAATAGTAAAGATTTATTAAGTTATTATAGACAGTTGAGATCATTTACAGAATAGTGCCCAGTGTAGCCTCTAGATGATCTCTGTAATTCATCGAAATTCATCTGCTTTTAAAGTTTCCTTAAACACAGAGAAGATAATGAAGATTCTCATCCCTTCTGTCTATGTGGATCATTATCGATGCGATAGTTCAACAAATGAGATAGCAATGTTGAATTCATCATCAGTTGTTCAGTAAGCAATTATGGCCATCTCTTTATCGCATCATTTGCTACCCTATGACGATTTCCGTACTAACCGCAATGAAATTACTTGTATTGTTTCTCTACTTGGCAGCAATAAGCATTTATATCGTTTAATATAATTTATTCGTTTGCAGTCGATGTGTTCGTTCAGTTTTAATATGTGCTAAGTTTTAGTTTCATCTCTTAATTATAACAAGCTAGAGAATAATATGAGGGCTGTATAACATTAACATTTCATGTGTTTCAGCAATGCCAAAAATCTATGAACTATCAGTCTAAAATGTAAATTATCATTCTATACAGTTCATTTCTTACCTAATCGCAATATCCTAATCAATGAAAACTTTCAAGAAGTGATTATTTTCGGAATTTAAGACATCTCTATTTATTGTGAATCTTTCTCTCAGCTTTTATTTCATATTTTCGACGTATTTTTTGTGCAGCTTAGCAAACTGTAGCAAAGAATATTTTATGGAGGTGTTGTTTTTATACATAAGCATATAATATACCTGTTCATGTGTTTGCTAGTACCAATTCCTGTCACCACTGAAATTCATTCTCATCCGCGCTTTCATCTTAAGACATCCGCTCTCAACAGTTTTTCGCTTGATCTATTTCCTTTGACGAAAAAAAGCGATCATGGGCCAAGAACGTCGACTAGCGGCCACTTCCCAATAAATTCTTTAATTGGGCAATGTGGGCATTTTATGAGTTTCCATGCAGTTGGCCTCAGGTTCGGATCAAATTGCTAGAAAGAAAGGAGAAAATCTAGCACTTTCTCAGCATTACAATATTATTGTGGAAATAATCAATTGTGCGCATTAACAAGAAGTCGCAAATTACCTATTGAAAGGTACGTGGGCGAAACAGACGAAGGTGTCTATGCGCTGATTAATCTCACATCCTTTATTAAAAGAGGCAGAGAATTTATTTGCTTTTTTTTGGATCATGATTGTGCAAGATGGATTCCAGCAGGTTGCAGTATGCGTTTTCGTTTTTTTTTTTTTGAAATTTTAAGATATGATTAATGCTTATCAAAATTAGTAGTTGAATGATGAGTGCTCTAAGGCCACCCTCATCTTTTATACGGGGAATTTCATCGCTCTATCCTTCATGATCGCTAAACTTGAAACTATGTAAAAATCCACACATATTTGCCTACGAATAGAGCAACACTGATTTCATATTGATCATAAATGGTAATTTTCGATAGTGTAGTGAAGGCGCACTTCGACTTCCGGTGGCTTCATCATTTTGAGAAGCGATCGAATTTTCCTCAGCGATGTGTGATGTTAGTAAATCAAAAGGCATATGAACGGCGAAAAATTCATCAATGTAATTTTTTTTAGAACGCATCATCGAATTCCTGTAAAATTCTGGATGAGTGCAACACATGCTTCATTTTGGTGATTTCTCGGATATAATCAATTATTGAAGTTATTTTTAAGCAATTAAAGAAATAGGCATCACATTGCAAATATTCCACACTTCCTTTCATTTATTTCAGAAACCTTTTCTTGACGTTTGTATTGGTTATTATTTTCACCATATGAAATCAGTTAATTAATGACTAATTATGAGCACTGCTTAGTGGAAGATTTGCACATTTATCATAAGAGGATATTCAGTGCTTAAGAAAATGATCAGTGGAAATCCGAGAAAGTAACGATTCTTTGCAGTAATGAAATTGATTTTGTTGAACATTTTTTCTCCAATTTATTTTTACATACTCACAAATTGCAATCTACCGAAAGAGAGAGCATCAGTTCGATAGATTACGATTTGCAAAATTATCTGTGCTATTGTTAGCTCATTCATTGCATTTAGTGCAACTGTTGATTACGTAGCAAGTGTGTTTAGTTGAGGCGACTTAAGAAGAGCAACAGATTGAAGTGATGAAAAAGCATAAACTCACAGCGCACGTCGTAATGAACGTCACCTGCCCCAAATCGTTTTTATGTTTTCTTGCATTGAATGCAAAGAAGATTTTATGAGCTATTAATTAGCTAACGTTAGAATTCGATCTTTTGCAGCAATAAGTTCAAATTACTTTTCCTCTCTTTTTTCGGTTACCATTTCTTCCATAAATTAGTGGATAAAATCCTAACGTCCTAAGTAAACTAAATATGACACAAATTTGTTTCATAAAAATACAATTCATAACGAAATTTGCCTATTGTCTTAAGAAATTCAACAATTTTAAAGTAAAATTCAGCAATAAGCCGAAATATGCCACTATAAAAGATGATGATTATTTATTTCAGTTGACCGTTTAACGTCAGAAATTCAAATGAAAATTCAACATTTTCACTTCGATTTAATTTATTTTTAGACATTTACTACTTCGATAAGAAATATTACAATTACTTTTCAACATTAGTATGAACATATCTTTGTAAATTTCGAGTGGGTTAGTTGTTTTATTTTCCTTAGTTTTTATCAATTTCAAGCGTGATAAACATAGGATAGCAACTGCTACGATATGTGCGTTTTATATAACTTTTCTTCTAGATAAGAGATGCTCTACCACAAACTAGAAACAATTGCAATGGATGTTGAACAGTGTCGCAGAAAAACATATGGGAGACTACCAGATGAGATCAAAAACTTGTTTCACTAAGCAAAAAGCAGTTAGGGGAACATCATTGAGAGTTATTGTGAGGTAATCAATATCCGTACACAGCTTTGGTGCCAGAATGGAGCTCGCTGTTGAATAAATCGGAGGGCAGCTCGACTCCTAAGTGGAAATGGAATATGTTTGATATTCTCATCCAAAAAATCAAATCCTAATTGTTGATCAACTACTGGGCTCATCGTCTAAGACATACGAAGTGCTCGTTAGGAAATGTTATCTCTACAGGTGTTTGGAAGTTCCACCATCACTTCGAGCACCATGCGACGAACTCGAATCAAGCGTATGGATCAGCGACGCAGATACCGCCTTTCGACTAGCGAAGGTCGTCGAACAACGACACGATAAACTTGTCGTTGGATTCAGAGATGAAAACGGTTTCTACGAAAAGGTAGAAAGAGTTGGTTACGAGCACCATTTCTGTACACTACAATGAGATAAGAACACTGAGGAGAAGTGGAATTTAAATGCAGTAGAAGTATTTTTCAGTCGGAAGCAATATGTTGATACAATGCAAAAATATTTCCTGTACAGTCTTCTTCGGAACACCTGTGGGTGAAAAAACTGCTGTCTTGAAGCTTCCTTTCAGCGTTTTTTTGCAGTTTGTGTACGCAGAATTTCGAAAGTGTATTTTTCACCTGACCGTTTTTTGGTCCACATTTGCTCGTCTCGTACAACGTTCAAACTTATCATCTACCAGAAGAAGTTAAAAAACTTGAAAGACAGCTTTTTTTGGGTTACGAATATGGAGACGAAGAGAGGTGAGAGAGAGGCATTGGGCGAAGCAATGTTCATTTCATCGTAGTTACGATTAATATATGATGCTTGTATCATTCATTTCTTGATGTTGATTTCTAAAATCGATTCAGCAGGAAAAGTTCGATGTAATAATAAGACCGATGAACAATTGGAGTCTTTCATTATTTCATGCGGATGCGCCTTTGTTTTAAATTTAATAAGTTCAGTGCTCAGTAAACGAGGATATATTTGTATTTCGTCTATTAACAAAATTCCCCGATAATATAGTTCTCTAGCAGATGTTCCCATATGTCTCCTCTTGAATGATTATAAGGACCTCATGTTTCGTAAAATTAAAACGCTTCGAAGAGTCAGATTTTGGTGCTGATTTACTCTTTTTTCCGGAATTTTCTGGAATATAAGTTGTAGACGTTATTAGGCAGCTGCTGTGTCACTAAATCTCAAAACACAACTGTCTTTTCCCAACAGAAGGAAAAGAAGACACTGAAAAAGCGTCAATATTTCGTTGGCTGTATTACCTGCAGCGAATCGTTTAAATGATTTCGTCTCCTCCCCGCTTTCTCCAACTTCTATTTGGATGACAAATTTACTCTGGATTTGGAAGAGGTGGGGGTGTGGAAGGAGATGCCAATCATGAATTCAAAATAAGAAATTAAGCCATTTCATTTGTTAGCGCGCTGCTTCCATGTTGTCTTCATCGCATCTAATGTTTTTATTCGTCTTATTTTAGACTACTTATTTTCCACTTACTGAGGTTTCTTTCCTCCATAGAGACTCATTCGTGCACGGTTCTTTTCGATTAATTTCAGAATAGAGACTGAAAGCCGTAGAACGACGAAATTCTTACTTGAAGAGCCCTTTTCGTCCTCGTCTTTCTTTATTTTTAAGACCAAAAAATGAGGTTCAACCTACAAGCCGACGATGAGATGTGGAAATTCTCCTTGTCTGAATTCTTAAAAATAGCGCACCGAAAGAAATATATGTATTTGAGTTGAAGGATTTTTATAAAATCGACCGCTTCTTTATAAATTGAAAAACTAGTGTGAATTGAAGGTTCCGATATTCAATCACCGGAAAATATGAGGCATAAATCGATTTTAATCGTTTCAGAACGTAGCGGCAAAACTCCACACATAAATTTCCTCTTGTTTATGCGTAGAATTTGGCTTCGAGCGAACGGAAAAGGATTCATATAATGCGTTATTTTGCTCTCAAAATCGTTATTTTATTCTTAAGTGATCAAATATTTCGTTCGTTCACTATTTTCAGAGAACAGTGTCCATTGAGGACACCCAGGCGCCGAGTCTATCCTACTATTGTGAGGACCTTTGTACCCTTAGCGAACTCACCGATGCCAACGTACTTCATGCTATTCGCTGCAGATATGAAACTGAACTTATTCATGTAAGTTTTAGATATTTCAGTGTTATAATGCCATAATCGAATGATTGTTTCTCACAACAAACGACTTAGTCACTCCTAGTAAAATACTGGTCCAATTAAACTTGAATGAAGATGAGGATGAGGCTCACTATCGAGAACACTGAAGGAGAAAAACATATCAAGGGGACGATTTTTCAGCGGGAAGATCACCGGTACAGGGGTTTTCATAGCAAAATCTCATCAGCAATTTTCTATTCTCCACTCCAACAGCGTTCCTCTAGTCTACTCCATCCAGTGTTTCAAGCAGCCGCTTCCGTTTCTTTCTGATGTTGCCGTTGTTCATCTATCGATTATTTGGAATATAATTCAACATATATAACCTATCGATTAATTTCACCTAGTGGAAAAGAACCGTTATCATCGGTGATAAGCAACTAGTAACGTTTTTTAAACTGCCATCCTTTCGTCTCTGATGAGCTTGGTCTAGTTGACTGATTTCTCGGAAAACGCGTTCATCCAAATTGAGGTGATGAGAAAGGAGAAGATGGCTGAAAGAAGCGTGCACAGCCATCGTTTCTTTCGATTCGCTCTTTCGTTATTCAATCATCGTGTATGGCAAAGAAATACTCGATGATAACCTACTATAATTTCTTGGTCATCTTTTTTAGTCATCTTTCTCTTCATTTACACGAGCAGGCGATATCGCTGCTAGTAAACTGGAGATGATAGAGGGCTGATATTCAACTAAATGTTGCAACAACTTCTTGCAAAATTCATTGAGAAATGTCTAAGGAACTAATAACATCAATAAATATCACTGAACTTATCCGCCTATGAAAATTTCGTACAGCTCATTAACTGATGAGAAGAAATAAGGCATTTCCAAAAGCAGCTGAGATTTGAGAATTGTCTTCATTATTAATGCTATTCGTAGACCTATTCGGGTCTATTCTGTCTTGTGGTGAATCCGTGGCGTAATTTGCCGATTTATTCGGAGGAAATTATGCTCGAATATGCGAATGCCCTCGATAAGGGTACAAGTTTACCACCGCATGTTTACGCAGTCGCACAATCTGCGTACGACGGACTCTTTAGTGGCGCCAATCAGTCGATCTTGATCACGTTAGTCTACTTTTCTTATCGTGAGTACTCTGGATATTGGAGCGGTACTTTTCCAGGAAATTTAACAATGATATTATCGCCACAATTGTATATATAGTATGGGTGATGTAATTGAACTTGCGGTCTGAAGCAAATATCTCATTTTACATCATTTGAACGTTTCGAAACATTCTCAATATGGTTAATTCATTAACGATCTTTCATCCTTTTTTTGCAACGTATTTTGCTTAAAAGTTTAAAATCTATGGATAAGGGGACTATTTTTTCCACATTCTTTCATCTAACATGATCCTTATCTCATTAATAGAGGATAACGTGAAGGAAATCGTCGAGCATGTTTTAGTAAAATCAATAGAAGATATTTTAGAGGCGAAAGTGGAGCCGGTAAAACAGAAAATACGAAAAAGATAATCGATTATTTGGGTGCTGAAGCGTGTCGTAGAAGTGGAGTTGAGAAAAATGGTAATGGTGCCGAAAGACGTCTTGCGGCTGCAAATCTTATCATTGAATCATTCGCAAACGCATCAACTATTCACAATAGTAATAGCTCAAGAGTGGTATGATTGTTTGGAAATTTTTGCACAAATTCTTTTCCTACTTTATTGTCATTCGAAGCAGTGGTGAAATTTTTCAAAGCGGTTCTTTTGTTTTGTTAAATGTCTCTTTTATTTATCGTATGCCGAATCTATCCTTTGTTTTCTCTGAGGAATATTTTATTCACTTCTGGATGATAATTCAAATCTCATTTTCGGGGAAATAATCCCCCATCTAGGTGAGAAAATCGGTTTTGAAATAGATTTTCCTCGCATAATTTATCCTGAAAATTTACTTTTCTTCCTACTGAAAGCCTAAAAATAGTATCGTTTTTTCAGCTTCTTTGAAATAGTGCTGTTGGTATTAGCAGAAAACGCAGCTGCGCGTTTTTCAGAGTACTGGAAAAGGTTAACTCCATCTGTTAATTCATTGTTTCTCCTTCTTCCAAGCTGATTTTTTCCAACTAATGCAATCACCAACTTTCGGTATTCGTTGAGAATTACAGTGGAGGTGTACTCGTTCTCATCGCAGATTATGGCCCCTTCATCGACAACAAACCATTATAAATGCATGCATATGCTGAAAATACATAGTTATTGGAATTAGCATAGTAATTCAACGCCCAATTTACAGTGTTTATTGTAAAATTAGCATATTTCAGGGTAAATTCATTCGAATTGATTTTGGTGAGGATATGCAGCTCAAAGGAGCCCAAATACAATGCTGTAAGCGCTGCTTTATTCTCTAGCTGACCCTTCATGGAACTATAAATTACTGCTTGATATCACCTATTACAGGTGTGCTCTAGTAGATACGATCATGTCATCTGTTCCAAAAGCAGTTTACTTAGAGTATAAAACATATCAATAACTGGCATAGTGCTGATGCTGCTTTAAGATTTCAACAGCGTAGATGATTCCATAACTGTGGTGGACGCGATCGTTGATCGCGTGGTGACATGGTCAGTTCGTGGACCATACCAATCAGTGATGCACGAAAGTCAATAATTCCTCCCATTACGCGAGAAAAACCCCCAAAAATGCTAGGATGAACGTCGACAATGCAATGTCACTTCATTAGGGATCGGTCTAATGAAAGAAGTGATGCAAAAATGATATGAACTGTACATGACTGTTGCGGAAATTACGAGCAAGCCTCGCCTTCAAGATCAAACGGTTTATCGATATTGGCTTAAAACTGCACAACGTTTCATAAATGATGTCTTCTTTTGAAATTCAATTATGCTGCAACATGCGATAAATGTAGGATTATACGGTTGTGATAATAATTCATAGAATAAATCGTTTGTGCACTAAAAAAATATTTCTAGAAATGAACGAGCTCTCATACGAATGTACCAGCTATTGAGGAAGTCTATAAAGTAAAGTTAGAAGGTGAGGAAAGTTGCGAATATAAAATGGGGATTAGCGAGCATAGGCTCTGATTTCGGCTGCTAGGCAGTCGTCGTTGCCTCTCAAGGAAAAGGGAGCATAACCTTACGGAACAATGGTAATGGTATAGAGAAGAGCTTATATGACAAAAAAAGCAGCATAGGGCAATAGATACTTATTATAATTGCAAATAAACAACCAAAATATGCATTACCATTTCAGATCTACTTGAAAAGTCTCGTGTTGTGAGTCAAAACGAAGGTGATCGTAATTTCCATATTTTCTATCAACTTCTGTCGGAAGGCTTCGATGAGGAAATACGTTATGGTATGGGATTTGGGCAAAATGCTGAAGCTTATCGATTCCTCAACCGAGGTGGTAAAACGGTCGATTGTGATATTGATGACGTCAAGTGTGCCTACGAAACTGGGGTATTCCCATATTTGCTTTGAATAATTTATGCCTAATGTATAAACCATTTTCATATGATTAATGCTTTCTTTAGGGCCTCAGATAAAGTGACGCTAAATTTATGTTAATACTTAGCTGGTACAACTTCGACAATGAAATTGCGATCGATTCAAAAGTTTATTTGAACGATTGATTTAGAAATCCATTCGAATTTTCTTCATTGATACGTATAAATTGGTCAGTCTATGCGTAAGTTTTTTCACCGTTATCTTCCAGTTTTTCAGCAGCCCTATTCATACGGATCACAACGTTTTCATGAATCCTTAAAAAACGGAAATGAAAAATGTGAAAAGAAATTCCAAAGAGATTTCTAAATTCTAGTGATCGAAAGATTAAAAAAATTACAAAAAGTTACCTCTGTGTTTTCAACAAATGCAAATAATTCTATCTATTCGCAAATTAACATCTAGTGCTAATTGTGCTCAAATATAATTAGAAGATATTGTGTCAGGCTTTAGGTGACGCATGAACATAACTAAGCTCTAAAAATTGCTTTAGGAGTGTGAGGTCTCTACGGGTTTAGAGACATATTCGGTAATCAGAAATTCACTTATTTGACGTCCCTCCTATTCACTTTTTTCATCTTTTCCACGTAAACCACTTCGGCAATAAACTTCAGCGTGCATTGAATATGATTGGCTTCACCGAGGAGGAGAAGTTACAAATATACGAGACAGTCGCATCGTGTGTTTTGCTCGGAGAAATTAAATTCAACGAGAGATCGGGTCTTGACATTACATATGTTGATGGTAACAGAGGTAACAGATTTGTTTTTGTGATCTTCGATGAACCTTTATAAACAATCCACCATCGATTGGCAAAATTGTTGTGAATATTTTCGTCTTGCCTGATGAAATGGCACAAAGAGAATAGCATAAACGAAAAACCGATTGCTTAAAAGCATAAGCTTGGATAGTGAAGTTCTTTTTTTGGTGACATCAGCCTTCTACGGTATACTTTTGGAAATTTATTTACAAAACAAGATTAAATAGGAGAATTAAATCGTCATTTTCGAAGTATTCGTTGGTCTTATTGCATATGCGCAATACCTCTTGAACTGGTTATGGTTTCGGCTGAAATTCGCTACACTGTTTGAACTGCCGAGGATTTTCGTTGCCACATTGCCTCAACCTTTGGAGGGTATTCCAAAGTGAATTGACCTCAACATCACATTTTCTATGTTTTTTTTTTTTGATTTCTAATGCCGATTAGGTAGTCGTCCTATACTGTCAGCGTAAGTATAGGACGCTCTATCCTTTGTGCCGTGTTTTCGAGAATATCATCACGTTATTAAAAGTTCTTATAACAGTAGAAAAAAATCAACATTGATGGAAGACATCCGAGTTGAAATGGTGCGAAATTCTTTTAATTTGAGGTGTTTATCGAGGTGGCCAATTTGTGTGGCACTGATGGAGCTTAGACGTTCACAAAAAGTCGGATTCAAGCCGATCTTTGTAATTGCACATTTCCCTGATGCTTTATGAGAATGTTAATATTATTGCGTATAGATAACAACAACGTCATACGGGAGGAATTCCACGATCAGTGATTAGCACCCGATACTGTCACATAGTCTTTAGCTGTTTGACGTGATTGTTGATTCACTTCACCACTGTTTGATTTATTCCTAGCGATTATTGCACCAATCTCAGAGACAGTAACATTTCTTGTAAAATGCGTCAAACGTCTATGGAAATGAACTGAGCAATTCATTAAGCAATCAAATTTCGAGCTTCGATTTACGGGCTTGAGACGTTCAGCAGAAAAGTTTATCACTTTAATTGATGCTTATGCAGTTCGATGAAGATCTTTCCTTTTATCAAAGACCGTTGTTTTAATTTGTGGATGCCTCAGTTAGAGAAAATTTTTTTTAGAAATTGAAGCAGCATGTCGTCTACTTGGAGTGAAAACGAATCGCCTCATCGACGCATTAACATCACCATCGATGAAAGTCGGTGATACTCTGATAAAGAAAAGTCAAAATCTGCGGAAAGTATGTTGCGTTTGAATTGTTTGAATTTTATTTTCCTCCTCTTTCATTTACAATTGCTACTGAACTTTTCTCGAAACGATTTCAACCTTCGCCGTCCTGTCCAAGCTGATTGTTTAATTTCATTATGCTTATGATATTATGAAACCATATGAAATGTTTTCATGAACTGTCAATAATTAGATAATTTTTTACAATCAATGCGACAATATAGACAGCATATAACTAATATTTCTAGAATTTCAATGCAAATCTTTAGACTCTGAGTTCATTGTCGGCACTTTGCAAATGCATCTACGAACGTCTGTTTAATTTTATCCTTGCACGTTGCAATGAAGCTCTCGATCGATCATTCTCCCGTAAGTTTCATATAAATTTAAATTTACCTTTGGGCTCTTATCCTCTGACTAAAAATTTAAGACTTAAAAAAGTTCCACATTATTGAATCTACGGGTCACAAGCTTAATTTTCAACATTTCGACGATACCCATTAACGCTATAGGTGAGAATTCTACTAATGTTCTTTCATTTCCTCTTTTCATTTGTCAACTTTCGCCGTCTCAAAACAATTTTCACTTTCAAGTTTTACCGTTCTCGCAATAGGCGGCGAAGTGGCCTTCGTGAGACATGATGAATCGTATATTCAGCTGAGACGGGAAGCTCTACTCATTCACCGTTTCCATGGGTCATTTTTGAGTTCCTAAAGCGTGCTACTGCGCGAGGAATGTTTAGAGTCCCAATGGTGGTGGAAGGTTCGAAAGCGTTTGATTTTTTGGCGATCCGCTTTTGAACTGCTCATGCCAACAGTGGTAAGAACCCAACAATGGTGGTTTAGTAATTTACGAGAATACTGATATTTTCAAAGTATCATTACGCTGTGGATAGTGTTTGCACAGTGCATAAGCAGCATCCAGCATTCAAAATGTGCATTTCAATTGGAACCGTCAGCATGTCCGGTTTAATGCAGATGTTACTAGTTTTTAGGCACTAATTGCTGGTGAAGGAGATTCGTTTTAGGGTTAATGCGAGAAATCACTATCGTAATAATGCTGAATTGTTTTTGAATAAGTAGGGTGTAATGATGTGGAATGGCGGTGCAAAAGGCGCAGAATATTCGCATGCCTCACTTTTTGGCTCAGAAAAATGATATAGAGTGGAAAAACAAGGAATGCTAGATAGCGAGCCGAAACTTCAAACCTGGCGTAAATCTAGTCGTCTTGTTAATTTTTTTTTACTATTTCTCGTCTTTCCACTCTTCTATGGTTTACGGTGAGGGTCCAGTGAGATCCTTCCACCGGTAGCTGAATTACCTCGTGGTTTTCTTATCGCAGTCTTCTTCCAGCAGGTGCCTGCCCAATAGAGTGGCTTTTCTTGTTCATCGGAGAGTGCCCCTTCGTACAACTTGAGAGTCCAGAAAACCAATTACTTCATAGGATTTGCAATATCATCAAGTTGTTGACGGCCAGTGTCAACAGATTTTGTTTAAACAATGAAATATAGAGAAAACTAGCATTAAATTCACCCATCAATATATCACACTGATCCCATATCAATTTTTATTCGGAAGTGTAGTGGCCGCCGATCGTTAACGACCAGCCTAATCGCTATCGTTATTCTTCATCAATTTTCATCACAAGTCCAACAGCGGTATTCTGGCAGGAAAATTTGATAAGAGGAAAAAACTGCAAGAAGATTTTCGAAATGCAATCGATTGAACTCTTCGTGTTACTTTTTCGCAAATTGTTTCGTAAAGAAGAACGCATTGAAGTAGATCGTTGAAGCACAACACCTCTGAGGCTAGGCATAGCACCACATAATCTCCTAAGTTCTTGGCTTGCAACTTACATAAATGTAGATTACTGCCGATCGCATTTGCATTGGTTAGCGACTGGAAGAAAATACATATACGTATCGTTCTCTTCTTAGCATTAATAATCTATAAATGAAATGTCCCATTTTCACTTGTGGAATTTTAGTTGAAGCTTCAGCGAAAACGAATTATATCGGTGTTTTGGATATGGCTGGATTCGAAATCATTAAGGTCTTTCTTTTATTGATTTTCATTTACAGGAATATATCGAAATGTGAAAACGAGTGACATTTAAGAATTAGGCTATACCTAAAGTGCTGAGAAGGTTCTTTAGCAAGGAAAAGCAGTGTTTATCCGATTTTTATGGCTTACCTCTTATCAGTTATCATTGAATTTGTTCAGCTCTAGTTCAAATTTGTTATGATTGATATGATTTATTTCGAACAGATATTTAGTATGGCATCGTTGATGTGCTGAACTGAGGGGAAATTTGAGAAGAGTATTTTATTGGGAAGGAGATTTTTCTCTCTTAACACAATAATGAAATTGACGTAATAACAATTTTGCAGAAGAACAGTTTTGAGCAATTTTGTATAAATTATACGAACGAGAAGCTACAACAATTCTTCAATGACTTTATGTTTATTCGTGAGCAACAGGAATATTTGCGTGAGGGTATCAATTGGAAAGAGGTCAACTATGGGACTGATATGCAAAATACTATCGAACTTATCGAAAAGGTAAGTAAACTTATCGTTAAAGTTATTTTACAGCTATTATTTTACAGCTTTTTAGTAACATATTCTCAAGGATTTTTTTTCTGGACAACATCCACAATAAATCACATAGTCTTTGGAAAGAATTTCTGAGAGAATAAAACTAATGAAAGCGAAACGTTTGAATGAGATTCTTCAGCAATCATCTTTGAGAGACTCTTCCGGCTATAAAATTTTATTTTTTAATCTGCTTTTCTTTTTATTGCTTACTCTATCTACTTTTGAGTAGACAAGAAGCAAACAAACATAGAGCAGCGGCGGAGATTTGGATCTCGATTTTGCAGAGAAAATTGCTTTTCATTAAATCAAACTTCATATTGAAGAACCTGTTATAATAGGCGGCAATAATGAAGCGTGTATTGCTGTATTGCTAGTTTCTTCATATGAAGTAAGAAATATTTCTTTATATATTCATTGATTTAACGGGAATTATTCATCATCACAAATGGTTATCGTTTATTTTTGTCGACGATGAAATTACAACCTCGACTGACATTTAGTAAACTTGCAGCCATTGGGATTACTTTCATTGCTGCAAGAAGAATGTGTGGTGCCGAATGGAAGTGATACCTCTCTTCTTGAAAAGCTTATCAAAACACATTCATCAAATCCCATATTCGCACGTTCGAAACAGTCGGCGAGGTGAAATAATTGAACAGATATATACCACAAATATAAAAATAATGAAGAGAAAGCAAATTTTTTTCCCAAACTTTTGGATAGATCTGAGATTATCGATATACCAATATGACTGCTCATAAATTTTCTAAGTTTTATTGCTTCTCGAATTATGGCTCATTTGTTGTTTTACTTTTCATCATGTATTTCAAGCTAAGAGAAATGAAGTTTATAGAAACACCTCAAGTTGTATTGTTGAATCACAACTATGTGAACTATCATTTGCAGAAATACGACGGTTTCTCATTTTTGTGTGGTGCATTATGCGGGTAGAGTTCAATACAACATTGATGGATGGGTGGAGAAGAATAAAGATGCCGTCGAAAGGAGCGGACTTGAGGTACTCAGCGAGAGTACTAAACCCATCATGAAAGCACTCTTCCCAAAAAGTATGGGAATTATGCATTTCCTGTAAAATGAACAATGTAAACAGTAAATATTCTACGCCGAGAAGTGCGTCACTCATGAACACTATCCGTAGATTTGGGGTTTTTTCCGCACTTTTAATAAACTCTGGCCAAGTTTTCAGATCGACAGCCCAATTTTCAAAAGCAATAACTTCCACCATTCCCAATTATGCTGGTTAGAAACGTGGTCCTGGTAGAGCGAAAAGGGCTAACGATTCACGATGACGTGAGGATTTCAAAAAGTACAGTGAATAGATCTGATTGATAAATCCGTGAAATCTTGCATTTGCCGTCGCGATAAAGCAGTAATGTTTAAAAAAATATGAAGACTTTACTTAATTTTTTATTATGTTACCAGTAAATGGTCCGATCGCATTTTTAATTGCTTCTGTTGGACTTTTTCCGCGAAACTCGGAGTGATCTCTAATATCCGTCCTTTTCGTTATAGAGGCCCACATAAAATCACTGAGAAGGAATTGTCAAAATTCACGTCTTATTAGGGAGTTGTTTTGGCATTCATTAGTCGAGGCTATATAATCTTCATTCGTTGAGCTATTTTAGCGAGCGACGAGATGTCAAGATCAAGAAGACAGTCGTTATGCGCAAGTACAGTCTCCCATGTGTATAAGGTCCGTTTTGCATTTACTTTTTTTGGTATGGCTTACCTTTTAATGAGAGCTTTTCGCATGAAAGCAAAAGCTACTTCCTCACTCTATGAAGGAATATTACTTAAGCTCTTCTTTCGTTCTTCTTTTGCACTACTTCCTAGGCAAAATTATCTTCCATACTTTATACCTTTTTCCCGGTTCCTAAAAAGTTTCTTTCATATGACTCGAAATTTTGTTTTCCCTCACTCATATAGTTGAAAAAAAAAACTGATTTCTTTAAGTGACCATTCAAAACTTCAGATGATTTCATTTCTATATTTTAATCAACACTTCCGAATTTGTTCCTAAGTAGAATATTTTGATATTTTGCATTTATAAACGTAAATCGTAAAGTTTCGTTTCAAGGAACAACTGCTGAACTTGCTCGAAACGTTGAACACCACGCGAGCGCAGTTCATTCGTTGTATATCACCGAATGATCATCGTCGACCGGGCATTATTGACCCACACCTTGTGCTCCATCAGCTAAGGTTTCTTTCACTTAATTCAGTTTTATCGATTTTCGTCGAATCAATAATGGCGTTGAAAATTTGTCGTGAACGTTCTTCTTCGGACAAGTGGAATGATAGCAAAAATTTGTTAGACAGAAACTTATTAGAGAAACACATTCGCCGCTGGCGATCTATCAGTTTTTGCTAATGTAAGTTCTTGAAAAGTATTCCTTCAGTGCGTTATTCGGGCACTCCTTCATTTCTCGAAGTATCTGCCACATGCCATCAACACAACAAACATAAAAAATATTTTACTCACTCAACTGATATTTCTTTTGTTCCATTCGTAATTTCACATTTTCTTTCCTTCTGGTCCGCAAGATCTGATCGTCCGATTGCACTGCTCTTCGCTTCCTCCAACTCATTTGTGGTATCGGACTCTCCATAAAGCGCTTACGCTATTTTCTTCAGTAGTTGACATCTTCCTGTTTAAGTGACACTTTTCGCCTCTGCTCCTTCACTAGTTTGTTTTCTTTTATCAGGGAATCATAGGTCTAGTGCTAATCTGGCCTAGTCTGATGTTGCTTCAGATGCAATGGTGTATTGGAGGGCGTTCGAATCTGCCAACAAGGATATCCTAATCGACTTCCATTTCACGAATTTGTTGGCAGATATAAGCTTCTGTCATGTGATTACGAATGTAAAGAGGATCGCAGTGGTGCGATGGAATTGTGTCAACACCTAGATCTCGATCCATCTCTCATACAGATCGGAGCCACCAAAGTATTTTGCAAAGTTGGCGTCATATCTGAGGTTTGTTATTTTTGCTTCTTCGGAGGCAGTAAAAATACCTTTGCATATTTCATCGACTTCAGAATTCACAGCCAAGGTGAATAGGTTTAAGTGTTAGTCTGCTCTAGGCCGGACACTGGTTGCAACTATATTTAGCAGATTACGAATCACGGAACCGCAGTTTCGTGGTACAGGTGACTACCGAAAGGTACATGTGCGGCTAATGGGAATCCATAAAAAAATGACGGGTACGCACTGAAGTATAAACGGGTACTACTGTAATTGTCGCGAGGATGAGGGCGGTTAGACGCACAAAACAAGATCGATTAGCTGGCAATTGCATGAGTGAACAACTCCGTGGACGCTGATTTTATTTGCAAATAATGCGAAATGTGCATAAAAGAACGACAACAATTATTGAGCAAATTATGCGCAGTAATCTTCTGTAAATGCTGCCGTATACATCTGAGAATTAGTGACAATAAATTTCCGGAAAGGCAGTCAGCTTCCAGGGTGATCAGGATTCTCGGTAGGAAAAAGTTGTTTTCCAAAGCGATGAGGATTTTGCAATGTGGAGGGATTAACTTTTTAAGATGATCACATTTCTTCAGCATAAAAAGAACTAGCTTCTAAAGTGATCAGAACTTTAGCCGCGATGAGAATTAACTTCTGAAGTGTTGTTGATTCTCTCGTGAAAAGGGAACTCGTTCGTGAAGGCACCGTGGTTTGTCCTTCTCTAGTCGGTTGTAGTTGAATCGTTTTCCGATGATGAGCGACCGATTTTTGAAGCAGTCATATGTGGAAAACATTGAGTCACAAAAAAAGAAAGTATAATTCAATATGTCTGGTCTAGCAATAATCCTGATGAACTTTGAAATTACTCGGAGAGAAATAACGTTCCGTAAATGAGCTATCGAGTTCCGTAAATGAGCCATATGAGCGATCGAGTTGGCTACGGAAAGGTTATAAATGATTTGTTGATGTGGTGGAGGAACAAATGATGAAATGTCCAAAAAGACACTATAGATTGATTTCAGTTTGAAACGCCATTTCGACCTTCAAAGTTGTTTCCAAAAAATCCCACTCTCTCGATTATACCTTCTAGGTTTTCGCTTGCTCATCACATAGAACTTCAAGCTGCAATTATGTGATAGCCTGGTTCCCACTGGAAAGAATTTATGTTCGCCCAGGTAACATATCTATAACACTATTTAAAATGCTTTCTGAGAACCTCACTCACCTACTGCAGCTGGAAAGACGCCGTCGTGTAAAGCTTAGTGCTCTTATTTGCGATATTCAAGCAAGTATTCGGTGGTACATCGAGCAAAAAGAATATCGTCGCAAATTAAAGCAAAGGTTAGGAAAGAGTCATTGAAATAGCAAAACTTGCTTTAGTGGTATTTATTTTTTGCTGCAGTGAATGGCGAGAGTTGCGCTGAAGGTAATATGATGTTTTTCAGTGGTAATATGAACGAATAAGTTCGACAGTGCAACTAGGTAAAAGTTAGTTGCAATTCGTACTGTTACCACCCTTTAAACTTGTCGTGCTATTGGCGGAAACGGAAATTCTAGTCGAAAAATTTTTTGTACCTTAAAGATCATGAAGTCGTTACGGCTGCCTTGCTTGAACGCCCGATTTAAATCGCTGCAGGTGCAGAAATTTTTACAAACCCTCTCAGCGTCATCGACATGAACCCATTCAGGGACATCGAAATTTCACTGCTACCTTAGAAGTTTCCTTAATTTTTAGCTTTTTGAAATTCGGTTCTCCCGCATATGAAAACAACATATAGTTTTCATGGCTCTAACATTTGTCCCGATGTTTCCAAAACTTCCGGGGGTATAATATGATTGACTTCCTCCTAGTTTGGATTTACCAATCCTCTTAGCCATAAAAACGACTGTCTTCGATTATCGTTGAACACTTCGTTGCATTAGTGGAATTTGTATTTATAGAGGAGCATTGCTTATCATACAAAATAATGTGCGAAATTATGCGGAGCTTTCGTCATGGAATTGGTACCGATTATTTGGCCGTGTGAAACAGATGATTCCAATGAATAAAGATAAGGATCGTATCGAAGAGCTCGAAAAAGAGAACGAACAACTCCTTAATGTAAGCCTTTTTTTGTTAACTTCACCGATCACTATAATTCTGCTGATGGAAGATCTACCAGTAAAGTGATTATAGTACGAGAAATGATCGCATATTTTAAACGTGATTTATATACATATGGTCATGAAATCAACATAATAGCCGTATAAATCAAGTTTACATAATCGTAGAAAGTCACTATGCTTTCATGATTTTTTTGTTAAGGTACTGTTGCTATCGTGATTGCTGCAGTTGGAACCTGAAAAAAAACTTGTTCATTCTTTCCTTCCACCTCTTCTTCTCCATTTTTCCCCAGTCTCCCTTATTGAACAGCTGAATTTTGCTGAAGAACTATTAAATAAATGAGTTCATTTCACAAAATAAAAAATCCTCTTTATTTGTTGAAAACACCCAATGTTGCTGTTTGAGGAGCTCAGTGAAACGCAAGCGCAATACGAGAGGATCGAGGCTTTGCTAAAAGAAGCACATAAAAAGATCATCGAAGTAAGTCATTTGCTATCACGTTTATGCACCCGTTTTTTTCTAACGCTCCAGACGTCCTACTTTTCAGCTTATATAAAAAATCCGGCATTTCAACAGCCAGTGATTCGAAATTTCATATTTTTTAACTTAAAAGAGATAAGATCGAAGAATTTATGTTTGAGCCTGTTAAGTGCGACCTTTGCGATATGCTCGTAACCCGACGTCGTATTAGCACACTAAGGATCGGTCTCTGAGAGACTCCGCTTAAGTTCTGCTTAATCCAGAAAGCCTACTGTTTCGATATTCATGTCATACTTTATTTTATTCACACTAATCTATTTGACTTCATTAATTGACGGTCAAAGAAACATTGAAACCTCGAATCGCATTCATATGAAGGAAAAGTCAAGCAGTGATGGCTAGAAATCTGCTATTCGCTTGCACAGTTAATTTCCTGATGGGGATGAAAAATCGATTGGGAAAAATATTTTACAGTTGGAAAACGAAAAAAACGATCGTGAGGATGAGAAACGAGAGATGCGAGCGGAAATGCTTCGAAACGAGGAAGTGTTGGCAATTATGGAAAAACGTTTTGATGAGCAACACTCTAAAGTTATGGTAAGTTTGTGTTACGTAATGTAGCTCAGGAAGGTCACATGGTACTTCCCTTATGGAGTGTAAGATGCATTATACATGTAACTGAGCAAATTTCTTGATTTCTTTACACTTTGTTCTGTGCTGTATATGTTTATTTGAATTTATCAGCGTTGTATCCATGTTATCTGTATGTGCGCTTAGGCAAGGAATAATGTACCTGCGTTTACCTTTCGATAAGAGATACCTGCGGTTATATGCCTGCGCTTAGGTGAGATATACCTCAGAGTATCAGTCGACTTCCTGTAACATCAGTAGTCGGTGAAGCGCTTCCCCTTGCGGTTCGAAGCGTATTTCCGTCCCATTATCTGGAATAATCAGTCCTTTATGAGCCTTTTTGAGGCTTCAGGTTTCTCATCGGTTTTTGCAGTTTGTTGTGCGAAGAACATCGCATCACCTCCAGGAGGTTGTGCAAGAGTAGGTTTTCGAAATTGTTTCGATGAAAATAAGGTTCAGTTTTTATGTGCGAGCCGTCTTTTCTCTCACTGTTCATAGGTCGTCTTATGACCCGCAGGATTCATTGAAATGGTGTCGAATATGTAAGTGGTTTACCGTATGTTTACCACAGCTGTAGTCGAGATATTTCATCAGTATCAAATGGGTTAATTTTAGCATCTTGTTTTTTGCTTCTTTGACGGCTATCACATCCAATGTGTCTCTAATTGTTGTTGTTACTACTCTCTCTAATAAACTATACAATGCGGCATAAACAATATGATGTTTGATCGTAGAAAATTCATGGTTGTTTGCGTGAGAACGAGAAGAAGATCGAACAAATCGAAGCCGAAAAGGTCGAACTTCAGAGTCAGCTGCGTAAGGTGGGCGCCGATTTGTACTCGATATTTAAAAATCCACAAGTCACACTCTCTTTCGTTTATTCTATTCTGCATCTAATCTCACTTGAATGAATGCAGTTGTCGGTAAATCAATCATCCTTGCCATCTTCAATGACAAAGATGCGAGAGAGCTGGCTGTCTCTTTCTTTACTCTCTATTCGCTTACGTAATTCTTCGCGGTCGAGGTTCACTACAGAATATCTTCAGCGAGGGGAGAGAGGAGAGATAAAGCGATCTCTATTCATTCACTAATTTCGGCTGAACTGAAAAACTGTTGAAATCCTTTTCATTAGCATTACGCGTGAATAGATTATTCCAGTTGACTGGTAAAGCTGTTTGGAAGGGAAGAAAAACAACGTAAACGACTTAATTATAGTGGAAAGAAAAGTACGAACGAGAGAGTGTCCATCGAAGAGATCTCGAAGAGGAATTCACAAAACATGAAAACCTCGTTAAAGCGCTACAGCAGAAAGTGGACGCCATGAGTGCGGAACGTGAGCGAGAGGGCTCTCAAGTTCAACAGTACGTCTACTGTGATTTTCATTTTTGTTGAATTTCTTCTATGAGGTCATTATTGGTCCAATCATTGGATATATGAAGCTACTGCAGCTCACTTCAGGAAAGTTATTATTATCATCCACAATTTCGCTGAGGTAAAATAAAAAAACGCAATATGTGCTTTTTATAATGCACTTTAAATCTTTTTCTTTCTTTCGTTCATTTACGCCGACGATTTATATGGTCATATTTCTCATTAACATATCAACGGAGTTTTACGATTGCGGCTTTGTTTTCTTTAAGATTGGAGGCCGAAATTGCAACGATTAGTGGGAAAAATACGCAACACCTCGATACAATCAATGATCTGCAAAAACGAATCGCTGAACTCAGTGTACGTTTTTCTTATTACTATTAAGTTCGTTAACAATTTTTTATAACGTGAGTTGAGTTAGTGAGTAAATTTTGTTAATTAAGTTAATGAGTTAATTTGTTAATTTGCAATATAATAAGTTAATATTGATGCGAAAACAAATATCATATATTTAACTCAAATATTTATGGTTATACATTGAAATAGTTGAATTTTTTCGGTCTCTATTTCTCGAAGAAATGAAAAATATGTGACGATTGAAAAGAAGTTAATTATAAGAAAATGAAACAAATAGAGGAAGTGAATTGTTCAATTTATTTCTTGTCAAAAGCGCCAATTCTAAGAAATGAAATAATTGATTCATCAGAAATGAAAATTTCTGGAATTTGCATGAAAATTCCTCGCCTTGAAATTCATTCATAACTTTTCCGTCGAGGAAAATTGTAATCATGAAGGTGCGATTCTAATTTGTTTCAGCACTTCAAAAAATTGAGTGGATTTAAAAAAAACGATGAGCTTCGTGCGTACTGAAATATCGTTATACCTTATATGGACACCTTATGTGGAATAAATATTACAAAAAATTATGAGTATTTCACGATGTCTATTTACTCGTCTCGAAGAATAACTGTCATAATAGATTTGCCGCTAAATATCGTTCCTCTTGTGGCAGTTTAATATTACTGCGTGACTATTGCTGAAACAATAAATACATAGTGTAGTATTAGAAATGTTCACAAAAATAGGCATAAAAGTAGGAAATTTCAGGAAAAATGTCGCGACTGTGATTCACTAGTATCGGGTGAGAAAAAGGCGCGCCGGAGAGCAGAAATAGAGAGAGACGACAAGGAATCCGAACTGGAAACTGTTCGTGAACAAATACAAAAAAGCGATATCAAGATCGAAAATTTGGTTCGATTTATATATGATAATAATTCCTGGTGTAAAACGTATACTTTAAGTTTGATTATCTTACTACTTATGGAGAAAACATCTACCCAATTTCGACTACCAGTTAGGGAAAGCTCCTTATCCACATTCTTTTCGCATTGCGCTAACGGTAGGAGCACTGTCAACAACCTGAATAGAAAGGTTATTCAGCTAAACCCGAAGTTGAAGATGTGCTCATAATGCGGAGAAAGGTTTTTTTGCCACTATGCTGTTGTAGGTCTCCTGCACAAGTCTGCACCTGTCTTTAAGTAAGCACAACTAAACGTCACTATGTATGTAGTCGAAATGTATAAAGTGACTAGCACGATCCGATTTTTCATCTTATCGATTTTGCGAAAGCTGAGAATCAAAATCAGTCAGGAATGTCAGTATCGTTCAATGTCATTAAACATTTCTTGATATTTTTCTGCTAGATTACAGCTGTTTGGTTAGTTTCTTCGAAACATGACACATAACGACGAATTCACGAGATATACTTGAATGCACAAGTACACTTATACGATGAAAACATATATATCCATATGTGTTGAGAAATATCTACTTGTCTATAGAATCACGATATGGGAATTAAAAAACTGCTCGATAACGCAGTAATGCAATTTTTCAGCGTCAGTTTCCTCAAAAAAGAAGGAAAACAAAAAACATCCTGTTGACTTTCCTACTAGCTGAGTGTTTTCATTAGCCGACACCTATTATCAAATGGGCTTTATTTCTGTTATTCTAAACTTCCAGTTCGTTTATCTCTACGTTTTCTTCATGAACGCACTTAAAAAGTAACGATGGCATATAAGGGTGGAAAAAACTTCTGCTTTTGTTGCGTTTTACTCGAAACTGTTTTGCAAGTTTTCGAAAGCGCTTTGAAATTCCATTCTGTTAGCTCTTGTTTTATGTACTGCTTGCAATATTTTGATTTACTCATTTCCTTAATGAGTTGCAAAATGTACCATATTGCATGAATATTGTGTAATGCATTCGAATACGATTTCTGTCATCTTGAGTGATTTTTCCAGCCCCCTAGTTATGATAATAATTTTTTCTCAGAGCTCTGCATCGTTCTCGTTGAATTTAGGTCGTTTCCAGCAGCTTTAGCACCGGACAGGTAAGAATCAGTGAGAGTCGATGTTTATCAGGAAAATTACGCTTTTATTCTTTCGGGAGTGCCTTTTTCAAAAACACTTAACGAACAAATATAGGTCCAGGAGCTACATGCATGTTGGACGATCGGAATTCGTGAGAGAGACTTGGCAATGTGCCGCTTGAAAGAGCAAGATATTGTGGCAAATGTAGATGTTTCATTTTTCATCAAAAATCCGCAGATCAAAAGAAACTGCACCATTTGAGCGGCATAGCCGATTACCACTTGAATTCTAGATGAATTCCGACCAAATTTTGGTGACCTTTCTTTACTAAATGAAAACACTAGGTCTTTCAGAAGGAGCTATGTCGCGACAAGGATAGGCAGATTAAAAAACTGCAAGAAAAATTGGATGATACAGTCGGGAAAGCCGAGGTGAACATCAATGAAATGAAGAAGATTCACAAGCAGTCGAAGTCTGAACTACAGAATCGAGTCGATGAACTGAAGAAAATGGTGCAGAAGTGAGCCATGTAATTTTCTTTGGTGCTGCTAATCCAATATTGAAATTCGGTACAAAAGATCAGAAGCGAAGTGCACTCTTCGAAGACCGCAACAAAAGCACAAAGAAATGATGTGCTGAAATTAGAACTGGAATCTGAAAAATGACTTGACATTATGGCACAATGAGTAGTAGTTTCGGGCTCCTCCTTTGCTTCGGCAACTGCGAAGCTAAGACAACCAGCCCAGCCCATGGGAAAAATTGGTCAGCGACACTAGTAAAGGTAAACCGAAGATTAAATGAACAAAAACAGCGCCTTTCCAGCTCATTTGGCATAAAGCGCATGCAAGTTTACACACACACAAGTAGTCTGTATTTTCTTTATGCTGCAGGCTATCAAGAAAAGTGCAAAGCGCATATGGAATTCTATAAGTTCAGCGAACTCCTCTGCGAATACTGATATGGAAGACGTGATTGAGAAACTTGGTTTCTTTAGTACAAGCAGTCAGTTGTTTCATAACATCGACGTATTCCGGACAGACCACGAACCCGAATATGAGTAGAATACCGCACCTGATCTCGAGCGAATCTAGTGCTTTCTTGTGATCCATGACCATGAAACAAAGAGGAACCTGGAACTCCGTGCACTCTCTCAATAACTGACAAACCAATTGTACGTGGTCAATCCTTGAGTATCCTGTGCCAGTACAGCTTGCTATCTACCTATGGGCAGATCCAAGTGTTTATACGCCAGTTCAGAGTGATATATTTGAACATCTCAAATATCTGACATTATGATGAGGTTATAACTGCTGAGGTGTTGAGAATCCTCTTTCTTCATTACCAGTATTGCTGTTGACTTCTTTCACGCAGCAGTGGTCTCTCTAACCCTAAAATACCACCTGGTAAATCGCGCTGATGCTACCCCTAAAGGTGAGGTCCGTCGACTGCTGAATGTTCGTTGTAGATGTTATCATCTTTTGATCACCTAAACATATAGGTCGCGTAACTGCTAACTGCGGTACGTCCCAGGTGATAAGTAGTGTGGGTTGCCTGTCAGCAGTGGATTGGATGCATTTACCTCCTGAGATGATTTCGATCATGCTTGCTTAGTCTGTTATGCAGATGTCTGTTACATCCTTGAATGCCATTAGTGATATTGCTTCAGATTGACGTCTCTTTTCGCTTTCATCACGCTTACCCGCTTTATAGCTGCTTTGAGTTTCTTCTGGCTGTAGCCTTCCAGTTCTCTTTTAGATTTATCTTTACTTTTCTACATAACACTTATACTCAACATCATCATTCATTCCTTTCGTTTTCATGCGCTTCTCCTTACCATCACTTGAAGTATTTCAGACGTAATTTTTCAGGGGCCCTCAAGCCTCAATTATGGAGTGATGGAATTGTTCAGGAAATTGTTGCCTGAATTCCTTATTTTGACAGATGACGTCGTATGATGTTATGTTATTTTGCTTGTAGATTGGAAAGTGAGAATCGTGCACAGAAGATGAAAATCGATTCTTCTGAACGGGAATCCTCTGTTGAATCCGACTACGGTAAGCAGCTTAGACGGGCAATGTTAAAGGCTTCTTGGCATTTTCAAAAATAAACAGTGACAATGAGTAGTGAAGCTGAGGTGCTAGATGTATGCATTAAGCAGTAATCCGAAGTGAAGATCACCAACTGGGAGGTTCTGCTTTCCCAAATGCACCTTCTGTTTAATATCGTGTCCATTAAAGTAGAGATCGCCCAGTAAAGAACTAACTCCTCCAAGGGCAGGCTTCTCTCTTCTGGGCTGCAGTCTGTTGATCCCAATAGTGACCACTTAAACTTACCTTGCGAACGCTCCTGGATGCAAAAAGCGACAACTTTCATCCGTTAGAAGGTTATTAGTGCATAGTACGTTATTGTTATGTTATTTCAGTTTGAAAGGGTGAGCGACTTCCCATAGCGATGTTTTAGTGATGAAATTTGATTAACAGCGTAGAATATTGCCTAAGGTGAGCTCATTTACATTAATCCATAGCAGCATGAATATTGATCATTACATATTGTGTCGTGAGAAAACTTTCATTTAACGAAAGCCGGGATCTGTGATGGTTTCTTGAGGGACTTCGAAAAGATAGTTTTTTATCCTTTCATTGCTTGTGTATCCATTTTCTGAAATGGCCAACGTTGAGGATTCATTTCAGTGTCAGGAAGGCAAAGCCGTCTTGGAAGCCGACAATATTCGCTAACTTCTATGAGCTCGTTCAGCTCGGTGCGCACACTAAGCAGGCGTACAACCGAATCGGATATCAAGGTGCCCTCATCTGGGTGGCGTAGTCCCTCAGCTTTATCAATGACCTATCAAAGACCCGTAAGCAAATTCTCGGAAGCTGTTGCATGTCAGAAATATCTGTCGTGTAAAAGCTTCTACTATGAGCCCGACCTTATGCTTCAGACTATTTTGCATGCACATTGCAAAACACGTCTGTTGTGATTCCGCATTTATAAGTTTATAAGAATGCTTGTCTTTTCGAGACCTGTCACAGCTAATTCATATTGATGATGAAAGGGGCTCATTAAGAAAGAGAGGGTCGTATCGATCACGAAATTCAGAAATAAAGGCACGCTGAAGTGAAAGATGAAAGCAACACCGATGTGCTAAAAATAAAGATGTATATATTGGGAGGAAGTGTGTGTGCCACTCGCAACTTCTCAAATTCTATTTATATTAATGACAAAAATATAAAGTGTGTGTGCAATACACCTAATTATATTGATGAGAAAAGGTTTATAAATGATAACATACGATTTCTGGATGTATGAAAGAGGCTCTTGTCATTTCAGCTTCTAACAAGAATATCATGTAGTTCATTCCACAGACGTTTCTCATTACTGAGTAAAATCAAGGAAGCCCGCCTTTGTCATGCTATCGCCGCTTTATGGTTGTGATTGTTCCACGTTAGCGAGCTTGTTTTATGGTTGTTTTTTATGGTTGTTTTCATAATTTTCTGAAATAAGTGAAGTTCCAGTTTTTTCTGTTACGTAGATTTTAGGCTTATTTTGCATTGTAAACCATAAAATATGACAAGTTGATCGCATTTCCATTTTGAGATTATGAGAGCGGTCCATGTTGGACTCCTTGTCGGATATCGCTCACATTCTCATTCATTCTCTCAAACAAATCATCAGCTTTTTTTATTTTTTTTCCATTGCAATGTAAGTGCGGCATGTCTTACTAACAATTTTATCCGTGCTTTGTAAGCATTAATAAGTTTTGCCTGCATCCACTCATCAGTTTCATCTGGAGAAACGTCGCAAAGCGAAAGCCGATGTTGAGAACAGGTGATAACCAGCTCGAAGGAATTAATATGAGAGGATAGAGCCGGAGAGGAAAATTGTAGCAAAAAATTTTGTGGAAAATTATAACACAGATTGATCCACAATTAAAATCATGCTTATAAAAGATGTTCCTGTTCAAATTTCGGGCAGTGGTTGGGCCTGTATCCGGAAGTGCAACAATTTCGCTGTGCTACTTTCGGATTAGGTTTCACATCTTCTAAATGAAGATTATTTTTTAGACCGGGAAGAGGAAATGAATTTAAATCCCTGGCGGCTATACAATTTATCGTATCAGCTGTCGGCCCACAGTTTCCTTCTCCCTCATCAAAGGCTGAGGCCAGAATCACTTCCGAATGTTATGTGTGGAAAAAATTGGGACGGAGAGGGTGACGAAGCGATTAATTAGCATTAGTGGTTTTTGTTCTAAAAGGACGGAAGATGGCAGTACGGAAGATGGCGATGGCGGCGGTAACCACATCACCGTTTCCCGGAATCAGCACCAATGAAGAAAAAGTAATCTGCCTGTTGGCTCGAAAGACCTGACATCCAAAAGTTTTCATTCGAAAGATATATTTACTTTCGAAATTGTTTCGAAGTCATTTGGGAAAACACACAAAAGTGCACTTGAAAGTTGGGGTCAGATGATACGTGGGGTTTTACGTTTACCATCCGCGAACAGCTTTCACTTCGTGACATATGACACTTTTAACAGTTCGACTTTGGCAGTTGTGCTGCTAACTTCACAAGCTTCCCGCTCACCTATGCCTGTGGAACAAATACTGCTACACATATCACTTCCTAATATCGTTGAACTAACGAGTAAAAAAGATGTTTTAAGGTGGATTCCTACGCATTATCACGAAGTAATTCACAATCGCAGATTGCCAACGAACGCCGGATCGCCCAGTTGGAACGTCAGATTCTTAATGCACATACTGACATCGAAATTCAGAAGCGTGAGATCGATGTGTACAAGGAATCGCTCGCCGAGAACGAAAAGGTTCTGCGCATTCGTTGTTAAATTTAGCCTAAGAGTCCATATACATCTGCGTTGCCTAAAACAGTTTGTGGAACTCCCTTATTAGCACGAATTTTTGTTTCGGCGGCTTCAGATCTGTGTGGAATAAGTCGAGAAAGGATCTTTCATATTATTGAGTTTTTCTGTGTTCAACTAATCGTTCTTAAGGAACTCTGGAAAGAGAACAATGACTTTATTCGACCAAGGAGTGCTGTCGGAGGATTTCGAAGCCACTGATACCAGAATTTATGCTGTATTGAAATCAAAATTTTCTGACACCATTATCTTTGTCGCTATTGAGAACACGCATATCCTTTTTGAGACATAAACTTCAACCTCTTCAAATGTGCTTTCAGGAGCGTGATTCATTGTCGCAGAAAGTACGAACATTAACAGCTGAGGCCAAATCGTTGGAAAGATCAATCCTGGATGAGGGAAAAAAACGCGAAGACTATGAACATCGTTTAAAGAAGACACAGGACGAGTTGGCCGCATTAAGAGCGAAATATGAAAAAAGCATTAAGGATAGCCAAGTTGAATTACTGGAAGAAAAGTACGATTAATAGCATTTATGGACTCTGATGGTGACAGCTTAATGCTTCCCTTTTCTTCGCTCAAATTCCAAATGAATTCACCCATATTTTCCGCTTTTCTCATCTATAAATTATGAAATATTTTTCGTTGAGTCATTCATAAGTGATTCTTAAACGTTAAGATTATTCTGAAATGATGATTATGATAACATTCATTATGCGTATAAATTTCTCAATAACTCTATTGATATAATCATTCATATAGATCATATATTACGTCGAAAAGAGGATATCCATTATGAAATTTTAATTGCTTTTCCGATTCGTTAAATATCAAAGGTTCTCTATCTGTACTACAAACCCCTAGAGGGAATCTTAAGATCATGTTTCCAATTATAGCACTTACGCTTATAAATATCAGCTCCAAGATTCGATTAGTAATCTTTTATGAGTAATTTTGATGGCTTAGTGAATTTCAGTAATAAGTTATGAGTGATTTAATACATCGATCTCTTAGTGGAGATTTTATGATGAAATTTCAGGATGAAGAATGCCAATTATGCCAATTATCTAAATCAATCTTTGGGTATTTCTAACATTCTAAGGATCTCTTTTTCTTGTGAACTTTTAGTGCATTTCATGAAGAATGTCGTCGAAAGAAAGTGTTTAGGAGAAGAATGAGGCAGAAAATGGACGAATTAATGAAAGAGCAAGAAGCATTAAAAGCGCCACGAAATTCACACCTCGAAAAAACCCTGGAAGAAACACAACAGCAGCTTTCAGAAACACGTGCACAACTTGATCGGGCTGTAGCACAGGTTACTAATTGTTTTATATTTCTGTATAATCTTTGAAGTTCTTATTGTGAGTGGATTTTCACTAAGCACTGTGTCTTTCATTCCTATACCTTTAATTTTTATTCTTTATTGATTATTCTGCATAAACTCTCCATAATTTTCATACAGCGATGAATTTGATCTTACAAAATTAATTTTAGGAGTTTTCATAATTGAATTGAGAGGAAGGAAAGTTGGAAGATAGCAATAAACTTCAAGAGAGGGAGTGGGGAGGAGAGAATATAGTAATACACCAGAGAAGATCGTAATATACTATCTTGGAAAGGAGAAAAATTTCCTTAAGGTCTCACATTTGGAGAGTCTTAGCAAATCTCAAGGAGCATATGGTGAAACATGGGAGAACCAATATCGACTTGCGTTAGCCGAGCTTGAATCGTTGCGTGATGAAAACGCTTGTCTCAAGATGAAAATACGTCGTCAATATAAACAAATCGAGCTCCTTACACGTAAGTTTATCTATCACTTTGACAATCTCTAATAATATTCGAGCATCTCATCTCATTTTTTCCTTACTAAGAATCATATGTTTCAGGATGCGCAAAGAGATTCAAGAACCTCCCACCAAGCTTGTGGTGGATTAGGATGCTATGTCAAACTTACAAGAAATAACTGCTTAAAAAATGATGGACATGTTAACAAATATATTTTCGTTCATAGCTTTAATCTTACGCATATAGTGAAGCGCCAATAAAAAATCCATTCTGTTTCACGACGTCGATATCTATATGCGTCAAAGTCATCCCTGGGACTTGTTGATAACGATGAAATATTTCGAAGCTTTCGGATGTTTCTTCCAGATAAACTCGAATGCCTATGTCGAATGCTTGAAAGATACAAGTTTCCCGTGAGGTGTATGTTCGTTCTCATAAAAAACTGGCGTAGCACGGTGGGTGCCCCATCATTTAAATCCAGTTGAATGCGTACAAGTGAAGTCCGCTGTTTTCCCATCAGTCCATAAGCCAGTTATTACAAAAACCACAGATTTCAGAGTAACTATTTCTCAAAAATCGGCTGCCTTTTTCCACCATGTTCCAATAATCCATCGTTATTTCATCGAGAATTCTCATAATCCTTTGGCTTCTTTGAGACTTTTCCTAGACAATGAATGATCTTTCTCTCCTTCACACTCTCATCGGTCTATCTTTCTGCATTCGTCAATGAACAACTTTCCATAGAATAAATTCATATTTCGATACTCTGCAATCCTGTCGCGTAGATTTTTGTTTTTATAATACACTTAGTAAATTTACCATTCCTAATCCCAGCTATGGAATCCGATAATTTAATTGCGTAGTATTTTCAAAACTGAAGCGGAATTTTCGATAGAATATTTTAGGAGGAAAATGCAAATACTTAGTAAAATAGATAGATAGGAGTTAGCTGGACATAAAGAATATGAGTGATGCGTAAATCCAAATTTAATTTTGAAAAAAAAGGAAATCCAATTCATTTCTTTTAGATTTCTTCGAATTCACTTTATTGAAAACTTCTAATTTTCTATATAAAAATTTCACAGGAATGAACCCATAACATCCATTTACAAATAGAAGAAAGCCTAAGAAAGAAATTGGCATCATATGGCATTTTGTACAGAGTTTTAGCATATAATGAATTTAAAAAAATGCTCGAATGTTGCTTGCAAATTTTCATTAACCATTCCGTTCCATTGAACATTTTAGTAATTTGGTTTTCGTTATGATCGGGTGGTTGTAAAATTAATTCCTCACCGGTTGCACATGAAGGTTTTCGGCAACGCTGAAAATGAGAAACTCAGTCCGGAGCCCATAAATCAGCTTAAATAGTGGGTACATGGGTCACATTTCCACGTTAAAAATTCGCAGTTCTAGCTATAGTGGATTGCGTGTCAGTGATGACAAAGGGACGGAAAGTTGACACGCACCACACATATCTCTTTACAACTTTTGTTTACTTCAATACCTTTAGTAATGCAAATTTTCCAATAAAATAAGAAATAGCGATTCATATTGCATATTGTTTCAGAGCAGTCGGAGATGGAAGCCGATGTTGTGGATCTTGAGAATAGAGTGGGTATCGTCCATCGAGAGGATAATAAAACCGAAGGCAATAATGGTGATAATCGTACGCAGACAATCGGAATTTGACGCGTTATTGCTGTATTCAACATCAAAATCGGGTTCTTTTGCGCTTGCCTTTGCACGGGAAGACTAACGGCGTCAAATATTTGTCCACTTCTCCTAGTGTATAAAATTATGAAATATTCATTATAATCTGCCTAGCTGTCTATTTCTAAGCCACTAATTTTAGTGCTTTAGTGTTCATCTTCGAAGATGAGGCTATTCGTCTCCAAGGAATTCAATTTTTATATTCCACGAATGAGGACAGAATTTACAAATTCTATAAAATGTTGTTCAATTTGAAAGCCTCTCCCATTGAAATTGTTTATGATTTTATAATAGCGGAAGATTTTAGCATTAAAAATGAAACATAAGTAGATTTCGGCGTTCTTACTCCCAATGACAGGAAAAACAAGGTGGAAAGGATTTCTTTTCTTTCTTCAGTTCGTTGAAAGCAAATAGGTAACTAGGTAGTGGGAAACTCATCAATCGAAGAGCAAGTGGATCTTAAAAAGTTTCAAACGATCTTCGAGTTAAGTCCTTTAGTATTACACCATCTCCATCCAGTTGATTGTTGTTATTTTTCTTTCAGACAGATGAAATGAATGTTCTATCTCTTTACTGCTTCATTTTTCTTTAGTTATACAGCTGCATTCATGACCAATATTTCGAAGCACAGAAAAATGGACATCATGCGGGAGAAGATCGAGTGCGATGCACTTTAGCGGTGAATTTTGAGAAGGAAATTCATCTCGACACTGGATGAAGGAAAAGTTTTTGGAACTCTAGTGACATTTGCACAATGTTATACACATTTTTTCGTGGAAACGTTTCAAAAAAACCTTTTATCCTAAGTACTAAAACTCTTCATTGGTTACGGTTTCTCAGGCAAGACAATAAAGCTAATAACACGGCCATTTCCGCTTACCATATGTTGTTTAGTGCTAATTATTGCTCTTTGTCTATGTGCAAATTGAATCTTCTCATATGCTATCCCCGATGATAACACAGTTGACGTTGAAGCCGATAAAATTCAACAGAAAAAAGTGAGATCTCTGAAAAGAGGAACAGAAGAAAAGTTTTTACAATTTCGCCGATTAATTGCCTCATATTGGATGGATCACTTTTCATGGATATAAATGAAAATTTTATAAAGTGACGCTATGGGATAAAAATTGTGTGTCGTAGAGTATTGCGAGAGAACGAATGGAGTGAATTTTCCTTAAAAGAACGCCTTTTATGCTTTAAGCTAATTAAAATAACCCATTAGAGTATTTTAATTCAAATATTGTTCGATGATTTGTTTTATTTATTTTCTCAAATCCTAACAACTTCTGGACAGTATTTGATGAAACGTGGGAATCCCATTGAAATCACTCATTATTGTTCCTTGATCTTCAACTATTCTTCGCATCGCTTGAAATAAAGCTATCTGAAGATTAGAGCTGTTTATTTATTAAACCCGGTGAATAAATCTCGTCTAGTTCTTAGCCTTGGAAGTCATTCACGCGTTATCTTGATTCTTGGGCGTCCTCTATCGAAGTTATCTCGAATTACCGATGGAAATATTTTGTACACTGAGACCCTAATTTTACAAATTTGAGCCAACTGGTGGACACTGCCTGATTTTTAAGCTACAAGACTAAGGCTAAAAAAAGTCGATCAGTGTGATACTCATATATGAACCTCGGATAAATCTCATTTGAGACAGATAACGTTTTACGGCATATATCGGTTTGGTTACTTTCGTTAAGCTGACTGTTCGCCTCAGTCAGCTTCATCGTAAGCTCTTTATGAGGATCATCGGACGATTCGGCATTCATTTAACAGGAACAAAAACTGAAACAGTCGTTGAACGTGTGAATGTGAGACTTTCGATTTTACACTAAATGTAAAGCACAAATTCAAAACAAAAAGTTTTTTACAGCACTTAATGATAAAAATCCTAGCGCAAAATTTGCAGTGCTACTGAGAACCCCTATATTTAAAAATGAACACAATATATCCATAAATATATATATATAAGTGAATATATATAAGTGAATCTCTTAAGCATTAAAGAATCTTCTGAAGAAAACTTCAGCATTTCAATTGTACATAGATGATAAATAAACTAATTTTTTGATCTTTAATTAAATAGGCGATCATTTCGAGGGGCATATATTCACGAAACTAAAAAAAAAGAACTTCACAATGGAAATTATTCTACGATGGAAAAGTGAAACTATTTTGATAATGTTTCAATAATGCGATTTTCTTTTTCCACCCTTAGGCTAAAAATAATATACAAACGACGGTCCTATGACGTTTAGTGACTGCGCAAGCCGCTTATTGAGATTGGCACCATTTCGGCCCTGTTCCACACTCAGCTGAACAATTTCATCAGCGGAGGCACTGCATTTTAGACAGAAATATTGCTCATTGACATAGTAGTTATAAGAGATTCAACACTACATGTACTCTCATGATTTCGTGAATAAGTCATCAAGTGCATAAAAATGAGTGCACCTTGCACTAGCCGTCTTCGAGGAAGAATGCCACTACATTATTGCACGGGCATTAGCATCTTCATTCGGAAAATTCATAGACCGTTTTTTCGGTCAGTTGTAACGAGCAGCTGAAAGGTGGCAAAATACAGTGTATGCAGCATTCCTGCATTCATGCAGATGAAAAAACTCTCTGCATGTGGCAAGCTAATAACGAATCGTCTTGTGAAATCATGGGAAATCAGTAATTCTAATACATGGGATAGTGCAGATCGTTTATTTCCTATGATTTGCAAAATCTGAACAAGGATGCTATCATAACTAATAAATAGCTAAGATTAACAGTCGAACTCCTCGAGCGAATTCTTACCAGGTAAGGCGATCCAATGTAACTTCATTACGGTTTTCATGTTAACGTTTCATCCATTTCATGCAAATTCGCAGTTCCTTTTATCTACCTCTTCAGTTTGCCACGAGCTGAATCATCGTAATCAATTGTGCTCCTGGGACTGAAATTTCATAGTTTTTTGAAGTACCCGCTTTACTTTAAAATGTGCAGCTGATACACGTCGATCCCTCTTTCCACGTTGACATTTCTCACACAGGTCCATATTTCAGAGTGAAAACCTGAATGATATTAAAATTATGATATGTCCGTCGGATCAATATCATTCAGCCTGCTTTTTTATCCGTCGCGGGGACCAATTTTCTCATGCCTGCCCAGTCCATACGACTCCGTCAGTGCTGAAGTTATATTTATGCTGCACATCATCCGTATTGTTGAGGTCTGGGTTCTGTGATGTGTGACGACAGCTGTTTGATTTTCGAAGAAACCTCTGACTGATGTCGGCATGCAAGTCCAATATCGCTATCGAACGGTGAGGGCTGACCGACTGCAATTGGCCACAAGCGTTGAAAATTTGTACGCTTAATTCGCACACCTAACTGCAAAATTGTCACGCCTGAAATTGATATGACATCATCTTGGTGCATGCTGGCCTCAAATTTGCTTGGCCTAGACTATGTCAGTCATTCGGTGACACTATTGCGCTCTTCGAACCAGTGACAGTTCTAATTTTTATATTTCTTCCCGTTAGCTTCCGGTTTTGCATTTTTTGCGGCGTCGGCATGGGCTGCTTTCTTTATGTAGTTGGCCACGTTGCTGTGCTTTGTGTCGCTTCATCATTCACTTTAAACAGTTGGTAGTTCATTTTCTGCGGTATGAACGTTTGATGTTTTTCTTTCTTCCGCGTAAGATTTGCAATACAACCAACAGCACCTATTTCCAATCACGTTAGTGACGTGTATAGACTGAAAATGTCTTTTCAGTCTACACACGTCACTTACGCTGTGATTTTTTACGATCCAATATCACGGCTGAAGGTTAGATATAACTTTTTTTGAAGGCAGAAGCAGGATTCATTTAAATGTGTTTAACGAAAAAATTCTCACCTGATTGGAGCAGTATGAAGTTAATTCGCTCAAATCTCATACACAGATTATGATCGTTTCAATAGCTTTAGTACGACTCTTCGTAAAAATGCTTTTGTATATTTTCGTGCGCACAGGAATGTTACAAGTACGTTTTGCCTGCATACTCCGATAATCAGAAAATGATGCGTTAACAATCGCGAACGGAACTATTAGCTCAATTGCATAAGAAGGTTTGATTCGACCTGTACATTAAACTCAGTCTGAAGATCTCTTCGTCGGCAAAAACTCTTCTGCATCAGGTGTTCTCGAAATAGCATCCATAATTTGCGACTTATCATTACACGAATCTTGTGGCCAAGGTAAACTGAAAAATCATTTTAAATTTATTATAGTGAATCCACTGAATTTAGAATTTTCTCGGAATTTGTTGCCCTCAGCGGACGGCATAGAAATACTCCTTCAAACTCTAGTCAACATGGGGAAGTTTTTTTTTTAATAAAAACATCCAATCAAATGACAGATGCCAGGACTGCATGATGTTGCAAAAACTCATTTCCAGTGAAAACAAATCCTGGGAAGGAGGATGAAATATAGGTGAAACTTTCCAAAAATGTACTTTCGTTATGACAAGGACGGAATGTTCTGCTTACGAATTTACTGACTATGACAGAAGCCATCATGTATAATAAAGATTTCTTTTGCATCAATATTACCTATCCAGCAAATTACCTATCTAAGACGTTTCCATAAATACTATGATTTTGCACTAATTGCACTATTATTCACTACTATGTCTACTGCGTGCACTTTAGTGCATTATTTACTCTTTTCTTCATTATACTGAATTTGTTAAAAATACAATGGAATATGCTAATTCATCGATTTATTTTACTTGTGTTTGTTGAGGCAGGCTTCCTATGTAAATCGCTCAATTCCACCTTCGAGGGTCACTGAATGGCTCAAAGTTTCATACAACAGATATGACGTGGATTAATGATCATTGGTCAATACTGACCGTTTAGAACGCACAATGTAGTTGAGGCATACAAATTTCACTCAAATATTTCGCAGCGTTTGATAGGATCGCAGGATCGCAGAGGATTGCACACAAAAACAGGATCGCACATAAAAATGAAATGTTGGAACTTACTGACGCCCATAGTATGTTAGATGCATAATTCTACTCGGGTCTAAGTCACAGTAAAAATACGTAATAGGCACACCAATTGCGAGCATGATCAGCATACCGATACCAGAATAAGCATACGTTGATAATCTGAAAAGCATTGCGATATGCAAAGTACACATTCTGCAAGGTAGATATTTATTTAAATGCGCATTGTTGAGTGAAAAAATCTAACCTCCTCCCATCAGATAGACACGGAATATATACTATTTGAAGTAATATCGAACATAAGCCACTACTAAGCGCGGTGGCAAAATCCGCGATCCCCAAAATCTTCATTTCACTATCTTCATTTATCAACGGTTATTATCGGTGTACCGAGCTTTTTGCGACAGATTTGCCTTACCTCACTTACAGTTCTATTATAATTCAAAAATTTCCCCTTTAGTCACGAAATTAACACCTAAACGCGGTATGCGTGGAAATTGGCTAATTTCGTGAAATTGGCTAATTCGTAAGTTCATGCGAATAAATTCCACCCTTCAGGGAAAGTGCCGTTTAAAAGGTGTTAGTCACCAACCTCGCAATGTATGTTGTATTCGGATTGCCGAAATGCGCATCATACGATGGCTGTTGTCGTATCGTCACATTTAACCCATTACAACCTTCGAGACTTAACAAAAATAAGTACTATATATTTGAGGCATTAGCGAAATAATGATGCAGAATTTATTCTCCATTAGGAGAATGCCTCTTCATTGGAACCCAATAGGAATTCGCCGCGCAAACTTTCTCAATTGAAGTGAAATAGAAGGTAAAATCCATTTTTTGAGGATAAAGAAACTAAATTTCTGGTTTTACAACCTTCACCTATTTGTCAGATGAAATCTTTTAGATCTCTGCTTAGGGTGTTTATACTAGAAGCTTCCAATGCATAGCAAAATATTTCAACCGCCGATTATTTAAGCCAGGAGATGTTCCAAATAGTTTGTTGGTCTGCTTTTAACAGATTTTCGTCGCATTCCTTAATAAGCGATGAAAAGATCTATTTTTATCGACTGTTGAACGAAACGTTCAATAAACGATGGTTAAACGAATATAAAAAATTGTACTGGTTCATTGAAAATTTCATAGCCATTTTGGTCACTTATTTAAGAAATGGACAATATTTGTTATATAAACAAGCTCACGTCGAGTTAGTGCTGATGAAATTCTCCCTGAATGGATCTTCGAAGTAGTTCATAAAACATATTGCAATCATTGCAATGTTTGATATAATAAATGAAACGAATGTGGCCATAAATCCGGCACGTGGCCAAAACATTGCCAATACAAATATGCCAACAAATGGGCCCGACATTGCACCCATAACGCTTATACATACCTGAAATGTAGGACCGGAAAGAATCGGATGAACCATATTGATGACAGAGGAACGTTCAAGCGAAGAATCTTATTCATGCTTTAACGATTGCTTGGAATCTATTTTTTTTTAAGGCCGCGCAGAAGCAGGCTATACGCGGAAAAGACATAGAAAATGCAACATTAGGAAATATTCCTATCCACAAAGAGAATATTATTTGCATAATGTGTCGAAGTTTTCTATCGAACATTTGGCAATATAGATGCTTAAATGCTTAAAGATGCTTAAAAGTTCGAGCAATTTGTTTCAAGGCGTTGATTACGTCTATTGTCTACACTGATAGCTAAAATCCGAGAGTGATAAGATCACTATAAAATATTATTGATACCACGTGTCTAAGACGTCGATAAGCTCTTTTGATATATACGAGAAAATAAGTTTAAGATTCGCGGATTAGTGGGAAACAACACACTTTCGAATAAGGATAAAGAATTGTGCGAAATAACAAACTCGTAGGATTCCTCCAAGTGGCTCGGCGGTAAAGGCGAGTGCCGTTGAAAGAAGTCCAAAGAAAAGAACGAAACTCTGGAATAGTTACAAGTACAAATACGTGCATATATGCACAGTGTAGTGTAGCAATCAGGAAATAAAGCTATAATAGTAATGTTGTGTAAGAAATTAACTGTAGCATATTGTTTCCGTTCATTGAACACGAAGAGTAAGTGGTCATCTAACGGCGATCTAACTGTTCAAAGAGCATAAACCTGTTTAAAAAAGCCATTCAATCATGCAAAAATATACGACGGCGTTCATGATATGATGTTCCAAAAATAGCATGAGGAGTATGCAGTAAACCATAAACTATGAACGGAAAACCTGGTACAGTTTTCTTAGGTAATAGGCATTGAAACAAACGAGACGAATTTTTCCGCTAATAGAATTTACATCTCAGGCGATACGCTTCACCTCAGTACATTTTTTAAATAAAGGAGCTCAGGCATAACCAATATAGAGTTATGCAAAATTCGAAAATATAGAAAAATATAAAAAGAAAGAATTTAATCAGAAAAGATGTGAAACTATTTCCAGTAAACGATCCTATACAAATGAAAGCAATGCCTTGTTGATTGTCGTTGCTTGTGCATCAGTTATTTTGCCATGTATTCGATGTTTAAGGAAATCCTCATAAACCGCTGCCGCCATACTATTCATTCCCGAAGATAGTGTACTTAACGTCGCCGACATTATACATGAAACGTATAATCCGAACAATCCAGGCGTTGATGCTGCAATAATGAAATGTGCCAAAATCGCCTATTGTGGTTCTTTTTTTTCTATGAACGGGCGGAAAATGAAACGATTTCAATCTTTGTATTCCACTTTTTATGAAACTGCAAATTTTCCATCAAATACTGTTCCAAGTACGATACGTGTTACTCGGCGCAGTGGAATCGGGAACATCGATCATTATTTGTACGATTTTGCAAATAGAGCCTATATGATTGCAAAAGTAGCGGCATGGGAACACACACAAAGAGAAGTGGTATCCGGTTTGTGTTTGAGAATATTTTTGTTACTCTTGATGTCATTTCCTCAAATTTTAAGTTTCATAAGAAAAAGTTTCATAAGGATATTTTAAGTTTCACAAGGATATTCGACAAATGAAAAGGTCATGTGCCAACTTGAAGCGAGAGCTTGTATCCAAATGCACGTCTATTCAAGAAGATCTGATCTACAACTTATCTCATTGGAAAGCTATATTCCATGTGACCTAAGCTGACAAATAACCCCCAGGATTTTGATGTGAGTTTTCATGACAATTCTCCAACAATCCACTAAACAATGATCAATCAAGTCATCGCAGCATTATTTCGACGTTCTAAAGACCTACGGCAGAAAAAAGAGTAACCGGTAAACAAGAGAATAAGCTAACTGAACAAATTTACCATAACAAACGAAAATTGTGGCTTGTGGCCTTAAATATCACTCATACACTGAGGAATTTATTCCCGTCGATTGCTCATATCTCCCTCAAGAAATCGACAACTTCCTAATGGATCAAAGTATCCGATTTGGGCATTTTAGTCAGCATTTGTTCATACGGCTCAAAGCGGTATCCATGATGCATTTTTCCAACCCCATTACTTTTCGACGCAACATTTATAAGAACGGAAATTATAGAAGTGAGAAAACAAAAACGAACAAAGCACTTCCTTGGCAAACATAATAATGAGATGGTCCATATCTTTTAATTGACCAGTTTCGAGTGGATTACAGTAGTAGAAATATTTGAGAGCGATGAAACCAACGAATGAGACAGTACTACAGAGACATATAAACGGTAATAATGTGCAGTAAATGATATGATTTGCATCATCGATACTTGGCAATGAGCAATAACGTTGTACGGCGAGTTGATTAACACCAAATGATGCAAGCCATGTTACAATACCACTGAAGATGTTGATCCATAGGCTATTATACTAAAATAATTCCACCATTCATTCTAATATACTACTGCTAACGACAAATACTTTTTGTATCAGCAGAATGCCGTCGAATTTTTGCTCATAGCCGGCGCAAATTTTGGGAAGGGAAAACAACTTCACATATTCTTTTGAATGCAAAATTTGGAAGAATTCTGTTGTAGTGCTTATGCCGAAATCAATATAAAGGTTTGTTTTCGCTCATCGAAGACGTTAAAGAAAAAATGCGGCCATTATTGTAGAAAACGAAAACGCAAGGATCACCTAATGTAGCAACAAATCGATAATTGACGAATCTGTTGCCTAATTTGATGTGAGTAAACTGCTCATACAGTGAGAAATGAAAAAAACAGTCGAAAGAGGAGTAACTTTTAGATTAGTAATTAAAGAACCTGTGCAGGGCTCGGATCCATCCTCCACAGCTCGCTTATCCTGCCGGTATCATAGGCGAGATTCCAAACTGGCCAAAAACCGCCAACACGCGGATGGGAGAGACCTTTGTAAATTAGCGCAAATACTCCTCCGTACATCATTAAGGCCTAGAAAATTACGAACGCATCACACTGTGAAAACATAATACCATCTAGTGTGACCGGGAAAAGCATTGCAACGGACGTGAGACAACTTGTTTATGTGCCTTAAGGGAGCCAAAATTTATTTTCGATTAGAAACGGAAAAGTCCGCATGAGATGTTACAATTGATATTCACCTTTCAGGGCAATAGTATATCTAGAATTCTAGTATGTGATCTACTGCCTATAATTTATAGGTAGCAAGCTTGAGCGTGCGTCTAGGAAAATCACGAAAAGGGAATACCGAAGTTAATCAAGAGAATAATCAAGAAATACCCAACTAGGAACCTGCAACGAATCAGTCCACACAACTGCTTTCAAGCCTCCAATCGTCGTGTAGAGAGTTGTGGTTAGTCCAAAAACCTAAAAATTAAAAAAGAAGCCACCTTGCTTCTTCAAATGCTTCAGCTTGATTTTGCAGTATTTTCTGATCGCTTATTTTGAAGCGCCAAATGCAAGTCGACAGAATAGACTGAAATGGTGTTTAATGAATTAGTAAGGAAAAATGCATAAATTTGAAAGCTATTGACCGGGTTCTCAGATAGACTTCAACAGCGATGTTTTTGAAAGTCATGCACTAAAGCGCGTCTTCCTTATTGATATTAGCTTCCTAATTATTGCTATCGGGAAAGTAGTACATGAGTGAAAATCAACAACTGTGGTAAGGATCGTTTCCATTTCAGTTCTTCACCGTAGCATCTTACACAAGATTACCTGTTAAAGTGAAGTAATTTAGTGCTCAAAGAATTCTATGGCTGAATTTGTCGAAGCCTACAAAAAACTATTCAGTTGAATTCAGGTTTAAAATCCTCACAAGTATGAGAATCCATTTATCGATACGCAGAATAGGCGATAAAGCGACCGATGGTGCGTATATAACAGTTGACATATAGGAAATTGTGAATAGGAGAAATAAAGCCGAGAACATTTCTCGAATTATTTTCGAATCGAACCTTAATTGATCGATATCAGCGTAAATGCTCATGCAGTATACAATGGAAATGCAATACAATGAATTTTCCGATCATATTTGAATGAAAAGACTCTAAATTAACTACCATATGAATTCTTTACAAAATACGAAGTGATAAAATTGGGGGACATTGGCTAATAAAGGAGTTCAGTTAAGAGAGAAATGTGAGCGTGACAAGAAATAGCGCAGTTACTAGTCTTTTTCAGATGTATCTCACCTGCAAATGTTACATTACCTTAAGTTGCGATAAAGCCCCTGCTAATTCCTTTTATATCATACAAGCAAAATCACACCAGTTCATACTCTCAGCAGTGGCATAAAAATCAGCATAAACGGAATTTCAAATACGGGGACAATCCTACAATTTTCAGTGCAAATAGTAGAAAAATTTAACGCTTATATTTTACTGTCAAGAAAGAATGACTGGATGCTGGAGTTACTTAGGATTTAGAGTGGGCTTAGAATTTCATACCTATAAATAAAATATTCATGAAGACAAGTACTCTTCATTCGATAAAATATTGGCAGAAAAATTAACGCAGTGAGAACGGATGAAACGGCGCCAATCACGAAATTCAACCATATTTGTGCACCTGAATAAAATCTAAGTATATTAAAGCTTTCGGCTTTAATATCGTGAAATTATTAATATCACTATTTATCACTTTCAGCTGAGGCAATTCTTCCATCTTCAGGAGTAAACCCAGCAGAGCCTTTTTTTGCTATCTTCATTTGAATGGTATTCTAGGCAACAACAAATATATGGCCGCGATTATACCCATTTCAGAAAAAAATAGTAGAAGCAATGAACGCTCCAGGGCTCATCATCGCGCTCTATTTCTCAGCATTATTCAAGTCGTACCTGGGGGTAAGTGCCTATTCATGCGAATCATTTCTGAGCAAACAATTAAATGACATATGAGAATGTCAAAACAATTTTTGTGAGCTAGATATTCCTAAGCTGCGTTAGATAGGAAGCGCCTGGAAAAAAGATTTTCTATAATATGATGCGAAGATCCTCTGATAAGTTGGGTTTTTTAGAGGAATTTTTTGTTTTAGTTCAAAGTGAAGATTAATTCACGACTTACCTCGTTCGAACATTTCGGCAGGTACTCCAAGCATTAGAATTCCAGAAAGGAATGTTGTTAGAAGGCTGAGTGCAACTGGAATTGGTGGCATCTTTCGACCACCCATCATGTACTCATCTTTTTGTGATGTTTTCACACCAGGCCCTTTCAATAATAGTCGACTTCTAAATAAGCGTCAGTTAAGTGTTTATGAAAAATTGAAAAGAAAATAGACTCAAGCTACTAGCTTTTCACTTTCAAATAGCGCAAATCTCGAAGTGTATATTCAATAAAATATACGCTTTAAGGTTGGAAATAACAACTCTTTGAAGATCTCATAGCGTTATCCAAAATAGTGCCGCTTACGATAGAGGGATTATTGAGAATGCCATAGAATTTCGGTGCATTGAAGTTTTTGAAAAACTTCTATCGTCAAAAATGAGGGGTCTTTTTGTTGTTCGTGTAATAAAATGAGAGAATTTGTGTGAAAGGAACTGATAGAGTCTGATGGCGAAGAAAAAATACCTTTCATAATTCTGCTATATTTAAGAAGATATGCGCTTATAGATTATTTCTACCGAGGTATAATACTATATGCCACATTCGAAGTTCGTTTCTACGGATAACACAGTTGAAATGCACTTACTGGAGTCATTAATATGTGTCGTGGATTCAAAGAAAAAGCGGTAAATAATTTGTAATAATCAACAAAACAATCGGAATTGCTTATGTGCACATTTCATTAATTACAGTTGGCATTGCTATTGCTAGAGTATGACGGTTTTTCACAGTACTTAACAGATGGTATATTGCCCTTTGGGCACGACGGAAAATGCATTCTTAGGCTGAATAAAACTCCTCTTGTCTAAGTAGAATTGGCTTGTAGTTACAACATATGGCAGGCACAAAGCGGTCGCAACCTGCTGTAGGTCTACGGATCAAACCATGAGGCGATGAATTTATAAGCGCAGATATAAAGCAGCTAAACAAAAAAATGATTACCTGATGGCGTGATAAATACCTGTTCCAACCGACAGAAATAAGCTCAACGTAAAAACCGCATAATCAGTCGAAGAAATTCCAGGCGATTCGTCGAGGATATCCATGCCACTTTCAAGGAATCTCCGGCCACTCAAAATTTCATAGATCATTCGTTTTATATTCACCCACGTAAAGAGCAGAAGTCAGCAGTATTATTCGTTCGGTACACAAAGGAAACAGTGAGCAAGCTTCACGAGATTGATTTGCATATTTCTTGGCAGTTATTTTGGTAGCAGAATGAGATCTTTCACTATCATGTTAACAATGTGGATATCTAGTGCCAGGCAAAGTACTGATGCAAATGCACTAAACAGCGGAAAATACAGAGACCACTTCCTTTTGAAGCGTTTCACGTCTCCCACCTCTCCCTCACTGTCCTCCTCCCTATATATTTATGAGATCTCACATAAATATATATATATATATATATATATATATATATATATATATATATATATGTATATATACCGATTAGCGGTTAGCGGTTAGCGCGACGGGAGGTCATCACCGCCTACAATGGAAATAGATAGTATGTTCAGGCCTATTTCACAGGGACAGCGAGTTTCATGCAAATAATGGGAAAATGTGCTGTACTGGAAATTTTGATTGTTTTTATAGGGAAATGAATTTTTAGGATTTTTTTCGGTCCATGTTTCCACGTTCTTTCGAGGTCATTTTTGAACGATAAGCAGAGAGAGGAGAAAAGATAAATTCTTCATATATATGTAAAAAATTATTATGGTTGAAATGAATGTATTTATAAAAATTAAATTTTAAAGATATGAGGAAAAACAATGAAAAATTGCAGAATATATGATGAAAGCTGAGAATCATATGGAAATGAGAGTATTTTATAATTTTTCTCTAACGAACAAAGAAAATGTGTATCGAATAAAGTGATAGCTTCGCGAGTGCATAGCAAATACATGGAAAATCCTCATATCATCTCGAAGATATTGTGGGAATGGAAGTGGACTGATTATATCTTCTGAAGTGAGCATGTGAAATTTCAACCACTATACTTGCGTAAAATGTTTCCCACTGGAAAGTTGATTGAAGTACTTCAAACAAACGCATCTGATGGTGGTCTGTTGTAAACGATAAGTATGAAGAAATGTAAAACAAAACGATAAAAAAGCTTCACTATATTATAGGTGATAATCTATAGGAACTTGAGAGGGGAGGCAAAATACTGTGAGAATGAAGACTAGACAGTAAAAGTTATGATGCGGTACGCGTAGCCCTCTTGTCAAAAAGTAATTCATAGGCGCAACTGAAAACAAATTACCAATGCATGATGTTTATCCCAAGTGAAGCAAATGGTGAAAGCAAAGTGAATGCCACAACTTCAAGTACAGAATGAGCGACGCAAAATGAGAAACCGGTTTCCTATCGTTTCAACCGACGACACAATTGTTCGAAGAAATCTTGGTATGGAAATCGGCACATTCAACGAGTCAAAAAACATTTTTATTGTCATAATTTTCTAGTGAAGTTTTCAGTTCTTAATGAATTCCACGAACATAGCAATTAAAATGAAACTGATCACATTTCAAAAAACATTTATAATTGCTTCAAGAGGTCCTAAAAAACTTCGTAACACGCAGTCATTTAAAAAAACAGCTGTCCAAGTCATATTATCAAATCCTGAGGCTTCGTAGATTTTTTTAATGAATTCGTCACAATATGGCTACTGCCTTTACGTTTCCTTTCCACAATCAACATGTTTCAATGCGAACGTTTGTTGGCATGTTCTGCTAACACGATTCTGCAAATGCCGTGCTCAATGTTCGTTATTAGAACACGAAGAGGTAAAAGCCGGATGAGAAATGTGCATGCAAAGGAAGCGAAAAGTTAGCTTTTTTCGTGCAACCATCATGCGTACGCTCTCAGTCAAACCTTTCAGCGTCTATTTATGCGGTAGCGTAAGTCACCGATGAGAAGCCGACACGGTATAAGTATAAAGATCTAAAATGAGAAATCGCATCTTTGAAACATGCATAAAATGAAATGTGAAATTTCACAGGTCCTTCTCCAGCTCCTCACGTTGCCTCCCTCCAACCTTTATAATGTGCACGCTAACAAAGCAGTAGCAACCTTGTGTCTCATCTATACTCTATCTCATTTCAATTTTTGAAGTTGATTTGCAAAATCCTCATTACAATTCAAACAAGTTCAATTAATTCGTGCAAATCACCTAACTTTCGACGATTCGAGTTTAACTAACCTTATACTGAAAAGATCACTTTAATTTTGCTCAATGGACAAGTGTAAAAAACCCGCTTCCAAAGTTCGTTTCCCTTAGCATTTCCTTCCGCCTTTCTAGAAATCCAATCGATGGGTCTAACTGGGCGCAGTGCACCTGTCTCGTCACCCTCTGACACGCATTCTTCCTTCCGTCCCATTTTTGCCATTAAAAAGCACCATCTATTCAGCAAGATTTAAATTTTATTTGTAGTCACCTGCGCGAACTACCAAGAATATAAACTGTAAGTATATAGTATTCCATCTCTGCGAACTGCGTTAGCTGCCAAATCTCGAACAAATAACTGTCGAACTCTTCAAGTACAGTAGCATAGAGTAAAATAAAATCAAGCAAAGAAAAGTAAAGGATAGTGGAGATATAACTGGGCTATAAATGTAGGTTAATTAGATGAAAATCTAAGTAACACTGGAAAAGAGAATGAGAAGAAATTATCGCTGTAAATTATTCCCGAATGTGCAAACTCAATATTGAAAAGCAGAACTACTGCTTCCAATGTGACTTATGGTGGCCTGTGAAGGTGCAGCGCTTTGAAATGATTTCAATGAGATTTTCAACAAGGTCACATAATATCTATTATATTTGAATGCTGTCTTCTATAGTCTATTCTTGGAATAAATATTTGAAGCAGTCTTTTCCTAGGCATTAATGAGCAATTACGACATATCACAGGGAATATGAGGGTGAAAATATAGCTGTCAAAAGCTTAAATTTACAATAAAAGAGTATCGCTAAAATAGAAACTACTTCATAGTTGAACATTTAATCGTTTATTTACATAGAAATATAACGTAGAAAACATTGTTGTTAATAGGAGAATAGTGAGATGGGCAATGTTTTCCGGTGGATGCAAGCAGTGTAATGAAGCTTCATCTCTTCTATGCAGCCAACTGCTTGTTATCGTATAGTGTGCACTTGCGCGGCATCAAAAACGGCAACTTGTTACTGAGATAATTACTCTCAATTACCGACAAAGGTCAAGATTACTGATAGGATTACTGATAAAGATTCCAGAAATAGGAAGTGGTCCGATTAACCAACTTTGTTTGCAAACAGTGGAAAGGTTGTCCAAAAAGCAAGATTAAATAAATAAGTATTTGTAAAATAGGATAGTACAACGACAAGCGAAGATTTTGACGTCTTATAGATGAACAATTTGTGTTTTGAAATGGTAATCGTTTATCTTTGATAGGGGGATCGAGGTTACAATTTTCATTTTCTAATTTCCAAGATGTTTGAGGGTGAAATGATTCGGCTTAACAAAATATAGCTTATTTATGCAGAAACTAAAACGTTCACATGAAATTTTGAAAAACAACGCAGCAAAAAATCTACAGAATACAAACAAACGGCAGCAACGTGACCAAATAATTCATGAAACCGCAGAATACCAAATTCATATCTTTTGGAGCGTCAAACGCAACGAATATTTTATCGAACGTTGATACAAGGCAAAAATAGTGTCAAACTCTTTTATTAGGAAACAATTCCATATCACTCATCTGTACGGCATCTCAATAATCAATATGGCGAAATTCGGCCCTGAACATAAAGGAAACGAGTGGAACGATGGAGGTGTTCGATTGAGATGGTTTTAGTGTTTGTTATATTATAGGTGTGGCAACATCAATTTACCTTAGAGTATTTTGCTGCATGTTTCATATCGTCGAACAACTTATCTTAAGGTTTAGAATTTCAAACGAACGAGATCAAAAATAATCTGCAGTAATGCTCACAAAACCCATTTTATAAATCATATTTCATTGACGAATTAAATGAAAACATCAAAATTGCGTCAACATTTCCATTAGCAGTGGAAATTTGTTTGCACTAACTGCAGCAATAAATGGGAAATCAGATCGCTTAATCACCTCAGCTATACTTCTTGTAGGCAGCTGAGCCTAACTGTCGGTAAGTAATTGCACTGTTAGTTGAGATTTAGTAAGCATAACTGATGCATTGTGATCCAGATCCTATGACTCAGAAATATTAAATGTGGTGGGGATGAACTAGACTTTCCGATGAGCACGGCGAAGTTCAGATGAAAGCTAACTTTCTACTCCATCGTTTGAAAACTTTTAACACCACTTACACTGGTACCTCAACATAGGATCAATTGTATCATATTGTTTGTTTATGAACTTGTTATGTGTAATCATCTGATTACTGCAAGGAATTGGCAAATTCAACAGGTATAGTGATATTTCATGTGATGTATACCTTTGCTGAATACCTTTAATTGTGGGATGAAAAATGTCCTATGAATTTTGAATTTTGTTTCTTATGGATTAAGAAGGATACGTCATGACTTCAGACAAAGTGATCCCACAGTTTATCGCCATAGGGAGAACGATTTCACAGAGGTTCTGAAAAGCCTCCTCTAACTGCGTAATCAGACCGAATCACTGTAAACTCATAAATGGCAAAACAACTTGTGGAGGTGTGAGATAATTATTAGTACACGACCCTTTCTCGAACACATATCAGTGCGGCCTTTCTAAACGACCGTTAAAAACTGCCTGCTTTCTTCTGGATAAGAATACTTAGGAATTCATAGAAAATTTTCCAATGAATTATGGATTGAAATGTGGATGAATCAATGAAACATTGTTTCCGTTGAGTGTTTTCTTGCTATTTTTGAAAGCTATAAGAATCTCACTTTTCCGACATATGTGATAACGCCTATCTTCGTTCGAAAATTTTCATCAATGGTATGGCAGCTGCGATGAACAAAAATGTTAGATTTATTGACGTTTTAACCTTGCCAGTGCAATACAAGTGGCAGAGCAGGTCGGAGTTACGACGAGACGCAACTTCACTCACCAAACAGCCCAACTAGTTTCATATAACACTAATAAATCAAATAAGTGACAAAACATATGGAATGGCGCCTTTGAATGTTCACTGATTCGAGCGCTCATGCAGATCATCAGGAGATTCCCGTCCTTGTGGCCAAATTACTCTAAAATCTAGCCTCATTAACTGCAAAATATGACGTGGTTTTTTTGGCCGCTTCAACAAACCAACGCATAATAATCCAGAGGTCAAACTATAGAGGGCTGATAAAGATCGAAGAGGGAGATTTTCGGAGCACGGAAATTCTCCCCTGTGAACTGCTTACGTTTAAACATCGCACAATCCTGACAACGGTATACAATTGGTTTCATCGATATCGCCACTGCATCGTTTATATTCTTCTTGAGATCGACGCCTGTGAACATTTTCTTTATCTGACCACAATAGGCACATCATTACATATAAATGTTTCAGTTCATCCGCGAATGCATCATCAAAAATTTCTTCGAATGCTTTAGACAAGGACAGATGTGCGCACCAAATAAACCTAAAGCACCGGTTAATGAATGCGCATCTCATTGATACAGTCGATTACATCTCTCTTCTGCAGTAGTTGATATATACGAGCGCGAAGAGGAAGAAAAGAAGTACAACTTCTCATCAAGGTAACACAGTCCAGAATTGGTATGTGCAGCACTCACGAGATTCAGAAACCTAGAACTATAGGATCATATATCACTGGAAATGCAGAATCCGCCAATATTTAGCCAGGATTTTGACGTTGTTGTTGGTGTTAAGAATATTAACTAATAGTGAAAAAAAGTTTATTTGTCATGGTGACATTTGCATTGACGAAATTATTAGCGAACTGGAAAAAAAAGACGAGAGATTAATCATTATGATGTGGTATCACGCATAACACGTAGAGCGAAAACAGCGAAGAATCGCATTATACAGTCAGTGTGCTACCGCTTTTCAGATTTTATATGAAAATGTTGAAACGCTTAGGATTTTCGATGTTTCATCCCTTTAAACAGAACTATTCATTTCCACAGAATTCTATCACGTTCATTTCAGCTGCTGTAGACTTAGAAATGACTAAAGTGGAATTAACAAACAAACGAAATGCCGATCGCTTTGTTTTGATGAAATTTATGCGCTTGTCTCAAGAATAAGATATAGCGGATAACGGCTTCATGCAGAGGGAACACTTATGGGGTTACTTTAACAGTATATTAGATATGTTCAATGTTCGCGTCCAGGAAGTTCAAATTGAGTTGAGAATCGCTGCACAACAAAAAATGAATGCCGCATTCTTCAAACCATCAATATCGTGGACCTAAAAGTGCTGAAATTGAAATTATCTCACCGTAATGACTCTTTTTTTGCTATTTACGCATACTTGAAGATGTTGTACGCAAACTTTCTTGTAACTGCTCAGCGTTGCAGCACCATATTCGTGCGTGTGTTCGCCGCGTTAAGTATGCCAATCTAGCCAACAGTTTCAATTCGTCAGTCATTGACGCCAGATTTGCATAATGTTTATGTATAAGTGAGCTCTCGAATTGGCCCACATTGTTTTTTTCAGTCGTTGGTCTATGACTTTTGCAAAGAATTATTGAAATTTGAAACTGTAAAAGGGTTTACTTATATTTCGAGGAAGATGGGTTTCATTTATCCCCGTCAAACCAAAACGAAAAAGATTCCTTTGCAGGAAGCTTATATTGGCGATTTCGACCGTTAATATCTGAAGGTAATAATTTTATATGTTCATTGTTCGTTAACAATTTATTAAACTAGCTGTCATACAGGCAGTATGTAAAAATGCATCTCGCTCGAGAACTGCTCAAACCTGCTCCGCCATCATCGCCCATTGATTTATTTTCACCTTCGTCAGCCTAACCTTCTCTCGTCTTCCTAGATTGCCTTTTATATCAATGCGATGTCTATTCCGATTGGCTTAGTAACTAAAATATTTACTGAAGATGCACACCCACTTTCGCACAATCATTGTAATTCCCATTAACGGAATCACTAATCATGGATTTCTCATCGCCGACTAATGTTAAAAAGCTACTGCTAAATTATCGCAGTATTCGTTGAATTCAAGGATGAACACCTCTTCAGAAGCTTAAAACCTTAATTGTGCTCCTTATCCGGAAATACATTTAATAGTGGGGCATATAAACGAAGGAGTATTTATTTAAGAAAAGATCAAAGGATCACTTGCAATATTCAAATTTAGACAGAAATGAAGTACTTCTCGCATCATATATTCTGTACTTTGTTCAACGGAACATTCAGTTTTTGTGTTGGAGAATTATAGGAGGTCCGCCATGATAATTTATTATCACTGAATATGGTGATTGAATTAATACGCGACCTATTTGGCGATACGGCTTGTGATGTTAAGTCCGTCCAGTTCAACGAAGATCGTCGGCTTGTTGCAGCTGATTTCAGATGCTCTAAATAGCGTATTTTGTATCAAATGTGCATTAGATAGGATATTTTATTAAGTAAACGAATGGAATGAATACTGCAAGCCTTTTCTACTGAATATCGTACTGCCCTCTACGTTTTTTTTCGTTCACTCATGCAAATGAATTACTGCAGAAAAATTTCAGTTCATGAAGGTGGTTCCGTGATTTTTTAAAAGTCATTGAAAGAAGACAGAAGAAAATCTGAGAGACTGAGGAGGGAGAATACTTGTGGTCGCTATTCTATGAGAGACTGTAAGTGGTGCGAATGTGAGCGGTAATTCAAAGAACGCTCCAAACATCGATCGGCTGTTGCTTCAGACTTTATTGTTCGACCTTTAGATCTACAACTTACAAGATTCAACGGACCCCTCTCGAATTGACACACTGATATAGCAGTAATGAATACCTAGTTTGTTTCGAGTAGCCTGCTGAACATGAATCAACGAGTCGCATATATTCGATCAGCAGACTATCAAGGAGTTTCATTATGTGAAGGAGAAAGGATGCGAACGAACGTATGTCAACAGTACACCCGTAAATACTGCTTGGGAATTACTGGCAAATTGCTGGCCTGTTGAAGACACACCGTGAGCGAGAACATGATTAAGCAGTGCTTCTACAGTCGCATTTAGAACGCGGATACTACCTGTGCCGTTTATCACATCCTTATTAAGAATTCTTGTGCATTAACTTTTCTTAGTGATCCGTTTTTCGTCTATATTTCCTCAGGATTTTCATGGGAGTTCCTTACAAGTGTTGTTGATCTGAGCTGAACTTCAACTCATGAAGCGTATACTCTATGCTCCATCCATTTTCCTTACAAGTAGCTCAGCATCAAATTCGCAACGGTAAAACAAAATATTGTGTATCATGTGAACCAGGCGGATTTAAGTGTTTCATTCGAGTGACGGTTCGTCGTCGCTGCGAAACAATTTGAAAAAAAACAAGAAAAAAGAAAATAGAATTTTAACGGCAAATTCCTGCGATCTCACTCAAAGGTTCCCACGGTTATAGCGCCTAGGCAAGCCTAAGCAACCACAGTATTCGATAGAATCACTTTGTGATGGGAATTTGTTATGAAAGGAAGCACGATGGGTTCACAAGCGATATCTTGAAAATGCGTTCAGAAATAAGCCAAATGATTCGTGCTGATCTGTATATAATTCATTCTTCTCTGTTGTCAATTAGTCGGCTGCAGCTGCCTGCACCTAGCCATTCTTTATCCAACTGTATTAATGCACCACACGAGAAAAGATTTGGATTCTGGGACTAAGAAGCAGAGATAAGCCTCATGATTGTAAACAGGACCCAAACAGCATTCTATTTATCTCCCTTATTACTTGCATTTATAAGCTTCCGTCAATAGGTTCCCTGTCCTGTTGATTCTATGATGACTGCTTACCAATCTCTTCCTTTACTTCAGCACGATATTCGTTCATTTTATCCGATTTTTCTAAACGTTCTTTCAATAAATGGGCGACCGCTCCGGCTACATAACCGTCACCGAGTACATTAACCGATGTTCGTATACGATCGCTGTAAAAAACAAAATTGTTGCATAAATCTCGACCAGCAATATAAGTCAATAATACAACGTCCTATTCATCATTTATTAACGAATAAGAGCTTTAATAATGCACGAGCAAATGCAGTAGTGCACTCTTTGACACCTCATGAAACATGGAAGTGGAAAAATATCTTTAAAATAATTTCAATTGAATTTTGTTCCCACCTGGGAGGGTAAGTATTTAAGTCGTCGTCTGAGTTGAGGTTCAAACGGGAGGAATTAACTGTAGATGTAGTAGAGTATTCGATGCAAAAGATATCGTAGTAAGAGTACGAGTTCGGCAACTATAAAGCGCAAGCTATTGTTATTTATGTTTGGAAGAACGATTGAACTTGGATGGGACAAACAAATGGGCAGTGAACAGTAGCTGCAAGAAGTAACAGCAAATGAAAACTTCAGAATCGCTCGTTTACCATCTTTCTGATCCCGAGCTTTTCAGAAACACGGAAGCAAATTCAGCGCATGTGCGATGAATTCGAAAAGCAGTAATAATCACAACGATCAACGATTTTGCATCTCTTTGGGAGGAAGTTTAGACTCACATCAGCCAATCGACAGTGATCAAAAGCGGAACGTCGGTTGCAGGAAGCCCAACGGTATTCAAAATTAGAAGAATGCTGACCAATCCGGCTGGTACTGAGCCCATTCCTATCGATGCTATAGTAGCAGTCAAACTGCAAGCACTTTGCTGTCACATTGCGCAAAACGATTATCGTAAAAAGCACATACTGCAAAGACTTCCTGACAAGTTTAGATGTTTTTGCCAACATAAGGTCAACGCTTTCCCATTTTCGTTGCCATGCTTGACTTCTGATGAATGATCAACAGCGAAAACTTAGAGTAAATTTAAGATGAGGAGGCAGCACAAGATTCGGCAATTTTACGTCTTTATCAGTTTTTTTAGACTTCAATCTAAATTTGGCCCGATAATTATCTGAGTTAGGAATTTTCTCAGCTTTCCAGTATTTATTCACCGCTATTTGCTGGTTCTGCTTCCAGAAAATAGAACTTTATTACAGCTGCCATTTCGTAACGAATCGCCAGGTGAGCTTCAGCATACTCTTTCGCCGGCGACGTTTTAGTTGACCTCTCCTCTAGGCGTTGTCTAATATTCCACGTCTGAATTAACATAAGAATTTGAGGAGAAGGCTACATGACAACTTACCTTATTGTGATAACTTCTGCCATGGATAGTGAGACATTGTTGAGCTGAGCGATGAAAATTACTGCGACAGCCTCGTAGAGTGCATTGCCATCCTTCAAATAGGCATTTTTTAAACTCTATCTGCTAGAGCGTTGCGATGATCTTTTCCACTGCGTAAAAACTTCCTTTAATTTCCTAATGCTTTTCACGTTTCGTTTTTTGGCTCTTTAATGCTTTCAGCAAATAAAATACTATTGAAAAAACGCGTTCGACTCATCGCCCAAGGTGAATTCATGGCGCTTCCTTACTCATTCAAGGAATGGTGTAAGTAATGGACGACACTAATTTGAGAGCCCTGATTCACAAGCATGATTCGATTAAAGTGCTCCGCCGTTTTCATTTGCCTGTAATATTTCCAACTTCACGGCCACCAAAACTCACGAATGAGTTCCTCCACTGGGTGAAGCTTGGTCAACGTCAAGTTATACATTGCGATGTCACACAACGCTTTAAACACCAACTGTTATACCAGGCACCGTGATATTGCGCTATCCCACGCAGGAACTCACGAAACACTGTAATTTCATCTCCCGTCGCAGCGACCATATCGTTCCAATAGAATGGTGTTGCTGTTCACGTGAAAGTGTAAGAGTTATTTTGCACGTTATTCTTTCGTCTTTTTTCTTGCATTAGTGAATTCCTTTCCTTAACTTTCTCATCGTTGTTTCTTGTCAACATCATTCAGCCTTGGCGGTCTCCTTATTATAAGTTTCCGTCTCATTAATCAATGTCGTTTTTTGAAGACTGATGTTTGTGACTATATCTATATGTTTTAAGCCGTTTGCCGTTGCGCAAAATCTTCTTTCTCTCACACTGAGCTTTCCATCCTCAACTTGTGAAAATAGAAGGTTCCATCATGAGGACACATCGCAGTAGATCTGATGGTCGTTGCGCCATGATACAGTTCAGAGCTGTTTAAAGCGATGCCACTAACTCAGAAGCTCTGTTGATTTATGGTAAAAACGGCAGCAAAACCTCCTCACAATGTGTACAAAACGTGCCGTGGATCTGATGCCCATTTTTGAGCGGAAGTTGCAAAAACTGCAAGGGTAACGAGCGATTCCTTTGAGCGATTCTCTCCGAACAAACTCGCTAAAGCTACTGGAATCGCAATATAAGTGATGGCACTATAGCGAGAACCTTGCGGTTGACTGTACGCCGAAAGATTCCCCATATTAGACGGTCGCGTTTTTTTCCTTTCTGCACTTCAACTGATGAAGTCGTGATTTAAAAAAATGTATGATGCATAAAGTAGAGGATCCTTTCAGGAGATGGTTAGAGTTGCTGCCGAATCCCGCGTCCACGTTCAAACGATATTGTGGACAAAGATAAGCAACCAAGACACTTTTATACCGTGATCTTCACTTTAGGATTCGAGGTAGGCTCTAAGCGAGTGTACCCATCTTGTTTCAGTGTGTGGTTCGAACGACCTTATCCAAACTCACTGTAAACTTTTTTACTGAAGTGAACCATAGCCTGACCATGCTAGGATGAACCCATTAAACATACAAGAATAAAAAAGCGGTGCGTTTTGGTTACCTATTTGTTTTTATTGCCAGTGTAAATTGGCAGGCTCTACTGGAATTAGTCAACCACAAGCTGTCCGGAGCAAAATCCATATTGCCTTTCCCTCACATTCCTCGTCTACGGCATCCCGCTCTAAACTGTTCTTTTCGCTCGTTAATTTTCTGAAATATCTGCTGAAAGAAAAAAAGGTCGCAGTGGCTAGATTGATCAGTAGGAGTTGCAAAACACAAAAGCTGCTCAGAGAAAGATTGGTCAATGCTTGCAAACTATGAGTGAGGACTATATCCAATTGAGCAGTAATAATTCAGGGGACTTTCATCTTATGCAGGCATTACGATATTTGGCTGACATTCAGTAACGCTAACAATGCAGGTGATTTCACCTGAATTACGCCAAATTATAAGCGTTGCTCGTTGTGGTTGAAACCTGTGATGCACTATGAATTTCCATACTGTTAGCTTCATTGTAGAACGCGTTTTGAACATATAAGACGCTCTGATGCTATGCTGATGCTCATTTTCTTCTGTGGCCGGTGAGAGAGTGACAGTATAATATTCGCTATTAGAAAGGAAGACCACGAGATGGAGAAAAAACCGATGAATTTTATTTCCATAACATGTCGAATGAATTTGGGGCAAGCACAATTTGGATGTTAAGAAATTTGCTGGATTATTTTTTGGATCTTCCTCGAAATTTCTCCTCCGATAACTATTTGGTACGAATAACTCTCACTGATAAACTACAACTGAATCAACTTTTACGTACGTCTTTCCTCTTAGGCATACGAATAACAAAAAACCAACGTTTGAAGTCTGTCATTATATCGAATATTGGACATTTTATGCTCACCATATTAATAGTAGTTCCGAGCGGAAGTACGAATCGCGTTACACGTCGATCAACTTTCAGTTTCTCTTCAAGGCATTGCATTGAAATCGGCAGCGCAGCACCACTGAAAATGACTAATAGCTTTCTCATCCATGCGACAAATAAATCCCACGTTTATGAAATGAGTGTACGATTTTGTTCCGCTGGATGGAAATGTAATTAATCTTTTCGATCATATATGACAGTTCTGGAGAGAAATCTGCCTCCATTTTGAATGAAACGAATCAACTTAAAATTTTCCGTTCGTTAGAAATCCCAAATGTACATCTAATGGACTTGGATTACAATTATAGCGTGGATTATAAGACAGCCCACTATATATGGTGATAAGTATATGATCCTTGAATTAGGAATGAGAGACGTACCTTGATCCGGTACCAAATGCGGTGACAAGAGCATGAAGCATGCCTTGTGCCACTCGTAATGGATTCTTTCTCGTGATGAAGAAATATAGTCCAGGCATAACGAGCACCGTGTGCACAACGAGACCTCCGATTACTGTGAATGTGTACATCAGCAGTACCTGTGCCGTGTCGCTCAAGTCTTCCAGCTCAAGGAGATTGCCCGTAATGAGGCAGACTATACCCAGAGGAGCAAACCTGTTCGATGACAATGCTTAATGCAGTAAGTGCACGTCATGTGATATTAGACTGGAGAAAACAACGGAAAGAAATAGACAACACTGGGAAATTAAATTTCATACTACAAAACCATTTTTCGATTTCGGAAGCTCTGCAGTGACGTTCGCCACCATTATAAGCATAGATCTGAGCTTACGTAAACAAGAATGAATGCATAAACAAAGAACAGGGAAGTCTGTCATAGTCATGCCGCCCAGACCTCCTTCCTCAGGATATATCTAAGATTGCCAATGAAGGTAAATCTAATGCGTCAGCCTCTAAAACATTCAGACATTTTTCGCAGCACTATTTTTCGCATCACATTATATCCATCACTTGTTTTTATAGTGACCTATGACCTTCGCTCTCCATAAGGAGATCTCATATATCCATAAAAACAGACTCAACGTCACGACGATGCTCTATCGCACAAGAAAAATTTCCCTGCATTCAAAGGCAAAAAATTGCATTTTCTACCCTCTTTGTGGACGGAATATTCTCCCAGGAGGCTTTACACAATGCAGTATTGCCCTTTGTGTGTAATTTTTAATCGATCGCTGTAAAAACAAGGAATTATCGAAAGTTCAAGGCTTGTCTACATTTGTGTTTGAGAAGCATGAATAAGTTACTGCTAATAAAGAATGGATGGCACTTATAATGTTCTCATCATACAACCCACCAATATTTTCATTTTCCTCTATCGCACTCTTTTCCTCCCATTTTGATATTGCATTTACGTCCCCTTTACCTGATTTCACGAATCAAATACGCCTCTCATCCACCAATACTCTATTCCATTCAAAAAAGGTAGTTTGTGAAATTGAGAAACTAAAAAACCATGTCCTCATAAAAGGAAAGCTTCCGCTATCAGGAATGTGACAAAATGCAAAAACTTGACTCCTACCCTCAGCTATTCAAGAAAGCGAGTTTCAATATTAACTAATTCGGGTTACGAAATTTCACCATTCTACCCATACTTCTAACAGCAACGTCTCATTTATGTCGGAGCTGAAGCACTCACGGCAAAATCTGCAACAGCTGATCACTCTGATGATAAAATACTGTCCAAAGCACAAAGTGAACAGCGACCACAGTTATTCGTTACTTCTTGAAGTGAAATGCAAGTGATAAAAATGCAAACCACATGAGCGCTTCCACCCATCTCATGATAACAGCATCGAGGATGACGAAAAAGTCAACGAGGATTCTGGCACGTTCGCCTAATTTCGAGATCACAATGCCAAAGCCAGTGCAAAACACAATTATGCCTGCAACAATCTCGATCTTTCATAGCAGCTATAGCCAGAGGACTGCTGTGACTGCAATCTTTGGATGAATGTTCGACGGAACCTTTCAAAAGCTCTTAGCAGGTGCAAGTTCTCGTCGGGATCTTTCCTTATCGAATTCATCTTCTGATCGCCACAGAAGTCTGCCGAAATAGCGAGGAAGAAAAGCCATGAAAATAACACTGCTGGAACTCAAAATTAAGTACAGATTATCAAAACGTCGTGTGAACTATTGCCTCAGCTCTCGTCACCATCATTGGGTATCTCAACGTGTTCTGAAACTGATGTCGTTGTGCTTCCTCTGTTTCGTCATCTACAAGGCAGCTCACTTTCCCTTTAAGTCCCGTCTCAACTAGTGACACTAGCCAATGGATCGAATTTCGGCCACGAAGCAAAACGTCAACCTCATTATTTTTATCTAGTTGTAGACCGTGATCATTTTATCACAATCGGGCTTCTTATTAAAGTTAAAGCCATAGAGAATTGCGCCTCTGAGCAATTTTTCCACGCATCATGTTGAGTGCGAAACTCTTCATAACGGAGGAACTGACAATTGAAAACACGATGTAAAATAACTGCTGCACGGTTGAAAATACCTATTACGTTGGGTTGCAAAAGGATATTGTATATAAAAACTACAGTGAGTGCTAGGGGAAGAGAGGCCACGGATAAAGGAATATGAGCATAAGATCCATTTGAAAGGACTTCAAATCATGCGAATAATTCGGTAAAATGTTTATTATAAGAAGTAATGATCAACTTGAAACTATTTGCGCTCTAAAGTTAGTCATATTTATGCACTCTGTCGACTGATGAGGGCTATCTTACTTGAAAGAAAACATCCACAATTCGCTATTTCCACTCGTCATGCCATCAGAGTGGAATGGCAAATGTACCTCTTTTGAGTGTGGTGCTGAGGTCCCACCCCAAGACATGTACTTCTGGGGTCTAAATCTGTTGATGCTGTAACATGCTATGATCGTTTTGCTGGTACGTTCGGTTCCCGTTCCTTGTTCTTCGCATAACCACTTTGCGCTCTTATGCTCCCTTGATGATATATAGGTGTATATAAGTCGGGCTTCAGCTCTTCAGATTCGGTGTCTTCCATTCGACAGCTCTCGGGTTGACACATCTTGGTGCCTCTCACATTTCGACGTTTCTACTCTCGTTAGTGGGAGCTGTTGTACTCCTCAAAACAACACTTCGACTATCCCTGTATTCTTTCACATCCATCTCGGGCTTCTTCTGCACGTCACTGCTATCAGAGTTACAATGAGCACGTTCATATTTGGTAAATCAAGAGATTCCGTTCCAGTGCTTCAGAACAGCTTAGACTGCACTGGTGACTTCCTAGTGATTACCGAAATGCCACCGGCAATCGTCAAAACGGTGGCCGGCTTTGAGAAAAGGTTTTCGGAGTTCGTTGCCCAATCATTCTGAAAGCTTAGCGAAAAGGAACGATCGTGCCTGATATGTTTACTACGGCGTAATAAGAGAGCGATATCGAGAAGGAGAGGCGCAAATGTTCGCTCAACCTTAGAAGAACAGAGGAAGCTATGAATTTCCCTCATTAAAAACCTCCTGTTATTGTTCGCAGCATAGCAGTTGGATTGTGAACACATTAGATATTTGCCATGAGGCAGCAGACTAATTTGGAACCAACATAGAGAGGTGCGACAAAGGTCATCCTGTCATGATTAACATTAGAGAACTGCTGAGGAAAGGACTTCATTACACAAAATTTCATGGCGCTGCCAAGAAATCTCGTTACCTTACTATGGTTTCAACGGTGATTTGAGAAAAGGACCCAGTGCTGCTTTATTTAATATATCAATAACATCCATCCCATAACAGAATACGACTCCCTCCCACACGAAAACGACCAATGGAAATTTAGACGTCACAGCCTTGATAGATTGTTCTGAGGAGCATAGGTGCGGCGAAAGTGAATGGATATTGCTCTCAAGGGAGGCAAATATTAGCGATAAACTCCTAAACAATTTGGAATGAGCGAAGACTCATAGTGAAGCAGTCGAAAGCTGTATGCATAATACACCTATAAACTGCTTAATGCAGTGTTTGAAAAAACCTGCTCTCCAGAAATTCTTGAGCGAGTCTAACACTAGCTTCAGTCCTTAATAGAAACCGTTCTTGATTACCGAGTACATTGGTGCCTCTCGCAGATTCGATCGTTTTTACAACCTTTGGAATCATCTCCAGTGTCGTATTTTTTGAGATCTTTTTGAACGTTGGCTTAACAAGAGTATAAGACGTCTGTACACGTTGAAAGCTTGCTTGAAGGATGTTTTCCGGGAACATATTCCTGAAACGAAGATCATTCTGAGCGAAGAAGAGCACCTTGAGAAATTGCAAAATCCATCTTCGAAAGGCAAAAACGCCGCATAAAGCGTTCAGCAGGTTCGACATACACCTCTGATGACCTTCTTTTGCTGCTCATGACTTCATGGACGAATAAAGATTCTACCGGATATTCTGAATGGTGAGGCTTCCTGCTCTAGTCCTTAGGTTAATACTCAGTGGTCAACGAGGTCCTATAGTGTCAAATTCTCTGCGTCCCCAAAATTGCGTTCCGTGTTACGATCAAACCCTATGTTGCATGGTGCCAACAACTGTGCAACTTTTTTCTCTTTCCTTAAGGCGCAAAGGTGCTACCTAATCATATCCAGAAATGTATCCAGCGCAGAAACTTCTGCTTCTTCAGGAAATGCGTCCAACCAACCACTCTTTATCGTTGGATCTCCAGGATGAATTGACAGCACCAGTGCGATGCCAACCTACAAAAGTCTCCCGGAGTTATGTCTAGAAATTTAATAGCACAGAGAATGATTGTTTTATTTGAGCGCAAACTTCAATTCCTAGTTGGCGAAGGAGAATTTGCAAAATATGTTCATGATCTTTCTTCATGCGTATTGATCAGCCTACCGTAAAGGAGCAGGTGGCTACGTCGCGCTTGTGGGTTACAAAGGGTAGTGCAAAGAAGTCATAGAAGCTGGAGCTGTGACGCGCCGGTATAATTTCTATAATATGATGACTTCATCAATCATATTTTACATAAATTCATCAAGTTCGGAAGGCAATATAGGTGTTGAAGGCGAGAAAAATATTTCCTTCCATTTTAAATTAGTTTTTTTTTTCATTTCGCATCTTTCCAGTCGCAGAGAAACCTTTTATGGGAAATTTGAGAGAACAGTCGATTCAGATTTATCATAAATTTCCCAAAAATTAGTTCCAAAAATTTACTGCTAAGTGAGAAAATGTGAAATTGATTAGTAGAATGAAAAGAATGCAAATTCGCCTATCATTTCAGATCTTTGGCGGACTTCTCCAATTGTTTCTGACGTATTTCACATCTGCAAATAGAATGCAGACAGTAATGCGCCGATTTTGACTTAGAACGCCTACTGTCGGCGTCAGCTGTCCCGTGCGAAGATACCTGATCCTTGGTAGTCTAATGCTTCAATTCAATCATTTAACCTTGTCGTCTGGTTGCATAAAATTCGACCAGACGGCAGGACGAAATGATTTCCGGCAGTTGGGAAAAACGATTTCATGGTTGTACAGCGTTAATAAATTGCGAGCAAATTTTTCGGTCGTTTAACCTGAACAGCTTATACGTGATACTTCATGAATTGCGGCTTTTCTTTCTTCACCATAATACTATTTTTTCGCTACGTCCCCATCAATCACCTTTTCCTTTCAAAGTTTAGCCTCCACTTTGAGAAATCAGTTTCGCATCTGTTGAAGGTAGATGTATCCACAACCATCATGTCATCAAGAGAATTAGTTTTCTGCTGAATTTTATGGAAATTGCGTACGTTGTAAGTAGAGCTAGGTTTGAAACACTTAGGTCTCAGCAACTGCTCATTTTTCATAGCACGTCTTCCGCAAGATTTGATCACTTAAACAAAGCATTCATAAACCGGCCGAGAAATTGCACATTTAAAACAGCTTGCATGCATGAACCCAGTTATTAGGAGAAAATTAAACATTGAATTTTGAAATTTTTGCTTTTTTGGACCATCTTTTCTGTATCTCACAATCAACCTCTTCTTCCCTACCGCCTTCTTCTCAACATAGCCACACGTTCTTGCATTCTTTATGACTTCCTCGATAAAAGCAGCAATATCTGCAAATTTTTTGAGAATTTTAGCACTTTGTGATTTGAAAATCGCCTAATTCGAAGGAAAACTAACTGCATTCATCAATCCGTTAAATTTTTCTTCAGATGCATCAAGGGATAGTTGGCAACAAGAATTCATTCAAATGAACAAAACAACTAATGGGAACTGCTTAAAGAAGAGAACAGACTCACAATCGTCGACAACGCTGCTGTAACAATGTAATATACAACTGTAGTGATACCCATTTGTCCGGATTCGCTTGCGTCCATTTGTGCAAGCGCTGAAAATTTCCTTCATCCTTCAAATGCGGCTAAAGAGCATAAACCCACATAAGCGTGCACACATATGTATGCACGCATGCACACACACATATGGACACGCACACAAACAATCGCACTTGTCCAAGTAGATTCAAAGTTCTACACAGTCGTAACAATAACCATAAGGCAATTGTTCAAACAGAAAACGTGGGTCACTTACCAGAAATAAGGGAAGAGAATATCAACGGTAGAATCATCATTTTTAGAACTTGTAAGAAGATTTCACCGGGAAAATTGATGAGGAGACATGCTTCATCGGAAAGATTAAACGGACGCAGAATAAAGCCAAGAATAAGACCGATAAAAACGGACGATATTGTTAGAATGAGCAATAAATTATTCACGCATAGTCGACGCACAACGGGTCTCTTCATTCGTTACTCCTGAATATGAAACAGCCTTAAACGAACACACTGAAAATGTGTTTCACTTGATATAATCCGTCAAAGGTGAAAATGTGTTATAATGTGGCGAAGTAATTCCGTGCAGTTTGCTCGCGTCACTTCACAACTTATTGTGACTAGCACGACATTTGTCATATCAAACGTTATATTTCAGGTAAATTAGACTTGCTCAGCAACTATTTGTATAATTTGCACACGCAACTTTACCAATAAGTTCTCATCAGTTCACACATCTGACGAAGGAATCAGTTAGAGGAGGGGAATACGTGCCATAGAATGCAAATGAAGTTCTAAACATCACTTCTTAACAGGAGGTTCAAAGCTTTACTGCTAAAAACGATCAATGCATGAGTTATTCGAACTAAAAGAGCACGATCAATATAAGAGGCATTTGCGCAAAACAATACACAGAAGAGACGAACAGTGGTCTTAAACTACCATCACACTGACACCTTTGGTCAGTCCAACAAGAAAACAGACTGGTTGGCAACAAATTGAGACATCGGTGATGGTGGCAGCAAATGCAATTGAGATGGCCGTATAATTGTTGGTGTTAATGCAACTACAGGCATAACAATAGGAATTTTACTGAAATATCAATTTCCATAAGATTCATTCTAATATCCTCATGAGTGAGGGTTAGCTGACATCTAATTCAGACCGCAATTCGTCTCTTCTGTGCCGTTGATCGATGACGCAATATGGGTTTGTTAAAGGCGATCGTCGTGAAGCGCACGTTGCATGGAAGTGGTAAAAAAAGCGTGTCAAGAGAACTGATGTATTTGGACGTACTCTGCAGTATGCAACAAGACGAAAATTAGCTGATACTAGCTAACACACACTGTGCATCTTTCATACTTCACTCTTGTGGCAGGTGTGACCAGTTATAGAAAAGAATGCTATTGAAACAAAAAATTGCATCGCATTTTAGCCACGGCAATTGTCTGCATTAACATGTTGCAAAATGTCAATGAAATGGAACGACCGTGAAATCCGTCACAACTAAATTAAAGCTGGTTATCTTAGCGCTAATTGTACGATTACTGGACTTAACGCCTCCCTCAATTTTCAGCCATCTTGGGCGGAAGAAATGTAAATCAACCAATTCCTTCATTGGTTATTTGATCAATAAATTTCGCAGAAAAAAAAGCCAACAAAGGATGCTCCAAAATTGCACGTTGTAGTAATCAATAAGCGATCACGTTACGAAAGGAGGGGATCTCCATGATAACTTTTACGCATCTATGCACCCAGAACCACTCCAAAGAGAATATAGCGAAATAGATGATAATCAGAAGAGGATAAATTGAAAGGCGCATATAATCGACTCATAAGTAGAATATTTGAAAAAATAGAGCGAAAAATCGTTTGATCGTTTGCTAATTCACAGAGAACGAATTTTTTGCCAAACGATTTCTGACCTTGCTTAGGGGTTTTGTAAGCTACAAAGGCGCATTGCTCATGTCAACGTTTGCTGACAACGAAAGCTACATTCATTGAATTCACTGAAAATTTCTTTTATGTCCATTTGACTGCTGACTGCATGAAAATCCATACGCATCGCGAAGCGGATTGTAACGGGAGGATTATTGATGACTGGAAATGATAAGCTCAATGAAAATCTATCGATTTAATGTTCCCGTCGTATCGGTATTTGAATACAATGAGCGCTGCTATGCTTCACCATGGGAAGAAAGATGAAAACGAATAAAGTATAATATAGGTTTCGCGTATAAACAGTTTGTGTTGTTAGTTCATTTTTCATGGATTTTTAAATATGGCATACCCCTTTCTTTAAACTGATTTTTAAGCCAATTTCCTGCTTTAGAAATTGCTGCAGCATGCTCACTATGAAGAGTGATGCTCGTTTGTGTTTATATATATATATATATATATATATATATATATATATATATATATATATATATATATATATATATATATATATATATATGCTTAAGCGCACATTTGTTTTCCCATCTACTTATTTGTTTTCGTGCATGAAAGCATGTTAGGTCAAACCTATTAATATCATAGGAAACAGCAATGGAATTTCAATGAATGTATGAAAAACCTAATATTTCAAACAGTGGATATTTTTTCTGGACAGAGGGAAAAACTGATTGTCGCTCTATTTTAGCATTTTCCCCTTTCGCAAAACCCTTACGATTTCTTAAAACGTAGGAATGCACGAGTTGCCACTTGCAGTTAATCATTTAAAATAAACTTGTTGTTATTAAATAAAACCAACTTTTCCTTCCCTGACGCTTAAACCCCTACCACATATTAACAGAGATCACTTTGCTGAGGTCGCTACTTCAATAATGAAGTTTAGCCATAGTTTGTTGGGATACACTAAAAATTATCGATGAAAATGAACGAATAAGGAACTTCTGATTTAACGCATCGCGAGGTGGAAGACAAAGTTTTTGGCGCAGCTCGAATTCAGATAATAAACTCATCTACGCGCATAGAGAGGAAACGATGAAGAGTAGTAGGAAGAAATCGAGTCACTGAATGGAACTGGGATGCTTTTTCAAGAAATCACCAAACCGACTCTTTCAAATGATCAGACGAAAAGGGAGACTCTTTATCACAATTTGGAAGCTTCCATTGATAATATTAAAGCAACGAGAACAATGAAGCATACGTTTCTTATATGACAGTGGTGTAAGGAAGAGAATAAATTAGGTCTAAGCTTTTCAGGCATAAAAAGCAGCAAGAAATCACGGCTGCTGGTCGTCGACTTTAACACCGAAAACGATGAAATACGGGAATTCTAAAAAGCAAATGGAAACCATATGGAGTATGTGGAAGGAAGAGTATAATCGAAGTACGATTGTCTCCAGTCGTTCTCATCGAAATTAGTACGCCGTAGAAGTCAATGCAGTTATAATGATCAGCCTTAGCTTTAAATTCTAGCCCTCTTTTATACGTAAGGGCGATTGGTTCACTCAAATACATTGCTGCGTACTTAGAAATATTTATTTGCAATTGATGAAATCGTTTGTCTCAAAGGAGTGCTTAAAAAATGTATAGATTGCATATGATCTTGCAGCATACATTTCTATCTGTTCCGTTTTAATTGGCAGTGAATTGTACACCGTTAAGCAGCCAACTTGAAGTTGATGTAGAATGTCACTTGTACCACTGATTTTGTATAACCGATGAATTTCCTACCTCAGATTTCAGAGTCATCTTCCATTTTTTACAAGCAAAAATGCATACGTAAACGCTAACATACATGACATGACCATAACTTTCTATCACATCCGAAATTTGCTGAAATGCATTTGTTCCCTCATAGGCATTTAGGAAGCATGTGCTCTTAAAGAGAACAAATTTTTACAACCGTATGCCTAAAACTATGGGTAATATACAAAAGTCAATAGCATAACATTATATTGGCTAAATGTGATGCATGAATTTATTCCAGACATTACTGATTTATCGCCTTCCATAAGTCCCCACCTGTTCGATCGCCTTCAACGTTAGTTAAAATGGAATTTAGGTTTATTCATAGAGGGTTGGGTTGAAAATGAACGTGACTAAAAAAGTCTTTCTCAGTGTTTCCACTGAAATGTGGTTAAGTTAAACAGCAAATTCGTCATTACTTGTTGAAGTAACTTGTGCTACTGACATTTACAAGTGGAATTGCAAAAGCGTATGTTTCTCCAACGAATTTGACTAATTTTTTCGCTTTTCTCACGGGCGAGACACCCAGAAGATTGAGCGAGAAGTCTCAATAAAACGAGCAATTGAAAGCGTTTGTTTTTTCGGATTGAAAGTGTTTGGAAAATATCACTTCGCATTCACGAGCTTACATTTTTTCTTTCCTTGAGCATTCTTCCTGGTTCATATTACATATTTAAGTGAATAAATTTCCGTTTAATGGTGGCACTTCATCTGCATGTCGTTGTAATTTATAAGAACGATGAGTCAGTCACTGTATACATTATTTAGAAATATGACATTAAAGCACTTTATACGTGATATCATAAGGATTTTCACACACTTAAATGGGTTAACACAACAGTATTAAGAGTCGTATCCATAGTAAACATCGAAAACCTCTGCAACTGTAAACGCAGGAACAATAGATGCAACAAACTGAACAATTCGGATGTACGATTGTTTTTTTGAAACAAAAATGAGAACATTAAACAATCAAGAGGGCAGTTCCTGAGAAGATTAACGAGCTTGTTAAATTAGATAGGTAAATTTCATCTCTCGAAGATGTTTGGCTCGTTTGGCGACTCAACGCAAAAATAGGAAACCGAAAATTGCGCGATGTAAACAGCAATAAGAGGCAGTGAAGTAATGAATGAGCATAAAGTAATGGATCAGCAGAATTGTTTGACACATATGTAATTACAAAAATGTATCAATAAGACTGAAATTCGAAATGTCTGGAACAAATGGGCATTCAATGTTCTCTCGAGTAAGCGAAAAACGTTCTAAACAAGATCAGGATGCAACAGTGAAAATCACCACAACGGAGGGCGCAAAGGCGATAATATTTCGAAGAGCTGTTTCAAACAGAAGTCAGCCCGAGGTCAAATAATCCTTTTTCTCTTAAGAGAAAACTAGTGTACCTGGACAAACAGCTGGTGATTTATATCCTTCCATAAAATATTTTTGATAACAATGAAAAGATCAAAAATGTGTTTCCAATATACATAGCGTTTGCGGCTGTTCCCTATATTCAATGAGACTTGCGCTTCAACCTTACCTGGCACGTGAACAATGAATTTCTGGATTCATCATTCACTCGGAGGCTTCAATAACATGAAGTCTTTGCCACTGTTTGTTTGCTATTCAGTGGCAGTCTTCTTGAGGCTGTGAAGTTTTCTCGTTTTATAGGTTTCTTTTTTGCGTCTCCTCTCTGTTTTGGCAGGAAGCCGTAGCTTCTATTTCCATATCCATGGCATAATCTCGATTTGACGCGACGTCGAATGGTTCGATTCAAACAAAGGTATATAACTGAATTTCCACCTGTAAACGAATCGCGCTTTAGTTCACCACTCGCTACATTGAGGAACTTGGAACCCAAGCTATGAACGTCCGGCGTTCAATCACGTTGCTTATTAGTCAGCAGCGGCTACAACATTGACATTCCTCCTCCTTCCCTCTCCTCCCTCTCCTCTCCCTAATAACTTTTGTTCTATGTCAACAAAAAGGTGGGTTCCTTAATAGGAACGGTCTTTTTCATATCTTCCTGCTATTTGACTCAGTTAACGGCTATTATAGCCAGAATTAAAATATATGGGATGGTGAAGATGGACGGCGGAATGGTGATGAGATAAGCAGCATTTAGTTATTATGCACAGTGGCGTTTGTTTTTGTTGAAGATGTTATCCACTATATATTCCATCACATGCAGTTCGCAAAAAAAATTATTCTTTATTACATCACTACTACCTATAAGGAGAAGGAAACTTTTCCAGAACGCTGCTGCTATGGAAAGATGCGCAGTTGGAGTATCCATATGCTGAGGTGGGAGATTTTTTAATTCTTCGATTCAAGTTTACATTTTCACAGCGTTCTTTTTTTCAGTGTGTTATGGTCAGCGCATTCAAACAGCGCTCGCCATATATTTCAGCCGGACCTGCGAATACCAGAAGAGAACGATGCCGGCAGATCTAGATAAATCATGCCGTGCGAGGTAAAAAACGGATTATATGCAAAACGGCTTACATACATCGTCCATTTACACTCTTTACGTTCTTCCTACAGCTTCCTACAGTTGCATGCAGTTTCTTCCTACAGCTTGCGTAGTGAACCATATCGCAGCATAGAGAATAGGCAGCTAACTAAAAGCAAAAATATTATAGTAAAGATGCAGTTTTATGTATTTTCTGTTAACATTTTTGAGTTAAGTAAACAAGATGGAATGCATCACACTTCAGCTGCCCTTAAATTTCCAATGCAAGAAGCCGTTTGTTGCTTTCGGTAGCGTGCTAGACTGCAGTAATTTGGAAGGCAGCAAATCAAGGCGTGCTTTGATAAGCTAATTGAGGCATTTGTTAAAAGCCGTGAAGAGAAGGTTATTAAGACAACAGGGAAGCTGCGAAGACACCGAGTCAGTAATTTGGCAGCTATAAACGTGAAAATATAGTGGTTTGTTTCAACGCAGTAACTCCTGAAACTGTGCAACTTGATCCCCCGTCGTAGCGACAATATCGTTCCAATAAAATGGTGTTGCTGTTCACGTGAAGTTGTAAGTGTTTTGCGCGTTATTTTTTCGTCTTTTTTCTTGTGTTAATGAATTCCTTTCCTCAACTTCCTCATCCTTGTTTTTTGTCAATATCATTTACCCTTGGCGTTCTCTTTATTATAAGTTTCCATCTCGTTAATCAATGCTTTGGTAAAAAGCCACCTCAGCCATCCCAGGTCTCATGATGTTGTTGTATTTGTCCTTCAGTTACGTCGCATTTTATTGTTGCTTGTGAGTGCAATTGAGGTTAAGTCACCAAAGTTTGAGATGTTGGACGAAAGCAGAACTGATGAGTATCCCTGAGCATTGCGAACAAACTTGGGACGAACCAACCACGAGGTTGATATACACTGTATGAAAAATATGGGACAACTGGACAAGCCCTGCTCATATCAGGCCAGCACAGCATATCTCACTCACTGCCGAAATGTTCGAACAGTTCCGAATCCAGTAGGAAGGGTGAAGAGCATGATGAAGGAAATATCAACGGCCCAAGGAAACCAAGTTGCTGTAACCACCGGTAAAGCGCGGTACTATACAGTAGTGACTTAACCTTTTTCAGATAACCTGGTAGTCGGCACAAACACACCCGTCTGACGTCTCATTTCCCGTAAAACAAGCGTATCGAGTCTTGTATTTCAAACAATGCCAAATGCTTGTTACAGGAACTTCATTCGCACAGCAGCTTTATAGCGCCCATAACGATCGCGTATCGTTGAAGCCGCACAGCCTGCCGTTTTATTTTTCATTACTTTCATATGGTCCATGCTGCGACAGGCCCGCACTGCTCGTAGATTTTATTCCACGTGCATCGTGAGCCTTTGCTTCTTTTTTCTTGGTTCTAATGAACCCGCGATCTTGTCGGTTTCTTTTCCATCATCGACATATTATCCGCAACATCGTTTTGTGCACGACGGGAGTAATTTGCGCCTTTCTGGCCCTCGTTTGCCTCTTTCTTCTTTCCTCCTAAGCATCTCGTTCATTCATTGATAGTTGTTTCTTAGGCAGATGATAGCATTACGACAGTAGAAAGTAATAATTACTAAAGTATATACCGTTAATAGCCTGCCAGGTGATTTGCGACACTATATACATGAAATCGGGCAGGGTCCATAGTTGCATTGCAATATAGGAGATCGTTGCTACACCGAGAACAAGACAGGTGACGCACGTTTGCATAAGTATCTGAATTATTCAATATCTTTAAACTTGTGCGTCTTTTTCGCTCAGCGATTCAAGCATTTACCGAACTTTGTCAAATAATCAAAAGTTTTTATTGAGTATTTGATATGTGATGGCACCGAAAGTCATTCGGTCGCGTTTTCCATATTTCACTGCAATTAATGCGGCCGTTGGAATATTTCTTTAACAATAAATCGGTTATCACCATGGAGAAGCTTTTGGATAAAACAACAAAGTTGATTGAATGAGATATTCTTTGTGAGGGTTTTTCTGCAGTTAAGGTTTATTTATCAATAGCAATAATTTCTGAGAAGTTCTTACCTTGCCTTACCTTGTTCTTACCTTACATTGCAAAAGACACTTTCAATTTCCTGGATTTTCTCTGCGTTAATGACTTGGAAATAATAAGCTATTCATTGTTCACGTACAATTCTCGAGAATGAATGATGTGGGAGTGTTTTGTATACGAGCGAAGGTTTCCAGCACAAAGTCTCATCATTAACGCATATGAAATTACGGATATCTCAGCGGATATCTCCAAAAATTAGGAATATAATCAACGAAATCTCGCATCTTCAATATGAGTATTTCAAAAACGTTAGCTTTTTGCGTTTTTTTTTGCTTTCGGATCATGTTCATTTCATTAACTTCCGATTCTAACATGCCAGTTAAGTCTGTCCATAGTATTCATCGATTGATAATATATGGGGAATTTCGCTAACAAAATTTAAGGGAACCATGATGTCGGGCGAAGTGGAAATTTGAATTATTAAAATCAACTCAAGTGCACTTTACGAGGTTTTGCCTAGAGGTGGCGATTTCATATACGATATCGCATATTGCACATCAGTTTTGCTTGCTTATCTGTATGTTTTGCACTGCATCATTTTCCACTAACATTGTGCAAATAACTTAACTCTAGCGATAAATCAAATGATAGGAAAAAAGCGCCTACTATGGTGGGATGAATTGCTCAGTTTCTAGCGTTCATTATGACAACTGCTCAAAATCAGTACATCGTGCTGGTTAAAGCACGTAGTTGGCATAAAATGCAAATTTGGAACACGACTTAGATGTAATGAAAACAGTGAAAAGTTCATTTCATATTAACGAGGAATTTATCAAAGTGATTCGATGAATTTCCCACTGGATGCCATGGGCTCTGATCGAACACTTCATACGAAAATGCAAATCTTCGATAAGATACATTATTTAGTCCTTCACTTTCGCAAATGGTACTGGTCGATATGCAATACACATTCGCAGGGTATGTGAAGTTTAGAATTGAGAATGAAATGATTAAAGCATACCCCAATTGTAGCAGCTGGTATTTGAATGTGTGTAGTCATCGCAGCAAGCTTAGCTTGACGGCGCAAATGCGCATATATCAAGATATAAATTAGGGTGTTCGTAATAGTTACGAGTAAGTTTATGACCGTATGCGATACGACTGTTTTCTGGAATTGAAGACGACTTACTGATGGCGTTACTTTACCGCTCCTATTTATTAATGTCGAAGATAAAGGTTCAACAACGCTTAGTCAATGAGCAGAAAGAAGTCTATGGCTTCATAAAAGGCGGAATGTAAGGAAGAAATTTCTGCCTGGAATGTAAGGAACGTTGGAGCGTTGACGATTATAAGCAGTCGTATGCTAAATTTAACTAACAGTGTATCCGGTATTTGGTACGCCAGGTAGTGGATTGATGAACCAAGACCCAAGTCGTGAATTATATATGAATGGCCTCTCAAGAGGTGAAGCGACAACGAGAGCGTATATGACGGGCAACCAAAGCCAGTACCATGTACGTCGGCCAACAAATAATGGCTGAAAGCTATTTTTTCCACGCTCATATGAAAACGATTTTTTTACGTACCCATTAAAGTGTAAAGTCACCTTTAACCTCAGTCCTACTTGTTTTCTTGTTATTTCTAAGAATCTGAGCTGAATTTAAAGCATGTGATATTATTGTCGCTACACATGCTAAACAGTAGGATTCCAACCGTATGATAGCGAGTGGAGTTTAAAAGAAATTGCCTGCATGCTTGCACACAGATTCGACTTATCCGACATTCTGACGAATACAGCAATTCCGTCGAAAGAGAATCGAACCGCAGCGTAAGTTGTTCATAGTCGTTAATTCTCCGCACTATTGCCTTTCTTACGTGTCAATTTCAAAACGAACTATTTCGATGGAGTTTCATAATGCAATAGCACTCGTGTAGGAATTTCCAAAAACGATATGAACAAATGAAGTCTAAAATACTCGGAAATCTCATCAATTGAAATAACTTATCGTCGAAAGATAATCATAAAACGCTACTTAAAAGGTTAATTCGGAATTTAAATTTGAATTCAAAAGGGGGATGGTAATTCTATAGTGAACATTAAACTTTCGGGGAATTGGCTCGTCACTTTATTCATTTATAAGGTTTGCTCTCACTTTCTCATTGCAATCGTTTATGATTCGTTATCTAAAGTCAAAGTTATTTGCTTCATTTAGTTGATCATACATTTAGCAGCACACGTGGAGAGAAGATGCTGATTAAGTCTTAGCACACTCAGTTATTGAACGTTACTACCATATGGAAAATTGGAATAGATTTATATGATCAATTAAGCATTAGAATTTGCGATCGGTACATCGAATACATACTAACCCGATAGAGCGTAGGATATAAAAGATTGAGATATCTATTGAAAGCAAGTATTATACAAAGAATCGCATAACAACACCATAAACCTGAAAAATTTATTAATTTCCTTAAAAATTCGAAAACATATTAGATAAATTCTTTCGTTGAAAGAAGGTGAAGAGAGGAGAATAATAATAGAAGATTTGTTCTTGTCTTTATTCATAGTACTATTGCACTAGGAATAAGGAAGGAGCGTATTGAACATAAAATTCCCAATTCGACTGATGGGAACCGCCAATTGAAACTGATGAGTGAGTTTCTTTAAGAGAGGGAACGAAGAAATTAAAGAGTAAAGCTTAGAAAGCTTAGGTTTATTCAAAAGCTTAATGCAAACTGAAAAGTTACTATCGACTGCTTCCTTAAAAAGTTTTACAGGAGGGAAAAGAAAGGAAGAAAAAGTAGTCAGAAGGAGGATTGCGCGGCTTCTTTAGCGAATCAACGATAGGCAAATCTCCGTTGCAAGTAAGAATTCATAATGCATTACCAGCATTTAAAAGACATTGGCCGCTTACATCGCTGCAAATCGAAAGTGATGCTAAGTACGGAAAATGAACTTGAATGTTCAGATTTCTATGAGGTGTAATCGGCCATAACTAATGATTTCACAGAAGCAACTTCGTCCTAAAAGCCACACGGAATCCGTTAATTGAAGATTCCCACCAGAAACTTTAATTTATTTCAAAGAAGGAGATGCTCATTTGGAGGAATTTCAAAGAGCAAACATAAATATGCGATTTTCTGCATTCTCCACTTTCATCGCTATTGATTAAAGCATAGGCTGGAAATAGTTCACATTCCTTCGATAAAATCATCATCCTTCTTTTTTTCTCCCCTTCTGCTCCCAGAAAAACTCAGTTCATTTCCTATATTTCAAAATGTAACTATTTAATTACCATAACCGACGTGACCACCAATCGACAACGTAATCGGGTACGTGCAAATACTAGCACCGATTATCGAAAGAATACCGGTGAAAATACCACTGAACATTAATGTAAGCACGTCAACAACACACATTGCGAGCATTATCTTGAAGCATGAATTGACGATTAAATCTTTTTGCGTGATCGCAAGTAGGCAGACGAGTTGAAGAGTCTAAAATACTTTACAAATCTTGTATTACTGCAAAAGCGACATTGTTGCAATTATTGCAATAAAATATCGCACACTCCCACGAAAACCGATGAAGGTTCTTAATCATATTTGAAAAATGAATTGCATTGCAGGGTTTGCAAACACTGCTTTTCTTGCCATTGCGAAATGAATCGTTGCAAGAAGACTGCAACTTTAATGAATGTGGCAATATTTTTGAGGGCATGAACGTTGATTTTTTGCTGCTTATAGGTAGTGACGCAATTATGTTAATGTGTGTAGATTTGCTTTCCAGGCAACTACAAATTGATAGGCCCAAAAGTTGGAGCAGTAGCACTGATGAAAAAATTAGAACTGCCACAATCTATCCACGTAGTTGTCTGAGCAGTAGGTAACGTTCAAATTTTATTTATCTTGTTCATGACCTAATGAAAATAAAGTATAAGGTTCCTGAACGTAATATGGCAATCGGCGACAATTTACCATCACCCACACAGACAAATGTGTCCACGGCAATGCTTATACTTGATTTCGTACCAACGGTAGATTGCTGATTTCGCCAGCAAAACTGCAAGAAGTATACATTCGGGTTGTGAGCTCAGACAGCTCGAGTATACATCCCTCAGTTGTTCACTTTTATTTAGATAGAAAAGAAATTTTTACTTGTTTTGGCGGACTCTATTTAGAACCGCATTGGAGATCACACCTGGCCGGCGGCCTTATTCTACACTCGACAGTAAAGCCTATCAGAGAATGAGTATGTAATATCCGTATCTCCCATTGCAATCTATCGTCAGAGAGGGATGGTAGCAAAAACAATGCAAGAACCTCATAAATCCTTCCTACTGTGGAGCTCACGAAACGCAAAACGTAGCTGCGAGACTGAATGAACTATCAAAGGATGGAAATCAGCTATTTCATGGGTCTCAACATGTCCTTTTCTCATGGGTAAGAATGAAAATGGCTCTGCAATGATGAAAGAAACAAGGTTTTTGTGAAGTAAGTTTGGACCCTTTTAGCTAGTTCGACCCTGCAAGATTCTCGTCCTGTTGACATAAAGGCGGTTACGATACACTAATAGAGGAGAGGATATCAGTGAACGCTTCAGTTAGCGATATATTCACCTTCATCACCTTTATAGTAGAGAGACAGAAAGCTTTTTGCGTGTTTGCAGAAGACATGAGATAGGGCTTTGAGGAACTGAGATAACCTCGTTGCCTCAAAATCATCTCATAAACGCCACATAAAAACTACAAGAGTTTGTGCCCGAAACTGCTGAAAACGATCTTGTCTGAACATTTTGGCTGTAGCGCTTGTCAAAGAAACGTAACTGTCAGCATGACGAACGCATCAAGCTGTACGCATATGTTCGCACGCAAATCAGAGTTGAGCAGTCAGACATCTACAATAAACTATCCTATTTGTGATCCCATCAAATCTTTCCCGTGCCGCATGAAACGTGCAACACTCGCAAGCAAGTGAGTGCGACTGGGTGAAAAGAAAAAATGATCGCTACAGTCAATGAACTGGGATGCAGTCAAATAACCAGGATTTATGACTCAGATCCATGCAAAAACATCCATTTTGACCCTCGTATTTGAATCGTTAAATGAAAACATTTTAAGCCTCACGGTCAAACGACAGATGGGATGAAAGTAGTCAGTTTGATAGATTGTTTGAGACTTTCGTGTACTGGCTAAAGCGGAGTTATCGATCATTAAAAACAGCTCTTTATAATGTTTTTCACGAACGAATTATTTCTACAAGTTTCTTCTTGGTTCTTTGTTCATCTTGAACAATTACAAACAGAAAGGCGCAACTATTACTTGATATTAACTCCTTTTGTATTGAAAAATGAAATCATTTTGTTTTGAGGAAAGATCAAAATATGCATTGACGGGATAAAGTCACAGATGTCTTAAAAGTACTTGAAAATAAGTTATTTTCGCTTCCAGTAAATATATATAGCTTGCTTACAATATATATAACGCCAGAGAAGATGTAGATAGCACCAAGCGCCATATTTTGCTGTCCTAATGTTGCCCCATGAACAGCGCACAGTTGTAGAAGTGCCGTTGAGTTCATCGCCATTGTCGGCATTGTCGCAACTATAAACGAGGCGTTTTATTATGATCAAATGCCTTAGTAAGCGATTTTTCTTTGAAAAATTTCTTGAAATTCCCAATATTAGAAAAAATTCAATCTACCTGACTGTGTCAAACTGTGAAAGTGAAAAGAAGAGATTGCTAAGGTTTGATCATAATAGAAAATTAGAAAATAGCCAGTAGAACGAAATTTCAGATTTACGTCTTCGCATGCTTAATATGCAGAACCTAAGCAGGTTGGCTAATACTTGCTCGGATTTCCTAGCTAGCAGGACTGGCAGCCTTGGACCTTGGGAAAAGACCTTAGTCAAAAGTCCGCCTCTTCCAGGGCTTCTGAAATCACGTTGCAGCTCTTAGAAGTATGTGACACGGCGATTGAAATTCTCGATGACGCATTATCGAGATTCCAGAGAGGCCGTCAAACTCGGGCGCTTCAGGCTCTTCCTCTACCCCGTGAAACTTGCAGTGTCACGTTCGCCTTTAATTATGCACGACTTCTGAAACACCATCCAGAGAAATCTTTCATCACACGTTAGCTATGACCATTTGCGTTCAACATGCTCAGTGCACCCATTTGAAAACAACAGAATCGATGAGAGCTACGTGTACAAACAAAGGCCGACAAGCGGTTGAGGTACTCATCATGTGCCCCTTATATGGCAAACAAATATCATTTTGCTACTTGTGAAACAACTAAACGGAAATTAGTGGCAATAAGAGGATTATCACAGAGAGAACTCAGAGAAAATTCCTCGAGACATCAACGTAAATGTCTGTCAGAAGAAGCGTACGCTATTTTTCACCACTCATTATCGCCTCACAGATGTTCGCATTTAATTTTAAGCAGCTTTTTTTCGCATCAAATTAACCACAAATAGACTACGGACAGATAGAATGGCACTGAAGAAAATGTTGCACTCAACGTGGATTCAATATGAGCAAAATGAAGGAGTTGAAAACAAGTGTGACAGAAGCTCTATTATTTATGGAAAAGTTCCGCGTGTAAATGACAGCAAACTTCTAAAGGAATTGTAAATGGAAGAAGAAGGATCTTTAAGCTTCAATTTTCTTTATTTTTTCCTGCTGCAGTGACCCACCCTCAAGAGAATATCCAATTATTACTTAATTCTGATAGAGTACTGATGAACATGTTGTTTTCGAGGTGCATTAATTAATGTGAAGCATGGGTTTTCAACCAAAATCATCAATTTATACTGACTCCTATCAGCTTCAAAAGAAACGTCAAGGTTCAAGGCGGTGATGGAGAGCAAATAAAATTTGGCCAACTTCATAAATATCAAGTTAATTGTTCATTATTGGTAAATATATGTGATAGCGTACCTCTCATATGCTCTCTGAAATTTATATCCATATTCCAATTAAAAGAAAACAAAAAACGTAAGTAGATGTAAACTAAATACATCTATGCATCTATGGATTTCTGTCCCCTCGAAGGAGCGCCTAAAAACAGTGTTCCAAAGTGGAGAAGACTAAAGGAAATTCAAAGTCACGAAAGACATGATCCTTGCTCATTTAGGCCAAACTGGAAGATATTCAGTGGTGAGGAATTTAAAATTCAGCTGCATAAAACGTTGCGAAACAAGTCCAGCCTCAGCATTTTTCAGAGCCAATTAAAGAGGCGAATAAAATTCTCTGTGAAGATGTTATCGATTTATTAATAATGCCGTCCCCATGACCTTCCTAAGGAAAAAACATCTGAGACATATGTCTTTAGGAAGAATGACGTGAGTAAAAAAATATATTTTGAAAGAAGCACATGCTATACCTAGAAATATCTTTTTTTACAGAGAGAATTTTGTAAGGAATTCAATGGTGAGGTTAGTAAAGGGATTGATGCGTTTGCTTAATAATCTGCTTGCCTTCGATTGTAGTCTGCAATGGCCGATCGTCAAACCAACGCTCATTTAGCGAGTAAACAGCACATTCTGCACACGGTTCATGTCGTAAGGTTCATCACCGGTTTCTCTATTCACCACGAGAGAATTTCCACATATCAGAGTTTGGGGGATTTCTTGTGCAGATTAAATGGTTTTCCTTCCTTAAGCATCCCTCAGGTTCTCTTTTGCAGTAAAGTCTACAAACAGCAAAAGAGGCTGTGACCTTTCCCCTCTGCATCAAAGGAATCATGCAACTGCGTCTGATGCCAAAACGCCTTTGCACATAGGCCAGTGATGCTACATCAAGTCAACATCATCAGAACGTAAGATACCGGAACATAGTATCTCGCGCAAACCATCGACAGCAATTCTAATCGACAACGACGTAAGCAACAGAATGTGTAATTTAAATACGATCTCCTTTTGGAAAAACGAATTCTCCAAGGATCTCTAATTCAGCGGGGCTTTCTGAAGCACTCGCTCCCCATGACGGCGGTATTCATGAAGCCGCGATTCTTTATCATGTGATTATCCCTCTGGTCAAACTCAGCGGTGATCCGCTCCCGCAAGTGCTCTCTTCCTAAGCTTGCTTGCGCTCCGCCAGTAGTTTCGCCGAATTTTTTTTTTTTTCTTCACATTCGTATCAGTGGCAGTTCTGCCTCCATTACTGACTGAATGACCAATTCCTCCCTCCAAAATTGAAGACCTACTAGCGTAAGCGTCATATACATAATTCAAAGCCCCTATACATATTTCACCACTTGTTCGTTTTAAAATAATAGTGACATCGTATAGAAACCTCATTATATTTAATATCTAGATAATTAATATTGGCCCAATAAGCACTTTTCTGGCAACGTCGTAAGTTTCAACGCACGGCCAACAATAATGTTTGAAAAGTTTGATAAGTCGTTAAACGTTTCACGCACTATTGGTAGGCGTGCGCAAAGGCTTAGTATATTTAAACGAACATATGGGGATATGCTTATCTTCTAGGCGACACCTACGCATTTTAACTTCAATGACAGAGTTGTTTTTCTGTTTTAGTCGCCAATTAAAGTCGACATGGATTGTGTAGAGTAAATATTTACTCATTTTCGGAAATTGCTTGACGCCAATAGTGCAACCATACTTCGAACATCCTCATAAACAAGCACATAACACGGTGTAAACTATGAAATGGTAGTAAATAGGAAAAATGAATGTTGAACAATCCGATTATTATTAGATTATTCAAATGGAGAAAAATGAATTAAAATTCTTCGGAATTTTCAAACCGATGTACAGATGCTTATAGTTTATTTTGTTAAATTCTCATACAATCTCTTAGTCAAATGTATTCCGCTCATGCAGCAAATTCGTACAAAAATGCTATCACTATCGCAAAAAATAAACTCCGCGAAAAAAATATTCGAAGTCTTTAATACAGATTTTCTTCGCTTTTGATTTCAATAGTTCAATCAGTATATGAGTTTAGAATTTTGCGAATTTTTATGCAATTTAGTGGATGTGAATTTGAATGACATGAAGACTGATTGCATCGAACGGTGTGTTGAAACGAATTATAGAACTTTAATCTCTCATTCGTTGTTCTGCTTCTTTGTTTTAAATTTCTACATTTATGCATTTGTTTTTGTTCTCTCATGTTGGATTCTTCAAATAGTATATTTTCAATGAAATATTCGTATTATAAGGTTACGAGTAATTAAATTTGCACGAATATGCGCTTTTTAGACGAATAAGTATTCGATCTTGCAAAGCATTCCAACTTCTATGGCATATGAAATTCCCTATGATATCTATGCTTTTTTCATCATCTTCGAACAGTATCTGAAAGAAATGCTATCATTTGCGCTATTTGACAACGAGACGTTTTTCGCCTAGAACAAAGGCCACATCCTTCAGTTTTTCGTAGGGTTGGTGAGACTATGGAAGATATTTTCAGCCAATTTTTTAGTAACTTTATGTTCGTACCGCATAATCATGTAATATGCTAATTAATGGAAAGACCATAGATGTGGAAAAGCATTTCAATCATTCAGTCCTGAAGTAGAACTTTACATAAACGATAACCGTGCGTTGCAAAGTGCTTCAGCATCCAAGTCACTAGCATGGCTATCAAGAACTGTAAGCAAACATTCTTAGCACCTTCGTAACGCGATAAATATCGTCTCTATATGAGCCTATTGCTATTTCTTTTAAAGAGTCTTTGGAGTTGTACTTTCATGAACATCGTAGTTTCATGACGAACAAGCTTTGCACGATGCTACCCATTCATGAGGAGAGCCGCACTTTGTTTCCCGTGCCTTCTTTCTTGTAGAAGCTGCTAGGCCGACGTGTTTTTGTGGTGTTTCTGTCCGCGTTCTATACTCATGCACATTTTTTTGCACTTATAATGTTCATCTCGGTGCATTCTAGATTAGCTATCAAATTTCAAAATCCGAGTGATGCTCGCTAATAATCGCGACAGGATTCTGCTTGTGTTCAATGGAAGGCCGCAAGGAAGTGGGATTGTGGAATACGATTTTTCATTCGGCTAGCAAGACAAACCACAAAATTCCCTCAGTACTTCAAAAACTCTTAAAAATGGTAAGTTTTGCGATCTAAGCAGTCACTGCTTACTGTCAAGTGAACCGGTAATTTCCAAACGAAAGCGAGCAACTTGAGCTGAAAATTTTATCGACATGTTTGAAGATTGTAAAGTTCCAGTAGGAAGAATAAGCGGAGTTCAGGATTCGGTATGTCCGAACTTCAGATATTTCTTCTAAAAGCAGAACGAGATAGAGGTCTTCCCTCCAATTCACTTGACTAAAAGTCACTTTCCCTAGGGCATGCAGACTTGATGCCTGCATCTGCACCGTGGTTTAGTGTCAGCTACTTCCTTATTCAGGCGAGAGTTATACATAAAGCCCAGAGATTTTACTGAGTGATCGAACGAATAAAGCTGACTCTGAACAGGAGCCCTCACCTCAGCTTATTTTTTTACAACACAAGGTTTGAGCGCAACCTGATTCAAAAATGGCGTTCATTTAACGCAGTGTCAATGAATTTGTAGGCGTATGCAAAGTGAGCTGATTGAGGTGCCACGTGCGGATTTATTTATGGATGCGAATTATTTCTAACAGCAAAATAACCCTATCAATTAATAAATGAATCTATGGCAAAGCCTCAGCGATCGTCGAAGCACATTTAAGACGACGAAACGTGATGCGTTGAGACTGTACAAGCGCATCTACTCAAGACGCTTCTTATGAGAAAAGTCGGAAGGGCGAATGGAATTTAAACATTCCACCGCACCACACCGTACGGAGGTTAAAAATTGGTGCAACTGAGGAGAAGCCGAGTTAAATATATGAAAAAAGAATTATGCATAATTGCATATATTTTATCACCCAACTGCAGGAGAATTCATTCATTGTTTTCGTATAAACTATGGTTAATTATTTAAGAAATGCCACCTGCATACGTGAAAGCAATTAAAGCTTACGTCAAAAATTGTTAATGAAAATTTGTTATGAAAATATGCTACTTAGAGAATGTATTATGCATTAGTTTTATAGCTAACGGTAAGAGAAATTCATAAGAACGATCTACGTCATCGGATCACTTATACAAACATAAACTATCATTCAGAGTTATCAATTTTGAATTCGTTTATGGTACTTTATTCATGAAAAATTTTCACTTGTATTTGTGGGAACCGATCTTACAAGTTTTGGGGAATTAATGAAAACTCATACGAATTAGTGGGAATCGAATTTATGATAGCAATAACCATGCTACACAGCACATTGTTCGAATAATTTATTTATGGAGTTGTTGCAGTTTCTTGATGTTCACATTCTTCGGAAATCGGATATGCTCAAGCCCTATTAGCGCATGGGAACAGAAAATTCAAAGTGGGAATTAACAAAAAAGGACACCGGAATATGCTATATTTATACCATTTTTTCTCATCAACACCCATAATCTCTCATTCATGTACACTGCGGTAAATGAAAGCATTCATGAACTTGTTGCTCGAGTAATTTGTCAGGAATTTTGCGCCCAAGAGATTTTAATCACCACCTAGCTAGGAATTTCTTAAGAGTGGTTTTGCTTTCATAACTTGCAAAATAGCTTCAGATAGTGAGGAAAATTATGGTGGAGAAATGCGCGCAGTTTATAGCATTCCTAGTTTATGAGAACGACCAATGAAAGTACACTACAAAAATTTTAATGTTCAAAGAATTTCGTCAACTTGATCCTCAGATAAGTCAACCTTTATTTTTAAAATCATAAAATAGTGAGAAATTCTATCAAAAAGTATTTTAAAAAATATAAAAATATTTCGTTTTATATGGTTAAATAGAGGCGGCAACATTTCTCCCGAATTGAGGACAAATTTTTGAAAGGAAAAACAAGCGCAGAATATAGTCGATCGTTGAAATCCCATAAACAGTGTCAATAAGAGCACAAAGAAAGCATCCATTCTCTGGCAATAAGCATCTAAACACGCGTACACGGAATGTGCCACTAATATGAATGTTACCAAATGTGACAGATTTTTCCATAGCTCATTACGAATTTATGCGAGAAACTATTTAAACAATTTCCTCTCGAAGGCGCAATCAATGCGCTTTTTTCAAAATTCCTTCAAGTTTGTAGTGCTTGCCGAACAAGTCAAATCAGGTGTGCTGAAATCCATAAAATCCACGCAGTTCTCAGGTGGAAAAAAATCAGATATGAATTACGCTCATGTAGACGGCGAACAATGTGGCAAATAAGATTGTCCAATAGACACAGATGCCCGCAAGAACAATTTCATTAGTCTTCTTCTATAATCATTTAAAGGGGCGTTCTCATCTTTATCGACTTTATCACCTTCATTTAAACTTTACATATCAAATCGGCAGCATCAATGGACACTAATGGACAGAAGTATGCACTTTCCTGGCGTCAGCTGAAGTGTGATTTTCAGCTTTTTTTGGCGACCTATGCGCAACATTTTAGGCTGGCGCTCACTGTGTTGGAATTGTCCCCAAAATGGTGATAATTGCCAGTCGTCACTTGTCGACAACATTGCCCGCCGTGTTGCCATTGTCATCACTCATCGCTATCGCCATCCGAGCATCATTAAACCATCGAAACACTGAATAGCTTTCATTGTTGCCTGATCTTCAGTGAAATATGCGCTTTATGCACTTCCACGTACAATCTTCACATATATTTTCCCATACATCCAACAATATTACGAGTGTATTTCTCATTACAAATTGCGGCAAAGTTTTTTCGAGCAAATTCTGCAGAGTTGCGTAAGTTGTAGAGCGCATTTGGACAAAAATCGTAGTCTAAATTTTTACTTACTCGCCACTAGTGGTGCAACCATGTTGAATCTTTTCCCTCTTCACAGCAAATGAGTTCTTTCAAGGGATTTTTGCGTAGCGATTCATAGGGTTGGATCTTTCAAGTCGTTGAATCGTTGTATAATTTTCTATTCCAAATTTACAAGGAACCTCACTTGGGAAATTCCACATAGTGGCGCTTTTGTTCCTCAATAAGTGTATGAAGAGTTACAGTTAGGTCAGTTGCATCAAGTTCTTAATATGGATGACTTCGATGAGGACAACTCAACAGTGGCGGAAAAATTTTTTGAAAATAATCCATAAAGGAAAGGAAGGCAATTCTAAAGATCAATTAAAGGCGTTGAAACAAATAGATAAGTGTGGAAAATTTTCTCATGAAAGCCTACGCTTGAAGAGAATGCATTTTATATCATATCCCGAGCGTATTTCTCATCGGCTGTGAAATACTCGGTTACTGAGGTACCGTCAAGTACTTTGGCCTAAATTGACCTAAAATATTTCCGCGTACCCATAGTTGGACAAGCAAATGCACGAAGCGTACGTACCTCGTCATTGCTAAAATTTATACATTAAAGAAATTATGAACCAGCAGTCGTTAAAGCGTTGATTACGACGATTAACTCTGAAAGGCACCGAGCGTTGTGGAGGTAGGAGGTTAGGGAGTTTGATAGCTTCCCGATAGCTGTTGCTAACCATTTGAATTTATCCCGAATCTAAGGCTGATTTCGTAAGAGAGAATTCCGTTGGTTTCGTATTTCGATCGTCAAACGCTAATATTTGAGGTGAAACTGAAAGAACGCACGTCTTGTTGAGCGTAATCAATAATCATATCCACAAAAAACTTTAACAACGTTCGCATAGAAACATAAGATTTCAGTTTTTGCAGCAGTTGAGAGGTTCATTTACTTAAAGCAGAAATTAAATCGTATTATATATTGAGGCTAAAATAATTTCACTACCAGTAGTTCAACGCAAACAAAGGGAAGTTGCAACTTTGATTGTATGCATCTATTTTTAAGCTGCAAAGCCATTTCCAATGTGGGCTGTCATTCCCTGTGAGGATGATGGTTTTACAGCGAAAAGTTTGAAGGTGGGAAAAGGTGGAAGAAAAATGAGCAAGTGCTTGGCGAAGATCGAGCCGAACAAATCGATGTCGCCTATTTTCCCAGTCTTCATTCACGCGAGTGTGCATCTTCAACATAGGAGGAGTTGATATCGATCATCATTTGAAGAAATCACAATAATAACTTAAAAGAAGGATATTTCCGTTCGAGTATTTCTTTACAAAAGTCGAAATAATACTTTTTCTAGAAGGTTGCTGACTCAGTAAGTTGGCAAAATCGAGCATACAGTAGGTAATCTTTCATTACCGATATTTCTAAGTATGTCTTTTCGAAATTATGCAATGCAATTCATCGTGGAAAGTATCCTGGCACTAATGTGGATGTTTTTTTTTGCTATTATAAAAGTCCATTTCGCAATTTTAATTCATCATCATATCACTTCAATCGTTGGCAGATTGGGTAATTTTCACGTCATCGTTATTGAATAAATCCTCTCATGTAATTGCATAATCCGGTTCTCTTCTCACATATAACAGCATTTATCGTCGTTGCTTTCACGCATCTATGCTTTACAGTATTGTGCCGCATTTGGTGAACCCATCACTCTCAGCCTACTGTTTCCATTTTCTTCCGGATCCTCGCATTTCTCGTTTGTACATTTCTGCGATCATATGCAACTCAATTCCGATCCTCGGAAACCACTTCATATTTAAGCTGTGCTATATGGAAAGCATAAGAAGGGAAGTCTGAGGAATTAAGGAGAAAATACTCAATATGAGAGAGCTTTAGAAAAACTCTCCAGTTTCTACTTTTTCTTTTCTTTTCAAATTTGAGATTTTCTTCCTTCTAAAGCCTCAGATTATTTCTCACAAGGTTTTGCAAAGGAGGTTTCATAATGTCTCATCGAATAATTAATCTCTCTGATCGATGAACACAATTTTTTCGCCCGGTACAGTATATCTACGTAAACGATTCACTATAGCAATTCCACCTTCTCTATTCTATCGTAACCAAATCCCTACTATGTCTAAATTGTTTATGAAGAAATAGGCTTATATTAGGCGTCATTTATAATTTTCCATTTTTCTTATTTCTATAACTGTCCATCGACATATGAGGTTTCTCCTTTATAGGTCATCTTTACCTACAGCTTTTCAATTGTATTGTTCCTTATTCTTGCTATTGTTTCGTTCAAAAAAGTTCCTTTACGATCATTATGAAAATTCAGAGGGATATCTTGATTTGGTTAGCTACTTAACTGTAACGCTGTGCTGTAGCTTAGTCTCTGCCACCAGTGCTACAATCTTTTGTTGATTCTCTCCCTCTCCCTCTCCCTCTCTCTGTCTCCGCCTCTCTCTCTTTCTATTTATCACTCTTTCTGGCTTTGTTGATGCATCAACTACCCAAGTGATCACAACAACTTTTTTGAAGATGTTCTGACATTATATTCATCAATTAAACTGCCCATCAAACACATTAGCACATCTGATTTGGCGCGTTCGAATATTTGCTTAACTGAAATGTCTAAGAAGTGCTTTGAAGTGCGAGAGGGAATTGTTTATATTCCTTCGTATTTTCGCATTTCGCATTGCAACAAGCAAATTTTTTCCTGATTTTCCTCTAAACGAAGCGTTTCATCAGCGAATTTTTCTGGATATTTATTCCGAAGCTTTTTTGACGTAAGATGAAGTGCTTTACATTTGTGGTTGTCCATCATAGTTAACGTGTAAAAATAGCTTCGATATCTCGTATTGGTGACTTATTTCGAATTTCTTTCCTTTTTCATATCGTGTTATTTCATTGTTTTTGAGCTTCAGCTAGGGGCTTTTCTACCGCAAGATTTCTACCGGAAGGGTGATGAAATATTTTTATTGATTGCAGCAGATGGCCGCTTTTCATATCATGAGAATTCCCCTATTCATGTTGCTGATCATCACAGTTCGTATGGAGCCACAACAACGTAAGTTTGATATCAGACCTTAACGATTCAATAATACGCTCAGGATATAGGTAGTGATTACGAGAGATTTCTTTCAGTACATCGAGGACAACAAATTCATTCTGCACCATTGAAAAACATTGTTTCGTTATTTCAGTTGTAGTATCTTCTTATAGAATGAAGCCACATAACCTCAGTACACTACTTGGTAGTTTAAGTAACTATTTCTTTCGCAAATTCAATCGAACTTCAGGATAATATATGATGTGTTGAAAAGAAGTGGAGATAATTCTGGAAAGGTTCCGAGAAAATTCCAAGTTTTGATTCAGCTATGAAATCTTCATAAAATCGAAACATTTCCTCACTGTTTCCTGTATATTAAGAACAGGAAATAAATTATAGAGGTGTCATTTTAAATGGTGAGAAGAAAGCAATGATCTCTTTTTCCTAAATAAGATGCGCTAATGCAAGAAACGAATAGGCTTTGACGGAAGCCTATTGGTGTGTGTTATGTTAAAACGCTTCTCCTCTCCACTGACCAAAAAAAAAATTCGAATCAAAAATATTAGCTACAGTTTTCATACAGGTATTAGTAACTCAAAATTATGTTCGAAGAAATTATGAAAGAGGCATTTCAGTGAACGGACGTGAGAAACGGCAAACCCAAATGGACGTTGAGAATGAGTTGGAGCAAACGACCACTGGGGAAGTGAATGCAAATGAAGAAAAACTGATTTTCGAGAAGGAAAAAGATCAAGAAAATGACTATGACGATGTGGGTGCATTCATTCGCTTGTACATTTCTAGATGTTCCAATCGACTTCATGAGTTCAGAATTTAAGTTCATAGGAAATCCTTTGGAACGACTTGAAATAGAAGTTCGCTCCAATAAGTGACTAGTTTCGGCCACTTCAGTGGAATTGGCGAACAACTTGCGATATCCTCTATTACAGCATAGCCTAGAAAAATTCAACAATTAATTTGTTATCCTGAGACACATTATTTTCCAACAACTTCAACTTTGTTTCTTTAAGCAAGCCGACGCAGTCGAAGGTGATATGCTTAGTAAAGTTTAGGCAGCAAAAAAAAAAAAAATATATATATATATATATATATAAAATTAAGTGATTTAGTAATTAATTACTAATCTGTGTATATGTACAAGTAAATTACTAAATCAGTTAATTTACTTAGTTATTTAGTCATATATTCATATCTAAGTTATGAGCGCTCAATGGACATTGTAAACTCAGCGTTCATTCTTTCACTTCTCAGAATCAATACTTGTTACTTTTCTCGAAGCATGTATATCTTAATATAAATAAAAGAGGCTAAAGAGCCATATATGTTCAAACGATCCGTTCCGTTAATCTTTAAAATAAAAACACGAACCTATAATCCCATTCGAATATGAAATTGCCGTAAAAAAACTCCTATAGATGAACGCAGGAATGCTAAAGATTCTTGCGAATCCAGTGATTTGCATTGCCTATAAAATTGTGCTGCTCATGTGAAAGGCCATTTGAACGATAACGACTTTCTATACTGTGTAGGCATACTTAGGTTATAGCCTATTTGACTTAATTTAGTATTTCTTCACATACAACTGCATATGGCTTTTTCTGTTGCACTTTTTAAGTGAAACTTTGCAAGTAATGTAAAAAGATGTCTAATTACTCCTTTAGATTAAAGTACAAAAGTCATAATATTACGTTAGAGTTTTATGACCGTAAATATAATTCTTCGTCAGCTCTCTCCTGCTTACAGTAATGGTGAAAAGCTTTCGAACTTTTATGAGATATTGACATCCCGTTGGGGTTACGTTTAGTGCATTGCTGCAGCCACCCTAATGCTGCTGTTTATCGAATGAAGAGTTCGGTCTCTCCTAGGATTATTGCGGCATAAGCAAATAGCGCAAATCTTCATTCGTCATAAATCGTCAGCATTTCTTATAATGAAGGGTGAAATTCAATAGGAAATTCTTTGTTTTGCGAATTAAATTGCGTGAAAATCAGCCGCAGATAACGCCATTTCGAAACTGCACTTTAAAATTGCCCCTTAAGCCAATTACCGATAAAATCTCCACCATTTCCTCCAAGTCACCACCTGTGGTTGTTCGGTCGTTATCAAATGAAAACGTTTAGAGCACAAATGCTTTCACTTCTGCTTTTTAGGTGACATTGCGCGATATTGATAAACGTTCACCAGGAGGTCACAAACGTAAATCGGCGCAAGAAGGCAGTGCAGGGATTGAGACTTCAGTGAATGATATTACTTCAACGACTGAAATAATCAAAGAGACCACCGATGATGGCGAAAATGAAGTGGAAAACGACGCAAACGATACCGATGCTAACAGTGATTATGATGGACAAACATCCGAGCAAACCAGTGAAGAGCAGAATGATGATGATAGCAATAACGTCACCGATGCATCACAAAGCGAGGTGATGAACTGAGGTTGTGTGAATGAGGCAATAGCTGATAAGAACATCTTACGTGATTTGGTATTCAGATGAAAATCTGAAAGCGCTTCTAAAGAGAAAGCCACAATGCTTGAAAGTTTGCTTGAGCTCATGTGTTAAACGGAAGATTTAAAATATTTTATACATGCATATATATTTGGGTACGTACAAACACAACGTTGTTTTAATGAGGTCTTCTGAGAATTTCCCACAGTTCTCATTGGCAATGAGAGCTTGTAATCAGGAACTATGACTATCTCATTTGGAACTAAAATTTCGAAAAGGTCTTGGAAATCTGGAAACCTGGGATCTGGAATCAACAAAAGACAAACTTAGTCATCAGGATATCGTATACGTTAGGGGGTTGAGTAGGTGTTTTGCATGTCCTTATTCAGCTTTAGGCGCTAAACGCTTTCTCATTATCCGAAAGCTTTACCGCGAAGAAACATTTTCTTCGGAATATGATCAGAAAAGAAAGAGTGGAGATTCTTAGCCAGATTTCAAGCCCACCGCCATAGTGCAGTAGTTGCGATCTAAGCGAGTCCTGATGCGCCTCGGAAGATTCTTACAAAGGCGTCAGAAATATGTCAGAGGAACGAATACTATTTTGATAATGCTAGAGGAATAGCAGTTGTTTGTAACGAAAATGTATGTAACGAATTGAGAAACAAAGAAAAGCTAAGGACCCTAAGAAATGATTCAAATGAAACAGAAATTTGCGATTATGCAGCACTCATGAGCGCATGCATTTCTATGCTTAATGTGTTGATCTTATATGATAGAAGTCTAGAGAAATTGCCTTACACCTTTTGGAGGAAAGAAATTCAAGTATTTGTAAAAAAAGTTCAACTATTTCCATTTGAAACTCTCTTTGAATTACGCTTATAGAATCCACTCCAAAATCATTTTAATGAGACATCTGAAGAAAAATAATTCCACTGTTTTCATTTCGTTAGTTCATTAATTGACGTTATTCGACTGTTTCATCATACTTATAACTCGATGTAATTTGATGTTTCGAAGAGCTAATTTTATAACCATTTTGCTCCAACTAATTTATAGTTTCGCTCATCTAATCAACTGCAAGACGAATAGAGAATGAGCAGACGTTAAGGATAATTGCAAATAAATATTCAGTTATATAAGCATTATGGCATCTTTTCGTCCTCATCATCACCTCAATAAGCTATTGCAATTGGCAATAAATGATGAAGAGCCTCTGGTAGTGCTTCTATACCCTTACGCAATCCTCGCAGCCAAGAAATAAAAATGTACTCTTTCATCTTGCCGAACACACCTAAAGCGCATCAGTTTTTGGCCACCTTTAGGCATGCATGTTTCTCTTCATGCAGGTGGACTTGAATAGTGCTACAGAAAATCATGCCATGATGTACATCAATTTCTGTGGCTTCGGCTTCCTACAAATGAAACAGATGAAGCGACAAAAAATAGGTGCATATATTCAGGTGGGTTACTTTTGTGACAGACTTTCAAGGGAGCATCAAAAGGATTTCATGTTTTCTCATTTGACATCCAGATGTTTTCATGAACTGTATTGAACTATGCTGATAAACGGAAGAAAGTATAGTGCAATACATAAAAGAATTTACATTTGAATACGTGTTCACTAGTTGGCAGAATGGGGAAAATTGACAGCGCAGTTATTGCTCAATATTGGTCAGACATTGAATGAAGTTGTTGGGTGGATTAGGATACGTCAATGACTCACAGAATTTTGGTAACAATTATTCATTAATGCCATGAGCATATTGTGTACAGTGATTACGGGATTTTTTAGCACATAGACTTCACATTCAATATTTTATTTAACGATATTTTCTCGTTGGAGGTAGAGAACTATGAAGCTGATTTTGACGTGCCGAATGAAGAATCGCAGACGAAACGCGTAATGGGAACGAATGATGTCGGCAAACGTGAGAAACGTTTCTGGAAACAAATGAGAGGAATGGGCGTCATGAATGACAATAACGATGAATGGATGAACGGAATGCACCGTGTCGGACCACAACGCGAAGTAAATTTAGTGGATGCAGTCGGTAGACTTTTATTGGTAAACACTTAGCAATTTTTTATGTATGCACAGCATATTTTCTTTTTTTGCATTTTTTTCACCTCATCACTTGTTTATTTGCTCATGATGAACTATTTATCTCATTTGATTCTGATGAAGCAGTTTAACATCTTGCCTTAAGTTGAAGTTGTTCATCCAATTGATGGAATCCGTCAAATTTTATATGTTGTAAAAATGAAGACGGAGAGAACATGCAGGACGTCAGAGAACATACCCACATCGTAAGAACTATGCTCTGTTTGTGATGATCAGAAAATTCCTCACAATCGATCAAAACACATCATCCATGGGCTAAGGTGAAAGCTCATCAGCGATGATCCGTAGCACCAACTTCACTCTAAACTTGAGTGAAAAGCTCGATTTCATGATCATCATGCCGAGGAAAAGTTATTTTGAAATAACAGTCAAAAATTTCCTAAAGTGGATTTGATAGGGTCGTTCGACAATCCTTTTGCAATGCCTTTATTAAATATTTTATATCCTTAAAATTGATACGCAAAACTTTATGGGATTTTCTCTCCTAGTCTGAGTACATCTATGTGGTTTAGACTACACAGATATAGAAGTTCTTTTGATTATTTCTACTTGAACACAAAAACTATGAAATTGCCATAGCGCTGGGAAACGACTATTTATTTGACGTCTTAAAGAATCACACTTGAGAAAACGACTAATTATCAATAATAGATTCATAAAACTTGATGAGATCCATACTACTGCGGTTAATAGTTACAATAAAATCAACAATATCAATCTAAATTGGCATTTCATTGATAAGAAACCGTGGAAAATAATTTCGCTTGGTAAGATCGAACTGCAAAAAGAAGATAGACGAAACACTCGTCGCTTATTTCGAAAACGATAATGGTTCCAGTGGAATACTTTATACTTTTTAGAGTTTAATTTCTCAGTTATCACTTCACGTTTGTTTCGTTTCAACGTCGAAAGATCCTTTAATGTTTTGCAGTGATTCGGGTAAAACGAGTCTCACGTGCGGGAAGTTCACACAAGAAGAACAAACTAAACGAACGTCGTGGTAGTTCGAATCGTGGAGATGATGCTGCTGATAACGCGAATACGAACACTTCTACAAACGATGAAATCAATGCACAAAATACTCGCTGATCACTTAGTTCAGAGAATTTTCGCAGAATTTTATTTCTTCATAGCCCTCCTAATCAGGTTCATAAAGTCTCATTTATTGTTTCGAAGGTCTTCCTCTTATATTTTCTATAAACATTTTGTGCGATTATTTTCTGCGATATTTGGATAGAACTAGTTTTATAATTCATGAAAGAAGAGAACTCTCGTTTCGTAAAACAACAACTGAATTTTACAGAATTTTATGCCTCATAATTTTTGCTTATTTCTTCTTTATAAATCGCCCATCGTTTTTTACCTCATCCGTTTTCGTCATTTGAAGTAAAACAGTTTTAAAGATGAGTTGGAATATTTGATCTATAAGTTGGAATTCCTCAATGCGCATATCTTTTGAGTACCTTTATACTCACAATTGTCCCTACTCTCCTAATGGTGGCTATAGCTCGCAAAAAATGTTCTGCTAGGTGACCGATGAGTCATCATATAGTGAGGATGAATCATCGTTACCATACCTTTTGGTCTGGGAGCTAAAAAACAGTCATGTAAGTGCTGGAATACTGACATGAATGTATCTAATCACACTGACGAATTCAAACCGCTGTAGAAAGAAAGGTAAATTAGAAACATCCGTTTCCACCCAACGAACCATGTTTCCATCCTTCTTTGACTAACCAAGTCTCTATTTCCTTATCATTGCTATACGAATGGGAGACAGCCATTGATTGGTTCTGTGCGCAAATGTGCAAAATTCCGTTGAAATGTATCACGTAGCGCAGTTATATAACTAATCCACTATTATGCTGAAAATATTTGTTTAAGATGAAGCATAATATCATGGAACATTTCTACGGAATTCCACGGATTAATTTCTTGGCTACCGTCTTTTCATCCATTCGCTAATTTTCCACTGAATTTTTCAAATTTCAATGCATTGATTTCCCTGTAAATTTGCTTGTTCGTTGAGTGTTTGAAATATGAGCATCTTCTTCAGGATATCGTTTACCTGTCGTAACTATTGTGCGAACAATATTATTCTACATTTGCTTCAACTGTTTTACTCAAATTAATTTTTACCTTAACAAGTTGCATTTTCGTTTTGCATCATACTTCACCATAGCGCTTCAATAAACACTTATTTGTCGTTTGTGCTGATATGTAGCAGTCGAAGTAAATGACTAACAATCGACGAGTAAAGTAATTAAAATGCTTTCACATTGTTCGTTCCGATTGAATGGCGATGAGAAACCCGTTGCGCTTATTGTTGCAAATGTATCAAATCTCATGTAAATTTCATTCGACAGTAGGTGGTGTGTATTTCAGAGTACCTACTGAGTGTGATATCTTCTTGATCCATTGGTGAATGCTGAAAGCGAGGAGAAGCAAGTTGCTATTTAAAGTTTAAATTTTCAATAATAGGTCATAAAAGGTCAAATAATTCATTGCCCACTATTCGGTTAACCAAATACGCTCTAGCTGATCTTTCTCTAAACCTTTTCTATTACATATTGAACCTCTCGTGTTTAACATGCTCGCATCTGCAGTCACGTATCCTGCGAAATGCGACTTCGACCGGTTTTTGTTGGTGTTTGCTGCTGGGATTTCCACCACACGGGAGCTTACGGCGTAGGCAGAATAAACCGCTAACGGAGGCGTCATAGTAGTATTATGAAACGCTTAAACAACCATACGTTATTGGCTTAGAGGAGAGATTATTCGCCTTCGTTTTGTTATCCGTTCAAATATGAACGAAAAGGGTAACAATTATTAATATGAAACTGAGCAATTCAGGGAAGCTGAATATCGCTGAGAGGAACAATATCGTATAGAAAGTTCCCAAAGCGCAGCTTTATTCTATTTTAAAGGATCTGGATTCCATAGCCATTTCAGAAACAAGCACACAAGTTGCGTATAGGGAGCTCAAAGCAGCTTAACCATTCAAAAAAAGCAACCGGAATTGTTTTTGTCGATGGATATATTAATTTTTCACTTCAAAAGTTCCATCATATGCAATATGAATCAGGTTATCTACGGAGGAAGTATGAGGTGCTTCTGTGAGGTGGAACTCTGTAATGCTTTTCTTGGTGCCAATCTCGGTGCGCCACTGTAACGTCCACTGTAACGTCATTTAAATACGTCGCTACGTGGTAGTGGATATGTGCGAACAAGTTGTTGCAACCAAGAAAGTGAGCAAAGCGATTCTATTTGAAGCGCCAATCCGTCGGTCAAAGGTCACGTCGTATTTAGATGAAGGGAATGATGTTTCATTCCATAATCGCATCCATGCACATTCTAAGTCGTCTTCGTTCATTTTTGACAGTCCTAATGTGCACACGTATACAATTTACCTATTTTAGCATCTATCTTATCCAATCCGAACGTCAAACGTTATGGGTAGAAATTTTCAGAAATTTGCACGTTGAGCGACAAATCCATTGCAAATCATATTTTAGAGTAGCTTCCATTGCATTACAAGACGTTTATCCACCAATGTTTATCGAAAGCACAAATCTGCAGTTATCGGTAATTTTTTCACTGAAATTTTAACTGCTGTTCACTTTAACTGGGTGGGCGAAAAAGATGAACACTTCGCACATATTAAAATATGTATTTATATTTCTGAATAGAATATCCAATGATTATGAGTGCTAGGAGATTATGAAAAAGTTGGTAGCATAATTGATGCATTGAGTGTAGTACTTTGATTATTAAGCACTGACCTTAATTGAAAACTTAGACATAAACTGCACAGCAAAATCAAAAACAAAACGGTACGTAAAAAAAGGCAAAAGAAGTTAGTTCGATGCTAAATGTTATTGAATGAAATTACAAGAGCTATAACGAAAAAAGAGATGTCGCGTAAACGTGAGGCGAGCGTGATTGTTGGGGCTTGGTGCGGCTGAGACGTGAACTCACTACAGATGAAACAAAACTCTTTGTGTGCCACGATAGGGTGGAAGTTAAAATGGTTGCTATTCCGCTAAACAAAGAGAGGGGCCCATATATGCATGTGCTAATGAGTGTACGGGCTGTTTTTCTCTATTATTGTGCTGTCCATCGCTCGTGCTGTACGACTGTATCCTGCAGCGAAATAAACTGTATTATTCCTATCTCCGACAATTTCGGTCTTTCAAATCCCACAGAGATATAGATAGCGTTTCCGAGTATCTGGCATGATTAAGTCCGGACTTATCAGCTAGACATTATAAAAGCTTAGTGAATTGTCATGTCATGCCACTTGACCATGAATGCCCTAGAAGACAATTTTAAAATTCCCTTTTCGATTAAGCAACTTAAATATCCCTTTTTATCAGGAACAGTGGAACAACAGGAAATATGCGATTTCGCTTGTCAGATGATGACTGCCTATTAGTTTATCTTACCTGGATATCTTCAGCAACCGATAATCCTACAGCTTTGAGAAATTTTGAAACAGAGTTGTCATTTCTGAAGTTCCCTTACGGAAGCAACGATTCTGTGTTTATAAATCCCGAAACACATGTACCGTTAAGCTTCTTATTGACTCGCATTTTTACTAGATCGCGTAATTTTTATTTTCTCTCATTCACTTCCGCAATGCCTCTTTTAGGAAATAGGTAGAGGGCTTTCTGTTTAATGGAAATCAAAGATCGAATATGCATAAAGGATGTCTGTGCTTCGATGCACCCTTATCTCTACAAAGATCAAATCGATGCTATCAGCTATATCGTACATTTTTGAGAACGGCGCTAATGCACTACGATAACCTAGAAAGGAAAAGCGTAGTAGTTAAAGAAAGCGAAAACAGGGCCCAGAGTCTTTCAGAAGGAAAAGAGGTAGAAAGATGAAAGCAGTATGTACCTGCAGAATCCCGCCAGTATGAATTAGCGGTTTTGAAAACTGCAGTGATAGGAGTTGCAAAACTTTTATGAACACTGAACGGATGGCTGGCACAAACCCTTCGAAGGATTCACCATTTTGTAAACTGGTACTTTCACTTCACAGAAACTATCAGAAGGAACATGAATACTGGGAATCGGTCTGGAACAGAAACAAAGGAGGTCTTCGAAGCTCTCTGGAGCATCTTTAGTTGAGTTCTGATGTTTCATTTCGTCTAAATTCACTTTCCCTTTATACTATTTTTGTCTGCCGTAGCAGTCTTCTTCAAATCTTTGGGAATAAGTGTGGTGGATTTGTTCGATAAATAGAGGAAATGCAATCCCCGAGGTAGTGAAAATTTTTTGGACAAATTGATAAATTGATAGAGACCGTGCAATCAAGGCATCAACCCTGCTTAGTAGGCAATCCGGTCTTATATAATTGTTCAGGTTCGTTGAGAAGTAATCGGTCGATGAGTTCTTTGCCTTGAATGAAGCAATGATCTTGGTTCGACGCCTCATATTTCCAACCACCGAAACGACCACGCGAATAGATACTGTGCTCCTCAAGAACCTTATGTGCTCGTGCCAATTCACTATCTCGCTAAAAAAAATTTATGAGTGAGTGGCAATAACGGCGAACATATTTCAATTAAACTTTTGAAGTTCACGCAGAACAGTAATATTGAATTTATTTTTGCCGTATTGACTGAATGAAGTAGTAAAATTAGATCCTAATACTGGCGTTGCTTTCAAATACGCATCATACAATAGTGAGCGAAGAGATATAGGCATCTCCGCATTGATAATCTCCTAGCGTAAAACAAGGATCCCGCCTGACCGTAAAATACGTGCAAATTTCGAAACGAATTTCAGCAACGGGCAATTTTTTGAATGTGGTCAATTAAGTTGAAGGATAGTACGTGATCGTCGTCGTTTCACGTCGACTAGATTTCGCAAACATTGGTTTTAATGATTAAAAGTACCATAAGCGCAGCGATCAAATCGCTGCAGTTTTCGTGTTAGAACTATCGGAAAGGAGAATGAGTAAATGTAGGGTTAATTTCTAAGGTATAATCACTACAAAGGCAAACATAGCAGGATGTCGAGCATTTTCTTGGTATCTAAAGAGGTGCTACCGAAGAGAAAGACATAGCAGTTGCAAGTAGTTTGGGAGGGAAAGGCATAGCAGTTGAAAATACAACTGAGATAAATGCATATTTGCAAAAATGCATGAAACCGTTTCCGTTATCTGCGGTTAGTTATCTTATAAAAGCACCAAAAGAAGGTTATTTCAGTACACATCAAAATGAAAAATCGATAGGTTCATCAGCATTATTTTAGTCCTTCTGCAACTCGTCTATGTAATCTGTCTGCATTATCAATGCCAAGAAATCGCAGACTCTTCAAAGTTTTCCAAAAATTTTCTCGAAAACAGCAAACGCTTGCAACACATTCAATTACCTTTATGGTGGGGATTGGATATCCGTATTCCAGAAGAGTGGAATAAATACTGACGATCTGATCACGTTTAATGATCGACTTTATTATTAGGCCATCAATCGCCATTTTCCTCATTTCTTCCTCGTTTGTCTTTAAATATTTGTATAGCGTAGTTTTGAAATTATTTTCATCGAGAATGGCTTCAATATTCTTCTTGCCTTGAACACTTTTCTTTTGTAGTTATATCGAGACCACTCATGAAATGTCCAGAAATTTAACAAATCGCCCTGTATCTTTAAACATAAATTTTAGCGTTAAACCATGACTAATGAAATTTCAGCATCAAGTCACCACTAATGAAATGTCAGGAAACGTATGGATTGCAGTTAGCTTTGAAGGCTACTTTCCATTTTAATTGCTGAAGTCAAACTGTGCAGGTACAGCCACAATATTACTTGAACAATTCTGGTGGGGTCTAGGTTATGCTAACTTTCCACTTTCTTCGTTTTTCTTATCCTTTCGTCTATATTTCCCTTCATCTTTTTCTTTTTTCCACCATTTCCTTTTCTCGATCAATAACGCAATAGATCAATGCTTATCTTATACTGGCAAAAAGTACTTCGGGTGAAAACTTTGCTCTATTAAACACATCGAAGACTCACAATGAAACGGCTCTAGTTCAGAACTCGATAGGATTCTCGAAAGCTCACCTGATCCTCTATGTCCCTGGCGCATTCGCACATTACTGACCAATAACTGCTACTGTCTGGCGTTACTTCACCATAGCGAGAGAGTATTGTCACACGGTAGAATGGTACTGCACTATCAGGAAAATACAACCACGTAATCTTCTTGATAAATTCGGTCATCGGCAGCTTCAAACCTACGCCAATAATCCAAACCTGTAGATGATGCGATCAGCATTCAGAATCTCATTAAAGTGGAATCTTTCTGAATAACTCACCTAAGAAGACGCATAACCCGCATTTGCAAATGCTAAACAAACCAATACAAATAACAAAATTCTTAGTGAAAAAAAGAGCAAAGGCGCGTTTTTTGGCCTGAAAAGTTAAATGTTTACTCATTGCTTTTGGAGGCATAATAATAGTTGATCAAAACAGTAGCTGAAGATTACGAATATCTTCAAAAATTCTATTTCCGATCACGAATATCTTTCTACGCCGCCCACCTTCTTTTAGAAATTCCTTAACAAAGGGTTGTAAAATTATCGGAAACAAGGATTATTCCAGAAAGCATTTGCCTGAGAAATGATGCATAAATTTTTACATTACGTTTAATGCGGAATAATTCAAATTGAACGTTCGAAAACGAACAGTAAGTTCATTCATCGATTCCATATTGTAATTTCGTTTTTAAGCAGTTAGATTAATGCGTTATGATCACTCATGTATTCAAAATGATACATCCGACATGCATTACCGCATTTTCAGTTAACTTAAGAGGGATGAAAATCTACCAATAGGATATGCAATACGTGCCTTATTATGCTCAATGTTGAGTTCTGGGCAGAGCTTCGTGCTCTTAATAAGTAGATCGATAGGTGAAGAGTTCACTAGCACATCGTAACAAATCTCCTTTGTGCGTCTTTCATCATTCGATTTTTCCACATATGTCAATCTCTTCTCGTTCGCATTCACTTTCGTTACCTGATGATTTTTTCATTCATGAATGGTTCTGAGTCACAACGACTTGAGTTGTTGCTGCAAATGAGTGTGTAGCGTTTTTTTATCGACACTTCTCCGTCACCTTCCCCAGCTTCATAAAGATTAAAAGTGCTCTGTCGTATTTTCATGACGAAAACAGCTTTTAGTTGTGGTAGGTTACCGATTTGTCAAATCTGTTGTATTCCGCGTAGAACGGAATATGACAGCTTTAATTTTTCGTCTTGTTTTTCACATAGAAATAGAGTACGAATCAATGTAATCGGGTGGTCTTTCTGCTAACCATTTCTGCGAAACAATGGCTTATCATTAAAAATAGCTATTGGCGACTTTCAAATTGGATCAGTATATGGAAATCAACGAAGACAAAGAAAGCTTTATTTACCTTGCAGTTAAAGTGGAACCATTTTTTGGGCAGTTTATCGGTCACTGCTTTCCATACGGCTCCAGTGCCACCGTACTTAGGGAATGTGAATACGGCGTTCGGTCCCCATCCAAAATCGGCTTTCTGTAAATCAGCTACACTTAAATATCTTAACAGTGTCTCTCGTTCATCCTGCGCTGAAGAATCGAAAAATATTCACATTGCATCTTTTGCTGGAAGGAGTGATTTTTCATCAAAAATGGTGTTAATGGTCTAATGAGAGAAGAAATAAAGAAGTTCTAAGGTGCAGTTCAGGATAAATCCAGCGCCTACTCTTTCACTGACCTTTTAAATGGGGGAAAGGTCCTCTCAGTGCATTGGATTAAGCTGGCGATCAGATCAGTGTCATGTCGACTTATATTACTACCGCCTACGATTACTTTCCGAAAGAGTTATTAGCAAGATAATAAGTACGCTATTTTTCGAAAACAGAAAATACTTTAGTAAGATTGGGCGAAGAGAAACAGCTACGCTGAGCTGCTGGCCGCAGCTGATATGTGAAGTCAACCGTTAACTGCTGATCACAACCAAGGGAGCGCATAAGTGGTGCAACCATTTCAGCTCATAAGAGCGATATAATTGGAACGAGCATAATCGAAGCGCATTTCAGTTATGCAGAATTTTATCCTGTATTTCCTAGCATAAATGCATGATTAGTGGAAATATGAGTCTTCACTGTCGTCATTAAATACTAAAATGGGTATGAAGGCGTAATTCACGATAAAGGCATTTTTGTATATGAAAGGTTACACTGCGAGTAATGTGATGATTCCTTTGCTGATAAACAGTTGCGTCATGAACACCGTAGTACTAAATGAATTTTAAACGTGGAAAATTTAAGGACTGATAGTAGTGCGGTCAATATTTCACTGTTACTCAAACCATGGGCGTTTTACTTTTGAAGACCGACAATTGCACCCAAACCAACTCAATGCTAAAAAGAGTTTCCTTTGAATTTACTCAACGGATCTTTTACAGAAAGATTAGATGGCTCGGGCACTCTTCGGCCAATCAAGTGGGATTGTAGCATTTTCAAGGCCACCGCAACATGGAGATGTGTGTAGTTGCGGAACTAGAAGAATTCCGACATAAAAGGCAGCTGCAATTGCTGTAATGCATTTTTACCTCCCTATTGTCACTGCGTATGATTGCCGAATGTGCACGTTTCCATTTTTCGGAGTTATCTGTTGAAATGGCTCAAATGTAGAGGAAGGAACTACATTTCTCGCTCAATATGACTTTCTCTCAGCTCCAACATCCTATTTGTAATCCTATCAAACTCTGATACTTTATTTAACTGCTTATGGGTGAATTTCTTTATGAAATATCGACGTTCACCTCATCCACTTCCACTCTGCCTTCTCTTCATTGTATTTTCTGATTCTATTCATTGTATCCCATTATTGTTTTTAGAATAATTTGTCATTAACCTACAAACATCGATACGTCGAAATGACAGACCAAACGCGATCATACAAAACGCGTAACAGAGCGAGTGAAGAAAAGAAATCAAATTGCGTCGAAGCTTCTTCAGCCGTTCTATTGCCGCGATCCCTTTTATGGTGGCAAAGCGGTCGTGGCACAAGCTGATATGTAAGGGAAGGTTTCACTTTTTTGATGAGACTGTGTTGTTCGACTGTGTCATCGATAACCCGTGTTGTGCTGCTTACTGCTAAATGTTACTTGAGCTCTAGAATATTTGTTGTACTGCAGCAAAGAATCATGAGAAGTTGAAATCCATTGCATTATTACTAAAATGAGGTGATACTCAGTCTAGCGGTAAAGTAAGTGAATATGGCACTTAGTCGTAGAACATTGTATAAAGCTCACTGGAGTCAACATGACACGTCTCAAATTAACGCATAATGATAGCAAGCAGCTGGATGGAAATGCGTATCAAAAACCTATCATCAAGAGCTTTTTGCTTCCTCTTAGCTGCCTAATGTGCTCAAAAAATGCTTGACAGAATATTATTATGCTCAACGTAACCGCAGAAGTAAAAAAAAAGAAAAATGATGCGATAACCAAAAAAATACCTCCAACTCTTCAGTGCTCATCCCACAAAGCTCTTCCAATTTGGCCTGAGGAAGTTTCGCGACACGAGTTCCAACCCAAGCTGGATTCATCCTTTCTGGTTCAACAGTCCATACCTAAACCAATGCTTAAACTGATATGAGAACAATTTACAGATTGGCGGAAAGCATAAGCAACGAATATGACGAGTGATAAGAAAGGAAATTCTTTGAAAACAAAGAAAAAAGACTTCAAATTTAAGCGTGATGCAACGATCCGTTTTATTCATACCAAGTTGTCTCTTTCACTGTGCTATCTTGGTATTCATCCTTATATAGCAGATCATATATCCTTTAAATCAGATAGAATTGAATTCGACCATCTAAACTCTTCAGTGCTAAATCTCAGTATATCGTTTCATATCTCTCATAATTTCATATTGAATGCATCGGTGCAGAAATATGCAAATATTTTATGGTTAACTGAATTTGTTCCAAGGATCTGCGGGAAATTTTGTTTTGTTTATTCCTCGACGAATGCGATTAGAACCTCTTAGTGTGCACGCACCTTTCGTGAATATGGTCGAAAGAAGTGGTTCCTGATCGTTGGCCCAAAGTGATGCATGATCCATTCATCAAAGTTTTTTAGCACATAAGTAGATTCCTTAAAAGTTTCTTCAATTTTACCATTACCCTTTCAATTTACTACCCTCATCCTTCCCTGAAACATTTTGCTGTGTTGCGCTATCACTGAAAATTGCAATTAAGCTATGATTAAGTCGAAGCCCAGTTGCGTGAGAAATACTCAATATTCTAGTATTTTGGCTTTTTGCTCTCCCCTTTGTCAACTGGCAACTCACATTGAATCAGCTCTATGCATGAACGCTCTAAACGGTATAAGTCGTATAGTGAAGGTTATACGTGTATATAGGACTAAATTGTAGCCTTAAAAAAAGATTTTTTTTTTTTGTTAAACATTAAGCAATATATTCGAAGGCATAAATATACTAAAAAATGGTTTTAGCTCTAGCGATCGGAAAAAATATGCTTTATCTCACTTCTTAATTACAATGCACGGAGCACATATAATTTACGTCCACCTGCTTTCCAGATATGTTGCTGGTTGAATATAAGAGCCTCATTAATTAGGCTGTTTTAATTAGCCGTGAAGAGCGAATAAGGTGGGAGATTTTACCCACAAAGTACCGTCGACTGGTCGAATAATTCTATGAAAGAGATTCCTCTATTTTCCTCACTTTTTATTTCATGTAGGAGAATTCGTGATTTCGCCTCGCTGTTTGCCCTTATAACAGTTTTGCATACAACAGTGATGCACAGATGTGCATTGCAGAGCGAATTTTTGCATGTTTGAGTTACAAAAATGAAGACTCAATTGGGCGGAGTTATTTCAATGCATTGTCGCTTTCGAACTCTTCAATCAACCAAGATCTGTGAAGTTGTTGAGATTATAGAAGCGCTAGCTGAGTGTGTCAATATAAAACACAAAAAGCAGTTAGGTAGATGACAGCAAATTCTTACAACGAATTCTTACAGATCTTGTTTGAAAAACGAATTAAAATTATGATATCAAAAAGTAAAACTTCATAATATGAGATTAGCTCCCACCTGCTTATATCGCTTTCTAAGATCGTTTAAGCAATTCATTTTTATATCCTCAGGGAAGAGAGGAATTGCATATTGCGCCGGATAAGGGACTAAATGTATTCCCTTCTCACCGAACATATAATTCACATCGACCTGAAAACACGCAAATTGATGAGAATTTGGAAGTTGTGCTGAAACTGGCGACGAAAAATTGCGTTACTCAAGGTACTTAGTACGGTTGGAAAAACTGACTTCGCTCAGATGACTCTAGTAAAATTTCGACGAAATCAGCGAAGCACATTACCTGACAGTTTCTTTTCAGACTGTTCCATTCGTTAACGGCCCATTTCACAGCATGTTCATAATAAGGGAAATTGTGGTTGAATGTGATATGACCTCCCATATCCCATAAGAAACCTTTGTCGTCGACCACTGTGCACGACAGTCCACCTGGATATGATTCCTGAATGAATCAAATAATAATTTTACTGAAGCTGTTGTACTTGCTGCTTCACTTGATTCAAATTTATGCAAGAACAGATTGCCTCTTAGAGACGAAACGAATGACAGAAGCTGCAGTGCACTACTTCCTCATTTCCCACAGCTATCAAGAATCCATGAAAATGACATATGCGTTTTTTATTCCTAAAAAAAAATTTTTTTTTTTGACAAATGACAAAAAATGACAAAATTCCTAAAAAAAATGTTCGAATAGCTTAGTTGAATTTTTTCACCTGCTCGAGAACGAACAACTCGACATCGCCTCCGACAGTATTGCTTTGTTGTAGCTCGTTAAGTCGATAGGCAGCACCGAGTCCGGTAGGCGCAGCGCCAATTACAACAATTTTCATCAAGTTCGCGACAGATTCTTAATGCACACTTCATTTCACATAGAAGAATTTCTTGATGAAAGAAACAACGACGTTTTGGTGGAGTCAAAGATTTGACTTCGCATCTTATAATTTCCTTTTCTACCCCTGTCTGCTCACCTTTCGTCGTTGCTCGATCCATCATGAAAGCTAGAAGACAATCAGCGGTGTTTGAGCCGTCTGCAGATATTAGTTCACTTTTTTTTATGACGAATATTTCTCTAATACAAGGGAAATTTGAAGTCATCACGACTACTAGTAGTCGATCTTCTCTCCTTGGCACTATCACCGATATACGAATCATATTTGAGTGGAATAATCAAGCGGAAAGAAAAAAATTAATCTCATGATTCAGTGAAAATCCTACCTGTGATTCTATGACATATTTGAATTCTTATAATAGCAGAACAAAAGAGTAAAATTTATAGATTACCAACAGCAAAATAAATTATTATATAAAAAAACTTATTAAAAATATATCAATATGTATACAAGTTGAGAAGACAATCAACGGTGCAAGGATGGCCTTTCCATAAATATTTAAGGAGTTGGTGCAGCTGATTAACGAAATTATTGTTAAGACTAAGGTAAACGCATCACGCAGATAAGACAAGGAATAAACAATGCCCGTGGACAATAATGCTATAGAATTGGGTCGCGATCAAGTTGTGCATCGCATCACGTGGATAAAACCAGGAAGAAACAGTGCCCATGGACAACAACGCTACAGAATTGGGCCGCGGTCAAGTTGTGCATTCGACGAAATACGAAGAGAATTAAACGAGGTTATGTCTAGGTTAGGGTTCTGCAATACAATTTGTTTCTGTCATCTTACAAGAGCGCCGACGATCCGCTGTGTTGACCTATCGAACATCTCTATCGCTGAGAAAATTGTTACACTGCATTTCAACACCTACTTGCATGCCACACTCCTCGAGAACTAATGAATAAGTGGAGATTAAAAAAAGAATGAACGTCAACATTCGAAAGCAATGAATACAAAAATTGAAAAACACGGAAAAACCCGAAATTCCTCAGTAGTTCGTACACAATTTCCTGACTATTGAGCACTACATTTTTCAAACAGGTTATTTAAATAAGCTATATGACTTATTATTATTATTGTTATTGTTATTATTATTATTATTATTATTATTATTATTATTATTATTATTATTATTATTATTACTATTATTATTATTATTATTATTATTATTATTATTATTATTATTATTATTATTATTATTATTATTATTATTATTATTATTATTATTATTATTATTATTATTATTATTATTATTATTATTATTATTATTATTATTATTATTATTATTATTATTATTATTATTATTATTATTATTATTATTATTATTATTATTATTATTATTATTATTATTATTATTATTATTATTATTATTATTATTATTATTATTATTATTATTATTATTATTATTATTATTATTATTACTATTATTATTATTATTATTATCGTTGTTGTTGTTGTTGTTGCTGTTGTTGCTTTCGAATGCACATCTGAAAGTTTCAACAATCCAGCGTTACGATAAAGTAACATTGGCAATAATTGCAATTATACAATTCTGTCACTTCGTTGGTTTAAATTCAGGAATTAATTTGAATGAAGATGATAAAAATCTTGTTGCTAGCTTTATCTGGCAAAGCGAACTGCCCTCGATTCCACTTTTCCTTATGAGCTATACTGCCTGAATATATGTGGTGAAACTCATACGCTCAAATTCATGTCAATAAGTGTACATATTTTTTTAACAACATTTTGGTAAACAACTATTTCAAAGTAAAATGACTGTTATTCTAAATTACTCAGCCGTTCTTTGGCCATTAATCATATCTGCAACTCTACCACTCGAACTACAAAAATGACGCATATTTTTAGCGTGGACTAAATTTAACCATGCTCTTCAATTATAACCTTATATATAACCTATTTACAAAATTAATTAAACTTGTTGAACTGAAACCTTCATGACTTTCAACCTGAGCTTACAGGTTAGTGGGGTTAGTGCAATCCCTAACGCTCACATTGTATTAGAGCACCTTCTACACGCTTTGCGAAATGCTATGAACATATATAAATCTTTATGATGTCAAGGATTTTGTGTCTATGGCGCGATTTTGCAGGCCTCATTTTGCAGTTTCATTCAGAAGTTTTGCTGAATTGAGCATTCAAGATCCCCGCGAACAATATGAGTACTGACCGCAGTTTTTGAAAATTCCTCTCAATATGCATATAATAGCATTTTCTCCACGAGTACAGCAGTGTCTAGTTTTATGTTCGCATGTTTCTTTCGCGATGTGGTCGTATTTCGGTTTGACGATATTGCTTCACTTAGCCATCGCTATGGCATCTACTTATCAAAAATCGGAGCGCGTCGTTGTGGAGATTAAAGCGGGCAAGGTTCGTTCAAATTCGTTGCGATTTTTTGCGCCACATCCGACAGTTCCATCAGTTTACCAGTTCGGTTATAGGCAATGTTTACCATTTTGACAGTTTTTCGAAGTTCCATCAAAAAGTTCACTGTTTCCTCTAGATTTAAAACGAATTAATGCTAGGTGCATTACGCATCTTTTCATTTTGATGCTGCATAATCATAATCCCCTGGTTATATTAACATTATTGGTTTGGGAAGACCACAGAATTCAGTATAGACACTTGTGAACCTCAGCTTCGACATCAGATTTTTTATTGTTCCGCTTTATACGGTGGGCTTTCTGCTGTTGCCTTTAACCAGTTCTGTGACTTCATCGCTAGAATTTCGACGGTAATATTCGCAATCTGTTGGCAGATCGCCTTTTTAACCGTAGTTTTTCGTATATGCCAATGCCTTCGTGATAATCGAAATAGAAGATTGGAATCGCTGGAGAACTGAGAGTCCTTTGCCTTTCGATGAAGATTTCATAGCTGATGGCGCTTCCCTTATCGGGTTTCTATTCCTTCATTGCGACTTAAGTCGCTGTTGGAGGCTCAGCAGACCTGCTCAACTGCCTAAGCGTTGCCTCCATTTTATTCCATACGCAATCAACACAGAGCAAAATGTTAACCTCACGAATTTTGAAAAGCACGGTCCAAATGTGTTGGGATTTGAAAATCAAGAATCCATAGCAGGGCGCTATGCATAATTGGCGATAATTTATTTGCCTACAACGAAGTCTGAAGACTTGAAAAAATTTCAACATCGATCGGCTCATAAGTGCAGATGTATTGTTCCTCTATAAAACCTCACAATATCGTCTTCATTTCTCTAATGAATAAACACCACTGTGGTTTTTAGCTCGAAGGCTCTATGCAGTGTTCCACTCCGGTTCGCTTTGATGTTCGGAATGATTCAAAAACGCTTATTTTGATGAAGTCTGCGAAAGCGGAAGACGGTACAGACGCTCGCTCGGGGTGCATCGAAATGCTTTGCAATCTTGTCGGCAAAAAACCCTTTGAAATCTATTACGGTCGCCAGGTTCTTTTTTTTCTTCCGAATTTATGTGCCAGTCATCGGCTCATTTGTTTGTTAGAATCACACCATTTCGATACTCCTCAAAATTTCTCAGTTTTCACTATACGAACGTGAAATGCGGCTTAAAAAAACTTAAGGAGATGTTTCACTTACCTTCAACAGTTCCCACGGTAGTCGCTCCACCATTTGTCATATACACTCAAAAGATCGGCACTTATCTTTAAATTTTACATTAATGGCAACAAATGCTGAAACGAATCAGGTCAACCGGGTCACTTAATGTTGGCACATGAATGACCGCTGTCCAAAACCTGGGAAATATCGTGCCAATTTCCGCAGTGAGCATAATCCTGATTTTGCATAATTCTGATATTGCGCATTCGAATTTTTCTCCTCATTGGGATTCGGTTGATGAGTTCTAAATTTCAATAATTTCACTGCCTTTAGGATTACTCACGAAATTTCTCAGAAAGCACATTTCCGATATTCGCTCATGCTGTCGGCAGCTTTACCGCTTTCGGATTGCCTTCGAAAATTCCGGTTCATAACTTTTATCCGAAGTTGGGATTTCTTGTAGAAGTAGACATTCAGAGTAAAATAGCTATGTGCTTCGTTCAACGAGTCAAAAGCATCGCGGTTTATGAATGTTGTCAGAAATTCGAAATCCTCATAGTCATAGCTATCAGTGAAGATGATAACAAAACAGGTTATCAACGAATGTGTCAAGAGATGTCATTTAAGGGTAAATAACGCCGTATTTTTTCTCATCACATTTTTTCCAGTCAATTGTTCTACTGTAATCTCGATTCCTAAGCGTTGAACTCGAACTTCACAGACAATTCTGATCCGTAGTTATGAGATGCGGTCAACACGTTAAGTAAGTTTCCAATGACTACTGAAGTCCGACTGGAATAACTAGCAGCTCCATAAAATAACAAACAAATGTAAGCATAGCAGTGATCATGTCTGGGCAACTATCCGCATAATGCGATAAGATATGATACACTTTTCATAACTGAAGCTCAATAAATAGAGAAACGCTCTCGAGAATACTTCTGTGAGAACACTCTGCCAAGTGGAAAAATCCGATAGAAAAGGCATAAAAGAATTTTTAAAATGTTCGGCTTGTAAAATGGTATATTCTCCATATACAAATATATTTTCTCCTCCTGGTCCGGCGCTGTACTGAGCCGTTTTCCTCTTGAATTCACTACTAAACTTTCACTATTTGTTGACATATTTTGTTGTCATAACAAAATATGTCAGGATTTCATCGAAGCAATCCGATTTCTGAGATTTATAATAGTGGATTCATTCTATACATCACCGCTAGAATTTCTGACAACTAAATAAAGGAAAATTTATTTGAAAAATGAAGATTATTGATTTCTAGATTTCAAACGAAGTGATAGTCAAGCATTGCAATCTTTCTGGTTTCAATACCTATTCAAGAAACAAAGCAGACAAAAAAGGACATTTTGTGGCATTAAATTTCCGCTGCGAGGAGAAAGATCGTTAGTTACTGCTAGTAATTTTCGTTGGTTTTATACTATAGCAGTATTCGAATAACGATCTGTCCTTTATTTATGAGCCAGTAGATGGGTAACACTGTGGCCAGTGAATCGTGAGTGATAGGTGCAATTCCTCTGAGTGGAGGCGTCTTCATAGATGTGGTTCCATTCGGCTCGATTGCGCAGGATATTTCTAATATTTCGCGTCATCTGTTTATCCCAGAAACTTGCATATCCGCTGAACCATGAGCATTTGACCGCAATTAGTGCGCCGCTTACAACTGCGTTTCAACAAATGCCCGTGCGCCGTCATCAGTTGTGCTCCCATCACTACTAATCCATTCATTAGGTTACTTCCTTTGTGGTGAACGAATAAGCGAAAGGCTTTAATGGAACAAGCCGGAGACTGATCTATGCCAAGTTTTCAAACTTCCATGGATAGTACATTCAAACCACTGAGCATTTAGACGAAAAACGCACAAAATCATTTAAAACATTGGAAACGCGCCCCTTATTACCCTATCAGAGCAAAGGGATTTTTGAAGGTAGCAAGAAGTTCGAAATTCTACTTCAACATATTTTGAACACTGAGAACGTGGTTGGAAAAAAAAAGAGTACTGATGTACTGGAATTTTCTTATCAATAAGTGGATAGGATTAAACTGCAAATGAGAAGCGCTGAGATGAAATAAGATCAAACACTCTTGTGATCAGAAATGATTACGGATGATCTGCTTCACAATAGAAACACATGGCAGCCAACGGTCGATTGCTAGAGCAGCGATTTTTATTGAAAGCTATCATTGAAGAGCAAATTTCCTATGAAACTTATTAATCTAACAATGCTAGTAGTCCACAGCCCAAATAGTGACAGAACTCACTGCACCAGAAAATCTGACCTAACATTTCATTTGATACCAAGGGTCCCTACCGCAGCTATAGTGGAGAAACAAAGAAGCTCTCTCTGAAGACAATACAGTTCAATGTTTGATGAACCTTATTTTTTTATTATCTATCGATAAAACTCGTTCTCATTTTCCCCTCACCTCATCTCCGAGTTCAGTTACAAAAATAGATTATTTCTCAAGAATATAAAAGAAGGTTATAACTTTGGAATTTCTGTAAACGGTGAATTGAACGCGTCTGACACCTTCTCAGAAAGAGCAAAAATGGGCCTCACTTCTTTTTACATGAAAGGATATTGGTAACTTTTAAAGCGGATCGACGAAAAGCTCACAGAAATGAAATTCTACAAATTTACATTGCAAAATGAGTTATTCCATGCTTACTTACTGACAGCACTGTTAGTGCTTCAGTATCACAGAATCCGCTCCCGTATCCGTTCATTTCATTCATAAAAGCTAAGACAATTTTTTGATACGCCTCAGTGGGGAACCATGGTATCAGTATTTTAAGGTTGAACTCTTTGCACTTATGGGTGATTGCTTTCATCAGAAAAAAAGTCAAAAATGTAGAGAACTGCATTATCAAATAAGAACAAAGCAAAACTGAAAAAAAAAATCTTACTTTCTTAAATGGCTGCAGTGAGCAAAATATTTCATAGATAATTTAATTGTTGTATGGATAAGCTTACCTTATTCGGGATTATTCATCGGGAATTTCGGAATCATAGAATTTCTAGGGGGTTCCCTTCATCAGGAGAAACAGAATGTTCCTTTTTTCATTTCATCAGTCTTTCTGAAACAACGAAGAGTTCTCGATGAACAGTTTTATGGCAGAATATTCCATATTTGTGTTTCTATGAGATTCAGCTAATATCAGGGAATTGCTAAAGCGATTAAATATATTCGATAACGCCTCTAAAAGTCTCTACTCCTTCGATCCTCAAAGAATTGCTCAATGAAGCGAATCTAATTTAAACGCTAATTTAGGAAGCATCGAGCTGCAATTTTTTGAATATCTTTTCGTTCTGATTTTTGCCTGTGCAGCATTAGGTACATGCATCACGGTCACTATTCATTTCTGTTGTGGCAATGACAAAAAGATTCAAACGGTTGGTGTGACTTTCCGTTTCCTCCATCTTATAGAAAATATCGCTTAGAATTTTTTGAATCGAGAACATAAGAAATGTTCCTTTAAAAGAAAGAGAGCAGAAAGCATATTTTGACAGTTGTTGCAAGAGCCCCATTAGGCATCAAAACATTTATGATGTACTCGAAGTTGGGGAAAGATCAGTTTCGTTGACTGAAAATTGTGCTTTTTCATAGTATTTCAAGTTTTTCAATCATATAGTGGTTAGGTACAGATTTATTAGCACTCATGAGGTGCTAACTTCTTGGATTTGCCTAGTTTTCGAAATCTTCATCTATTTAATCGACAATCTGGTTGGCATCAGAAATCCATTTAAATCTTGCTAAATCCAACTTGAAAAACAGAGAGAGATATTACAGAGAGATAAAAACTTCGCGAGGGTTCTACTTGGCTTGACCGTATGGCTAGCTAGCTAGTCGAGCTAAACAGTTTGATTACGGATCTAGTCTATAAATGAAGTCTATTCCAGCATTAAGCCCTATATTTTTACAGATTGTGGCCAATTTTACTTATGCGAGAAATTTTGTAGAAATTCACTTGCCTGATGAATACCTCGCTATAGTGAATTTATTCTTATTGCACGGAAATGGTACCGCAGTGTTGGACTTTTCTTTCATATATGGTCAGTTGTTTTCAGACTGTGGCTACGAGTACAACAGCTAGTCAGCAACCAGGTCCAGAGAGGACAGATTCAAGCGGCCCCAATAATTCTTCCACTCCATCATATGAATAATCGCCTGCTTTTCACTTATCTGCTATGGCAAATAAATCCTCTAACTCTAATGTTTCACAGTGAGAGCTGGTACCTGTCTTAAATGAAAAGCATTCCCCATCATCAACCTTATTTCATTGTAATTCATAAACAGGCAGGAAAAATCAAAAATCCACCTTTCTGTTTTCCTCTCTGATATCACTGCGGCAGAACTTTTTCTGGATGAAATCGGCGATGATTTGGTACAAACTGTCAAAAAAACTTGGCCACCACTGCCTTGCTATCTATAGCTGCATACTCTACGATTTAGGGAGACATTTTTGTTCGCCTCTGTGGCGTCGCCTCTTCTTTTATAGCAGAGACGACACGACTGCGGAGGGGTGTGTTCTAGCGCTCAGAGACGCCTTTATACTGTCCTCGTTCATATGCGGAATTGAAGCGTACCCTCCGGTGACAGTGCCTGAACTTAAGGGATTGAGGTTCTTCCCTTTCTTCGGAAAGACGTTCCTCACTTGTTGCATCAAAAAAAAAAAATTAACTGGACAAGGGTGGCCTGCTTCCACACGTGATAACCAAGTGACTTGTGCAAACCCAAACGCGCCGATATTACAGACACACACATGCACGCACGTCCCCACCCCCATTTGCACACACGCATACACGCGAGCACATCCACTCGAAATGAGCGTCGAAAGGAAGATCGGAATGAAGATCAGATCGGAAGTAGATGATCAAGGCTAAGGTATATCGAAATAAGGAGACATAAAAGTGAACATAGATCAAAATGGAGGCAGGCAAAAGTGCAGATCAAAATAAAGGTAGATATAAACGAAAGGTAAACGTCGATTCGGTGCCCGCTATTCCAGTATTACGTATATGGAAATTTTTTAGTGTCTCTGCTATAAATTTGCTTAAATCAGCGTTATCTGAATGTGCACAGCAATGAATGTTTACTTTATGCTCGCGTATTCGTTTCACAATGTGGTCGACTCTTGGCATGACGATTGCGATCACTTATGTACAGTTAACCTTTGCGATTAAGATTAACCGTATAGAAGTGAAGCGTTTCGTTTATCCGTTTAATGGTTCTGAAGTTGGCTCAATTTCCATGTGTTCTTCGTTCCATATACGAAGCGCAGTTCAACCGCACCGTGTATATTTTCTCGTGTTTCACTCACGCATAGTAGCTACTAATGAGACAACATGTGATTAGGTACTGAGAAAGAGAAAACACTTTTTCATTTATAGCAGTTGCAAGAATGTACCGATAGGGTCGGCAGAAAATGGCGACGATGAGGGAACTATACTCATGATATAAGCATGAGGTAGGAGAAAGTAGACTACAACTGTATTCGTAGATCTGAAGCGTGCTAAAATGGTAAAAAGATTTCGACATCGGTGTACGCATAAATAGGGATATTTAAATGTTCCAGAATAGCTCTCAAGAATGTGACTACATTCCTCATAGATTTCAGATCAATAACGAAACCTTCAATGTGTCCCATGGAGCTTTTATTAAGCAATCATGATGATTCGAAAACGTTTGCTATCTCTACCAGAAGAAAGCAATATAATGACATCAGAGATGGGCAATGTCTTCGTGTAATTGATAGACTCAAGAAAGACGGCTCATTTCAAAAGAGTTACGGTCATCAGGCTCGATTCTGTTCAACACTTCGTGCCAGAATGTCCGCTCATTCCCCTCAAGACGAAACGGCTGTTCTCAAATTGTCCCCACTTTGTGGTGTACTTGGCCAGCTTTCATTACTTGCCGTCTCTTTTAGTGTAAACATCTCTGCCGTCATTTCCCGCTTACATAAGTGTTGTTCACAACAACTTTCATAACTAATTATTCTGAAACGTTATTTGCACTCGAAAGTTAGGCAGGTTTCTTCACGTTTTCGGTCTGCCAATCCCACCCTCAAGCATGAAAGGGCATTTATTCACTTTTGGTGTTGGTGCAGGGATTTCAGTAATCGCACAACATGAAGGAGATCATTCCGAGCCTTGAGGGAATACGACGAGAGCGAAAGTCATTCTAATAAAAAAAAAGCCAGAATGCCGATGCCAGAGGAAGTCACAATCACTTTTATAAAGCCTCAAGAGTTTTTGAGCGTGAAAATTCGTTGAAATAAATATTGCCCGAGGTTTACGTCCAAGACGTCTTTACTTCCACTCGAGATGTGCCTATCCTATTTGCGAATATTGTGCCGCGATTCGTGAAGAAAAGAAAGGAAAGAATAAAATTGTTTCCTTCTTCCAGGCGTATTTTTGGGTCTATCAAAGCTGACACAAGAAAGCAACGTATTCACTAGCTCAGGGGAAATAAGAGCAAAATTTCCAGCAAAACCTGATACTAAATGTTACGAGAGTCCTACATCTTCTGGCAACTTTTTATGGCTGGAATGGTTCACGTGATTCGGCTGCTCCCATGCATTCATCGTTGAGTGTACCCGCTACTCACATCTTATCGAGGCGATTTAGGAGAATTGTCTTTCATAGGTCATCAGCGATGAAAAATTTTATTGCATTCAACAGAACGAAGAAAAAGAGAGAACAGAAAAAAGTGGTCTTCTAAAGATGATTATAGAAAATTTTCTGGAAAATTTAAGCAGCTCAGCATGCTTAAGTTTTTCAAGCCAACGATATGAGGATGATGAATTACGATTACGTCACCGAATAAATACTGATGAACAAATGCATTAACGAAGAACCATTTAAGACACGAAAAAAATAACTCGTGTATGCAAATAACACAGCATCGAATATTACCTGTTAAACTGCTTTGAGAGGTTAAAAAAGGACGACAATGGAGAGGAAGAACGACAAAAGTGGAAGAGAAAGAACGACAATTAGATGACCAGGATAGCGATACTGAGTTCGAAAATTGCTGTAAAAATTAGTGCCAGTTTCCTGCGAAAAAGCTTAGTAGTGTGAAGCTGTTTGACGAAATAATACATCGCTTTGCGAAGATATAATTTGAGATTCTCTTCCTGAACCTGACTTGAAAGCGTTTGCATTTGTGCTGCTATCTTCTGGAACTGCACTTATATGTATAATAAGAAATGAACCAGTGGGGAAGGAAGATGGATCGTGATCCTTGCTATGATAAGAGTAATGTGAACGCGAGAATATGCCGGAGGTATTTAGAAACAATTTTAAGTACTTCTGAATGTATAGGTTCAGCTAAGCGAAATTAATGCTTTGGAATAGTTCTCTATATTCTCTATAGTACCCTATTTTCCGTTAATGGTTGCCGCAGTGATTATTTTGCTCACTCTGTCCTTGATAAAGTATTCAGAATTTGTTGATTTATTATGATTTCATCTAGATGCAGTCCATTGTTTTTTAGAGCTTATAATTGCTAATTTCAACTGAACATCACGGATGGAGTTTCTGATAGTTAAATGGAATGTGAAGAGTACCGTTTTATAGATTTCACGCGATGTGATAATAGATATATGCAACAGTATTCAAGTAAGGAGCTTCTCGCGACTGAAATCAAACAAGAAACGCGACTTTATTTCATTAGAAGCGTATTGTTGTGTTCGAAAGCGTTGGTTTACCACTAACAATTTTCTCCTCATTGGTGCTAAGAAGATTAAGGTAGTAAAGGTGAGTATGCCTTATTGGTAAGTGAATCGATAGCTGGCATTATAGATGACGAACAATCCATGCGGGACTTTACTTTTGTTGAAAACCAATTTAATTCGAAGTAACTTTAATAATTAGAAGTACTGTTTGTCTTCCTTCCATCGTTCTCCTAAACTCCGGCGTACGCATGGCTGCATTATGAGAATTCATGACGCCATAATACCGCATACGCATTTGCGTCTGTGAAATACTTTCAACCAATACGCCTCTGATAAATGCGCGATATGGGAGTTCTTAACGGCATCGGAACAAAACTGGAGTGCAAAGTACTAATATGCGAAGAGAAGTTGCAAGCGTATTTCTAGTGGAACATTTATCGGAGATGCAGTTGGCGGGTGCAGCCTTCCAAGCGCAATCACCAACTCCTGATCTCAGGCAGGTCCTGCAGAGTGGATTATTGCCAATCGTCCAACCACCTCCCCGATCCTTTATAATAGTTAGGAATTTAAGGACATTGCTCTGAAAAAGTCGATGGCGCATTATCACTGTAAAAATAAAATCAAGTCAGCGCTAGTTGTATGGAAGACTGTTTAAACAAATCCATTTGAACGTTCCAGGAAAGGTCCATATTTTTGAAGGATTCAACAAAGTGAATATGATTCGAAGACTATTTTAGGACCCATTCATCTTTGCTCTATTGAATATATTTTCGCTTTGATATTTGTTTCTGCAGTTGCTTGCAATACCTACGCAAGTTATACGAATTTCGCTTATGACAGCAAGAGGTTGCTAAAATCGCTTCGTCTGCATCTTGTCTAAGCTCACTTGTGGCAGTGAACTATTCATAGTGAAAAAATGTAGAAGTTGAATTTCGGTAGCTCCTAGAAGAGCGTGGGATTGACGACCATCGAAAGAACAATGCTAAAATCTAACTAGAGAAATAGTCGTTTCCAGTAAATGACTGGAACTTTGATATACAAATTTGGCCGCTTTTTTTTTGCTTCATGGCGTAGTATTATAAAGTGGATTCGTTAGTTTTGATCATGCGATGAAGTGCTCGAATTAAATAACCCTCCTTGTACTTCATTAAGAAACTTTATTCGTTGCCTCATAAAATAACACATAAAACTTGATAAATGAATAATGCATACGTTTTCATTGTTCATCTTCTGAAAAAACCGATCTTCTAAAAGTTAAGCGATCAATTTGATAGATTAAAACCGCCGCTTGATTTGCCGATCTATACATATGAGAACAGATCGTTCCTGTACGATTTTTTAAATTTCGAATGTGGTCGTCGAAATTTTCAGCCGAATTCAGTGATAAATAATTTCGCAAAAATTCTTCTCATCAGTCGCGAAATTCAGCCTAATTATTCTAGATTGAAACCTTAATGATTTTAACAAATGCGGCAAAACTGTTTCTTCTTCTCTTTTTCAGGCTGGTGATGGGATTGAAACAACTAACCGGGATCTGTAAGTGGCATATAGCTTATAGAGCTGTTATTGATAATTCTTCCATAGTTTCGATATGTATTTCTAATTAGAAGGATGAAATCACCTTAAAGTGCCTTTATTTTTTATCATACCCTTGGAAACATTCTTGAACATAGGCCTCTTCAGGAAGGGTTATTATATTCAACGAAAAACTTCTCCCTTTGAAGTGAATGACATAGGTCTAGTTGCGTTCATTCATCGATAAGCTAAAGAAATAGGATTCTATCAAAGATATTACAATATCGTTATTCATCAAAATTTTTTTCTTCTAAATAAGCGAGCAACGTGAGAATATTGTTGGAGTTTCTCCCTATAATTGAGATTCTTGATGATATATTCGGAAGTTTTCGGAGATACGACAGCACACTGTCGAAATTTTGGATCATATTTCAGTGGTCGTTGTGGGATCTTTAACAAACCATGCTTCTGATTCTGGCTGTGCCAAAAGTACTTCTGAAACATTGTTGAGCCAACATACTCAACGTAGGACTAAAATTATATTACACTGTGAATTATGCATTTTATCCAACGCAGTTAATTTTAGTTAATTCAAAGATCTGTTTGTTATTTGAAGGAATTGAGTACGAAGGCCTGAAAGAAGGATTAAAATCTCTGAAATTAAGTGGATCATCGGCGCTTCTATGAAAGTTAAGAAAATGTTCAAGGCTTTGGGGACGGTTTGAAGGGGAAGCCAGTAGGCTTTAAGAATTGTTTGAAGGAACAGTTACAAGTGCTAACAACTGTGACTCCTGTCATAAATTTTACTGCCTGAAAACCATAAAACTCGCTTTCCGCTGTAGATGAAGCAGATGCCTAATTTTGCCTTTGATGGATTTTGTTGCAACTGTCGCCTTGAGTATGGTTTTTGAATCTGCAATACGATCCCTTCAGAAACACTCCGATCACAGCTAGAGCAAAACGAGTGCATCCATTCACATTTAAATAACTATTTTTAATAGAATCAATTCGGTCGACAAATTCAACCGGTGACGTATTTGGATCCGAAATGATTTTGTTCAAAATATTTCTCCTATCCTTGGTTTTAGCCAGACATCTTCACCTGTTTATCCTACAAATCAGGTTTTAAGCACACCATTTCCGGAGTTCGATAAAGCAAGATATCTTGCTAAGAAATTCGGAGATGCTCAGTGAGTGAGCTTAGCAGAGAATGGCTCAACTGTCCACGACCTTTCTCTAGTGTAGTTTTTTGCAGAGATGACTTGCAGCACACTGCAATGTTGTAGGTTTGGACCAGTAACGGTGCGGATAAAACAAAAGGCGACAGGATGGAATGGTTGGTCTAAATGGGAGAAGCCACACAAAAACGAGCTAACGTGAAAATGTCAACGATGCGCTGCAATAGATTGAACAACGATGGAAGAGTCCAACATTATCACGAAGATATGAATGAAATGAGTGACGGACGTTACTCTTAGATCGTTATTGAATAATTTCTCAGAAATTTTTTCGGCTCCGCGATTCACTCTGAGAGATTGAAAAGAGAAGAAATTCGTTTGAAGGACATTAACCATTGAATAGATATGGTTATTCCTATAGAGTGCCACCTATTAACTTTATAAGCTCCCGTTTTATCCCATAAATGGAATCCATTGGACAAAATCAGGATACAGCACAGACATTCATCATTATATGTACAATTGCCCCGTAATGTGTTGTTTTTTTGTAGTGGGAAAATGCATCGCTCCGATGCCCACCACTGAGGCAATAAAACCACGAAAGGAGGTGAGAAGTTAAAGTTAAAGTCACTTGTGAGAAAAGAGTCTAGGTGCCGCCGGTGAACGAAATGCTGATAGGGATATCAATGAAATAAAATTTGAAATGCTGTGAGACTTTGTTGGGAAATGATTCATTATAAATTCGTTATTAAAATTGCTTTTCTTCCTCTTTCCGCTATGAATCAAGTGTAATTTCGCCATCATTCAAGATGTGCATTATGAATCGATGAAGAATTCTTTTATCACTGCCCATTTAGCCTTTGTGCAAGAAGAATTTTATCAGCGTTGGTGCATAGCATGCTAATTTCTTTCATAGTTTTATTAGGTATAATGTCACTTATGGTAATAGCCTAACTGTATCGTTAACGTAAAGTTGGCTTATAGTGAGACAAACGTAAGCTAAAAAGTGATGGAAAATTTAAGCAAAATGCATAAAATTAGGGTAGCATCAATCTCATCGTCTAATGGTGAAAAGCGCTGTCTCAGCACTGATCAGTGCTTTACTTGATAAAAGTGAAGCCACTGCTAAGTGGATGTTATACATCATCTGGTAACATTTTCGCACAGAAAATGCTAAAATGAATTCATCAAAAGCTTCTGGAAAATTGCGCAAAACATGCAGAAAATTTTCATCCCCTAAAATGACACTATCGTGATCTACTGAGGTGCAGATGCTCTGTCCACATACCCTTACCTAAGGCAGCTTTGCGTCTGACGATATAATTCATTGCCTTTTCTCCGTGCTGGAAAGTGTACAACTGCATCCTTCGTAGGGCGCTTTCATACACAAAGTGACGGAAAACAAACTTTGAAATCCGGATCACATAGAGAAACACTTGAGACCACTATCATATCAAACGCAGCAAGATTATCTCTAAACTTTGAGAATTCTGCTGAGGTTTTTTTTCATGCGGAGAAGTTCTATGCTTTAAAATCGAATGGAAAAAATCATATATATACATTCTGAGGCGAATGAACGCAGAGAGGATTGCGTAGGGAACTGAATATCAGCAAGAACGCATGGGGCTAAAAAAGAAGTGGATCGTTGTATCGAAGCAGTAGAGTAAGAACAGGTGGAGTTTTTTTAAACATTATCTACTAAGGTTTTCAATCTGCCCTTGTCTGCACAGTGTATATCATCTGCAACGGAAGATGGCACAATAGACGTAGAAAGCAGATCTGGAATCTTAGAAGTAGCAATATTTCCAAAATCATAATTCACTTAATTTGCTTATGAATTCATTATGTTGACCTCTGACAGCAGTGAAGGATTATCACAAATTCTCTAGCACGACCATTCTTTTCATACTCATAGCAATAGGATCGACCTAGCCATCAAATGGAAGTCTTCTTCTACTGTCGACTCTGTTGAAATCGGTGAGCATACTAAACAGATCGGATGAACTAGCCAACTTAAATGGAAGTAATTGCTAATTATCTTATCCCTCGTCGCTTTTTTTGGTCACTCCGGAAATCATCAGTTACACTAGTCACTCCGGTGTAACTGCAGTTTCCGGGGGCCCTTGCGATATTTTCATAATTGACCTGATTGACGACGAAAATATCTAAAAGCTCAAATATGTCTTTCGACTACCACTGATGATTGAAAATTGAACGAAATAGTCAGTTGGATAGTGAATGGAAGATGAACTACTAAACAATACGAAAGCAGCCGTCCATATAAAAAAAAACCATCGCTAACTATGAAGTTCATTGAAAAAATTTATTGTCGTATATAAATAAATGCTTTCGTTGAATATAGCATAAAATCATTCGATAATGATTATTGAACACGAAAATGAATCAATCTGATATTTACTGATAATAAAATATGCTTAAATGAGGCAAACAATTGTTTACGTAAAGTATAGGAATAGAACAATATGCAGCATTTAATCTGCCATTGAAATATTTCACTACGACAATACAACGAAAGAGCTGAATCGCATCGTTTTGTTACTTGGAGATATTCGTTGTATGAACTAGACTGCAAATGTTTCCTTAAGGAGGTCAGAAAAATTCCAATGAAAGCGTTTAGTTGATTTTCTGATAGAAGAGTCTTGTTTCCACTCTATGTTTGGAAAATATTTCAATATCTAAACTCTCTTTAATGTTGGACGCTCCAGTTTATCTGTCTAACTTACCTGTCTATAATTTTCCTCTCCATTCTAGCGAAGGTGAAACAAAAATTGTTATGTAATGTGAGAAGTTGAAATCCAATTTTCAATAACTGAAGCAATTTTTTGAGGATCTCATATAGGAATTCGTTACGAATATTGACGATGCGTTTCACTATGAATTTTCGAGCTTACGTTGTGCATTAGAACAACGATTTCATCACTTATTTCATCGCCTGGAAATGAATTCTTAACTTAAAATGTTAATGAATGCTATATCGATTAACACAGTCACAGATTAGAGAAATCGTGCGTTAATTGCTCCACTAATGAAAAGCGTGGAACATGTGAATAGCATTGTTCCAGATAGCTTCTCGGCAGCCGTACCGCTTGTCGTATTCGTTTCAGCTTTCTGTGTTTTTGCAGTTGCATCCATTGCCGTTCCACCTGAAATAAGTGGTTGCTTCGTTGATGAATCGATGGAACAAATTAAAGTGTTCTCTATTCGCTTTTTAAAAGTTGCCTATATCACATTTGCAAGCATTGCGATAAAATTACTCGAAACTTCAGCCGGATGGTGACGATATTCAGAAGAATGTGGCGATAACATAAGGAAGGCAAGTGCATATTTTCCTGCCGTCTAGCGTTCTAATAGAATACCTTAGGGTATGGTGTGCTCAAGTAGGCAACAGCGGCCAATTAGGTGTACCTTGGCCAATAGAACCTCCGGGGTAAAAGTGCTAGCCACTACTGCCTATTGATATATTTCGCCAATAACTCAATCAGAGGACGTTTTCTTTGCCTCACGTAGAGCAATTGAGCCTTTCAGAGGCTTCTCTTATTAAATTTAGGGTACACATTAGCAGGAAATGCTTCTGCAAAGCAAGATAAGTGCTACCTGCTGCTGTCCTTAAAAAGGTGCAACCTATTGCTACGATAAAATTGAAGTATGAAAAATGAGTTACCAAGTCCTCCACTATTTTGCCTACTCTTTCGCCTTTTCATGTGATATCTTGCAATTTAATGGGAACGTCTGATCTTCCAAAATTCCATGCCATTCATGCTTACAGCGTAGGAAATACTCTTATAGGGAAAGAGGAAATATTAAAGGTGGCTGTATAAGCTACCTCAATTCATATAATTTTCGGAATCACTACATTTGCTTCTAGATAACACCTCTTCCTTGTTCTTTTCATTTGTTCATTATCTAATTAGATCCTTTTCTTCGAAAGAATCAATATGTGTCTTTGACTTCAAAATCACTGAACATAGCAATTTTTTATTCGTTTTTTTTACTACTACTGAATATAATCAATGCACATTTCTTGTACTTTTCATTGAATGAGAGTGTTTCTTTCTTCGGTGCTCTATATTGTTTCCAATAATTTTCTGCCCTCTTTCTGCGCCGTAAGTCCCATCCTCCTCTATTTCCTTCACCAAATTGGTATCTTGGCAAAAATATTAGTGGCTTGATTTTTTTCCATTGAATTTTGTAATTCAAGTTTTTCTGCAGTTATCTGTTGCCTTACTCCGCTCGTTTGTGAACATTCATATCAAAGTAATTTAAAAGATTTCCTGAGAATTATAGTTTTTATTCATAAACAATAACCGTCCAATTTCATCACATATAATCCTAGCAAATTATTCTATGAACTGACTTTGCCGATCCGTATAGTTCAAGTATTTTGATACTTTTAACAAAATATGTATTGAGTGAAGTAATCCATCAGATAGAATTAGCATTCTATAAATCTCTACGCGTGCTTGAATTCCATCAAAATTGACATTAGACTTTGTAACTGATCCAAGCAACTTGCAGGAAAAAGATTGTGTAAATTATTATCCATATGAAACATCCATCTAAATTTAGAAAGAAAGAGAGAGAAAAAAACCAATCGCTTAAGTAATTCTAGGACAGTAACGTCCATGTTGCAAAACAAAAATCAGATTTCCGCCAGCTACAATTGAAGTGAATGAAATAATGCAAACAAGCAAGCATATACGATGGAGACAGCGAAAACTTTGAAGAGGAAAACACATCGAACTCCTCGATGTTAGATGCTATTCTCAATCAAGTTTGCCCACCGGAATGCAATGAGAAATGATTTTCTTGCCAAGTTGCAAATGCTTTCATTCATATCTCATTTATGTGTGTTGTACGTTGATAAAGTGATCTCATCTTTGGATCCACAAAACAACTTTCCTCTCCGCCCTCCATCACCAACGTAAATATTCTGTTGCTACAATTAGCTACTCAGTATCTTCCAGAAAAGTGCAGATGAAATATGAATAGAAAATTTCTGATGACCGAATCATATTATAGAAACCTCACCGCTCGTTGCGTGTTCGGTAGAGCAAGATCTTGCGACAAACATCATCAAGCCAAATAGAAGAACAGTTAGTCGCATCGCTTCTTGTATACGCTTTTTTTAAAGCTGCAAATGAATATTTTCAGCAGGGATATAAACTTGAACCCGTTTTCTTTGCGAATAATGATTACGACTGTTGAGGAAAGAGTATCGCTTGTCATGCCTGATTGTGCGATTTTCACAAGATCGATTCGACAATTTCGATGTTGTCAAAAAAAAAAATTCATAGGGTGAAAGTGAAAACTAATCTCAAGTTTTAGATTGGTCTGTAAAGCTGTGAAGTTATTTTTGCAGCTATGATTCTAGAAAAAATCAAGAATACGAGTGAAAAATTTGTCGAGATCATATAAACCTTCTAGGGCCGCGTGTTGCCAAGACAGGGATGGCGAAGAACTGTACCGGATGAGTTCTTTGACTAGGCTACAATAATGAGATGAAATCCCACAAATTCTAGGCCTCGAGATATTTTGCAAATAGGTCGATGAATCTAGAATTGAGAGCATTCTTCAGCCTGCAACTATTTCATAAATAGGATTTCCTTAGACACATCCTAATTTCAACAACGATGGGAAATTTTTTCTATGCGATCCAGGAAAAGCTTTTCCACTCCCTTATTATGCGGTTTACTAGAATTTTCGCATATAATATTGCAACTGCAATGAATTACTGTTTTGCTATCAATTCTTCAGAATTTTCGAAATATCTCCGACAACTGAACAAAATATGCAGAAAAATCAGTATGTCGCATTATTTTTCATTTGAGATTTTTACGCTCACAATGCATTATGAGATATTTCGTTCGTATAGCACTAATGAAGTAACTTATTTTCATCGTTCCGATGGTATGAAGAATTTTATTTACCATCAGTGAAGCGAATTACAACACTTCAAGATATGCTTACGGCGAAGTAAGCTTCCATAGTATGGCACTTTGAAAGTGTGTAGGACGCACAAAGTATAGAGAATGGCCTCAATATCAAACAAGGGAAAAGCCGTGTAGTCGGGAAAAGCGACTTGTTCCTCATGCAAAGTCCAATAAAAGGGGATGAAGCTTTCATGTTCTCTTCTAAGCCTCATCGGAGTGTGATAGAGAGCTTTGCAAAAAAAAGCAACAACACCATTTTCTAGCGACAGAGACGACTACTTGATATTTTCATGCATCTTTAATTGTTTGCTAAATCTATCGAAAGTTAGCAACATTTCCATGCAAGTATAAAGTTCACAGTAAATTTAAGTGTTCCAAATTCTGGTGCAAAATAATTGTTTCAGTTTATTCGTTCGAAAATATGAGAATCACGCATAGCTAACTCATATATAAAATTTCAAATCATATTGCTTGAAATATGACGAAAATAAGCGAATAACATAGCCAATGGCTAGGAAACGAATGAGAATTTCAACTAGCAAAGAACAATGCGAGCATAAAATTTTCTATGTTTTAGTTCTTATGGCGGTTTCATCTTTTATAGGGTGCGCGCCATTGAAAGCATCACTTACGAATGATTCATTTTTTTAAGCAGCTATTGGCAGTAATGAATCAAACCATATTACTAATTGCTCATGATGAAATCTACATGTATAGCCAATATATTTAGTTTAAGCAATTTTTGTGATGAAACGTTAGAAAATATTTTCTCGAGCGCGGAACGAAATTACTTCTCGTCCATAAATTTCGAATTTCGATATTAGATTAAGAAGTTTAAGTTGACTTGATTAATGGCCTCGTAGTATTTTCCAAATAAATAAACCATCAATATATATATCGAATAGAAATTTACCTACTACAACAAGAATTTTAAGTACCATTTCAGAGATATCCGGTAAATAGTTCAATTTTAAAATTAAAAACGACTAGTTGCGAGATGATGATGATAGAAATTATATGTGCTCATCGTCAAATATCATAAAATGCAATTGAACGACGTGAAAGAAACGATCATACAAGTAGAAAAAACAACAATTTAACTTTGTGAAGAAAACATTTTAAGGTGATTTTCAATGACATAAAAATTCATGAATTTCAAATTTGCCACTTTAAGAGGCTAAAGCACCGCCACAGAAACGCTTTCAAATGGAAATCACTTAACGTCATCGTTTGCGTCGTCGACTCTACAATAAAATGCTTTCGTTCATATCGAGAGAGCAGCTTCATAGACGCTAAAGAATTTTACAAATGGATAGAAATTTTCGAGACTTATAACCGCTCATCAGTGCTCATTATTTAGTACCTCTGAGTCTTGTATAGATTATCTTCACGCCATCTGTGCTAATTCTATAGGAGGAAATGTCTTAAAATCCAGGAAAAATGTGTGCACAACTGGTGCAGAAGCAGATTTAAAAAGAACTGCTTAGGACGGTCATTTTGCCCTCAAGTCAAACAAAATGAGTATCAACCTGCGATTAGACTTGAAAAAACCCTAAACTCACAATAGTCGAAAATCAGGAATAAAAATAACGATGAGATGCAAGTGCTCGAGAGCTGCAGCGCACAAATTTGCAGTACGGTTTAAATCGTGTCATTCGAAGGTTACGCTCGAATTCGCTAACAATCTGACGTGAATTTCGAAGAAGTTGGAGAATTAATAATAGCATTTTATTGTAATATAATTACTCATACGACCGATGAGATTGAAAGTTTATTGGATAGCATTAGCGCTCACATTTTACTGCACCCTCTACGCGAGCCGTCGCACGAGATAGGTTCTATCGTTTCTGAGGTTGTTCAACAGCTCCAACGACTATCACAAACGAATTATTTTTGCTGTCGAATGTTAATATAGATGAGATTTTCTCACTCATTTTGTATACTTTATTGTCCGGTTACCTCATGGTTGTATTTCCTTTCAGACTTGAAAAGCTTCCATCTTGACAATGATCCATGCTCGCTGTTGCAGGAAATTTTGAAATACTAAGTGCAAAAATCCACAATCCCAGAGCACTTTCCTTTAGGGCCCACGCACGAGTGATGTATTATGCGAGAGCGCCGAGTGGAGTAAACGAAAATTTTTCTGATCGCTGAAGATTACAACTTTTCGATGACTTCGAAAAAACCATCAAATTCGAATTTCATTGCTGATCATAACCTCGCAATATGTTTGCTGAATATAATTTCACCATTTGTTGACAGCAATATTTGCGAATTGTGCATTCCATTCAATATAATGATGATTGAAAGCATTATGATCTCTAAAATATGTTTAATACATGGTATTTTAAAAAGCATTGATTGATAGAATAAAGCGAATTAATTCATGAATCATGACATATGCGGCCAGTTAAGTTACAGTTTAGAGAGATAGTATGAACCAGTTATTCCCTTGAACAATGGAACAATTACGCTTAAGAGTTTAGATAAGATGTGTGCTTTATTTTATATAATGTGGAGGCATCAATTATATCATACTTGTAACCTGAAATCATGGAACTCGTTTGCAAAAATCCAGTTATGCTTTTGGTCGACACTGAGTACCACTCCACTGATGGAACATACTTCCAGGCGTTTCGATATACAATTGTCACATATCTGCTTATGCTTATCATTATGAGTTTATTATATCACTATTATCACAAACAATTATTCCAACCGCATAAATATCGACAATAAATGACCGAAAATTGCAAAATATGTGAAATAATTTCATCGTAGTTTTCAAACCAATTAAAATTGGAAATATTTCCACTTATGTGTCGTGGAAACTTCTTTAAAGATATCTCTTAGATAGCTTAGAATAGGAACTGCAAAAGATGCGACCCCACTGAAATATATATCGCACTCATGTTTCACTATATAATGAACCCTATCGATTAACTGTAGAAAAATATGATCTATCTCCTATCGATTATTTTTCAGCAGCTATTCGAAGTAACGGAATTTAATCATGCGAGTTTGGATGTTTTCGACACGTAGATTGTCTTTCTTGAGGCTTCATCTTTCCACTGCATTCAATGTATCTCTGATTTCATTTAATTTATATGCACTAAACGATTTTTTTTGTAAATATACATTATGTGAAATTGAGCATCCCCCTTCCCACCACACACCCCACCCCTTTCCTTCTCTGTATTGTCCAATCAATGCATGTGCCTTTGGTCATTGCGCAACGAAATTTTGCACTGCGTTAGCTTTGGATTTTTGATCGAGCTTGATGGTTTCATAGGATGTTGTGGATTTGACCCGCTTTCATCTGAGCTCAATCCAGAAATCCCGTTGTAAGCTACAATTGCTTGTGATCTAGAACGTAAAAAGAATAACACTGTATGTTAGTCATCGATTCGGCGATTAAAAGACCTCAATTCAATCAACAAATATATAATAATCTCGGTACTAATAAACAGTGCTTGAACGAGTCCTCAAGGTTTCCCGCGTGGCGAGTTAACAGCTCCCAAAAACCGCAATTTCTGCTGAAATAATGCGTCAGACGACAAGTTTGTGCTCCGCAAAACCGCACCACCTTCTCCTGAAGCCGTTCTTAGTGCGTTACGTAGTTCTATACATCCAAACAAAAACGTGGTTTTTTAGGAATATAATAATTTAGATAAACATAACACAGACCAGCATCTTCGCAACTAAAACTTAACAGGCGGATAATGTGAGAGAAAGACGAATCCCTCATCAACTGTTGAATTCCTTGAATATAGTTTCGATAAACCTGAATATGTCATCAATAGCAACTGGAGATGTTTCTTCATGAACATTTGTGCCAGCTGTTACACGTTCAACATAAACATCGTGGTCATCTAAAGGCGGAAGTGGTACACCGATTTCTTTACTGGGGTGAGCGACCCAATGTCGAACACAAGGACGTGAACTTTTGCCCATTTTCTCGAGTGATGGTGCCTCGAAAAATGAATCCGTGAGACAAATGCAACCGATACGCGTTCTCCCTTCATCTTCCATCCAACAGCTTCGCTTTTCCATCTGCAAGTGATATCCTACCAATCGAAGTGAGCATTAAAAATGCTGCCTTCTCTCATGATCATTAGAAAATACTAATACTGTGCTGCGTTATACGCATATCATTTTACAATATTACGCTGCTCAGCTGCTTCACTTTTCACCAGATCCCTCTCTTAGTTCTTTCGTCACTAAGTCCTTTTCTTTCTACCCATCGCCTCCTCCCTACTGCCGTTTCCTCGCAGGAGAAAAATACTTATTCCGAGCACTAGTGACAAATAAATGTTTGCATTTCGAGCCGTTCGACGTGAGTACTCGAGCTTACAATGTTTTTATGGAAAATGTCCACCTGGAAGGTGATTCAACTAGGGAATCCCATCGAACCGAGCCATGGCTCTTAAAATGAAAATGTCAAAGAACGCCACTTACAATATTCGATATAACAATACCACCAGCACTATGCGCCACAACAGCTATGCACCGAGCTTTCGATGGCATCACGAATTGCTTCCATACATTAATGCCGTGCTCAATTGCTGAACCACTTCCCTATAAAATCACATTATCCATCAGTTTACCAATCATTAAAGCCAGAAGCAATCCTTCTTCGCTTTTGAGGATTTACTTTTAGAGAGGATTTTCTTGCTGTCAGGAGATTTTATAAAAGACATCTTTCATGTTCAACGAGCATGAAATCAGCCCCATCTTAACATAACTAATGAAAATTTCTATTCTCTTGGAGCTTAATGTTCGACATCTATCCATCTGAGTGGTGACTCTTTTGCCCCACTAACAATAAAGTAAAAAACTGCCACTGAACAATCGACTCATCAAATCCTACCTCTTGAAATACAGCTAAAAAGGGGTGAAGGTTGATATCTCGGAGGTTGACAAACATATGCTTTCTCATTTCAGCCCACAAAAGAGTCAATCGGTTGCCCTCTACGCAAAACAGTGGCATCTTTCCCCAAACAGAATGTTTTCCCATGAAAATGGATGCTCCACGAATGCACAAATTGGGAATTCGTATTTTATTGTACTGTTCCTGTGTGGTCGGGAAGAGGCGGGTCGAGTGGTAGCAAATGTTACTGGCGCAACACGAACTCGGCAACGGCAATGTGACAGGATTAAAGATCGACAATATAACTGAGTATATGCATAAAAGGGCTGAAGTGTTTGAAATACGTCCCTACAGGAGTGGAGAATATGATAAGAGAGCGAATAATAGATAACACCGAGGTCGACGTATGCAAAACTGAGTTCCAGCGCAGTCGTTCACCACAACATACCTCGAAGGATAGCGTCAGCCAGAACGCAGAATAACATTAATGTGCAACTTCTATGGCACTCTGGCGTACGGCCGCAACGAGTGAAAACTGTCAGATGAATTTTTTTAGATGGTGAGTGCATCTACTAGACTACACAGTGGTGACTTTCATTGCTTGATTGTTAATGGAATAGATGCTTATGTACACCTAAGTAGCTGACTTCATAAACTGAGGTGACATCATCATGATGAACTTTTCGCAGTATTTTCAATGCATACTAGAATCCACTTAAATACCCCACCAATTTAAGTGCTGACAACGCAAACAAAAAACAAGAAGACTAAAGTCGACCTTACAATGCAAATCTTACATAAAACAGCATGCGGGGATTAAACTTTCTTTGTGGAAGAGAGAATGAGAGAGGACAAAGTGATCAGAAAAAAATGTGTGGTGATCGCTAACGAAATCAGAGAACTGGAACCGATGCTTCAAAAGAGTGAGGCAAGATGAACAATGAAAAATGCATTACAGTTAACAAACTTCTTCAACGCTGCCTACTGTAAAGGTAATTATGAAAATATGAATACCTACTATCAAAGGACATCGTTAATGAACCAATTTCAACTCCGGAGAAAGGTCGACTCACTCCGGCGGAATGATACCATCAACTGCCCTACCTTCTTTGAATCTTATGTTCAGCTGTAATTCAATGAGATACGATTCCACCACAAACACAAGGTTCGTGACAAAACTGGAAGAAAGCAAACAACTATCCGTCTCTATTCAAGAAAACGCACTTCCTCCATTCCCTTCATCATCCCCCTCCTCCCCTACGCCGTAAACACGGTTTAATGAAAAGGTCTCGTTTAGTCCAACTTAATACTCTTTTTTCTTTATTCTGTCCATTTCATTAAAAACCAAAGAAAAATCACACTAGATTATTTGTTGAGGCAAAAGGTTCCTTATGAAATAAAACAAGTCTTGACAATATGAGGCGCTAACCTCGAAAGTTCGCTGACGTCCCTCCCTATCGGTGAACACATTGTGATTTGTATTCATCACCAATACCCCCCATCCCCGTTTGCTGCATTCACGTAAATATGGCAACTGTGAGCCACGATCTAGACTTTCGTTCATGATCAATCTCCTTGCCCATTGTCCAGCTCGAACAACTCCTCGACCATGTATCAATATCACCATATACTCCTTGTTATCGAAATCTTTCGTATGAAATATGAAACTCTTCTCGTCATTGTTACAAGCGGTACCAAACTGTAAAAACGCGCACTACTCACATATGTAAGTATATATGCGTATACATAAATAAATAAATTATGCAAATAAATGACGAACATTATTCAATGAAGACTTAAAGTTGGCACGAAATTTGCGTTACAACTAAAATAACGCGTGAAATTTAATAAGAATATCGGAATCAAATAAACTAATTAAAACAATCAACGGAATGAAACAAATATTCCAATGATTATTTACACAATTTTCTGGATGAAATATTTCTTTTCTTATATCATTAGAAATCTCTGATAGCCATTATCCATGAACTAATATCCATGACTACGATCTCAACTTATGGCCATTATCCATGACTATGATTTCAACTTATGGCCATTATCCATGACTATGATTTCAGCTTATGGCCATTATCCATGACTGTGATTTCAGCTTATGGCCATTATCCATGACTATGATTCCAGCTTATGGCCATGATCCATGACTATGATTCCAGCTTATGGCCATTATCCATGACTATGATTTCAGCTTATGGCCATGATCCATGACTATGATTTCAGCTTATGGCCATTACCCATGACTATGATTTCAGCTTATGGCCATTATCCATGACTATGATTTCAGCTTATCAAAAAAATCATTGCTTATAAATAAAATACAATCGTCAACTTATATGACAGTCGGAAATGTTGTGTCTAAATTTGTCATTGTTTTTGTTTATGAGAGCCTACACAAAAATGAATCAGTTGTTATTTCGATTTACATTTATAAGCATCAAATTTTTCTGTGGCGAAACGATTAATCAGAAAAATGCACATAAAATGAATCACGATCGACTAATATATGAAATTCTTCCACCAAAAAAATCTTTAAAGATATTCCCTTTCATACAAAAACATACTTCCACTATTGTTCTTATTAACAATTACTGAAAAGGACGAAATTACTTCACATTGCAATCAAACCTATAAGCCAAGTGAGGTTGTGAAAGTAAATTAATTGTCAAGCAATCTCATATAAATGGTCGAAGGGTCGAGGGACTGGAAAACGCGATCGAAACTCCAGGCCTAACGCAAGCAATGACAGTTAAGACGATTTTTTGAGAATTCCAAAACGTCTCAAGTCAAAACAGCCTTTTTCCCCTTATATTCGCCTCTTTTATTCCCGAAAAGATCCGTGCATGAATAGTTTTAGTTCTTATTCACTGCTTCACTGAGGGGAAAAAATCGACAAAACAACAGATCACGGTAGGTGAGTGGGTGACTTACAGGATATGTGCTTCTTATATCTCAATATCTAGGGGCTAACGACGTGCTGATCGAGCAATTCGTTGACGCCTTCAAGGCGAAACAATGCTGCATGTCCCTATGTCCTTTCACAGGTTAAAGGAACGACTTGCAATCAAAGCAGAAAGGTCCACTACTACGTCCATCAGTTTACAGTGGATGGAAACTTCAAAATTACTTTAACAAGGGCACGATTCGACGTTCGAACAACATTATACTAGTTAAAAGGCTACTCACAAAACATTACACATATACCCGATGGTATAACTTTTTAAGAGCCATTATATCGAGTTTATTCTGGTTTATTCTGGTTTATTAGGGTTCGTTCTTTGTTCTTCACTCCAATAAGCTTTGAAAAAGTTCTTCGATTATAAAGACACCAAATATTTCACATATAGTTGTTGTGTGAAAATTATGGTGAAGAAGAGATGGCTTCATGCTAACTCAACTATCTCTGCGGAAGTTTGACGAAGCCATTCTCGATACGGAACCGCGATTCAACAATTTACTAGTTGAAATGAACTGCGGTCACTTCTGTGATCACTTTTTCCCTCTTTCCGCTAAAAATTAGAGAAAATAAACAACAACAACTCAACGCTTTAAATAAAAAGAAAATTAGTTACATGAGTTTTACGAAGATTATATGGTGCTCGTTGCATTATATTGTATATCTCTTCTGTTACTGCTTCACCAATTGCCTCGTAACTTTGTTGGTCGGTAAATACAAATTGCTTGCCATGCTGCAATAATATACGGAACAAATCTTTAGGCGTTTATTGCTTTCATTTTATAGCTTTATAACTTCCGCTTTCTTCTAAAAGTTCTTCAACAGATATACGTATATATTTTTTTAAAAGTGCTTGTTATTCGATGTTTTAAGGTATATAAGGTATATTTATCTCGGCAAGCTACAAGTGCCCTCTTTGATAAATATCATACAACGATAAGAATCATATTCTTTTGGCACTGATAGATGTGAAAACTATTTGCAGTTAGTTCCATTCTTTCTCTCACCGAATGATAAAGTACATAACCTAGAGTCGAACAATGCAACTTAAAAGTAAGCTGTTGAGGGAAAAGTGGAAAAAGAGATGATGAAAACGAAAGATGAGAGACGTGTAAACTCGATAAGATCAATCAAGTTTTTTTCATTATCCCTCAAAAATACAATACATGATAGGCTATTTTTCACTAATAATGAAGATGTATGGGTATATAACTGAAAAAACAAACACACAATGGTTCTACATATATCACACGGAACAGAAACACCGACTATAGGGTACGTTACAGTCCGCGGGTGCTTTACTGCAAATCACTACGCTCGTGAATTTGTTCAGTTCGCTCCCATCCTATCGATTAGAGAGAATGAGGGAATTTCCTTACGATTTAGGAAATATGCCGAGTGGATCGACATTACGAATGCTGAACATAAGATTATCTACCTGAATTATTTTGGTGCATCATAGGTTACACTCGCCCGAAAACTTCACTCAACTCTCCAGAGAAAAAAAGGATGCAGAAGAACTAAAAATTGGGTGGACTTGGCAACTGCATCGATGATATTCGGAAAGAATGCCTACAATTAAGGCGAAACAGGCTTATTAGTGCTTTATGTCTTCGTAAATTCGCATCAGCCGCATTATGCCAACTGAAGGTAAAGGGGACGAGGGATAAAGAAGTAGATACCATCTACTAATACTGAAAGCTGCATCTATTGCGTAGACTGATACTGCGGATGATAAAACTCAGGAAACTAGAATTACCAAACATAGCAGTCATTACTCACGATATGAGATAATCATCGATTTTCAAGTTGATCCACTGATAAGCAAGCCAGTTACAGGTAATTAAGTTTGCTTAATGAGTTGAATTTCCTTCACGAGGGATCAAGTTGTGTTTTACCCTACCGATAGTATATTACAAATGAAAATGAATATTTTTTAGGATAATTTGCAGGAGCGTTCGATCAGACCAACATAGAATATATACCAATTACTTCGTTCTTTACCGAAAATTTATCAAATTCCTTGATGCGATAAGTGAGACACCAAATATGCACCTTCTACCTTTCCTTCCCAGAGAACACTCTCCCATTTTTGCTTAAAATTTCTGAACGAGTTTTGAGACTTGAACATGCTTTATTATGCGATTTTCGATGCGTTTGAAGAAATCGTCTTAAACTTCAGGGAGAAAAGTTGGCTAATTCCAAAGGTGGACCGTACTGGAGAGCATCTTTTCAAGAAGGAACGATTTCTGAAACTTTAGGAGTCCAAGCAGAAAATTTTCGTCCGAAAATGGCTCCTATTTAAGATTCCGACCTTTATGTTTGTAAAAAAAATAAAATAAAAATATATTTCCGCCTATTGATTTCAAGCTCAGGTCGGAAGACAAGCCCGAAGTCTATCAAGTAGATCTTTTATAAACGGTACGTTAAGTTCATGTAACGAAGTTTAAGCGTTGCTCGAATGTATTAGGTAACCACTGAAATTTCCAATCACAATACTGCCTAAACGTATCAACTAACGAAAAATGCAAAAAATTATCCAGCCCAGATCGTTTGAGTAAAAAAAAGACTAAATAAGAACGTATGATTCTTCTTTACTTTCAAATTACATGATTTATGGCTGCCATTGGAATGGTGCAGTAAGGTTTTTTATCACCCCTCTTAATATAATCTCATCCTCTCTATTCCATAGATGAAAATTACTTCAAATAAACTCCTTACTATATGATGACTAGTGGGCTTCCGTCTTGTAAACGCTTCACTACAAGCATTCTCACTGATCGAACAGTTGGGGAAAAATCTTAAAAATAAGGAAAGCTCATACTTCACCTCTCCGACCACATAGGCAGAAAGGAGTAACTATAAAATGAGAAAACGATGTGCCTCTCAATAAACTTTCACGATGAAAATCTGAAGAAACGACGACTTTTTGAGGTGTTTTTCTCGTTCTGCCATATGCAAGAGGCCGACAAAAAGCACATCAAATGGTTTGAGAATGGATGCGACAGATGAGTGGATGATTGCTTATTGCCAATATCATCATTATAGAGGTTGTGAACGAGAAATTGGAAAACAACTATGAGTGCCAAAAACGCTGACCTAATTTGACATAATACTGCTAAAAATATTCGCTATGGCACGAATGTAAAACGCCACAGCAATACCCTTTTAGAAGAAAGAAAACGATACTCGAAAACGACCGAGAATTATCGGACACAGAATCCGACAAGACGTCGAATATTGTCTCCCTCTCTCCCACCCTCATGCCCTCCTACTAATAGTTTTGTTGTAGGCTCGAAAAGATGCATTACCTTATCTCTCATAACGCCATCCTTATCGAAATGATAACCGAAATCGGCAAGGCTTTTCATTTGATGCCTATGTTGATCACTTTCCTCGCGATCGTTCGATCCTTTTATTTCACTAGACGATTCGTCCATCATGTGAGTTTGCTTCCACATTCCCTCTTTCTAAAGGATCTTCTTCTGCAATCATCTTTTCTATTTCGTTAATATTTCCATCAAAAAAATTTCGTTTCTATTTTTCAATTTAATTTTAATGATTATCTTCATAGATATGTCGTAATAATTCGGAAAATATAGGCGACCGATAGTCCTATTGCATTATCGACCATTATCATCTTTGGAGCGCCGCATATTTCTTTCAAGAACACCTTTTAACGTCTAAATTTCATCCCACTGAAATGATGATATGTTTAAAACATGGATGCGTGATGTGTGTAAATCCTGGATGCGTGATATATATCCAGAGATTCGGAACGTATTAATCCTAATAACTGCAATTCGTATCGTAGAAGAAAAATCTTCAACCACTTGAGGCAGTCAATTTTAGACGATTTCCCTCGTCAATTTCACTCGTCGCTTAGAATCTAACAACGACAAATCATAAAGGATATTTCTGAATAAAAAATAAACCCTCCTCTCCTCCCCCCAAAAAAACCAAACAACCAAATATCATAAATATCTATAAAATATATATTTACTTACCAAACTATCAAAGTGAGGTTTATATGAAATCGACTGACGTATATGAAAAGAGTTAACGCCCATAGAATAAAGATGAGTGAGATTTCGCACTTCATGTTTCGATAATTTGCTAACGTGAAAAGCATGAGCGAAATAATGCCGACCGAACGATGATGGAAACATTCACTTTAACGTTTCAAATATGAAGATAACAATCAAACATTCATAGTCAATAGCAGAAATAAAGTTGACGAGAGATCACTGATAATTCTATTAGTGGTAATCGTTATCACTTCCTTATCATATCATATCAGCAACTTCAAAACTACTTCCATAATGAGATCCAATCCCGATAGAATAAAATCCAAATATACAAAAAAACAAAAATGGAAAACTTTAAAATTCAACGGGTAAATATGCAACAAACTTTAGACAGAGAGATTTCCAAATCTCTCGCCATTACCGAATATTGCAGCATTATATTTTATTTCGCTCATAGTAAGGCTAAGCTAAGAAATTCGAAAGAGTGGTTGTAAGTATTTAAGAAAATTTTGAGTTATTCATTGCTTCCACGATATTGAAGTTGGTACTTTAATTCGATTGTTTATCGAATGATTTAATTTTAGGGATTGTGTCTGGAATTAAATCCTGAAATGTGATTGGATTTGAGGAAACCGTTGATTGAATCATATACCTCTTCCTTAAATAATGTGTTGAATAAGTAAATAAGTAAATAAATAAATAAACGAATAAATAAATAAATAAATAAATAACTAAACGAATAAATAAATAAATAAATAAATGGATAAACAAATGAATAAATGAACAGATAAATAAATAAACAAATAAATAAATAAATAAACAACCCAAAAAAGTTATACTCACAAAAATGGATAAATGTTAATAATCACTATTTCGTTTCATCTTCTCTTTTTTGCTTATTTTGATAGAGTGGGCAGTTCTTTTCCTGCTTCAAAGTTTCCCTTTAAATTTTGATTTTATTGAATTTGAGCCTAAACAAAAATAAAGGAAATAATAAACAGAACAAAAATCTACTTATTTATTTATTTGCTTACTCCTTATTTATTTACGCTCACGAGATTGTATACAAAAATTATTTATTTAATTATGTTGTAAAAATGTTGATTTGTTGTTTTATTCATTCGAAGGTTCAACTTCATCAACGAATATGCAGGAAAGTAAAACTCATATACTCTATACTTGTATTATTAATTAATTAATTATAATTAATTATTTGTGATTAATTAATTAATTAATTAATATTAAGTAATTAATTTAATTGATTAATAATCAATCACTGACCATCCCAAAGAAGGAAAATATTCAAAATAGAGATAAATTCGGCGAGGATAATGAAAACAATTCATTTTTGAGAAAAACTTATCTGCTTGAGTTCCACTTTTGTTGTAACAAAATTGGGTAATAGGCCAAAATAGCCGATACGACGATGTTTTGTTTTCATGGATTCGCTTATCGAGCGAAACAGTTCCATGAAATGCTAATAAATAAAGAATGCATAACAACTTACCATAGATTTAATCGAATTTGGCCAATGATGTAAATCTGTTAAACGACGAGATCATTGATTTGCAACGAAATTGATCCACAATCAAAGAGTAAGGCAGTTGGAAATAGCAGCAAATTTCCGGATACCTTTAATTAATTGAGAATTTTTTCAAAGTCAATGGGGCATTTTCAAAGAATTACACGGAGAGTATGTGAAAGGCGGATTGAATATCGAAAATTTCATAGCTTTTATCCGTCTGTAAAAGCTGAAAAATGAAAAACTGAAAATAAACCTGAAATGATGCTTTATGAGAAAGTGAGAAAAGAAACAGGCTATCAGACTGAGGTTCAGATTTGGGCATTTCGTTATGTGGGGAGTGAGGGATGGGAAAATTTTATAGGATATAGGCGTGGAGAGATTGTCTCCAAAACCGATGGCATGATCGCTTGAGTTTTTATCTTTCCCTCTAATTTATTCATTTATCCTTAATTTCATTTTAGATAATATTTATTACTGATCTCTTCCATTATTAATCTAAATTATTCCCGGTAATGTTAGCACAACTCAAATAACGCATTTTAATACAATCGACTTAACATAGATTTCTTCCAGCGCACTACGTCAATCGTTCATGGTTATTATTACTGTATCCAGTAAAATTGCTCTCCTCAAAAATTGGATCCTGAGATTTAAGGATTCTTTCCTTTCTTTTTAAAATTATATGTCTCTTTTCGTGTAGATATGTATGTTTTGATTGAAATTGGTCCAAATAGCATTGCACTTTAATGTAAAGCGGTCCTTCGTTCTATTTCAGGAAAATGGAGAAATTGTGACGGTGTGGAGCGCAAGAGGCGCCGTTTTGGTTATCAGTGAAATGGGAAGATGTAATCACGATAGAGGAAGTAGTAAAAGTACAACAGAACAGCTATAGTACATCGAAAGCTATTTCGATCCAAGGCATTAACTAGACGATATTGTCGGCCATCCATAACGATTGATTATTTAAAAGTTTTGCGGTACTTCCGATATTATGACGCTTCCGCAGGCCCATCCATAATTTACGAATTAGAGCTTCATCGATTATTATTTATGATCACATATGATCCTCAATCCTGTAATAGTGATAAGCATTTGAGATGTCAAAAAGAATTAAAGGCTTTTAGGTAAGCTAGACATGCGATATAATTATAGCTTTTCCATTTATAATCTTTCACAACACGTTAAATAGCTATAAAGGAATTCGGAACGCTTACCACATACATACGGTAGGATTCGAATGAAAGAGCTAAACGAATTCGAGCGGATAGTTCCTTCTCGTATTCTAATAGTTACTAACGGGTAGTTAGGTCTTTTAGAGCTCAAAACAAACATCCGACTCCGACGGAATCCCACGAGTTGATAGTTAGAGACTGGCCATTTTACCAGCTCGTATTTTGCACTAACTATATATATATATATATATATATATATATATATATATATATATATATATATATATGTATAGGCAGAGTTTTTAAAAAGCTTGAGTTCAGTATTGATTCGTCATGTATATTTATTTTCCTAAAACAGATTTTTTTCCACCTCATGTTTGGAAAGAAGACTAAACAAAGGGACATTAGAATTGTTAAGAGTTTCGCTCTTCTTTTGCTATTTATGCTCAAACGCTCTCCTATATTTTCTTATTTTGAAATGCTTAAGTAGATAAATAAATAGAAGCACCAAAAAATGTGCTGCTTATCAATTAAATTTATAAAGATACCGTTATGAATTGTTTACAAAATACCTTTATACCTTGATATTCGCTTAATTACTTCCAGAACATGTACCTTCATATTAATATTTTTCGAAATTTGAAGTATAGTAATTTTGTTTATATATTCTATCTGCTATACTAATCAAAATTCGCTCTTTACTGCGTTCGTCCAATCAGAGAAAACATCAACCGAACTTCACAAATATCGTCATTTTCCGATTCGACCCGACTGTGTTCTTTCGTGCACTTGATGAGTATATGCTGCCACTGGAAGTCTCAACTACTGCAGTCTTGTTACTTATTTACTTCTAATCCTTTGATGTCTATGCGAAATAAGATTCCAATTTTATTTTTTACTCTCGTCAAGAAAAGATTAATCTGGCGAATTTTATTTTCCTTTCTGCCAATTTTCCTTGGACCGAAAAAACAAGTCGATCATATAACCGCGATAAGAAATACTTTAAAAATCTCACTTTGTGGTGAAGTGAATAAATGGATTGCTTAAATTTAATCATACAAAGCACTGAACAATTTCGGTAGAAGTTTACTGCACAATTTGCATTGTTTAGGCGCTTAAGCCGAAAAATTATAGCCATCATTACCAATGTTTGCAATAAAATTCCAATGTGATGCTTAAATCGAATTTCTTAATATTTACATTTTTAGACCTCAATATTCAATTTCATGAGAATCACTGAGGTAATTCTATAATTTGGTAAGTTTTTAAAGCGAATGTACTATGATAAAAATTGACATCAGTATTTAGAGTAATTCTATCGAAGTTCTATAAATCATTCTCCTAGATAGACTTAAATTGTTATGCTGAGTTTTCTTGCTTGACCTTTCTTAATTTTAGTATCTTAATTTATTCCCAATATAGGTATATCTTTTCCCAATATAGGGAAAAGATATACCTGCATTGGGAATAATTTTATTTCACATTACCTACAAGTGGCACCTATAGAGAGGTAACATATTTTCTATAAGTCATGAATTTTTATAGATTACGGGCTGAACGATTTGTCAACAAATTCGAATTTGCAAATATAATCATATAAAGCAAATAACAGTTATAATGAACGAAGGTATTTCCGTTAATTTCTTTTAAAAAAAACGAAGCGCCTTTTATTAGATTTCCTCTCATCACTTCACAAATACTATTGAGCCATGAAAGCAATCTGACTGGTCGCCTATAATGGAGCAATGATCTGTGGTCGAAATGCAGATGATGTACGCCCTCTCCACTTCACCGCTCACATGCATCCTATCAATTCGTCGTTGATTCCCTGACACCGGCGTTTTGTCGAAAACTCTTTCGATATACCCTAACGTTTTTAAGAGGGTAGTTTAGACATATATTACTATATACGAATTCTTTAATTAAATAACATTAAGTTGCTCAACTTTCTGTAAATAGGCGATCTTCTGTAATATTATGAACTGGACAATCCCACAAAGTAAATAGTTCGAATTCGTTATTTTTATAAACCTAGCCTTCATCAGTTGATGAAGTTGCTCTTAGCGAAACAAAATAACGAAAAAATAAACTATCAAAATATTATTTCTTATCGTTGAGATAAAAAGCGAATGAAATATGTGGCTCATGGCTCACATTTATGGCCTTCAAACAATACATTTCAGGATACAATCGTATTTAATTTAGGAAAAACCGAGCCACGGCTGTGATAGCTTTCTAGTAACCTCTTGAAAACTAGGTTTTTTTGCAAAGTTTTTAGTGCGGAGAATTCTTGCAAGAAAATAAAATAAATAAAGAAAAAATTATATAAATTCACTATTCATTAATTCGATTATAGTTTTCATTAACGTGAACTAAATAAATAACAATAATTTCCACTATTTAGAAAGCAATCATTTTTGATTTTAACATTGCGTTGCTGTTAAATTTCCCTTATCATTTCATGGCACTGTTGTTCTAAGCATAAGCTATTTTGTAAAATTTTCTTGACCAATTGCAATGGGGATATTTTTTTACTTTGTCTTTCCGGAGAAAATAACTTTTAAAAATAGGCTATTTTGACTTTAGAACAATTCACATGACGCTGCTGAGCCTTGCTTGTCTCTATACGTCGATTCAAATTTTATTTTCTCACTGAACCTCTTCCCATTTTGTTATTGCCTTCTCTTAGCTGTCTATTTGCTTCAGTTTCCTCCTTCGCCTCATACTCAGCCTCTTTTTCGATCATCTTTCGAAAATACTCTACGCGTAATGCCCATGTTCCAGCCGTCACTGATGGAAGTGAATGGTGCCAATTTACGAAGTAGTAATGATAATATGAGTGGCCCTCGGTGGAATTGGCATTTTCACTTCAAGCGATCGATGAACAACTAGCTTTAAGCTGCTTAGGCGGCCGATCATCTGAGCCGTTCTATGTAAGCTAGCAGTCGTATATATAGCTGGCTGGCTATTCACATAGGATATGCCACGTTTTCGCTAGAATGTCCACTAAATACGGTATGCATTTGTGCGTTGAAGGAAAAACGTAAACAGCTATCGAACCATTTTTTGACGGCATTAGATCAAATTTATATATATAATTTATGATATTTGAGGCATTGCACTGTGGAAATATGAATTTTATTGTTTAATTTCTAGCATAACAGATTAATAATAGGAAGATTTATAGACCTGATAATCCACTCCTTTTTGAGCACTCCATGTTTAACATTTCTGGATTTTTTTAAAACGATTTATATAGCCTTACGAATAGAATACTAATTAACTTGCTCGCTGAATAAATAGAACTTTTCTTAGTACAATCATATTTGTTATTAAAGTAGAAGAATTCAGCACAATATATCCTTATGTATTTCACTCATCCGATATATAAATTTCATAAATAAGCGATATTTAGCAAAATTTGTGAAATAATGCCGCAATATTTTCAGCAATTCAATTTTGCGAAAAATTCCTCTCAAATATCCGTCCTTTGGAAATGAATCGCTATTAGGTGAAATGTTAACTGCTCTACAATTGCATTAAAACATTTCGCATTCGTTATTTGCAATTAGTCGTCTATTCAAATTTTCTATAATCCTATATAAAATTTCTGTAGTCTTATAGATTTAAATAATGAAATTACTTCGATTACTAATAAACTGCTAACGAATTACACATTTATGCCGTTTCCCATAGTTGGATGTCGAAATAAACGTGAAATAAGAACGGAAATTGATTGATCCTATAGATGTTCTCTTAGTTTATGTAAACCATTCTATAGCAAGTATCATCGTTGCAACTTTATTTGTTCCTCATAGAAACTATGGAATAAGCAGATAAAAACATTAAAGTAAATATGAAAGTGGTAAGAAATCTTTGCATATTTGCATTAGGAATGGCGACCGGCGTCAATACAAGCTGCTCAGAAACACGAGTTTTGAAATTGCGATCGCACGTTAATCATTTTCGTTACTTGTCAACAAGTACTAAAACTTGTTTACTGAATACACTTATATTTTGAATAACAAAGTCATTCAGGCAGGTTTTCGTTTATTTCTATTTCTTAAGATTTATATAAAATACATTGTGCTTTGATTATGTCCGCATAAGTATTTTGCGATTCGGGTTTTTCCTTTTATTTCCAGTTCATTTCTACTTCTCAATACAAATTTAACCAATGAATTAAGTATATTTGATGATCGATGAATTCGCATTTTGCCACTATTAAGGTTGAAACAACCGGAAATGCTCATCAAAGCGCAGATATTCTGCGTATTTGGCGAACCACCTTCACAAATCGTTAATAAATGTTACGTACTATGTCTTTAAACGTTAAGTGTATATATATCTTAAACTATATAATTATATCTCTATCTTAAACGCTAATCGTTCATATAAATATCTTTCAAGTGAGTGATCGTTTTGATTGTTTGATGGTTTTTGATTCTGTTGGTTCAATATATATATATATATATATATATATATATATATATATATATATATATATATATATATATATATATCTTTGATTGATGGTTTGATGATTGATGGTTCATAAATATCAAATGATTGTTTCAAGTGATCGATCATTAAATAAAATAAAAATTCGATTCTTTTTCTCATAAAAGATGTGGAAATTTTTAACTTCTGAATGTGATATTTTATTTTCTCAATACTATAGTTTTAAGATAAATTACTTAAAAAAATGATTTAAAATATTCCACCATATAGATGAGAAATAAATTTTCAACAATTTTCATTTTAGTGAACAAATAATTTATTCACTTAAACTGTGCATAAAATGATAGCTTTTTTTCTCATTTTTTTCATTACTTCTTCATTATTATAGTGACAGTTTACTATTTCGACTTTTGTAGTAGTTTGCTATTATTACCAATTAATTTTTTGTTTTACTAATTACCAATTACAATTCACTAATTACTATTATCAGCCACTAATTACTTTGATTTTTCTTGTTTTTTTACAATATTTTTGTGGCATTTTCTATCAAAATTGACATTTTCGGCTTTTTAGCGAATTTTCACCAGCAGGCTAATTTTTTTTCGAACAAAATGATTATTTTATCGTCTTTGAAGTGTTTTTTTGATGTAATACTAGCTGTTATTGTATGTATAAATGTTGGTGAATCCATAATACAATCCAGGAAATCCGATTATGGAATTATATCGAATGTTAGTTATTTTTCGCTCGATATCGCGCACTTTCCCGTGTCACGCATCGCTCAATATGAATTCACAATTCATGATAGTGATTGTTGGAGTAATAAATAGGCGTATTATTTTGTGATGTAGATTCATCTTTATCCTGAAATTGTCGGATTTTTCCATCGTATCCCTCGTTTCGAGAAATTCCATAAAAATTCTTCTTTTTTCTAGAGTATGGCTGAATCTGCTCATTATGTCAGCAAAAGCCTTCAACCACTACAAGATAACTCGTTCTATATTCTCAATGAAGTGGTGCTGAGAAGAATTGGGCATGTACCAATTTTCAAGGTGTGTGCTATGCAATTTTCAAGTAATCATTTAATTTTTTAAAATATTTCGAATAATTTTTTCATTTCATCGATTTTTTCTCCGTATTGAAGTACAAAATTACAAAAATTGAGCATACTTATTATTGGTTGAAGTTTGGAATGTTTCTTCCAGTCTGTGTTGTTTAATTGCTTTTGAATATTTTTTTCTCGAAATTGTCAATAAATTATGCGTAGATTTATGAGGATAATTTCTACGTAACTAATTATTTAGTGAAGCATCAGCATAAACACACGCTTGAGCACTCAACCCATTATATCACGCTGTCCTTAACGTAGAGGTAGAATCCTGAATAGACATCCTAACGCTTTCCCTACGACAATCTACTAATGATGAGGATATTTTACCGCAAAGTCAACCGAACTTTCAAGTTTTTTGTAGAGAATTTCAAAGAATTTGATAAAATTTGACCTATTCCAACTTTTTTTTGATTGTTGCTTTCTCATTCGACAAAGAGTGGGCGCTGCTATATTTTAAAAGTCGCAAGACACCTCTAAATTAGTAGTGGATCCTCACGAGGATATGTAATCCCGAAAAAAATTTCATTTGCTTTTCAGGGTGACTTACACACACTTCCTGTGAAGGTACAACGTTTTATCGTCGAGAAAGTCGCACTAATGCAACCACGCGGTATATTCATCTGCGATGGATCACAACAGGAAGCCGATGAGATCATACATAAGCTAATCGAACGAGGCATGCTTGCACCGCTCACCGCTTATGAAAACAACTATATCTGCAGAACAGATCCCAAAGTTTGCAATTTTCTCTAGCGGAAGTCGGATTCATCTTTTTGAATTCCACCTATGTCTAGAATGACTTCAGTTTAGAACTTAGGCATGACTAAGCTTTCTGGACATGCACATCTGCTCTAGCTTAGTATTTTTCACTCTCTCTTAAATGAAACCGGTATAATTAATATCTTCTTGAATTGATTAGGTGCGCAGAAATGTTGAGCAGTTGATCTCTATGAAGTAACGTCCGAATGCTAAAAAGGAAGATAGGCGATAAGAATCGTAATCAAATTAAAATGGTAAAATATGACACCAGGAAGCATTCGATGTAGAATTTTATAAAACACAAGATATTTTGACCGTCAACTTTAAGATGAAAACGCCGAAAACAATGCAACTGCCAAGAATTAGTAAAGAGCTTTGGATATATGATTCATAAAAGTGAGGGCATTTTGCTGCAGGGCGAATTAATGTTCATCTCCAGAGCAGGGTAGACGTGAATATCCAGGAAACACAACGAGTGAATTATAGTGAAGTGCACCAAAATACTTCTATAAGAGTGATGAAAAGATGTTTAAAAAGGTAAAAAGGGGAAGCCTTAGACAGTGGTAAATATTGATCTAGGCAGGAAGAGCACTCAAAAACTGGTCAACGAGAAACATGCATGAATGTTAGAGTGCGTGCACATTTTCAACCGGATTTTCTCTTGTGACCGACCTCAATGACCTTTTCCAGTAGTTCACATGCCGCTTGCCGCAGAGCATAATAGCTCTTCCGTTTTCCGTCAGTCTGTTGTTTAAGTTTCGATGGACTATCAGATCATAAGGCTGAGCCTTGCAGTAAGGTTGGAATTATAAAATTTTCAACATTGGTCAAAAACCATGGTCATTCTACCGACCATCCTTCAGGAGGCGAATTGAGACCTTGGAAATCATGAGAGTTATGAAAAACGGAAAAATCATGGAACAAGTCTAGATTCCACGCGATTTCATCGAGTGCTTACGACACCACTCCATACCTCCCTCACATCCCCAACCTTGTTCGGAGCCTGCTTAATCCTCTCAAATCCATCCGGCACACGTCTTGCGCTGCTTTTAAGTGCAGGAAAAAAGACGATATGAGTGCAGGCAAACTTAACTGAAGCGACCGAAGTACTTGGTTGGGGCAAAAATCATCAGTATAACTGAGTAACTGCACACAGTGTTTGACGGGTTTGAAATATGCAGCTACAGAAGTGGAGAAACAGCGAAGTATGGTGGGACAGAGATGAATGGATTTCACTGAGGTCGATCAATGCAAAATTGAGTTGCAGCGCTGTCGTTCATCACAGCATTAGGTGAGCGCCCAAAGAATTCAAATTACCTCATCGAATTTCTAACTTTAATTCAAAAATTTCAAACATTCCATCTTTTCGCTTGATGAAAAATAAATGTTATTCTAGAAAAAGAGGGAAGTATGTACGCGTTTGAATTTCTTTGAAGGTCCCTCTTCCCTTCGAGCATATCAAATGCCGAATATCGCGCAGCACACTAGCATTATTGCGATTCATTAATTCCACTAAACTGACCTCTAAGCCTATCATCGACACCTGTTGTACAGCGCGATGTAAGATTTCACACAGAACTTTGCCGGCAGCATTGCAGTGAGCTATCTCATTTTCCAATGGATTTTCCAGCATCTTGCACATTTCATCTGCAAAAAAACGCGCAGCTGCTACTTTCTACACTCTCTAGAGCTATATGTATCTCAATGGCATCAAAGGAATATCAATTGTTGAGGTTGAGAATGAAGAGCGTGACATGCCAAAATTTGTATGACGAGGTGAATTTGCCATGTTGGGATGGAGACAAACACATTGAAAATATATCTCAAAGTATTAAGTCTGAATGTTAATTACATTTGAATCTTTCCGTTTTATTAAATAAATTTTTTGTTGCAATCACTTTTTATGGATTAGTCACTTATGAACTTTATGGATCTTATGGATAATTTCGAGTAGGATTAGTTCTTTCGAGTCATTTACAAGGCAAAAGGGGATCATAAAAATACAAAATTAGCTACAGAGAAACGTAATGAATAAAGTAGAGCATTTCCGGTCATTAGGTAATCTAGTTATCCAAATTCATTTTCCACATTTACATGAAGAGAAATCATCAGCCAACTGAAAATTGATTGAGCATAATTTCTTGTAGATGAAATTTAATATAGGCGGTGATTTGAAGCTGAATAATGATATGAAGAACAACAAAATAGTAACGATGATTTTCTTATACAAATGGCACCTGTAAGCACTTGTTAGCATCTTCGGGTTGAAGTTTTTTTGTTCTGAAGGAATCCTTTCGGATCGTAGATTATGATTGCAACTGCATGAATCTAGACTATCAATAGAAATGAAATTTGGTTCGAGAAACCGATCTTATTTCTCACTGAATTTAAGAATCTCAAATTCTAGCCATTCTTATCGGTGATTTGGAGCAATTATAAAGCTATGCGCATCCATATAGGTGTGCACACACATCCATGAATCTAAATGCGCTAACATGGTTTAATGAAATGATGAGGTAACCACTCTAGATGATTTTAAATGTCACTTTAAGCGATAGTGTCGTTGATTTCGTTGGTTTTGTTTGACGTAGAGTATGGTGAGATTTATGGAAGAGCGGAAAACGCATTCCTTCAGATTGTCATTTTATACGGCTAATCCACGGTATCCTTTATGGATGGCTACTGAATAGGAATAATAGTTGTTTTGTTTCTTTTTTGTTGTGGACTTATATATCCTTTTGATCTACGGCACTGTTAAAAACAATTTTCATAGCCATTTCAAGAAGTTTTGCATTGCGGTCTACTAGACGTGCCATGAAAAGCATTGCAGGATGTAGCGAGAGTGGAAAGTAAAACATGGATGATCACTCCGGATAAGTATCAATCAATTTGCCATACGCCTGAAGGCGTCAAACCGATCATGGGACAATGGATGTCTCCGGAGACACTCGGTCGAGAACTTGATGCAAGATTTCCTGGATGCATGGCTGGTAAGTCGAATCTATCGCATTCCATATCTGCTCAACTTATCAGAAAGCCATTTCTCTACTACATTCGACAGTTTAAAAAAAGAAAACTAAATTCTCAGTCATATCGAATGTTCTCCTTTCATCGATAATTGTCAACCTTTTACTGCAATCGCTAAGCGGATCTTTACATCACCATAGAAGAATCGAAAACGCCATACTTCTCAGCAATCGATGCATATACTAGCAGAATTAATCAGCAGTAAGCGATATGAACGAAATTCTTATGCTGTTATCCAAGAATATATGAAGAATATCAGCGATTACTTCCGCTTTAAAGCAATCGGAGAGAGTTTTCAGGTCGAATAATGTATGTAATACCGTTCTCGATGGGACCTATCGGTGGACCACTTTCAAAAATTGGCATTGAGGTATGTGTTTTCTCCAATAGCAGCTCAGTGACGATTGACCAGAGTGATTTCATCTCAAAGTACAAGTGAGTCTAAGGCACAATTACAAGTAGTATCTGATAAAGACTGTTGAGATATTGTTTCTACTTGTTCGAATAAAAACGGTTCGTTAAAAACAACCGAGGTACAATTGGACATAATACAATAACTTTTTTAAGTACTAGTAAAGAAAGCAAAACAAACAGATATCATTTGATTGCCAGTTCTATATATGCAAGTATCACTCGGAGGCTATAAAACAACACATAGTGCTTTTATTGGACGCAGTGAAGATAGAAGAATCAGAAACCGTTATTTCTTCTCAGTTAACCGACTCGAATTACGTCGTTCTCTCGATGCGAATTATGACACGTGTCTCCCCAAAAGTGTGGGATGCGCTCGGTGATGGCGACTTCGTACGTTGTATTCATTCAGTTGGTTTACCTCGACCTGTTAAAAGTGAGCTCTATCTTTTGATCTTTCATATCCCATATTACGTTTAAGTTTTTTTCATATAATGAATTCAATTTACCATGAAGATTAGATCGTTTATTGCAGCAAGTATCAACATCAGCACACAGCACCTCCACGGTGTGGAACCCCTGATCGGCGCCCTATATTGAACTTTACGCTATTCCGACACGCTCTAGTTGCATTGGACGGCTTGTTAACGATTTTTCCCTTTCAGCTCGTGTTATCAATCATTGGCCTTGCAATCCAGAAAAAGTATTGATTGCACATCGGCCCGATGAACGTGAAGTTTGGTCGTTCGGGTCGGGATATGGTGGTAACTCGTTGCTTGGCAAGAAGTGTTTCGCGTTGCGTATTGCTTGCAATATTGCACGTGACGAAGGGTGGTTGGCTGAGCACATGCTTATCATGGGTATTCATTATCCATCTCCTTAATATGATGCAAGGAATTATATCCTCGATTGTTTCGTTACAAAAAAGCATCATAGGAAACTGTTAAATTCGTACGGCTGATCGAAATTTCTATGAACGTAAGATACTTGCTTCACTAAACGAACATTTGGAACTGTATAAAATTTCTCTTATGCAAATTCTAATGCAGGCTTGGTTGCAACAGTTCGTTCATATCGTGATTCCTCAAGATCTTCAAGCTTTTTATAACTCTCCGGGTGTAAATATTTTCAAAAGCGAACGAATTTTTAGTACCACATTTGTGGTTAACTGTGAGGGATTAATTCAGCTATATCAGCAATCGGTGGTCCAATAATTAGGGAATCGGTGGGTAATGTCGCCCATGAAAATCATAATATGTGAATGACATGGTAACACATATTTTATCAAGCTGAATGGAATGTGAATATTCACATTGATTATGAATTCGCAGTTGATATTTATAACATTTGGACCTGAATATCCTTTTAACGGGAATATAAATCAAATATCTTCTAACATTATGAAAAAAGCTGGAAGTACAGCTGGGAGTATGTCCCAGGCTTCTCCATAGTAAGAAAACGTGCAGCATAGTTGGAAAGCGTAGAAATTACAGTGCTATTTCGTTTTGCAGACTTCTGTATGCATATATATATATATATATATATATATATATATATATATATAAAATTTCTCACTTGAGAAATTATTTTGAAAGTTCTATTGAGAAGAAATATTTCTAATGATTTCGAAAAATATTAGAATATTACAAGATGATCTTTTAAAGGTGTCACACCTCCAAATGGACGAGAACGTTTTATTGCTGCTGCATTCCCATCAGCATGTGGCAAAACGAATCTCGCAATGCTTGAACCAACGCTACCTGGTTGGAAGGTGCGATGCGTTGGTTGGTTTCATGTTACTCTCTCAATCATCGCAAAACGATGCAATGAACCCTGTTTAAACAATTTCTACTGCTTAATGGAACAGCCTAACGTGACCAGAGCTTGATGCTGCGATTAAACTCTCAAAAGAGAAGGATATTTAAACAATAATAGTGAATATCTTAGTTTAGTATCTACGGGGTAGTTTGTGAGCATACATGCACCTAAAAACGATTCATATGAGAGTGGCAGAATATATGAAGTTCTTAAAAAATTCAAACGCTTTTCATTATGTGAAGGAAATTACCAAACTCAGATGTAACCTTTTTTACAAACTTTGCCATTAAAGTGTTCAAGTGTAATGATAGATATGAATTTTCATATATTTTGAAGGCTTTCACCAACATTTTAGGTTGAAATTCTATGCACAAGTTTCGTTATTCAGAAAAGTGAAGTTTAAAATTATGTAAGTCGTTGTTGAAATCCATTCATACATGCAAAAAGCTAATATTTTAATCACCGTTGGTATTCCTCACGAATAATATTCTATAACTAAGGTCACTGATGAAGCTCATATGAATACTGTGCAAGTGCGCACACAAATGAGTGTGTCATCTCCCGCTTATTCCATTCAAGTTGAATCCGATCCTTCGAACTAGTTTAAATTTTATTTACATTTTCTTCCTTCTCTTCTGCTGAAATCACTTTCGTCGTTTCATTCATTTATTTATCACCGTACTTAATTTAACAACTTTATTTTCGGCACTCTCAAAAGGCACACACAATCTTTTTTTGCAATATATTTTATCGCTTCACATTTTCGTTACTATTGGAAGAAAGTTTATTGTAGAGCAAAACGCTCGCAAATTATATGATCCTCTGATTTTTTTAAAATTTGGTGAACGCGCTGAAATCGCATCCTTTTTATCTGTTCAATTCTTTGAACGCTCTCAAACGGTATTTAGCTGTTGTAATATCGATCGAGTGAAATGCATGAAGCTCACTCAAGAATTAAGTGTTTCAAAGAGAGGAACTTAAGGTGATGATATCGCGTGGATGAGATTTGGTCCTGATGGTCGTCTCTATGGAATCAATCCAGAGTGCGGCTTCTTTGGTGTTGCACCAGGTACATCGATGAAAACGAATCCGATGGCCATCCTCACCTTTCAGAAGAACAGCATTTTCACGAATGTTGCTGAAACCGAATATGGAGAATACTTTTGGGAGGGATTGGAAGATGAAATCAAAGTTAGTCCTATCTTTTCTTTAGTTCATTATAACTTTCTGAGCTTTTACTCTGCTGTTTTGTTGACCATAAATAAACAAACTTGAATTTTTCAATGTATATCAGAAAATACCAAATAGCAAAATTCATATCTAATATCATCGACACTATGAATGAGTGTCGTGCGATCATTTTCATTGGAATATGTTTCTATATATGCTGCGAAATGATTTATATAAATTTTCTCATCAGTTTTTCCCTTTCTACGAGAGGTTTTCTACTTTAAGGATAGGAAATGTGAAATCACGACTTGGCTCGGCCAGAAATGGCGCATTGGTGAACCGGGCGGTCCTGCGGCACATCCAAATTCACGGTTTGCCGCGCCGGCCGGACAATGTCCCATCATTCATCCGGATTGGGAATCTCCTGCTGGTGTTCCTATTGAGGCGTTCATTTTTGGTGGACGAAGGTGTGCATTCACATATATTTCTTAGATACACATTCAGTCATTTCGCAAATTTAAATAACCATCAGAGTTTTAAAGGTGAATCCTTGCAAGAAATCTGAGACGGCAGTTTTCTTTTCAATTAGATGAATTATAATAAAAAAGAGGGACTGAAATACGTGCCAGTTAGAAATGCAAATTTTAACGGAAATAAGTCGATTTTTGTTCACATCAGTAAGCACTATAATATAATATTCTGTTTCGATATCCTTCATACTCATTAGTTTCATCAATTATAGACCCGAAGGAGTACCGCTGGTATTCGAAACACTATCTTGGCTGCACGGAATCTTAGTTGGTGCTTGTCTTAAATCTGAGGCGACCGCTGCTGCCGAATTTAAAGGTAAAACGGTTATGCATGACCCAATGGCCATGCGTCCATTTATGGGTTATAATTTCGGCAAATATCTACAGCATTGGATAAATCTTGACAAACCACCACACAAGGTATGAGCTTCTATGCAAGGCGATACTTTCACATAAGAGTTCATAGCAACAATATTACAAGAACGATTCAATGAGTATATTTCAAAATTGCATTTTAAATATTTTCGAAGAGTCACTCACATGTTTAAATAAATTTCGAGAAGATATCCTCAAATTTGAAGAAAATTTATACTGTTAACTTACTTATCATTAGATTGATCTACTAAAGTCTAGGAGAAAATTTTCGTTGCCTGCTTCCTCTTATCATTTATCTTATGTTTTGTTCTTTCTTTTTTTTCATTATCGTTCCATCCTGTCTATGAGTAGGTGGTATGTGTACTTTATTTGTTCCTATACCCGTTCGCTGATCTAAAAACTCATGAAATTTCAACGCGGCAACAAATGATGTTGCATTAGCGTAGTTAGTGGTATAGGATAAATAATATACTCAATTCTCACATCTTATATTATAGTTTATAAATTCGGAAAAAATTTGTGAATACTTAAAGCTAAGAAAATATATCGGATGCAATTTATATTGATTTTTTAAACGAATGTGATTTTATCATATTTCTTGATTAATCTGCGTTTTTGAGAGTTATTACCGTGATTAATTTACAGTATGCGATACAGTTTACGCTAATAATCTACTTCGGTTCCGATATAATTGCTCATCATTGCCTTATTTGAACTAATTTTTAGAACAGTAGCATAGTCTAATGTGATAATGATTTGCAACGCCTAATATGTTTTTGGTGAGATATTTGCATCTTCTTTCATGGAAATAAAAATTATTTACGACCTAAATTCGAATCATTCTTACAGGTACCAAGAATTTATCATGTGAACTGGTTCCGCAAGAATGCTGATGGGAAATTCTTATGGCCTGGATATGGTGAAAATATTCGTGTCATTGATTGGATCATTCGTCGGCTTGACGGCGAGCCAGGAATAGGGAAAGAAACTCCTATTGGAATCGTTCCCACCGAAGGATCGATAAATCTGAACGGACTACAAGGTGTAAATATGAGTGAGCTAATGAGTGTTCCTCGTGATTATTGGTTGGAGGATGCGAAAGAAGTGCGTCATTTCATCGACGAGCAGGTAATTCGCAATAATCCTCTTTCAAAATTTCATCCTATACACCAGTGAAATTATTACATACTAAACATTATCAAGAGCATTTATAAACTCGCATAACTGTAGTAAGAAAAAATTAGATTTCCCTCATTCCCTTTCCCCTCTCCGTCCCCACTTCACTCTCAAACAGCCATCATAGATGGAGAAATGATGGAAACTCGTTGAGGATGAAATTTATGAAAGTCATTCATAATATAAACATGGAAATCTCACCAATTACTTCTCTCCTCGTTTCCTACAAGACTCGTACGAAAGCTATAATCATCTTCAATATATTGGCATTGATAAAGAAGAGAGTTGATAGGCTACCGTTTTCCAAGTAGTTCGTATCAGAAGAGTATAAAAAGATCGAATATATCCGTAAATGATCCATCCCGACGATGATGCAAATTTTGTTATGAACATTCTTTTATTCATGCATTTAATTATGAGAGATAAACAGACTTTTCGCTTCAGCGATTAAACCAACGATTAAAACTTTTTGCAGATAGGACCTGATCTTCCAGCGGCAATACGCACCGAAATGGAAGCACAAGAGAAGCGAATCGGCTCTCTCTGATCTCTAACTGAAATGAATTTTCATGGCTGACTCAGCCACAACTGAAGATACCTTACCTCATTAACGAATCGACTCATTATCCTAGAATTGCGATCGTTTCGATTACTGCGTTATTTACTTTTACTCGTCCATATTATACTTTAGTTGTTGTTGAGGGATTTCCATATGTAAATGATTTCTTATGAATAGATACTTCATTACAACAATGGTTTAATATTTAAGTGGACACTATTTTTAGCTCTTCTTATAATAAATCAATTTTTCCCAATGTTTGACCTTATGGATCTTATTGGAAACAATATAGCCAATGGCTCATTGATGTTGTTCAACGATGACAAGAACTCTTAATAACACATAAAGAAACAATTTATAAAAATATATAAATCTTTAGTAATATATGTAAGTGTTATTGCTAATGAAAAATTGAGAAATTCTCTAGCGTTTTATCTTTCTTGGCAATTGATTAGCAAAATTTATCTGCTTTTCGTAGCTTATAGAAAATATGAATGAAATTAGATAATAGAGATTTGCCACTCATATATAAATTAAACAACTTTGATAACTTATTTGATCATTTTAAAGCTTAAACTCCTCTCAAAATTAGTATAATATATCCTTGTATAGATTTTAGAAACATAGAAAAGCATTAAAAAAATCCCATGAAAAAACAACAAAAGCTTTGTACACCTGGACGATTTAACTAAAACTTATAATGGTTGCATGGAGGAGGATAAGCACGCATTCACTTATCTATCGGAACATTAAAGAAACATAATTTATTTCTTGGAATAGAAATGTTTAAATTTCATATAACACTTACATTAAAAAACGTTAATCATTTAATAGCGCTTCCAATAACTCATTTTAGAATATAGTTTCGAAAATTGCTGCAGACAATCGTCGGAAATATCCACGAGAATACGGATTATGAGATTTTTCTGGATAAATTTGCATCGTTTATGAGCGCAAAAAGTATACTAAAAATAAAAAATGTAACGAATTTTTATGGAATAATTTTTCCATTTCTATTGATCTAAACACATCCCATATTTTATCGATAGGTTCTGTTTCAAGAAAACGACACTTTTTGATGGAGGTCGAAAGGGACGTTGGAGGCATGGGAATGTTAAAAGAAAGGTGCTATGCAAAAAAATGTACTCTTAAATTTTTGAACTTGATTTCAGGATGTTGAAACAATTCGTCAGTACTATCGAGCATCAGTAAACCTGACCTAAGCGAAAATATTTTCCAACAGCACTGCAATTTAATCCTCAGAGAGCCTAATCAACTTCCCGATGATAATGACGCCTACTTGATTGAGCTTTAAAAAAAGACGTAGCTATGATAAGAGTTCACCTGTTGAAACATTTCAGGTTTCAACTGAAAGACGAAAACTTAATTGATTTGATTAGCATAGACGTGAAGAAAATACAGACATATTCGCGTATACAGGTGTATTTTAATCATTTGCCTGATAATTTTAACTGGAGAACTGAATGGGCTAACGTGAGCTATTCAGTGAGTATATAATACATTCTTGGATAGGTATAACATATCAACCGGAGAAGAAGTTAGAACACTGGTTTTCATAGTTTGTGTCGAAGTTATTTATTAGTTTCGCGAAAGATTTACAGATACTTGATCCGTTATTGCCTGTGAAGACGACTAAGAGCATAACTTCACCGATAGATGATGTCTGTTCATTTGGCTACGTGATGTGATCAACTTTTATCGCGAAACAATTGCAGCTCGAGCTTTGAGCTCTGATCAGCTTCTGCACTGATCACGAAAACTGTTCGAAGTGGACGAGACTACCGAACACACGTCGACAAGAGGGAACAAACAAGCTAATGGAAGTGAGATTAACACGTTTAGCGCAAATATTTTTACGCAACCATTCACAATTCAGCTGTTCAAAAAAGACGATAAAAGCGTTGAAGTGACCGTTTGAAATCTCGACTTTAGTACGTGTTGAGTTTATGCTTTCAGCACAAAAAGCATAACATCAAATTGGATTGAGCCATTGTACACACATATGAGGACACTCGAAAATGACTGAACTCAAGAAAATAAGACTATCACGTTGAGCACGAGCTCGCTATATTTTTCCACAACATTCATAGTTCTTCGACGAGAAAATGATGGCATCGCTTTCCACATACCCTACTGAAAATTATGAATTATTCCTCCATCAACCGATAAATGTATTGTTTTCACTAATCGATGACGGTTATTCAACGAAAAGAGAAAACCATTTAAAAAATCGATAAAAATCAAAATGTACCCGAATTTATTCATCGAACTTTTATGAATTATTTAAAAGTTATCTATGACAGGAAAATTTAAGAAAGCTTAATGATAGATTCTGAAAGTCTCAAATGATTTAATACTTAAAATCGACCAAGTGAGGGAAAGAGAAAAAAGCATTTTTGGTGAAATGGGCTTTCAAATGAAAAGCCATGATTTCGATAAATAAGTGCGCTGTTGACTGATGGAATATATGGATTTTGCGTTTCGATTTGGTCGTTCAAACGATCTGTTTAGTCGATCACAACAGTAATTAATATCTTATTGTTTTTTTCAACGAATCAGTTTTTCAACTCTTCGATCAATGAAGTATTGTAGAGTGATCGTATCGGTAAATGGATAGAGCTGATCCAGATAGAGCTGATCGATCTAGAAGAATTCTTCCTCCTTCTTTAATGATAATAATCAATAAAGGAGAAGACGAATCTTAACCAAATTTTTCGGTAAATAGCTATTTTTATTTGTTTGTAGACAATATGAAGAATAATTTTAATTCTTATGATTTTTCTCGTCAATGAGTTGAATGTACTCGGCAAAAGAGCCGAATAATGCTCACAGTGCAACTAGAATACAACTTCTGAAAAATGCTATAAAATTATCTTAACAATGAATTAGGAGAGATTTTTATTTGAAATTTTTTGAACGATTATCTATGGAGGGGTGAAGGGGAGAGGGGAGGTGGGGGGAAAAGGTGTTATAAATAAATGTATCGATTTATAAAAGTTATCAATAGCATTCATGGTTTCAAGTGTATACGTTAATTAATATGGATGGTATTTTCGACTTCACATCAGATTTCATTTGGCATCATCATTCTTCAATGTCAAAAGGTGCCAACAATCATATGCTTTAAGTTTGATTGCTTGGTGGAGTGTGCTGGTTCCAGCAGCTAATTAACCACTAGTTGATCTCAATAACTACAAATAAATTTGCATTAGATGATCTACTAAGATTCATTTGTATATCTAACCTATAAAAGTGTCGATTGCATTTTGCATAAAATGCATTTTGCATTTGCATTTTGCATTGCAACGCAGTTGCAATGATGATTGCAAAAAGCCCATTTCCTATATCTTCGAACATCGGCGTTTATCATATCATCGTAATTCATTTTATGTGATAATGATAAACGTATGCGATGTCTTATATAGACGGAGATGAAAAAGAAAAGCGGAGAACGTGCAATCATTGAAGCAGATTTGCGTCACACCTGTTTAACGTAAATTTTCAATAAATCACTACGTTGCTGTCTGTAGTTTCAACGATTGAATGTGGATAAATTCGTCGTGATCGACGGCGTTTTTGAATTAGTCTTTGTGTTAAGCATCTCAAAAAATGAGAGTAGTTTGTGCTTAGTGAATATTGATATAATGCAGTGCGAATGAAGTACGCTATTGTTGAGAATACAGGTAAATTTGACCAATTTTTAATTAGTAGAAGCATTCAGATCGTTGAAACAATTCCTTCATTACTCGTTTCTCATCCGAAAATGTCGAATAGTATAGAAAATATTTAAAAGAAAGAAGAGAAAAATTTCTTATCCTCTCTAGAGGAAAGATGAAGCTTTCGACTTTATGAACGCCTTAAAGGTCTTCGATCTCGATAACGAAATCTTCATTTATCAGAGAAAGAGCGCATTAAAAATTCAACAAAGGTTTTCATAGTGAATCTTTGCATTACACTACTGAAGGCTATCCAATATTTGCTTTAGAAAACTGATTAGAGTAAAGTAACGATAAATTGCTTGAAGAATTTAAGATCCTTCTCTGCGGCACTTAGATCAATCGATTTTTTTTTTTTCAACCAGATAATTACACTTCAGTTACCCTTTTTGTTGTTGCGCTTTTCTTGTGGAATATTTTTATGTGAAGATTTCGCTGCAAATCGCAAGCGGCAAAAAACTATCCGCTCAAAAATGATATTCTGATCGTCGCAAAACTGATCACTAATGAGGGTTTTCGAGAATCTCCTCCTTTTCCCTCCTACCAATTACCATTTTCACTCCATCTTTTACTTATCCTATCCTTTCTTTCTCGGCCGAAAGAGCTTCTGCTATTTAAAATTTTCGTAGCTATGGCATTAGCATTTGCAAAAACCCATTGGGAAAAGCTTGGCAGCTATTTAGGAAGCCCTAGAGGCTTCATTGCACCAGTGTAGCAAGCTTCTCCCTAACCCCTCCCTCCCCATCCCCTTACAAACCTATTGTTATAAGCATGTGAATAGCATCACATCCACTCTCGAAGACAAATTTCAAGCAAATCGCGAGTAATTTGCTAATGGGCGAAATTCCGCGCCTATTGATGCAAGACAGCTATGAAACAAAATATCATGCAAGGGCACATATGTGGCTCAAATCTGCCTCTGTCATTGCAAGTTTCGCGTTTTTCTTTCTCATTTAATACCACTTAAGTTTCTTTTCATGATTTTGTCATTACGTCGTATGATATGTACAATAAACACAGTCGAAAACTATGGTCGGAGATATGTCACAAATTCGCTTCCGCAATCATTGTTACAATTGCATTGTATGTTACGCAAAATGCAACTGAGAATTTCATGGATTGGATAGGTTAAAGAATAACTGTAGTGAATTCTCCACTGTGGGCTTTCTTTTTGCGGTTATTGTTGAGTTTGAGGTCAGCTAGCTGCCAGAATTACCACGTTTGAGTATCGCCAAGAGCAGTGGAACTTTGATTGTCCTAGACGATTGCTCATCTTCAACGATGTAATCGTCGTATTGAATATTTCTTTAAACTAAAAACAACGCAAAGTGTGCCTAAATGGAACAAAACGTGATCCTCCTCTATCATAATGTGCATCGGTTTATTATCTGTTCTACATCTTATGGAAAATAGAGATTCTACCATTAAAGATTCTCTGAAGTTATCATTCTTTCTCTTAAAATATGAACGAAATATAGAAATTTTAGTTAACCGCTGTGGGGCAATAATTCTTTGATTTCAGTGCGGGATTTTTTTTTTCTAAATCTTCCCGGATGTGGAAGAAAAGTCTAAGCGAGAAGCAACGGGTTACATATTATAGAGAGAGCAATCAGAAAAGCGGAATCCAAAGTTGAAAAGCAAAAATTCTAATGTTATTTGTCGCGGTTGAAATTTGCGCTAAGGTAATGCGGTTGATGGAATAAAAAGAACCATAGAGATCCCGAACTGTTTCCGGAAAAAATGAGCCTAGTCATAAGTTAACAAATGAAGCTATCCGGTGATAGTGATAGTCGGATATTTAACGATTAGGCTGAAATATCAATAAAAGGCTAAAAATAGTGCCTCTGCAATCACGCTGAAATAATCATTTGCATTCATAAAGACAATATAAAAGCAATTCAATTCTAATACATAAGAATTGTGTTGAATTCTTTCTTTCTTCAGAACAATAACTAAGTTGTTACAGATTGGCTGACTTGAATAGTAGCAGTAAATAGGTGCGTGCAATATCCATGTAATGTTCTTTGAATTAGCATTACTATGCGGCGCATTTGTTCGTAAAGCACAACAAACTCGAATTGTGGATGATCACAAAGCGGAAATACAAGTGCACTTAGCGTAGCTGAACTAGCGCTTACATACTTAATGGGTAAGGTGATGTATGAGCGAAGCTTTGGTTGTTCTCACCGCCCTGATAGACATCAACATTGACTCATCGACCCAAAATTCATTCTAGAATTGAAATATGGGAGGAGAGGAGGGAACGGAGAGCAGAAGAATTAGAGGAAAGACAAAATCGCTGGCGGCGGTGCCTCTGAAACAACAACACCCTTGTTACTTGGAAAACTTGAAAGCCAATTTTTTCAGATAATTAGTGAGCGTAAAAGAGCTATTTAGGCTAAAGACTGATTGAATCGACCTAAGATGAAGCATGAAAGAATATAACCTGCTGAAATCTTAATCACTTTGCAGTTTCTGACGAGAGTCCCTTATTTCTTTTAAGAAGCCTATTTGAACGAATAGTTGCATCTTTACGGTTAGCTGATCACTAAATTAAGCATCGAAAGCTGAATTCATCAGTGAAGTCCTTCTTTGCAATATATAGGCTTCTTGTAATGAATTTATTTATGATATTTTAATCTCAAAAGTCAATACATTCGTACTTTTTTTGAACTCACCATTTATGAAGATGTATTAAACATTTACGAAATTATGCATTCATTAAATGGATTCGAATATCTATGGAAATTTTCGCTGAATATCTTCTTTGGTATCTCCTTACTTATGAGAAGGTTTATTTCAAAAAACCATACTTACTCTCGAGTATAACATTTTTTCTTTAGATATATATTTGACAATTTCCATTGCTTCTATTGATGATTGTTCCATGATCAGCGGAAACTATATGGATGATGAAGATAGATGGATGATGGTCAATAAGAAATTCTATTTCCGTAAAAATGGATATTATAAAAAGAAAACAAGATGATACATTGATTATACGTTATTTATTTATTCTTTATTTATTTATTTATTTATATATTTATATATTTATTTATTTATTTATTTATTTATTCTTTATTTATTTACTATTTAGTTATTCATTATCTATGGATAATATAGTAAATTATCAAAAAGGTTTTAGTGAAAATCAATTGCAACGAATAATGCAATAGAATATCTTTTTTTTCATTGCATTGCAATCTTGCAAATGCACATGACGCACATTGCTACTGATACATATGAGAACGAGAAGTGAGGTCATTTATTTTACCTCTAATTTATGCTGAACTTCATCGAATAGCAATCCTATTGAGGGGAAAAAAACGATTTATTGATGCACTTTGGAGGTGTGGCCTTCGCCGAAACGTTTTAACCCACGTGACTTGAAAGAAACAAAAAGGGCGAATCAACCTGTTAGCTCTCGTTGCTCAACGCAAATCGCAATCGCGCAAAGATGCTCTCGCGTAACGTTCTGCAATCGCTGAGAAGAATATCTGCCGCAAGATCAGAGCTCTGCAATGCACTCGAATCGGAGCTTCAAGAAATTAGGGTTAGTTTTCATGTAAAAGGTTAGTTTTCGCGGTAACTTTGATAATCTTTAAGCATATATCGTATAACTTGATCTTCATTCAATTCACTTTTTGGAAGTTACGAAGAAAATCCATCCTGTAATGCTCCCCTCTTAGCTTTTAGTGTATGGATCGAGGATTGAGCTCTCTTTAATTCAACTTTGCAATAATGTCCACAAATACAACCTGTGCCTTTGATTAATTATAGGAGCAAATTTTTTAAAATGTTTTCCTATGCACTATTACTTTACTTACAGTTTGAATTAAATGATTTCGAATAGAATCCTGGAAGCTCTACCATTTCTTACATTGTTAAAAATAAAACCTTAATCCATACTCCTAAACAATTATTGATGTCATTAGCAGCCGCACGTCACCGACATCCTCATCCATAGACATTAATTAACGAGATTCTTCGCTCTCCAAAATTTTCAACATTCTGCCCATCTGTCGTTTGTATATTTTGAGTGAAGGAGGGTCGAGAGAAAGGGTGGGAAGGACAGTAGGAGATCTGTTGCGCAAATAACATTTTTTATATTAGATAAATAATGGAAATGAATGGAAAAAAACGCGAAGTTTTCAGTTCATTGTCCAATGAAGAAATTGGTCGAAATGATAATAAAGTTCCAGAATTCTTTTCTTCGGGATACGAATTCCAACATGCCTCGCTTTTTCCATTTTCAGGATGCCGGTACCTACAAAAATGAACGTATCATCATCGGCAGGCAAGGAATGGAGATTGATGTAGAAAAAAGTGAGGAAAAATTGCTCAATTTCTGCGCAAATAATTATCTCGGTAAGCGATAAACGTCTCTCTATGTACTTCAAAAAACAACAAAAGTACATTCAATTGTAAACGTTTACCCAAGCATTTAGATAAGAATTTGGGCAAGTATACTCAAAATGGATGATTAAAGTATACCCAAAAAAAAAGCTAAGAATAGAAAATAAAGTACTTATATACTTAACCCAATTACATTAAGTGATAATATTAAGGACAATTAACTAGTCATTATCGTTCTTGCAGCTATGCAACACGTTGTGAGTAAACGTCAATGAGTTGTTGCTACAATTTGGTTGCGATAAAATTAGTAAATCCCCAAATTCAATGATTATTTTCGATTTCTTTAGCAATTTTTTCAGTATTGCTAACAAAAACAAATAAATGTAGTTATATTTATTTTACAAAACTACAGGATTAAGCAGTCATCCGGAAGTTATCAAAGCTGCAAAGGATGCGCTTGATTCACATGGTGCTGGTATGAGTTCGGTGCGTTTCATTTGTGGTACACAAGATATTCATCGTGAACTCGAACTCAAAATTGCTAAATTTCATGGTCGTGAGGATTCGATTCTCTATGCTGCTTGTTTCGATGCGAATGGCGGTGTTTTCGATGTCCTCACCAGTATGAATTTAAGGATTTCTCATCCTTCAGAAAGATTCATATATGTATATATATATATATATTTTTTTTTTTAATTAGCTTAGTTAAATTTAATTAAGTATATGACCAAATAAGTTTTCAAAAACAAACTTTTCATCACCCTTCCATTCATTTATTAAATCATTTCTTACTTTCAGTAGAAAACTTGAATCTTTCAGTTAACTGCTTATTCCAATTCTCTGTTCATTTTCATCGTAACCAAATATCAAAAAACGTTACTAATATATCCGTTTACAACTTACTTAGTTCCGAACTATGGTGGTATTAATTGAAATAATAGATCGTAGAGCAGTGGAATAAAGAATAAATATATTGCCATGTTTTTAAAGATACGACTGATTTATAGACAAAGATGATGCCGTCATTTCTGATGAGCTCAATCATGCATCGATTATTGATGGTGTTCGCCTATGTAAGGCAAATAGATATCGCTATAAGCACTGCGATATGGCTGATTTGGAGAAAATTCTCATTGAAACTAAAGGTATTATTTCAGAATCTACTAAATAAATCGATCAGAGTAATTCCCCAGTAAAGTAAATGGAATTACTGATAAATTATGCAATAATGAAGTCTTTAATATTGAAATAAATCACTGAAATAATGTTTTCAATTCTTTTACTCAAAATAACAATTCACTACTAACTTATTCAAAAAATAAATAAATAAATAAAGAAACGGAATTTTTCACATAATTTTTTCAACATCAGATGTAAATTTTCATAAACAATTCATCAAATACTAAATTACTCTTACTTATTTTATCACAAAGTAAGTTACTTAGTTGATATTGAAAGTAGTGAAAGTAGCAGTAAAAGTAACTGTAGTAAATAACAGTAATAAAAGTAACTGCTGCTTAGTGATATGTCGATTTTCTGGAGTTGAAATAGCGAACAAAAGTGAAGCTACTAAACGCCGCGCTAATTTCAAGGAATGCGACGACGTGTTATCGCAACCGATGGAGTATTCAGTATGGATGGTGATGTGGCACCATTGAGAGAAATTTGTGATCTTGCTGAGAAATATAATGCGATCACTTTCATGGATGAATGTCATGCAACTGGTAATTTATGAGGATTGATAGGAAATTCATTTTATTCTTAGTTTTTAGTTATATTTTAAGTTTTATTCTCGTAGTTTCGATACTTTGCAAAAGTTTGCTTTTTTTGTTCCTTTGAAATAATCCTTTTTAAATTCTATAATAAGAAAAATTTCAGTAATTTATGAAAGTGAAAATTTTTTAAGTTTATTTTCTAAAACTGTGAAAATTTGCAATGGAAATTTTGAAAAATTCTCCTTGTGAGTAAGAATAATTCGTCTATACCCCCTCTCATCCCATTACCCTACCGGAATCGAAGATTCGATGAGTTCAGTTGAAGATTCGAACGATCTTCGGAGCAACTGGCATCTCCGGTTCAATTTTTCAGGATAGGTCACAGAAAAAAACAGTATAATGAATTCCAGCCACCACTCCCCTTTTGTATGAAGTGCGCTAGATAAATTGTCGAATGACTGAAAATAAACTGGATATTCTCTTGACACTATCTTATAGGTACCTTTAATATGTTTCTTTTTCCACAGGTTTCTTCGGTGCAACCGGACGTGGTACTGAAGAGCAACTGGGAGTAATGGGACGTATCGATATTATCAATTCAACATTAGGAAAGGCCCTCGGTGGTGCGATGGGTGGCTATACGACTGGACCAAAACCATTCATCGACTTACTGAGACAACGTTCTCGACCATATCTTTTCTCGAACTCTCTTGCACCTTCGATTGTTGGCGCTTCCCTTAAGATATGTCGTTGACGTGTATTTCGAAATATTAACTTTTTGAATTGCGCTTAATTACTCATAACTATAATAGTAAATCAAGACTCGTTGCAGTGACGAATGACTCGTTTAATTAAGTTCACATTATTTCTAGTTATTTTAACTAAGCATGACTGCGATATTTATTAAGAGTTTTTTTGGTTGATAAGGCGAATGGCGCATACATTCTAAAAGCATTGACTTATTTAGCAATGATTAATTTCATAAACGGGAATTTTTTCATAGTTACTAGTATTGTTATGAAGTAATTTCTCTCTCATCTGTTGGTCGGAATTAAGATCGAACAATTTTTGCAGGTGCTCGATTTATTAATGCAACCAAACGACTTCACTAGTTCTCTCAAATCAAATATCACTCATTTCCGTGAATCACTCAAGAACGCTGGCTTCGATGTACTTGGCAATCCTGATCATCCGATTTGTCCTGTAATGCTTGGAGATGCAAGGTGAATTAACGCTATATTTAAAGACACCTTTAACATTTTTTTCCTCTCGAATGTAATCGCTTTTTGGAATTAGTGAAAATAATTCGTGGAATATTACTGCAGATTTGAGATTCTCTATTATTCAGTGAGATCACTGATCGAAATGACAAAACCAAAGCGTTTACCCTGAGCACTCTTGAAGCCGATCGCGCACTAAGGAAACTTAACGGTAAATGTTATTTATGCCGGAATGCAGGCGGTGAAGCAAGTCGCGTGGAAAAACGATAAATCGACTCATCAGTATCCGATCGGCAGAAGATGAGCCTAAGCCGTCACCTTCAGGCTACCTTAACTTTAGCCGAATGGAAGTTGTAGCGATATGAAGAGATATTTATTCGTAATGAATGCATCGTCGATTCAAGTAAAACAAGTAGATTCACGAAATTCATATAAATATAAGTAGATGCAATTTTAAACGATATAAAATAACTTCAAGCTTGCATAGATATTTCTATAAAACTTTAGATTGGCAGCGAATTTCGCCGATGAGATGCTCAAAGAAGGAATCTATGTTATTGGATTCAGCTATCCGGTTGTACCAAGAGGAAAGGCAAGAATTCGCGTACAGGTAAATAAATTCGCTCATTTTTTCCCCCCCGCTAAGCTTTCCCCCATTGTTGCGTTGAAATTAATATCTAGCATTTTGCAGATTTCGGCTGCACATACTCGTGAACAAATCGACCGAGCTATTAAAGCCTTCATTCGTATTGGAAAACAACTCAATGTGATCCATTAAAAAGTAATCACATCATCCGAATAAAATAACTATTATATAAATTGTGGTACTTTAATGCAAAGGAAGACAATGGCAACGCTTCAATAAGACATTTAATGAGTATAACGTGTTCAACACTTTAAAATATATCCAACTTTTATGATGATATCGCGATATCATATCAACACTTCAGTGATCACTTCCAAGAAAGAAATCTATTATGGAAAAATAATCAATATGCACATTAAAATGGGTGACGTTTTATACATCATTGATCCGTATAATAACTGAACACGCAAAGAAGTAGAAAACGATAAATTTTGTAATTTATTCTATGAGTTAATCCAGAAATGTTGTCAGCGTCAGTCTATATACATCAGGATCTCATTCCAGGATTAAGGATACGAGGCATGTCGTCCATATTTCCAATGTCTTCAGTAAATGCGATTCTTTGAAAACTTTAAAGCTTTATCGGCATTTAATATTCGAATTCAGCATGCTCATATGCATTCACCTAGTGAATAAAATAATTTCTGAAAACTCCACGGAGGTTTTATTTAGAGCTTTTATAAGTATATTGTAAGGATGGATGAAAAATATGTATATTACATACATAGGCGATGAAATGGTACTTGTAGAATGAAAAAAGAATAGAGAGAGAGAAAAATATTCCACAAGAATTCAGATATCCTGAAAACAGAGGGTGATGGCTGGAAAAAAATGATATTTCATATATAGATTGAAGATCGAATGAAATGAATATAAGCTGAGGAGAGGTAAACTGATCAAGTTCCACTTAAACAAAGAGGGGATTACCAGGTTAAGACCTACTTAAACAAAATAAAAGATCATCAACTTTTTCGCATTTCATTGAAGAAACAAGAGAATTCAAAGAGCTTATAGAATCGTTGATTTAAAAATTATTAAAGGACAATATTCATTTCTCAATGGTAATCTTTGTAAAGAATATTACCATCTTCTAATGCGTTTTTCTAAGTTATTTCTCTCAACGCATGCGGCATCAAGTTCATATGGAATATAAGGGATAAGCAAATCGATAATAAGTCTATTATCCATGAATATAATCCTAAAACGTCGATCAGGTTAACGCCACTCAGAGAAAAAAAATTGGACAATATCTGTCGATTAATAATTACCATAGTATATGAACATGGGCTACTTGACGATTATGCTAGATTTGCTAACACCATAGTCTCGTAATTTAGGATCCAATAGTTCCGATAAGGTACACAACACCTCGACAACTCATAAAGCTTATGAATTGCCCATAAATGCATCAGTATCCCTTTGAACTATATGCGATTCAAATATAATCGCTCTGATGTGTCGTGATGAACGACAATTCAGCCATCGATGATGTATAATGTGATAAAAATGAATTAAATAAGGAGAAATTGATAGGAAAATTTAATTCCTTCGATATTTCCGCTAACATAAGATATATCTTAATTTTATACTAAATCATATCATGAGAGATTTTTTAGAAATATTTGAGCACAAATCGATGATCTAAACCTATACGAGTGAATTTATAGAGATCAATAAAAGTTATAATTCCAAAAATTCCATAAAACAAACATTAAAATTAATAGTATAACTAAGAAAAAGATGAATGAGAGGTGCCCGTCAAATAAGAGCTTCAATGTTTTGCTAATCTGGATCGAAAATCCATAACTGTAGAGAAAAATTCCCATAGCACAACAATTTATTTAAAGTTGGGAATTTGATAGATGAATTATAGAAGAGGAGAATGGAAAATAGTGGACATACAAGTGAGAGAGAGATAGATGTCAAATGCGCCAAATCACGACACCTCAAGGATTCTCCTCCAGATTTCTTCGGTAAAGAAGGGAAGGCAATAAAAAGTCCAACGTCCAATGATCTGCGAACGACTTTCCATATATTTTTACGATATACATTTAGATTGAAGTATATATAAAAGCTACTTCGAAATAAACTATCAAATTCAATATCAAAGGATACATTAGAATAAAGAGATACTTATTCGACAGTTTACTTTTTAAACAAAGTAACGATTATCGATCGGTGTTTCATCTAAATTTACGGTCGAAATACTTGAGTTATTGTTTGGATTCGCTCATATCCATAATCATCTTCAACGATGGAGAGGTGGAGAGGGGAGGAGAAGTGATGAATTCATAGAGTAGAAAATAACCATCATACACCTTTAGGAAATACTACACGCCTCGTATAAAGCATTAACTATTGGATGCATATCAACGTCACTCAGTGAAGTTAACTACGCAGCTTTTTAGCTGCTATAAATTCAAAATTTAATTCGACTCTTTAACGGATTGTTTGATGGCGATCATGCATATAGAGCTCTCCTATTTCGCTGGAACTTTTCTAGGATTCACTCGAAAATGCGACCGCATGACAGATGCGCCGTTTGCTTAAGTATCGTTTTAGGATTCACTCCGAAGTGCGAGCGCACATGATAGAAGTGCCAGTTGTTTAAGCATCGTTCTAGGATTCATTCGAAAATACGATCGCATGACAAAAGCGCCATTTGTTTAATCCTCTCATTGTTGTGTCCAACGTTGTCGTGTTATATGGGAATGTTGAAACATCTTATTCTATTGGTTTATCTTATTATTACTGTTAAGAGTAAATGTTTGAGCGTGTTTGAATATTCTGTTTTTTTCTTCTTCCAGGAAGGCATACATGCATTTGAGCTATCCTTCAATGTTTATGATAGGGAAACATGGAAATGTTTCAGCTAGTGCTCTATCATTCATTATCGTTGATGCTAACATTATAGTACATGAAGATTGCCTTCATTGCTTAATTACCTCATCTAAAACCTCTAAGCGTGAATTTGAGATTTTTCGAGGCCTATACAAAGACTTCGCTTCAATTTAGTTCTCTAGGCTTCACTTCCTTAACGTTGAAAGTTGACCCACACAAGAGGGTGAGCATTAATGAGGCTCAAATTTGCTAGGCAGCTTCATCTACTATTGATTTTACCCATCAATCTTTTGTACTTGAAATAACAATTCGTTAACGTTTGCGCTAGCTCTATATGGTTTTATTTTTAATTCACTACAGGATCGATATTAGTTCGAGTTCATGTTCTATAATCTCATGTTGCATTTCTAAGTAGTCACTTGAAGATAGAGTGACCTCATGTTCATCGAAACAACCGGAAAGGCGACCAAGAGTGTCGTCTCTAGTGATATGCTCTCATCGTCACTCGCAAAAGTACGGGTAAATCCCACTCCCATGACATCGCGATTGAAAAAGAAGCTCGAGCGATTGAGTTCGACCTACCTCAACTTGCTTCATAGAATAAATCTATTCGTGAGATCTCAGAATTGAACGCCATTTCATCTCCAAAGTTAAATTATCAATGAATGCCTCTTAGAGAGGTAACTATTAAAAAATTCGAAGTCGAGAATCTGCTACCTTAGGGCAAATAGTCTGACTTTTTGCTGTTAGCGTTATAGAGATTAGAAAAGTTACCTGAAGTGGAACGGAAATACTTGAAACCCTATATTAATGGAAATAAAATGTAGGCTATTTTCTAGACTAGGCTAAGAAAATTGCGCTATTGCTCGGAAAACGTTAGTGGTCAGATGAACCCCGCGCAAGGCGTTGCCACTCCACAACCAAAGACCGTCGGTCGAGTACAGGGATCTGCTCCAGCCAGTTAGGCCGACTGCAACAGTCGGAAAATTCCTTCTTTGTCGATGTTGTCGATGCAACCAACATACAATGGCCCGATACACTCTTCGTGGATAGGACGGGAAAAATTAAGATACCATAAGTGAAATTTAAAAATTGCTTGAAAAGATGATTGGAGGTTCGATTTAATTCAGCCAGCTACGTTTATGGTGGGTGGTGGATCAGAGACTATGAAATGGGCAAATGTTAACTTGTTCCTTTGTTGAGAAGGTTATTCGTATATGATTGCCTGTCTAGTGCTCACTTGGTCAGATCGATTGTTATTATTGATCGCTCACTATCGGCCGAAGTATCATCGGCTTTTTGTCCCTTCTGAAAGAGCTGACTCATAATGGGGAGAGCGACAGATCTGTTGTCGACGCGTGAAAGAGCATCACTTCGGCTTACTGTAGGAGGCTATCACTTACTGCTAACTTTGGCTTAAAGATCGATGTAGATGAGAGCGGTCAATGGATTCAATAACGCTCCACTATATTGTTTGCTTGATCGGACCCTTAACCTTATTGAATCCGATCAATGAGACCACTAAAGTTAAGAAGAGGCGAAGTCTATGAACCCGTTTCGTCTGTATTTTGCAATTTAAAAGTTTTTATCACTTCGTCGTTCTCGTATTTTGTGCATTTATTTGTATTAAAGTTCACTGGAATGGTCTTTGCAGTGTTGAATCTGATAACCTGCACCCTTAGGGGATTTGATCAAGACGGAGGTCGAGGAAATGAGCGGAGAATTTAAGCCGAGCGGCAGTGCGAGCTCGACCCCAAATTCGATCAGTGGTCAGATGAACCCCGCGCAAGGCGTTGCCACTCCACAACCAAAGACCGTCGGTCGAGTACAGGGATCTACTCCAGCCAGTTAGTCTTTGAGTTGTTTTTTATAGCATTCGAGTCTATCATCTCGCATGAAAATGCGGTATTTCTGGGAAGATTCGGCGAAGTGACCACTCTCAACGATCAGCCACCTCTTGTAAGATTTGCTATACAAATAACTAAGCGGTGGAATAAATTCCACTGAAATATTCACAGAAAATCCTTCTCTGGTGAACTTCTTCAAACCAACGTGAGAGCCGGCTATTTTTTCCTCTACATTGGAGTTAAATTCTCAAGAGGGCGCATCTTTAAGTCTCAACGTCGACCATATTACTTCGAGATTGCTTATAGATGGTCAGTGTTGCGTGTAGGCGTTCACTCGCTTTATTCCCCATCGCAAATTGAAAGCATCTATCCATTATCGTTGACGTCGTTGTTTTATGGGCACTAAAAAAGTTTCTCTTGTACTTCGGACGAGGGTTATATTAAAATTGAATGTTTGATGAAGCACTTTCTACAGGGCAAGCAAAAATATTCGCCGTAACGATATGTTGGAAGAATCGTATCACATAGGAGGAAAGGGGAGGGAACTGCTTTGACTATATGTGCACTTGAGGGACCAACTACTGGAAAAGGAACTTTTTCGATGGACGGGGAAGTTAACCTTTCGCAGATGATCTCGAGTCACTGAATATGACGTTTTAGTAAAATAGATCACTGTTTGAGGAGGGGAGGAGAAGGGTAGGTTGAACTCTATTGATAAATAAGTTTGAAAGTATAGTGATAGCACTGAAATTTCTTTGGCTCCGGAATATTGAAATTGATCTTCTTTAAGATCAAATCATTGGCTAGAGTGAGATCTTATTTCGCTTGGAATGTTCGATATCATATGAATTTCACAGATTCGGTCTTCGTATCGGTAGACGATGAAGGCCATGTTCTTTGGAAATACTGAGCCTTTAGGCGTCGTTGATGGTCTAAATTTTTATCTTTCAGAGGTTTTCTTCTTAATGAAGTAATGTTTCCTTTGGGTATGATGACGAAGTAAGGTGATTGCTTAAGATTTATTAGTGAAAAGTTGTAATATTAAAGTTATTGCTTGTGAATGTTGTTTGTAAGAAATAGAAGGGATTACTCATAAATGAACGTCTTCTATTTTTGGTGAATTTCTCTGTTAGTGATTGGCACCGATTGATTCTTTTGTACGAATCGATTTTTCATCAATCGATGAAGAAATGGTTGTGACTTGATCGCTGAGAATGCTGATTGGTGAGCAGAGATTGGAAGAGGGGAGTAAGAACAAGATTGGACGTTTCAGCATCGAATACTTTCAAGGAGTCATAGGTGACATCGAAAGCTGATAATGAGAAAATTTGATGAGATAGTGCGCTAAATATGCCCAATAGTTATCAGCAAATTTCAATTTTCAACGAATTTTCGTTTTGGAAGGAATTTCCCCACGTTGGAGCTCCTGAGGCTGCAGCTATTTTCTTTTTCACTATAGGGGTTTGTCTGCGAAATTAACAGTCGCTCATCGACCCTTATTATTCATAAAACATGGATCCGTGAAGCAGTAGGAAGGATCACTTTTAATTCTTAGGAAGAAACGAAAACCCTATATGAGAAGGTGAAATGAGTTTTGCGGCCAAGTATTTGTACAGTTAAGATTGGGTAATTTGGCGAGCGTCGGGCGGCGCCATTTCAGCGATCTGTTGGTGTAGTTTTCAGTCTCCTATTTTATTAATTAACTAATTAGAGCATAACAACAGCTACATCACAAAAAAAGAAAATTTTCTGACTTCTTTTATTTCTCTCATCTATCTGTATATCGTTCTTGCAAATTTCGGCGATCCCCACATTTATTCGTTGCAAGCACGTGGAATGGAAATCATTTGCACCTTCCGTGATCCATTCATCTCATTTCGACTTCTTCCTTCTGTGGAAATGTGATCTACGGCGTTTTCGTAGTGCTAATATTTAGGTTCAGTTTCGGGTCCGGTGACGACGCAGAGCGTTGCACCTCAGTTTGCGGTGGCGACCCCTCAATCGATCACTCATAATGCCAATCCAGAGGTAATATTGAAATGTCCTAGTTGTTATGTAGAAGTCTTGTTGGCGTTTATTGTTGCGTTGTATTTTTCAGAGAAAGCGTTGAAAAGGGTGTAAAGAAGCGGAAGGGGAGCAAGGAGAATTGCGACTGAAATTATGCGAAATGTTGAATAATTCGTCTGCATAAAATTCATTTATTTCGCATATTTTGCGGTTTAAGTTCGTTGTTTGTAGTCCCGAAGGTGCAGCAAAATTGAAAGCTCGAAAGCGGAAGATTTGGTTGACTAAAAGTTAGATTTCTTAAAGATGCTGGCATCTTGTTGTTATTTGTAGGTGTTGATGCATACCAGCTAACACATGTGATATTTTTTTACTGAAGAGTAGGAGCGACAGGACTTATTACCTTTCAGGTGCTATCGGCATTTGAATGCCCAGTGTGTATGGACTATATGATGCCGCCCTATCTGCAGTGCCAAAGCGGTCATCTTGTTTGTGGCAATTGCCGACCTAAGCTAACATGCTGTCCCACGTGCAGGGGACCAGTCCGTATGTTCAGTTTTCTCATCCTTTTCCATAGGAGGAAAATTAGTTGGTACATTGGTATGGATAAATGATTTTTTTTTTTTTATCGAGATACACTCATAGTGGGTTTGGGGGGGGGGAGGGGTGGGAGGAAGAGGGGGGGGTTGAAGTGACTATAATAAGGTGTATTTTTGGCTGAGAGATAATTATTGATCTTAGAGAGTTTTTAAATCAGTGTTTGGGCAAATCAGATTCAAAATTTGGTATTTAAATTTCCCAAATTGGGAACTAATATGGGAAGGTTCTTTTGTTGTGAGAGAGAGAGTATGCAGCGGGAAGAATATGACAGCTTTGTATTATCGGTGGATGGAGAAAGAGCCAGGATCAGAGGAGCAGAAACGGTTTTAAAAGAGTTTTGTTTTCCAGAAGATTCGGCAAGAGCTGTGCCGCTCTAGAATACGGATTCGTTCACAAGCCTCCATTGTTTGTTTGCCTTTTTTTCATCTGATATAAGGGTTCTGTTTATTTTTGGATTATCTGCGATTTTAAGTTCAGAAAAGGTTTGAAAGCAATGAATGATTAAGTACCAAATTTTATCGGCCATACTATGCATTTCGTGTTCTATTCTGTGAGCACATAATATTTGATGTATTTTCAGCGAGTGTCCGGAATTTAGTGCTCGAGAAGATCGCAAATACGGTGATGTTCCCTTGTAAGTTCTCCAGTTCGGGATGTCCGTTAACATTCTCCCACGTCGAGAAAGTGGAGCATGAGGAAGTTTGTGAATATCGGTTGGTGTTTTATGTGGCTTCTCTTCCTCACTTTTTGTTTCATGCAATATTTGGTGCAGTTAATGTTGAGGTAAAGTTGTTTCGGTGTTCTTTATCACTAAATGGAGTTCAGCGGGTATCCCCGTGGAAAATTCCACCCTTGGTTAGTTGATTTTCACTCATACCATTGGAAGGCATAGATTTTGAATGATTCAAATATTTATGGGGTAGGAGTAGAGAATACTAGGGAAATTTTTTTCGGGCTGAGACCTATCGATGTGACTTGTTAGTATAATTCTCGAAAAGACAGCACAGAAATGTTGATATTTTTAAAGTAGCGATCGCCCTGCATCCAGAAATCCTTAACAAAGAACTCGTTTTGTGATCCATGCGGGATGGATTGGAGAAATGGGTTTTTGCTGACTTTAACTTTTTGAAGTCATAAAAAAGTTCTCACTTATGAGGAAGTTAGGTTTTATGAATTCGAAGTGATGTGTTGATTCATGGTGGGAAGTTTATGCTATGCTGTTTGTTCTTTGCAGGCTAAAATAATCAAGGAAACATAAGAGCTGTAGAAGGCGTCGAGGTATACTCAGTGACAGCAAACTTTTTCTTCAAAAAGAGAAATAAGCGGTGAATAAAATGGCACTTGGACTGTAACTTTTTAAGTTGAGAGGTTTTTCAACTTTTTGGAATTATTGGGCAGTGTAAAATGTTATCAGATATATTGTTTGGAGAGTGCATGTTGGTTTCTGGTCGATCGAAAGGTGTTTCGTCAGAGAATTCTCTTTCAGACCGTATTGTTGTCCTTGTCCAGGTGCATCTTGCAAGTGGCAGGGTAGTCTATCGGAGGTGATGGGACATCTCATGAAGGTACATAAATCTATCACAACTTTACAAGGTAAGACATCGTCACTGTTGACCTTTTATCGCATCAGTTGTTCTTCGATGCTCATCAAATAGAAAGTGGAAGTATTCGAAGAATTTTAAGAAGCATTATCCATCGATAACTGATCATATGAATATACAAAATGTAGTAATATTCAAATGGACGAAATGGTGTTTACGCTGAAGGAAAAGACGTCACTAAATGCGCTCATTTTGCCGAAAGATTCAAAGAAACAGCAACAACGATTGTGTTATCTTTGTTATTTCTTGCAGAGTGCGAAGCGTCTTTATGCTCATATTGTTTTTTTTTTTAAGATGTGATCGCCATTCATTTATTGGTAATCGGCTTAGTCATTTATTTATTTGTTTTTTTTAAATTAATTAATTAATTAATTAATTAATCGCGATTTACATAAGCATATGCATATTTGTCTCGTTTGTCGTTGATCCGTGAAGTTCAGCATCGAAGTCTAACACATTTATAACCATTGAACATTGAAGATGGCTTCATCTCTATTCACACGAAAATAAGTAGAGATGGCAAATGCTTTTAAGATCTATGTGGAAATATGCGAATTTCTTTCAAATTTGAGGTTTCTGTGCAAGAGTATGGATTCGAAATCTTTCTGGATTTGAATGGGCATATTGATAGGATTGGGTGTGGATAATCGAGGAAGGAATTCATTTCTCGGACTCAGCTTGATCTTACCTGATCAATTCTTTATCCAGGCCTCGCATGTTGATTTCCGACTCATTGACGTTGAATCTTAGAAGCAGCGTATAGCAGATGAATGCGAGTAGAGAAAGGGTTTGTTCTAAGCGTAATGATTGCAGGAGAAGACATCGTTTTTCTGGCCACTGATATCAATCTTCCTGGTGCAGTGGACTGGGTAATGATGCAATCATGTTTCGGCTATCATTTCATGCTCGTACTTGAAAAACAAGAGAAGTTCCAAGACGGTAATCAAATGTTCTACGCCGTTGTTCAACTCATTGGCGCTAAAAAAGAGTCGGAAAATTTCATGTACAGGTGAGCAAATGCTTTTTGATGGCCTCAGGTGTGACCTCACAGGTAATCCTCCGGAATGACGACGAAGCACACGTGCGAAATACGGGTATAACATGTGAATAAGTATAAATGCAGCTGGTGAGCCACACATATGAGATTGCTCTTGCACGGCGCATGTGTCAGTTGCTCGCATGATTGCGTCATCGAAATTGCGTTTTCTTGGACTTTTACTTGACTTTAGCGGAAGTTAAAATTGGGGCGGGTGCCTAAATTTTCGCCATCTTTTGCTTAGGTGTTGTTAAATTTGATGTAGCAGACGATAAAGAAACATGCTTGGCAATGGACGGTAAAAAGCAAACTTAGTGACAGATATTAAGGAAACAAAATGACAGTGGATGGTGAAGAAATCGATAAAGAAATAAATTTGATAACAGTTGGTGGAAAAAACAAACTTATTTACTGATGATAAAGTAGAGGGCGGTGAAATCACCTCGCTTCCGCATAGACCATATGGCAATCATCACATATAAAAATGATGGTCGATCGACATGAAAATGAGGCGATGAAGCTTAAACATGGTTGATCGAAATTGTCCTGTAATGAAGCTGAAAAATTGCGATATACGATTGCAGAAACGAATTGTCCGCATTCTGCTATGGTGGGTGATGTGTGTGCTTCCGCATATAACCTAAGTTCTAGGCCTAAGCTTTGTTGAACGCTTTCTATCGCTTATTAATTTTATGGCAGATGGTTTATCGTAGGTTCGTTCCTATCCACAGATCATTGATTAGATTGCAGTTCGGTTATAGGAGGATATAGAGGACCGTAGGTGCCATGTACGATGATATTTGCTCAGTTCGGAAGTATAGGTATAACACCTTTCATATAACGACGGCATCAGCCATCAGATCGCTTGGGGGAAAATGGAGAGCGTCGTTCTGCTTCTTCTTCGCCGCTCCTCATTGTAGTTTCTTCGTTTGTTTACTTCGATCATTTGAGTTGACGGTTTAGTATCAAAGGGCATCATTGAAAGGTCGATGGCATCTCACTAAGTCGGACTCCAGCTATGTAGGAGGCGTTGATTGCAGGTTAGAGCTGGCCACCCACCGACGAAGATTCAGTTGGGAAGCAGCGCCACGAAGTATTCATGAAGGTGTGGCTCATGCCATCTCTTTATCCGATTGTATGGCATTCGATACACAGACCGCACAGCTATTTGCAGAAAATGGCAATCTCGGCATTAATGTAACGATTTCAATGGTATAGGTCCACCCTAGCCATTACGGAGGTGGATATTGCAATATCGTTTGAATTTCATTGAAGGAAAAAAGGAAGTAATTTCTGAAGTAACATGAAGTGATTTCCAGTAGGGTCGAGATATCTGTTCCCATTTTTAAAGATAGTGGTTAAGAAAGGTGAAGGTCGTCTTTATTTCATTCAATAGCATTACGATGCGGCTTTGGGGAATTTCTTCGATGGGGAATTATTAGATGGTTTTTTTGATAAATTGCGATGAGATTTTGTGCAGCTGGAGGGATCTTGAGAGGAATCGATAATGATCGATTGCAACTTTAACCATTTATGTGAATATCGTCGAGAATTTTGGGAATAATTCAGTTGGCGGTATAAATCTTTTGGTTGGATATGCGACGCTGCTAACATTTTCTTCACTAATAGTGAAAATTGCTATTTGAATTAAAAGAATGCTGATGATAATGGTTTTTTTTCTTTGACAGTTTTGTTATCTTTGGTTTTCTTTTTTTATATATTCTTCCTTTTCTTCTAGCGTTTTCCCGTGTTTCTATCATGGATCTTCGTATCTTATATTTTCTTATCCTATATTAAACTCTTTATTGTACGCATACCATCATTAACAAATTAATAGAATTCTTAAGGAGCAATTTGGATGTTTTATATTGAAATTTGAAGTAAAAGTAACATAAATGATTGGGGATTGGGAGGCGAAGTCTTGTAGCTGTTATAGTTGTAATTTACTAGGAAATAGTTCAAGGATTGTTTTCTCGTCTACACTGATGGGAGATTTCGACGGCTTCCTCATGTAGGAGAGAGAGCTGGTCTCCAGCGCGGAGCAGAAAGAATGAGGCCAAAAAATACTCTCATTGATAGCCTCATTTCTGTTTCAGTACACTAACGGCTTCAAAGGTTATCTATCCATTTTCTTTAGTCGTCCTTTTGTCGCATTACGCGATATTTGATGATGATGAGACGAGATTCTCTTGGGATAATCTCTTCTATCACATTCAACTTTATCTTGGAAGTTATTGAGAACTTTAAATATCTCAAAAAATTTATGGGCGTTCCCGACTTAGCTGATTTCTAATCTCTATCGGTCAGTTCTTGCAATATTTCTCTTATATTATTATTTATTAGCAATTAGTATATGGTGTTTATGATTTGCTAAAAAAAACACAATTCATGGCAGTCATATGGCATACTTTTACATCCGAAATACTAATATATGAGATTGTTTCCGGTTGAGAATAAAGACGAGCAAGGACAATTATGAGGGATTTAAGAAAGCACCTGGAAAGCTTCATGAAATGATCGTCTAATAAATGGAGAGATGTAACTTCAGTATTACTTTTTTGATTGATGCTACTCTCTAAGTGAATTTATAAGTTAGTACTTCAGTTAGAGAAGGACTATGAGTAAGATTTCAAGAGCGCTCTCTCAAAAGCGATAGATATATCGTTTAGAGGAATTAGCATTAGAGCTTTTAGGAGATGAGATAATCGATGGAAAATCGCGTTGTAGAAAATGTGTTTAGTTATATTTTTGAATGAATCGATGAGCTATGTGGGGGAGTATTATGATTGTTGTGTATTCTTCTCTCCAAGAACTAATTCTATAAATCATAAGTAATATGGCAATTAGTGTTCTTAAACGCTGAAATCATTGAATCGACTAGAATTTGATGGCTAATATTTGGATTCTTTTGGATATTCGTCGTTGGATTCGTTGGATTTGTTCGCATTCTGGAAAGAACTCTCCACCTATTTCTTATTTAAAAAGAAATATATTTTCATTGTTTTGTAGAGGAATTTTTCAAATTTTCGATATTGATTTGGAGAATTTTCAATGGTGATTTGCGACTTAAATATTTTTTGTTTTCCCCAAATTGTTTGTTTTTTCTTACTTCTACTAAATATTTTCCTATTTACGCCATTTTTCTTCTTTCTTTGGTTTATTTCTTTTGCTTCAGCTATTATATATTCTACGGAGGAAAATTTAATGGATAATAGATGAGAGATTCTTTCGTTTCCGATAATTTTAAGGATAATCTTTAATATATCCGAGTAATTTTTAAGGAAAATTGATGTTTTTTTCTTTTTTTTTCAGTGGAAAATTCCATTGTTCTCATTGATAAGAATCGGTTTATTTTCTTTTTTATTTCAGCTCCAAAATTGAAATTTTCTTATTGAACCTGAACTTGTTTGCGATCGATTTGGGTGATTTTTCTCTTTGTTTAGTGATAATTTGATGATATAATTTCGCTAATTAGTTGAGGGGAGAGGTTTGCAATTGTAGGTGATATTATTCTTATGGCTTAGGCTTTTGTAAGAGCTATTCGATTTTACTCGATCTGAAATTGTTCCTTTGCTTTTTCGTTTTTCTTTTTTCTTCTATCGGAAGTTTTCGATCTTTCTCGCACCTGAGCCTTGCAAACGTCATCTCTTAGAGAATATTTCTTTCTTTTTATGGCATATATTCGAGGTTTGCCCGATAAGATGATGTGATATTTTACTCGCTTTTCAAGCAGAAAATGATCAAATTCGGATTTTATCTCCAAGGAGTTGGGATGAATTCTGGATGATCGAAGCGGAAAGCTTGGCGTATTTTTCATGAGTATAGGCAAGGTACGGGAAGGAATTGATGGCATATTTGTATGTTGTTGTGCTGACCACTTGTAGAATGTTTTCCGGCCGTGTATTTCCCGCATCTGTGGATCTTTTCTTACAGAAATAAACTTCCTTCTGTCGTCATTCTTATCGAAGCTAATCATCATAAAGTACACTCACGTATAACAATACGTCACAGCATCTCTGAAGTCTTACGTGCCATGCTGAAGGATGAAGATCTTTGTTGGGACCGCCATTCAGGATTTGTGAACAACTAGGTCTAGTGATCGCGTTCCTGAGTAGTGCCTCGGATGCCGATGGGTCACTACTGGAATAAACCAGAATAAACCTAGCTGGTAAGCAGATTCGTTCTGCTCAGTCCGCCGCTACATTTGCACCTCTACGGTTGAACATATTTCTCTGAGGTCGTAGGGACATGTCGTATAACCTGCTAACGTCAATTATGGTCTTCCGATGCCTCTGGGGCCATAGCCGAAGTTATACAAATAGACTGCAATCTTGCTTGCTAATAGTGTGAGTTTGTTCATTACTCATCGACGTGCAGTTCTCACAGTAAACGACTCTTATCAGTTTCGCCGATACGGCTTTAAACGCGAGACTCGACTCTAGAACCACAGGGATCAGAAATTCCTCAGTACAGATAAACGATGGATATCGGCTACGATCTAGTAATGATAAAATCGGAATGCCGAATACTTCATTAGAGCAATGAACAGTGATTTCTCATGAAGGCCACACAAAACATAATGATAAATGAGAGGTACTAAGAACACTGAGATATGTGAAAATATTCCATGAAATACATACTCAAATATGAAAAATTTCACCTATGAAGGAAATAATCACTTAATAAAGAGAGGAGAAAATAATAGAATAAATGAATCAGTGTGAAGGTTTTGATCGGAATAAATAGATGTACACAAATAGATTCATCTAATGAGAGAATGACCGTCAACGAATTAATTAGATGAAACACAACAATAATATCGACAATAGACAATAACCTTTCTGAATGAATTGGACGAATATTTAAGCGAAAAAAAAAGATGAGAGTAGAAATACCACAAAAAAAATCCGACCATTAATACCATATAAAATGTAAACCTTATAGGAAGCCCTTCCCCCTCTCTCTAGTTATATCGCTTCTTAAGAGGATTAACTATATAGGGCAACTCATTAACGTTCGGCCAGAAATAAAACTCTAAATAAGACAAACTAACTTGAAAAATTAATTAATAAACTACGAATGTTGCAGTAGTAATTCCCTCAATGCCAAATTCGATCCGATCACCACGTTGAACACCGCAAACTCCTTTCGGCGTACCTGTGAGTAGAAGATCACCAGGATGAAGACTTATATATTGTGTTATATACTCGATAAGAGTAGGAATATCAAACATCATCGCATTGGTTTTGCAACGTTGTTTTTCCACATTATTTATTCGACAGAAAATCTCCACATTATGTGGATCGGCGATTCGCGAACGTTCTATGAACTCTCCAATAGGACAAGAAGTATCGAATGATTTCGCTAGAAACCATGGCGCACCTGTCGCTTTCGCTTCATCCTTCAAAAGATTCTATGAAGCAGTTCTGAAGTCAGAAAACAACGTAACAATACGGCAACAATCGGCCGGCCTAACCTCCTGTAACAAGAACGTTAGGGAGGAGGGATCTTTCCTCAAGTTTAGAAGACTATCCGAATTTTTCCCCCGGAATGATACTCCTGTGACAACGATCAAGCATATTTTGGTCCTCTAATATCTGTGGGACGCTTTCTCGAAAGAATATTTTACCTTTTTCTCCGTTATTAACAATTCCCTTATCAACGAATCTGCTTGAAAGTTCAACGAATATTTCACCTAATGATGAGAAGATATTTCTAGATTAAATATCACCAAATCTCTAAATGTTAATGAAAAAAAGCTATGGCGCAAGGGAAGGTGGGAGAGAGGGTGGAGGAATCCTCATTCTCGTCGGCGATCTGCCGAAATAAATTCTCCTCTACCGGGAAAAAAAAGAGGATAATCTGATGGGTTTCTTTCACACATACGATCACATCAACTTTCCATTTTCGAAGCTTCTCATAAACGTTCGATTAGCGTTAATGGCTCTCTCTCTCAACGAATAAGTAAACACGTGGCAATGAAACCAAACTCCTAAGCTCTACGATCGCAATCCACCAGCTGTACATCTCGGCCAAACCAGAGAAATATCACCTAACCAACTAAGTAACAGTTAATAGTTATCTAGCTATGATCATTAATAAGAAGACTAATTCAACATTTAAAGATTAAAAAAAACATACAAAAATAAATATATCTGAAAAAAAAAAACAACAACAACATATAAACCTGGAAATCACGTGCAGTCATATCGAGTGCAATCGTATAACCGGCAATATAATCGAAAATATTTTCACGTTTAACGCGTTTAGCAAATTTACCAATTACGACACCAAATTCCACCTCTTGATGAAGATTTTTACAACCATCTGGTATCATAATTGGTTGTCCTTCAATCACATAGCTATTCGTTGTTTTAGCGAAAATTAATGGTTTCTGAGGAATTGGATTTGATAGTTCAATTGCATGATCCTGAAATAATTCTCAACCTTAAATATGAAACGATAAGAGTTCCATACTTAAAAGTTCCACACTTCCATAAGTATGGAACGATAGTCAAACGTTTTCGATTGAAGATAAAATTACTATAGATGATAGGTGGATAATAAGAGGGTAACTCAAACTAACAATCAGTCTCATTTACTCTATTTTTTGAAGGCGAATTCAGGAAAACTCCTGAAAATATAGAGGAGGGAGGGGGGATAGAGAGACGAAAGCAAAAAGAAAGAGCTAAACTTAGAATTTTAACTAATACTCGAATAAATTCTCCATTGAATTGTTAACAATCAATAAGGTGAAATAAGAAATCAACTATAAAATTCTTCACATGGGAGATTACAAATGAAATTTCTCATAATCTGGTAAGTTCATCACAAAGATCGACTTTGCTAACGATTTCTATAATTCAATCTAATCGGTTCCTCCACTTCAAAGATACTATGAGCTCGAACCTAATCGACTTCTATGAAACTTTACTAGATCTATCACCTCAATATTCACGGGTCCTGCCATCAAATGACGAAAAAGACACAGACACATAGAGATACATCGAAAACTCCTCAAAGGATTCAGCATTGGAAATAATATCGACGCAAAGAAGCATCATTGAATATCACCTACCCGGTAATTTCGACCGATACAGACGATCTTTGTACCGATATTGCGGAAATTCGCGAACGATTTCTCGGGCATCGTTACGGACGCAAATTGACGATAGAAGAAGACACGTATCGGAGTCAACAAACGAAACGACGACATAATCACTCACGTTACTTCGAAGTATCGCCGAATAATAATAATATCATTGAGATTCCCTAAAAACTACCTAATTAAATTAACATAAATGAAATTGAGAAATTCAATTGTCGACTTCGAAATTAAATTGTTAATAATCAATTAAATTAAGCTCAATTAAGCTTATTTTAAAGCTAAAAACCCTACTCAATCTTTAACGTCTTACTTAAACCTCAGGTCACACTTTACTTTATGATGTGTGCCATAAAATGTGCCTCTCAATGATGACAATACCCATGCGATCAGAGGTATATGAAGTTTGCATGAGCTACATAATTGAATTAATTCCATGGCTATACTTTACAACCGACCATACCGGATCTGACATCTACAACCGACCACGACGGATCTAACACCGGATACGAGCCGCATTTTCCCATGATCGGGTAGCATTTCCCTCCGGATAGGTCGACGAAAAAAAAACTGCTTTCAACGAAAACGAGAGAATTCATACTAAGCAATACGTATTTAACGAAATATACCCGTACGAAAATTTGTTTTTTCCTTTAATTATGGAATATTATACAATAAGCGATTATTGCGATGAACTTTTACTATGAATTGTCGAATCCTCTCTCGAAATGATACTATTGAACGAACAATTAGTTCTCAATAAACAGAGTTATTTTCCACTTTCCGATCCGACTCAGTCATCCGGAATAAATAAGGCCTCCGGAATTTTCCGGAAGCAGAGAAAAAAAACAAAATTCGACTTTGAAACAACTGAAAGTGCCTTATTGAGGATAACTATTTAGCGCTGCTATAGATGTTCGAATGAATTTTCAAAACGAATAGCGTTCATTTTCGAAAAATAGCGTCAATTTTTTTTTACAGTGATGGCGTTCGTTATTACTTCCTATGGTCGGTTTTAGAATCCCGAGAATATGAGTTGGGTTGGATGTATGAGCTCCAAGAAGGGGGATGGGCGTTTAATTAATTAGACTGAGCTTTTCATATATATTTATGGAAATTGTTACCTGTAAGGTAATTTTTATCAGTTAATTAGGACTGAGCTTTTCATATACATTTATGGAAATTGTTACCTGTAAGGTAATTTTTATGAGGTAATTGGGACTGAGCTTTTCATATATATTTATGGAAATTGTTACCTGTAAGGTAATTTTTATCAGTTAATTAGGACTGAGCTTTTCATATACATTTATGGAAATTGTTACCTGTAAGGTAATTTTTATGGTAATTGGGACTGAGCTTTTATATATTATTTATGGAAATTGTTTGTAAGGTAATTTTTATCAGTTAATTAGGACTGAGCTTTTCATATACATTTATGGAAATTGTTACCTGTAAGGTAATTTTTATCAGTTAATTAGGACTGAGCTTTTCATATACATTTATGGAAATTGTTACCTGTAAGGTAATTTTTATCAGTTAATTAGGACTGAGCTTTTCATATACATTTATGGAAATTGTTACCTGTAAGGTAATTTTTATCAGTTAATTAGGACTGAGCTTTTCATATACATTTTATGGAAATTGTTACCTGTAAGGTAATTTTTATCAGTTAATTAGGACTGAGCTTTTCATATACATTTATGGAAATTGTTACCTGTAAGGTAATTTTTATCAGTTAATTAGGACTGAGCTTTTCATATACATTTATGGAAATTGTTACCTGTAAGGTAATTTTTATCAGTTAATTAGGACTGAGCTTTTCATATACATTTATGGAAATTGTTACCTGTAAGGTAATTTTTATCAGTTAATTAGGACTGAGCTTTTCATATACATTTATGGAAATTGTTACCTGTAAGGTAATTTTTATCAGTTAATTAGGACTGAGCTTTTCATATACATTTATGGAAATTGTTACCTGTAAGGTAATTTTTATCAGTTAATTAGGACTGAGCTTTTCATATACATTTATGGAAATTGTTACCTGTAAGGTAATTTTTATCAGTTAATTAGGACTGAGCTTTTCATATACATTTATGGAAATTGTTACCTGTAAGGTAATTTTTATGAGGTAATTGGGACTGAGCTTTTCATATACATTTATGGAAATTGTTACCTGTAAGGTAATTTTTATCAGTTAATTAGGACTGAGCTTTTCATATACATTTATGGAAATTGTTACCTGTAAGGTAATTTTTATCAGTTAATTAGGACTGAGCTTTTCATATACATTTATGGAAATTGTTACCTGTAAGGTAATTTTTATCAGTTAATTAGGACTGAGCTTTTCATATACATTTATGGAAATTGTTACCTGTAAGGTAATTTTTATCAGTTAATTAGGACTGAGCTTTTCATATACATTTATGGAAATTGTTACCTGTAAGGTAATTTTTATCAGTTAATTAGGACTGAGCTTCTCATATACATTTATGGAAATTGTTACCTGTAAGGTAATTTTTATCAGTTAATTAGGACTGAGCTTTTCATATACATTTATGGAAATTGTTACCTGTAAGGTAATTTTTATCAGTTAATTAGGACTGAGCTTTTCATATACATTTATGGAAATTGTTACCTGTAAGGTAATTTTTATCAGTTAATTAGGACTGAGCTTTTCATATACATTTATGGAAATTGTTACCTGTAAGGTAATTTTTATCAGTTAATTAGGACTGAGCTTTTCATATACATTTATGGAAATTGTTACCTGTAAGGTAATTTTTATGAGGTAATTGGGACTGAGCTTTTCATATACATTTATGGAAATTGTTACCTGTAAGGTAATTTTTATCAGTTAATTAGGACTGAGCTTTTCATATACATTTATGGAAATTGTTACCTGTAAGGTAATTTTTATCAGTTAATTAGGACTGAGCTTTTCATATACATTTATGGAAATTGTTACCTGTAAGGTAATTTTTATCAGTTAATTAGGACTGAGCTTTTCATATACATTTATGGAAATTGTTACCTGTAAGGTAATTTTTATCAGTTAATTGGACTGAGCTTTTCATATACATTTATGGAAATTGTTACCTGTAAGGTAATTTTTATCAGTTAATTAGGACTGAGCTTTTCATATACATTTATGGAAATTGTTACCTGTAAGGTAATTTTTATCAGTTAATTAGGACTGAGCTTTTCATATACATTTATGGAAATTGTTACCTGTAAGGTAATTTTTATCAGTTAATTAGGACTGAGCTTTTCATATACATTTATGGAAATTGTTACCTGTAAGGTAATTTTTATCAGTTAATTAGGACTGAGCTTTTCATATACATTTATGGAAATTGTTACCTGTAAGGTAATTTTTATCAGTTAATTAGGACTGAGCTTTTCATATACATTTATGGAAATTGTTACCTGTAAGGTAATTTTTATCAGTTAATTAGGACTGAGCTTTTCATATACATTTATGGAAATTGTTACCTGTAAGGTAATTTTTATGAGGTAATTGGGACTGAGCTTTTCATATACATTTATGGAAATTGTTACCTGTAAGGTAATTTTTATGAGGTAATTGGGACTGAGCTTTTCATATACATTTATGGAAATTGTTACCTGTAAGGTAATTTTTATCAGTTAATTAGGACTGAGCTTTTCATATACATTTATGGAAATTGTTACCTGTAAGGTAATTTTTATGAGGTAATTGGGACTGAGCTTTTCATATATATATTTATGGAAATTGTTACCTGTAAGGTAATTTTTATCAGTTAATTAGGACTGAGCTTTTCATATACATTTATGGAAATTGTTACCTGTAAGGTAATTTTTATGAGGTAATTGGGACTGAGCTTTTCATATACATTTATGGAAATTGTTACCTGTAAGGTAATTTTTATGAGGTAATTGGGACTGAGCTTTTCATATATATTTATGGAAATTGTTACCTGTAAGGTAATTTTTATCAGTTAATTAGGACTGAGCTTTTCATATACATTTATGGAAATTGTTACCTGTAAGGTAATTTTTATCAGTTAATTAGGACTGAGCTTTTCATATACATTTATGGAAATTGTTACCTGTAAGGTAATTTTTATGAGGTAATTGGGACTGAGCTTTTCATATATATTTTATGGAAATTGTTACCTGTAAGGTAATTTTTATCAGTTAATTAGGACTGAGCTTTTCATATACATTTATGGAAATTGTTACCTGTAAGGTAATTTTTATCAGTTAATTAGGACTGAGCTTTTCATATACATTTATGGAAATTGTTACCTGTAAGGTAATTTTTATGAGGTAATTGGGACTGAGCTTTTCATATACATTTATGGAAATTGTTACCTGTAAGGTAATTTTTATGAGGTAATTGGGACTGAGCTTTTCATATATATTTATGGAAATTGTTACCTGTAAGGTAATTTTTATCAGTTAATTAGGACTGAGCTTTTCATATACATTTATGGAAATTGTTACCTGTAAGGTAATTTTTATCAGTTAATTAGGACTGAGCTTTTCATATACATTTATGGAAATTGTTACCTGTAAGGTAATTTTTATGAGGTAATTGGGACTGAGCTTTTCATATATACATTTATGGAAATTGTTACCTGTAAGGTAATTTTTATCAGTTAATTAGGACTGAGCTTTTCATATACATTTATGGAAATTGTTACCTGTAAGGTAATTTTTATCAGTTAATTAGGACTGAGCTTTTCATATATATTTATGGAAATTGTTACCTGTAAGGTAATTTTTATCAGTTAATTAGGACTGAGCTTTTCATATACATTTATGGAAATTGTTACCTGTAAGGTAATTTTTATGAGGTAATTGGGACTGAGCTTTTCATATATATTTATTAAAATTGTTAGCTGCAAGGTAATTTTTATAAATTAATTAATCGCCATAAATGAACTATGAAATTGATGTCGTTCAATTTCTATATCGGATTCATACGAGAGGAGAACCTCTCGCAGTAGTAAAGTTAAGATTTACAAATTAATATAAAATAAATAGTTTATAATGCAAATAAGGTGTTTTTTTTCTCATTTTGAAATTTTGTTAATGTTATATTTGTAGAATAACGATATCGAGATAGCTTGGGTGGAGCTTGGAATTCAGCATCGCTTTATTAAGGTTTCTTTTAGAAAGGTATTTTGTCGATTATTCCAATCCAACTGTGACGCTATCTTTTATGACGTTAAGCTCTTTTCGATCTATATATATCCTTTGAGATTATTAAAGAAAGTTTACTTCCGGGTCCGTTCGAGAATGTCTTCTCGTTTTTTTTTTGAGTATGCTCAGCAATCGGTACAATATCCTCTTCAAATTGAACGGAAATTAACGAATCGAAAAGGTATGCTCAATTAATTAACCTTTTATTTAGGTGCTCAATTAATTAACCATTTGTTTACTTGCCATTTGAAATTCCTTATCAATATCACATTGATTATAGCCGGCAACTCTTCAGCGAAACTTTGAACCCACACGACCTGACCGCAGTATCGGCAGTTCGGCGGCTCGAACTGCAATTATAGCTTTATTATTTTCACATATTCATATCCGTTTCGCATATATATCTATTTTTGATGATTTTTGCTATTCTTTTCTCATTTTCGTAAGCTAAAGGTTAGGTTAAATGCTAGTTGCATGCCGTCCTTATTGTTGAAGATTAGCAGCAATACGGCATGCTTGGAATATTTGTTTATAGGCGACGAGAAGAGATGATGACGATTTGCATATCTATTTTCCCATATTCCATAGTTTCTTTATCATTATTAACGATGAAAGCGGTATATACAGGATGAAATTATCGTTAATATTGATCATTTAACTATTCGTATGCACTCATTTCGTTCTCAATTGCCCTTGTTGTTTCCTATGGGTAAACATTTGTGGAATTCATTCGCTTTCATTGATAATCCGAATTTAATTAATCGTATATAACGCGTAGATACTTATCGATTTAACCAGATTCGACTATTTTTCAATGCACTTTTGCTTTTGTTTATTGATTACGTCAAATTTGGCCTCATGTCAATGCTATTCATTTGTCTCTTTTATTTCATGATGGTAGAATAAGTTAATAAAATCTTAGTGGGAATAATTTCGCCCCACTATGGAAGATTGCAAATGTAATACTCATCGTCAGGAACAGTTCGAGAGTTCGAGCTCTTCAGCTTAACCTTAGTGACGTTTAAATTCATGTTGAAGTTCGTACAACCAAGAGCAGATTGGCTTTGCATTGCTTACTGTCCCATAAGTTCATATGTTCCACCACATCTCTGTGGTTGTCCTTTAAACACATCTAAAGTGAATCCAGAAATTTATGGAAGAGGAATTTTCGAAAGTTGTTCTTTGAGACTGAGTGTTCGAACCGATGTTAATATTACCTGAAATTCCTCGACACGGAACTCATTGATTTGCGTTGTGCACTCTATTTTATTGCTCTGGAATTTGATGCTGCATAATATCGTATACACTAATATGAGCATGTGGTTCTAACTATACTCACACCGTGTACATATCTCATCAGCCTCTAAATAAAAGAAAAATTAGCCGGATGAAAGGCGGAGAGAATTCCTGAATTTTCCGGTAAAATCATCCGGAAAGGTGAGATTTCTGACGCGTTATGAAAATGCAAATTTCATGATTTGTAGACCGATGAATGAATATTGCGCCCAATTGAATTTTCTATTTAAGAGATGATTTTGACGATGTATATCGATGTATAGGTGAGAAATTTCATGGGGAAATTTGAAAGAATTTTCAGAGAATCCTTTTCATATCGTATCAATTTTTGAATGTAATTTTCGGCGAGATGAATATTGCCGAAAATAGGATAGATTAAGGTTGCTTGCACTTAGGTGGATAGGTAACTTGTCATCTTTGTGTTCACTGCCTTATGGAACTAGCAACCTTCATATTTCAAGCGATATCTCTTGAAACCGTTGATACGTAGGGTTTTTTCCCATTACATTTGAGGCATTTGTAGTCAGTGTTTCGGATTAAGATGTAAAAGGTGAAAAAGAAAGGAGGGGGTAGGGGAGGAGAAACGGTTGGCACGATATGTAGTACTCTCGCATTTCAACTTCACTAAGTCGGTTTTATATGCCGAAATATACGAAAAGCTTCAATGCATTTTTTTTTTTTGGAGACCAGCCGGTTATAAAAATGTATGATAATTTGTTAAAAGAATTCATTTTTCAATGCATTCTTGTTAAAACGAGAAACAAAAAAAACTGTGACTAATGTGCCATTTTGCTAGGAAAGTGATGCTTACGAGCAAAAATTCGACTTTTTATGGATTTTCTTTCGTGGAATTTTTATCGATAAAAAATGAAATTTGGCCATTTTTGGATATAGTTTTTTTTCCTCAGGATCCTCAGATATTTGGAATTTTGAATCATTTAGAGGGAGAGAGAGGGAGAGGGAAAAAAGAGAATCCGATGAAAGAAATTTAAATATGCAAATGAGTTTTTTATTGGAAAATAAGAGAAAAAAAGGAAATAGAGGCGATTGTTTTGATTAAAATTCGATAAGAATCCGATGAGAAATATCTATTATATTAATATTTCTCATGGATTCGAAGAAATAGTGAGGATTCTTCTTCTCAATTTTTATTCATCTGTTTTTTTTTTCTCTCTTTCTTTAGGGCATCTGATCATTTTCTTGGAATATAGCGCCGCTACTTTCATATGACTCTTACCCAGTACGTATCATATTTGCATAGATCAATATGTGGACAATCATTAGCAACCATAGCGCCATATATAGCAAAAAGCTCCGACTAAGAACTCCACTGAGAGCACTTATTCTCTGTGGGAAATGCACGTTTATTGTTTCTATTAGAGTGGATAATTGGAGCGTTGTTTTCGTTAATTAGCAGTTAATTTTCCAATCTGGTCTATGAGAGGGAGGGGAGGGGTTATATTTAATTGGCTACAGTAGTTGCTTTGTTGTGATATTTTCTATGCTCAGTGTTTCGTATATTGTCGGTGTTATATGATCATGGGTTCGTATAGTTGTTGTTTATGTCGCTTTAGTTGACTATCTCAATGCATATAACGCCATAAGTTCTGCTCAATCTTCTCACCAACTCTCATAATATTTGCATCTTCTCCTCTTTAGTAATCGACACGCGGTTCTTTAGGAGTTTTATGCATTCCTTCTCCCTCCCTCCTCCCCCTCCCTCCTCCCCCTCCATCCTCCACTCATCCTTTGCGCTCTCGCATTTCTTTTCATTAGTAGGTTGTTTTTGGGCTGCTCGCGAGTTGATTCGAATATCAGGTTGTACTTTCCACTCACCGCCCCTCACCAAACATTTCCCTGGAGGAGGGGAATCAATCTCATAACCTAATTGTGTCATCTATAAGCTAGTTGATATGTAGTTGTGTTATACGATCAAATTTACCTGTTGGATGTAAATGGTAGCTATTTAACAGATGATTGTTTCAAGTCTTCTCTACGGCTGGTTGTTTTATTTAGTTTGATTACGGGAAATGGCTTCTCCAAGCAGTCTAAGTGATGCGGAATTACGTGCCGAGTTGACTGCATTTGGTGCGACTGTTGGTCCAATCACCGCAACGACACGTTCAGTCTACGAAAAACAACTAGAGAAGCGTCGTCGTTCGGGTGTACCACTTCCAGCTGCAGCATCATCGCCTATTAAGCCAAATCCACCGTCGAAATCACCGGTGCGAATCAAGAGAAAATCAATGAACACTAGCACAGTAACTTATTTTCAGATTTTTCTCCGGATTGGAATTATATTAGTTTTGTGCTGTGATATACTTTCGCAGACTTTTACACGATCGCAGGCAGTATTTACTTCCGCATAATGTTTCTATGCTATTGTATTTCTGTGAGCATTCACAGACTTTTAAGGATGAGATAAGGTTTCAACTATAATAAGTGTGAATTTTATTATTTGAAAGCATTGATGGCACACTTATAAGTGTTGAAGACAAAAGCCGTTATGGTACTTTCGCGATATTATATGGTACTTTTGATTGCAATGAATGAGTGAATCAATGAATTCATTCGGAATGTGTTTAAGAAGCAACGAAGTCATTTAATGGAGAAGAATTTAGGCTATTTTCTCCCATCAGGAAACGGATCGATGTTTTGATGTAGCAGTTTTGATCTATTATCCGCTTTGAATTTTATATATTTTTATTTAATGTGATCTATTGATCACATGTTTATTATTGAGTAAAAGTAGCCGCTATACATTAGTTGAGATAACCACTTGGAAATTGAGTGGTTGCGGAGGAGGAGGGGGAGAATGAGGATTTGAGGTGATCGCATGTTCAATTTTTCCCTCTGGGCCTTAGGTGTCTAGCGTTTCATGCTCAAATAGAGGGAATTCGAAGCATTTTTGTTTATTACGTTCTCTATACTGTTTTCTGTGAAAGTGTTTGCAGAAGGCCATGGCTGTCTTAAAAAATAAGATTTAGATACCGATGGTGTGTTTTGGTACTCTAGCAGCATTACGATTGTTTCATTTGCTCTAGGAGCTTGTGACGGATATATCGCGTCGACCTTCCGATCGTCGTAGTGGTCGTCAGAAGGGTATGAGTTCGGAGCAAGAAGATACGTCTGATTCAGAAGAACCCGTTGGTGGCGCATTTCAGAATGAAGAGTCGATTCCGGAGCCACGAATCTTGCGTGGCAGAGCGACAGGTGTTTCACAGCCTCAGAAGAAATCACCGCAGTCGTCACCAACGAAAAAACCGTTCGATATTTTCTTTGTTTACTTTCCATCTTTAATGGGGAGATCTTTCATTTTGAAATTATTCACTCATTTGTATTTGTTATGAGTCCGCACTAACGTTGTCGTTGTCAAAATTAAAGCTAATCTTTTCACTCTCCCTCTGTTTCCTCCTCCACCATGAGTGCCATCACTGCTCATCCGTCGCAGATAATTCTGAAGATGGAGGTAGGACATCTAGAGGATCCGAGGAAGCAGGGAAATGCGAAGAGATAAAGCAGGTACGAGCGTTTAAAAGTTGTATATTGTCGTGAGAAAAAACCTATAAAATTAAAGAACGGAGGCAATAACCAACAGCAGTATTATGCACACAGCCAGTTTGTAATTACGGGTGATCGTGGAAAGAATTCCCACGAGCAATCAAGTTAGGTCCTTGGGCCTTTGGACCGTCTAAATGGGGTCCGCATAGGCTGTGTGAGTCTTACAAGAGTAGCACAGTTGCCAGTGGTGAAGCCCACAGTGCCACAGTATGAATCCTGTCCCGGCCGATAACAAGTTTCGTCCAATCTCAACATCTTATCTTCATGGTCTTTGTGAAATTACTCATGACAACTCATCTGCACGGCATCGTTTTACGTTTAATGAGCACCACCTATGCAGGTATTTGGAGCGGAAAGCCCAAGCTTTCGGTTGAACCTGCCTGTTCCAATGAGTTAGAAAAGGTTGATATTGGCATGATCAAAGTGGGTGTTGAAGAAGGGTGTGAGTGAAAGCGAATGATCTCATATTGCAGTCCATTCTGATGGTCCTGCGTGTATGATAAACCAGTCGTAAAATAACTGGGAATGTTCTTGAGAGTGGCGTTTCGTCCGAAAACTGTTCCCGGATGCAACGATCTTAGATGACTCAGATCCACAGATTTTTGTGAGTTGCTGGTTTCCCCATTTCCAAATGGGTGGATGGGTTCACCTGAGTAAAAGGCGCTAATTATCTCACAGCATGACTCATTTTATTCTTATAAGATAGCCACTGTCCACGTAAGGTGCTACCTTTGGACCTTTTTTTCTTTGGTGCTTTGTTGGTACACTACAGAGTGCTCTTAAAATTTGTTGCGACTGAAAAAATATACCGTCCACAGCATAGATTGTTATGTTGTTCTCGGTGCTGCGTGAACTTCTTCACAATCATCGACATAAAAAGACTTCCGGTTCATTCATTGCACGCAACGTTTATTTCCAGTTCGAGTTATCTGGTAGTAAGTGTTGTCTTCTGATATTGATGTGGTATGTGGCAAATCTGAGCACCATTTAAGTAAGTCGACGAAGTTGAGGATTAGTAGCTCCTTGGGTTCTGGATGAAATCCTTCTATTCGTGAGATTTGGTTGCGATTAGCGTTAGCTGAAAAAAAAAAATTCATTTGAGGCACTCTCATAACTTCTCTCTATTTGGAACTAATTTTCAAAAAAGTCCAAATAATTTTTGCATTTAAAAGACGTGAACGATTAGCAATGCATCGTTGATAACTTCATATCACGAGTTAACGAATATCGAAAGTTTATACATCATTTTTATATATAAATATCGAGTTGCAGCCATTGTACTCACCTATGTTGTTAGTATTTTCCGATCAGATGTTATAGATGCGATGGGTGTTTTTTTACAGTCTATGGAATGATGTTTATCTTGCCCCACACTGCTTAGAGGAAGAGGAAAATGGGTCCTTGAAGAAGCTCGTTCGATATTTCCGGTATTTTATTGTTTCTAAACTATAATTGTTTTGTTGTTTCTAAATTACAACTATTTTACAGTTTTTTTCTTTCAGCGCAAATGAGATGTACCCAGGTTTGTCGAATACGAGTGCGCCGATAGTGGTTCCAAAGACAACACCGATATCGACGGTTACTCCATCGAAGGTGGCACAGCGAACGCCAACACCACCGCGTTTTTCTTCGATCAAGCGCTTCGAGCCAGTATCTTCTTATGGCACTTCATCATCGATTTATACGTCGATCCCAACAGGCCCACTTTCAAGTACTCATCATACTGATCTCACCTCTTCGTGTCTCACTCGTTGGTCTTTATTGGTTTCTTTTTAGCAGTATTTAGCGTGTTGATTTAATGATCGTTATTCGACTGTAGGATTGAGAGTAATTAATGGTGACAATATGGTTATGAAAGTACGATGTTGGCATTTAAGAAACTATTCTCTGATCAATAGATTGCCCATTAATATTCCTTTAAAGTGAATATACCTGTTAATGGTTGTGCCGTGAAACTTATAAACAGTGAGATTCTTTGATTGGAATTGCACAAATTTCACTTGCAATGCAATGTAACTCGGTAGCAAACGATTTACAGATCATCATTTTCTGAAGCATAACATATTCAGCTGTAGATTGCTTCTGCAATGAGAGAAGAAGCGGCAACAATGATTTGTCTCTTTCTCGTTTTCTACGCATAATTTTAATATATATCTAGGCTATAGGATATTTAAATATGTTATCGCCAAGTGGTTAGACGCCTAAAATGGAGCATTATACACGAATTTGGCATTATTGAGGAATTTCACCTCGAGTCGTCCAGATGAGGAATTCTTTGCAAAACTGTAGGTTGTATGACTGCTATGAATTCTGTTTTTTGTTTGGAGTTAGGGCTGTTAACCCCCACAAAATATGATGATAATATAAATATTACGTTGTTATTGATATAAATTATTACTTCCTCAGAGTTACTCATTTATATTTCCACCATGTGAGTGCACTGTTGCAAATGTCTCTTGACATAGCTACATCCATGGGTTTAGTCTTCTAATTCACAAATGGAGTTTATTTGAAAATTTTTCTATCTATAAATGAGCATTTTATTTATGGCATTTAAGAGTCTCGTGAACGACCTGCATTTGTTCCCACACGCGAACAGTTCGGTACGAGTAGACGAATAGTGCAGCAAGAAGAGCAGGAGTATGAAGATGATGAGGAGATGGATGACGAAGAAGATGGGCATATGGAGAGTTCCCGAGAACTGTCGTCGGATGGCGGATCATCAAGCGCGTTACATTATTTCTCATCACCTCGACCACGATCCATCAAGCGTAGCGCAATGTTTTCTACTATCACAAAAATCCCATCTCGTATCGTCTCAGCAATAGCTGCTCCGTTTATCTCATCGCCAAAGGTTGATCTTTTCGTTGAAAAGCTTACGTAGAAAATTTATTTCACTGTCGCTTGTAATTCTCTTCTGTATTTCATGTTAATTTTATTTTTCTCTTCTCTCTTCTATGTTTCCACCAGTAAATTAATATCTATTGGAAGATTTTGGGATAAATCGCTAATATTCGTCATCGACGAGTGTTGCAAGTTTAGATATAGCAGGTTACTTGATTTTTTGTTTCCAGCAACTCTAAGAATATATGCAGTTCAAATGCGACGATAAAGATAGAGATATTCTTTTAAGTTAGGAGATTGAGTGGGAGAGGGGAAGAAATATTGAAGAGGTGCACTAGGTGATGGGCGTAAATTGATTCATCACGCACAAATAATCAAGTGTTGCGTAAATGCTGGCGTCCTTCCTCTCAAACTCGAGGCTTGCTTAGGATTCGCCTCCGAACGGATTGAGCTAAGATTCCTCAGTGTTGCTCAAGAAGTGCACAGTACTCCTGCTTAGAAGCCCAATCCAGCGATAACGATTTTATGAATTTTTTGAGGTTTAGGTATTCGAACGAATTTGTCCAGTCGTTCTTACCTGAGTCGATGAATTGTGCCCGGATTCGGAAAGTGTTTAAGAAATTCCAAGACGGACAAATTAGCGAATAATTTCATGCTGCATTGCACGCTTGCAACTAGTATAACTTCCTTTTGATCTTTATTACTTTATGTGAAGGTAATTGTTATTAACAGTCGGTTGGTTACTACGATCGGAGGCTACCATACGGCTTCAGTGGCGCTTACGGTGGAACGGCTCTGAGGGGTCGAGGTGAACTTTCATCGCGTGGTGTTGATGTCTCGCGGCTACTCCTGTATTCATTCACATTGCTGTTTATCTTTCTTCTAATGGCTTACCTGGCCACCGTCAACACTCAATTAATTGTCACTGCTGGTCGAATCGCATCAAGTGAGAGGGCTCATTCATTCCTCCTTTTTTTTCTGTTGTGCCCCTATGTGAATAGTTTGTTGTCGAATACTTTTTTGTGAGATCTTTCTATGAATGGTTTACAGATGCAGCAAACTTTATTTTCTAATAAAAAATATTGGAGTTTCTTTTACATAAGTAATTATTTTATGCAATGTTATGCGATTGAATTATTTGAAGTTGTAAAATTTCGTTAATGGACATTCTTTGTTGATCTTTTCGCTATTTTTCGGATATTATTCATAGGGTGGGCTACGTATATATTATGCGACTTTCTCTTATTTCAATGCGATGTTTAAAAAGTGCTTTTTTTATATATTTCATTATTAAGTTTTGAGTTAAATGCGCCCATTGAATTTTGCATCTCGCGCAATAGTGATAGTCGCCGAAGATTTACTAAAATATTTCTGAGTTCATATCGTTCATTAATCTCTGATATTTGCGATGGTAATGATTAAACTTGATGCTGTAACATTTGAATGCAATACTTCCGTGGAAAATGTCCGTTTAATGAAGGTATACGCTATTTAGATGCAGCAGTGGAAACGGCGATATTCCTCTACGCATATGCAATCTTGCCGACAATTATTATTGGCATCAGTAAGCGAACAAGTTTTCTTTTATTTTGTTTCTCATGATCAATTGAATATCTCTGTGTCGTTCTCTTTGAGAGAGAGGGTGGGGAGAATTTGTCCTGAGAGGTGAAGGTTTCTAGATGATATGAGTGAGGATTTTCTAGAGTTTTGACGGAAGTCCTAAATTCTTGTTATTTTTGATTGGAAGGGGACGGGGAATATTGATACGTTTTCGGAGTGCAATTTTACGATATGGTGGCTGGATGATTTTAACATTTTCGAGGTAGGTATTGTGGATGAAATTTTTCTACGAAGCAAATTGTCTCCAGCATTGAGTAATTTTAGTTAAGTAATTCGCAGTACACGGTTTTTTGAATGCATATTTCACATTGTGAAGAGATTATTATTATAGGCGTATGATCAATTTCTGCTGTTGTAATAGCCAGGTAAAAGTTTTTAGTGGTAGCAATTGGTATGGGAGCTTATTTCGTCAATCAGCGTTGGTTGGCGGCACAAGCAGAGGAGAAGCGAGCGGTGTTCGATCTTATCGAAAAAATTACAGGCGATTCTTTTCTTATTGCTTTTCTTGTTAAATTTGTAAATCGTGAAGTATGACAGCTCTTCTATATTTCGTTAGGTGACATGTGAAAATGCCACTCGAGGATGTGGTTTATTGCTGTTTGGATCACATCACAGGAGGTAGTTGAAGGAAGTATTCGCACTTAGTGAGTTCATACAGGATATTGCTCTTCACGGCAGTAAAACGGACCTAATGGAGAGGAAGAAGTAGCCGAGCGACGTACTCATTAGAAGTATACGTTTTACTTTGTCGGTACATTTCGTTATATTGGTGATGGAATAGTTTTTACTGTCACTGATTGAAAATATAGGTGCGAAGAAATTGCCGTAGATTGATGTATCGGGATTTAATTCAGACTTAGGCAGTAATGGTATTATGTGATGAGTACTTTTTTCTTGGACATTACATGTCAGTTAAAGTCTTCTTGGGTATCTTGGATACGTTATTTCCGGATACACCGTTTGGATTATCTCCCATTCCTCTTGTTTTTTGTTTTTTCTATCTCAATTGTGTTCTTATCCTCAAGTTGTTTAATATATGTAATTATTGCTACTAATAAAGCACAGAGTCTCTCGTCCGGACTTCAGTTTTTCGGAAGGTCGTTGTTACAATAGAAGCAAGGAGGGGGGAGGGGGGATGTTAGAAAACTGAAGCATAAGAGAAAAGAGGAAGTTCTTGTCCAGAAAAACGAAGAATCTAGACTTGAACAATAACCGCTGAAATGACTCGTAGAAGATACAGTATTGTAATCTTTAGATTTGACTCCAGCTGCATAGATAACTCATATTCTATAGCGTTCATTTTTAATGTATTGTCTATTTGTTTGCAGATATAATTCGTGACTCAAGTGAACAGGGGCAAACCTATGTGGCTGAGCCACATGTACGAGATATGCTTATTCCACCGTCCAAGAGGTATTTTCCGATTTTGTTTTATCGGTAAATCGGCAGTAATGGATTGCGCTGAAATATATCTCATCCATCAATTTCCTCCTAATTGAGATAAGGGAATAATGAATGCAGTTTTTTAGTTGAAGGAGTTCTGGTAGTTTTCTTATGAAAATAAAGCTTTGTGGATCATTAAGATTGAATGCTATGAATTTGGGGGCGAAGAGGAGTCGATGGTGGTAGATAAAAAGAGAGGAGTAGTGGAAGAAAGCCGTAAGTTTTATGTAAGTGAAGTATGATTGAGAGGAGCTGTGCGGCGAGGTACCGTCCAGGCTTCAAAGCTTTTTGAATGGATGTGAGGAGTTTAGTACGCTCGAGCAGCATGTATCACTGCATGGTATAATATTCATTGTCGATGGCAGTGGAATATTTTCTATAGGAACAATTGGGATGCTTCCATGCCGGTGTCGCCGTATAATTTGGTTGAGTGAGATTAATTTCTGCTGATAGATGGTTGTCTCTCAGAGTGTACTGGTGGTCAGGTTGAAGCTTGACCATACCCTTGTTCTTCGTCTGTCGCATTCTATCCAACAACCAAATCGTTGTGGTTGAAATGTTCAATTCATTGATGAATTCAGATTCCGCGATAGTCCTGAATGGCGTCGTTGGCAGCAAGCGGTCAATTTCATAAATCTCAATGAGTCACGAGTGAGTACTGAGAGCCGTATCATCAACGGTGTGGAGTGTGCGGTGTGGCGTTGGCTTCCTGCGAAGAAGACCGGATGGCAAGGAAATGGTTCGTTTTTGAATTCAACATGGGTTCTGACTAAGGGTTGATAATTCAGTTGGTTGTTGTTGCTTTAAAAGAAACTTTGCAGTTTGAGCAGTTCAACAACCTCGATGGCTCGGTAGAGAGCATTCATTGTTTGCTTAGTAAGTTAATGCTGTTAATTGCAGACGTTTCGATACGGATCAGCGCCAAATTAGCCCTGCTATTACTTTTACCTCGTGTGGATCTTTTGAAAAACTGCTTTTGATATATTTGTAACTGTACTTCGCAAAATCGTTTCATCGAAGGGAATATTTTGTTTGAGAAGAGGAGCGAGTGGTTGGGGAGGAGGGGGAGGAAGAGAGTGGTCATTATTAATTGTTTTATTTTTTCAGACATTTATTGAAATAACAGTAACGGTTGATCGAAGATTAGAGAAGATAAAGGGGAGGTACAGTTACAGGTTATTCGTCGAATTTACTCTGTTTCTTGTTGGACTATTCGATAATTCACTGATCAATCCGAATTTCATTGTCATCACGTTTCGTGACTCAGTGCTTCCGCAATACATGGGTGGATGAATTTCCACCTTCGACGTTTCTTTCTTTCTCGTGGAAGTTAATCTTATTTTGTAATGTTTTAAGAGGTTGGAAGAAGAGTTTATTCAATGACAAATCGTCTACACTCTACAAACACTGGAGAAATATCTTTACTCTCTTTTAGTAAGGTGGATTCTCCGAATATTTTACATCATTGCCATGATGGGTGGTGGAAGCCTTCACCATCAGGTATGAGCTGAATATCATCTAGAATAGGAGAGGAGAGCCATGTGAAGAAATATTTCAGCATTTGAAGGTCAATCGCAGCTGAACGTCCCAGATCGCGCTCTGTCTCACTGCTTGAAACTGCGAGGGATGTTTCCGTCAACTCAGTAAGTTTATTGTTCTTTTCATGATGATGCAGTGATTTTTTTCGCCTTCAGCTGTTCTCCATGTGATAATAAGGAAAATTTTTGAACTGTTCTTGGGGAAGCTTCTGTAAGCAATACGAACTATACTAATGTGGCGAATACGAAGATTAGGTAGTGGAGAGGTGTGTTCATGCGAGATCGTTTGTTCTGGAATCAATAAATTAGTGCTTATTTTTGGGCCGTATTTCCATCAGTCGATCTCAGAGTTGCTGCGGTAATCATTGCTGTAACATGTACTATAGGTGGAGCTAAGTCGTCGAATGTTCATGTCATAATGCAGTTGTTGACTCGATGGACTCGATACTTTTTCGTTAAAGCAGTTGGTGTGTCTGAAGGTGACTCACAAACAGAACATCGATCTAAGGAAGTTGACAACTGCACAGCAACAAACGTTTCAAGTTGTCTAATTTCAGCCACTAGGCCTTGCTGCCTGCTGGTGAATCACTCTCCATTAAAAGCCGACAGGAAAGGTTATTGAGCAGTGCTGGATTTATATCATTTGGCGTCTTTGGCCCTCAGGAGTTTCATAAAAGATTTTAGGGGGTTAAAGGAAGTCGAAGGTGGAGGTGCAAATTAAAGAGAGGTGGTAAATAAAGGTAGAAAGCAGAAGGTAAAGAACAGAGAAAGGGGGGGGGGGGTACCTTAGACGACGTTCGGTGAAGTCGGCGTGTTTCCGTGCTCAGATCTTATTTCCAAAAAATTACACATTTCCAGAGATGACATTCGATTTACACCGGTTTCATTTTGGATGAGCGTAGAGAAACCTTAGTTCATTAGTGGTAGCGACATAATTCTTGTCGAACCTCATAAAATTCATTAAAGCAATGTTTAGCAATTAGTAATCGATGCGGGCAAAGATCTTCCAAAATGAGTGGATAAAGGTGGAGCAAATCTTTTTTGCACAATGTTCGACGTTGCAATTCAAAATTTTTAAAGGTTTAAATAGCTATGCCTTTAGGACATCGGAACGAGATGGTACGGATGTGAAGAGTGCACTACTACAGAAACTTGCCCCAATTCGTCCATTGCATGTTCACGTTGAGGAGGGATCGAAGGAGGGAGTTGTGTTCGCACGATTTGCATCATTCGCCGATTGTAAAGATGCTTTTACTACCCTTCATGGCACCTGGTTCAACGGTTTGTTTCTCAGCGATATTATCCTGAGATTATTAATAAATCTGTGAGGACGTATTCGTTCCTCTCTATTTATTCGTGAATTTTTGCTGATAGTAGAGTAAAAGTTTAGAAACTTTGTCGTTTTTTCTTTATCCACTTTTTACTTCGAGATAACCTAATGTTTGAGGGTTTTTTCGACGTTAGTGACCTTTGCTGCTAAACTAAACTTACCCACCAATGTATCTTTGATCGTGGTCGTTTCTCATTTTGCACCGATATAGTTATTATACCTTTGAATTTTCCTTATTTCTACGGTAGTCTCCGATCTGTTGGCGTTTTAACGGCTTATATTTCTGAAAAAAATCGTCCGATTTGGTGGTGACGGAGAATTCGATTTCAACTTCTCCACTGCATCATCGGGGATATATGTGCGTAAATGGGGATTTGTGACTTCGATTTCACGCAGCAGAGGAGAGATTTTTCAAATCAAATCTCCAGAAGAAGTCTTATTTGATTTTATGATGCCGCATTTAGGTTGCGCGTTGGATTTGCCATCTTTATGCAGTCATGAATCATCCTAGATTTATATTTATGACCTGACAGTCGGCGTTTTGCACCTTAATTGTAATATAAGCATCGCTCTGGTTGCGTTCGTAGTATGAAGAGAGACAAGCGATCAGTTATTCTCTTATAGGTCGTTAATGTGGTATTTTCTTCGGAGTTTAATATGCAACATATTTATTTATTTATTTATTTACTTGGTTTATCACGTAATGAGTTTTTAGGTAATTGTTTGTAAAAATAGCTCCATGGCATTCTTAACGAATTGATTTCTTGAGATTTGTTTATTAGAAAGAAGCAATTTGGAATTTCTCATTTTCCTTTTTTCGGCGTAATTTTTGCAGTCGTATTTTCCTCTTTCTCTTGTTTCCTCTTTATGTTTTCTGTTTTTTTTTTTTCTTTGAAAGGAAATGTTTTATTCACTTTGAAGAGTGGGAAATCAGTTATAAGTGATTTCCTAGAATCGAGTCGTTCGAACGCATGAGTTATTTTATGTGCGTAGAAGCGGCGGTTTTATTTTTACTGAAGGGGATTGTTTGTGACGCCTTTTTCGCGGTATTAATTCAGAGAAGTGCTGCGGCGTTCGAAATGTCAGTTAATGGCCGATATATGTCTAGCACATTTGTGTAATTAAAAGTGGGCTGCAGTTTGGAAACGAATTATGACGCCACAGGGTTACATCTACCTGTTTCTAATGACGGTTATTTTCATTGGTTTTTCATATAACGTAATGTGAAGAAAAATTCGGCGGTTTATGCGGAGGCTTTTAGCGAAATTCAAGTCGTCTATGGCCGAAGAAATTTCAACCGGAAGCACTGCAAATGGAATTGAGAGTTTTTTGTGAATAATTGTACCCTTTCTGTGTTTAAGGCATTAAGTGGTTTGAACAATTTGCCTTCACTCTGTTGAGGTAGTGCTGTGGGTTTTTGCTTGGATGAAATGAATGCATATCGCCTAGATTAGACTTTCCTGCTGATTATACTTGTTTTAGTGGCACTAACAAAGGAGGAGGGAATGTGATTACCGCATTGAGATGCAACCTTTAAATCGTAAAACAGACATGTTTCTTTGTTGAGGTGAACGGGTCTTCACTTGCAGCATATACTTTCTTGTAGTGTTCTTTAGAGGCCGCCTTTATAAAGCGAAGTTGATGGTATTGATCCCGTTATGGGAACGCTATGTATGCCATGTTTTTATATATATATTTTTCCAGCACTTTTTAAAATTTTTTCCTATAATTGAGTTGGTGGCGTTCACAGAAATCGGTCATGCACGATTAGGAGACATTGCTATACTTATCTTAGATAAAACCTTCATTTCCCTTAAAATTCAACGAATATATCGAAGTCATGAACTTCTCGTCTAGTAAATAATGGCATCGAATATGTCTTTTAAAGCAATAAATACTTTAATTTCAGGACAAATTATACCATTAAACTATACGATTTCTTAAGTGATTGCTGCATTTCTATAGGCAAGTCGTCGATTATGAGCTGATACGTTTGCGTCCAACGCTGTTTGGTGTTTCGCAAATTGCTAGATTTACTTTAATAGTTTGTAAGGTGAGGAACGAAGTAGGAGTTGTTTGACTTAGTGCGGAGGTGGGTGGTAGTAGTGGTGAGATCATCACTGTTTATGTTATAGGGATTGCGGAGTATCGGAATTCATTGATAGAAATGCAATCAGATGTGAATAGCTTGCCACACGTTGGAATATTTGAGCTTGAATGGTTAAAGGGTCTTTTTGTATGAGAATATGGCAAGTATGCATGAAAAAGCATTAGAACTGAGGCATAAAGCACGCCGTGTTGTTCACCGAATGGTTGCAGTGAAGAGATAAGTCAAGTGCGATATTCTTTCGAATATGTTTGGAAAATTTCCTAATTGATTTTTGAGTCTCCTCAGACGAAGCTTTTTTTGAGTTAGTGCTAAGAGCTCATATCTGTAAAATGTAATCTGTACTTACTGGGACAAGGAGGCGTTAAGTATATATAGCGAAGCGTTCGTAGCGAAAGACATTTCGCTCGGTGCAGCAAAAGGGAACAAAGAATATTTCATAATTTTTCCTTCGTTTTCGACACCACCGCATAATCTCTGTGATTAATGAAGTTTCCAGGGAGGTAATATTGCGAATCTTTAGGAATTTTTGCATCGTTCTTCATTCTTCTCTAATGTAATATCTTTTCAGTTAAGCAGAATCATATCGAATGTGCAACAGATTTATTGAAGTTACGTGCATTAATATGCAAGACAGCTGAATAAATTAAAGAGTACCGATTGCTGTACATTTCACAATGTGTACATATTTAGAAGAGGACTTGGAAGGAATTTTGCTCGGAAAGGAGAGGGGAGAAGGAGGGGTTTGTTCCACTTGAGGGTTGGTTCATCCCTCAAATATAGTTTTCATACTTCGAAGTTCGGTACTAGACAGTTGTTGTATTTTTACTGCATGTGTACGACAACGGTCGTTTTTTTGTATGATTACGTGATGAAGTAATATTTTTTATGATTGTTTTCCACTAGGTAGGCAGTCGTTTTCGTTCGTTACCAACATACAATATGCATGACATTGCTTTGTGAAAGTACTCTGCTGTCGCCGTTTCTTTATACAGCCCTATATGACGACGTGATATATTCGGGGCCATTGTGGTACAGCAGCAAATATATATTATGATTTGGTGCATATAGTTTTATTCGTAAACTGTCTGCAGTAAACCTTGTGGTACGAAATTTTTAGCAGCACTCTTTATGGTGCTTTAAGTGGTATTCTACCCGTTTTATTATTAAATATAGCAGTGATGTTGTACGGTTGTAATAAATCATTGTTAGGCTTTTTTTGCTAATTGCTTTTTAATTTCTTAGGCTCATATTTCTAATATAAATATTTTTTAAGTTAAATCCTAAGGGATTTTATTGCAAATCCTCCTTCCTAGAAGTGTGAGCGTTTTTAGCGATCCTTCACTTAGTAGGGCTTTTATCATTCCCATAGACTTCTAGGATGGATGTAAATTTATTATAGAATTACTGTCGTTTGTTTTTTGTTATCCTTGCAGCGTGGAAGCTTCGTAGTTCACAGAAATCGTTTGTGCAATTATGTTTACTCGGATGCGCTGGTTGTGAGTCGATTTATAGAATGTGGAACGACTTTAGTATCAATTTTTATGAAAAGAAGTTTAGCAAATATCGTATTCCAAGTGGCAAAAATGTGTGCAGTATAGTCTCGCATCGAATGATATAACCTTTCGTCGCTTTAAAATTGAGGTATTTTCATTTCGTGATTCTGTTTTTGTGAGAGGGAATATTTCACTGTTTCGACGTTTCTTTCTTTTACCAGTTTCTCCCTCTTCGCCACCTCTTTCAATCACCTCTTCCCATCCTTAGCCGCTGAATTCCTCTAATTAATTTCTCTATTTATGATTTATTGATAGTACCCGTTTGAATTATTAAAATTCGGATGAAACTTTCGAATCGAGAATTTTTTCTTTTTAAAGCCATATGAGCTTTTTCGAACTGGATTTTCGATTTCGGATCCACGAATAGCTGAAAAATAGAATTCGTCTGACTGCGATCAATTTTAAAGGACGCATTATGAAAGAAGCTTGTTAACGATATAGTTAATAACAGTTCAGATACAGCTCGTCTATACTTTTCAACTATTTTTCATTAATTGCTGCAGAGTTAGTTATTTATGATGCAGCAATTGCGTCGGTGATGTAATCATTTAGAATAATTCTCCAGAAGTTATATAATTTCCTAACTCGCGGTGTGTTTCGGCAATGAAATTTTGTTCAACAATGTTGCTTTAACGGCAGTTTTGATTTCCGAATAAAGCAAGTGCAGAAAGTGCATAGTGCATTTTAGCATATAATTTTATTTACCTGAGCACTCAAATCGTAGTAGCTATCAGAATCGAGTCGATTTTTGAATCGGTTATTCCTGGCATTTTGAATCGGTTATTCCTGGTAATGTAAAGCTTATGAGCTGCGAATGGTTAAATATATTTCGTGCCATATATGTGATCAAGGCCTGGAGATAAATTATGAGGCCTGGAGTGAGGAAATTTTTCTTAACCCTAACAATTCATGCGAGCCGTAAGCCATATGAGATGTGAATATATTGGAAGGTTTAAGCTGAATGAGTTTGATGTGTGATGGGTTGACGTCAGAGATGCTTATGGCAACAATCAAATGCACTTGGCGTACTTATGTCATTGACATATGCACGCTGATTTGTGCATTTCCTTTTTTTTATTGTGTTGAATAGCATCATTAAATGGGCATCGTAGTGTTATTGCCCATCTCAATAAAGGATTCCTTCATAGGCAATTTGAATTTAACTGTTGTATATCCTGAGGTATATTTTGAAGTTACATCTTATTTTTGGAGATCCTGTTTCGGGATTGTAACCATTAAAATCGTTGTCTTTAGTTTGCTTACCAGGAGGCGGACTTTGGAATGCTTTTTTGATTATATTCTTCGATGGCTTAAAACCTTGCCAGAATAAATTCGTGTCGCATTTGATACAGAGTGAATGTGGATTACGGTTTATTCTGGTTTATTCTGATTTATTCCGGTTTATTTCTGTCTGTTCTGGTTTAGTCCGGCTTTTCCGGTTTATTCCGGTTTAATCTGGATTAGCATGTCAAAGAACCATTGTCAGCTCAATAGGAACTCGTGAACATATGGCACCAATTAAATTTAAACACGTAGAGACAGACATTCGCGTAGGAAGTCGTCTGCGTAGAGGTTTTTAATCGAGCATTTTTCAAAAGTTTATTTCAGCACTTTTCTTGCGAATAATTGCAGCATGAATTTGCGGTTGTGTTTCTTGAAGATTCTCCTACAGAAATTGGGAAAGAAATATATTGGTGAATGTTATTATAAAAATGAAAGTGGCATCATTACGTATCCGAAGTGATTTGAGGTAGTGTTCGCCGTGAATTGCTCTCAAGTTTTTGAGATATTGGGCTATTTGATCCCAAAAACAATATAAAACGCTGAAAATATAGGCGGAGCATGTTGAGCGGTGTGTTTCGGCAATGAAATTTTGTTCAACAATGTTGCTTTAACGGCAGTTTTGATTTCCGAATAAAGCAAGTGTAGAAAGTGCATAGTGCATTTTAGCATACTTAATTTTATTCCAAGCGAGTACCTGAGCACTCAAATCGTAGTAGCTATCAGAATCGAGTCGATTTTTGAATCGGTTATTCCTGGCATTTAGTCGTTAAAAGCTGAAATGGATGCATAAAATTCGACGGTGGTTGTTGATGTTCAGTTAAAAAGGTGGCGCATGATACTATATCTTCTAAAGATTGTCATTAAGCATTAGTACATGTAATTTGTCGTTTGATATTTACTGGTCTTATTGGTACTTACAGTTAGTCGCTAAGATTTGGTATATTAGGAAGAATAGTAAGTAGTGGGATTAATTTGCCAACCGTCTTCCTACTCTTTGGGCAGCCGAGTTGCTGGTATTTACTACAGCTAAAATAGACCGGATCAAGTTTATGAGTTTGTGCAAGTTTATGCAAGTTTGACGCTGATACTACCGGCAGTGATCTGTGATGAGCAGTCGTGACTTGCTAAAAGTTGTGGTGATTGTTGCATCAATTGGTACTATCTGCTTCAAGATCTGCATTTTGTACAGATTTGGCTGGATAGGAACGTCGCCATTGGTAGTTGATCATAAGCGGCGTATGATCCCCTACCCTTCCTTTTTTGTTGATGGTTATCGTCTAGTGGCTTAAACAGAGAGCAGTATTGTCATCAGCTGAATGTATTATGAATGCTACTTTGTTGCTGATAGCCCGTAGACTTGATATTTGTATTGCTTAGGTTGTCTATCATCCAAGAAATGATTTCTTTCAATTATGCATCGAACTCTCTCACTTCCCACATTACAGTGTTACCCAGCACCTTCAGTTTTACATAGGGTTTCACCCACTCCCTCACTCGTCCTTTGATATGATCTCAAGGTGTATACCGATGCCTCATAACATGTCTAGAAGGTATGTATGCATAAAAGTATAAAAGTTTTCCAGGGCTGCTTATATACCGAGAAGCTCAAATAGAGGGCATATTCATGAACGTAGTCATGATTTTCGTTCCATCTAAATGTCCTACAAAATGAATTCGCCTGGAAGCGGTAGACATAGAAATCTTTAGCTAACTGATTGCAGGGATATCACACAATCGTCCAGTAACTGCAATCTGGTGTGACAGATCGGATTTCGCTGTAGGCGAATGTTTTCATTAGTTAAGTGAAAGTTGTTTATATAGCGGTCTTCGATAAATGAGAAGGCAGGAACAAAAAAATTTTGCGATTACGAATGACTATGGACCAGTCAATTTTTAGCTCTGTAAAAATGAAGAATAATCATTTTCAATATCGCTTTTAATTCGATTGTTGGGTATATAAGTTCGGCATATTTGGTGTCGCGCCACCTATAAAATATTTCTTTTTAATCATAGTTCAGTTAATATTGATTTATAGAATCTCTCAACCTTTTCTTTTTGCACTTCTCCTACTCGTCCATCTTTTTTTAAATCCATTGTCTGTCTCTAAGGTTTCATATGAGCTTAAGTTGTACACATGAAATAAGGTTAGTTTGCGAGGTCTTCAGCAGATTTATGGATACCAAAGCTTTTGCTACGGTAAGTATGTGGAAAGAAGCGGCAATTCCATCTCTTAACGATATTGCCTAGCATATGACGATTAGGTCGATTTGTTGCATTTTTTCTTTGGGAATGTTCCGCAGAAGAATCGTTGCGATGAGGCAGTTGTGAGGTCATATGAATTTATTTGAGGATATGGGTGATCAGTTTTAAAGTGGAGAATGAATTGTGGCGAAAAAAATTTCAGGCCAGTTGGTGTCAGCGAAATATTTGCGCGATGAACGCTACGAGCAACGTTTCCCTCATGCAGCAGGACGTCAGTGATATTGCATCGTTCATTGAAGCGTTAGCTGAATTGTGCAGGGATATTTCTGAGTGTTGTGTTTGTTGTCTCGCGTCATGTAATGTTGTTATTGAGTTGGTGTCCACTTAATATCCACTTTGCGCTTGATGTATTTACCGATTGGTGTGTGCTGGCAGAATTAGGATTACCATTAAAGGCTTTTATATGCACTGAAAGTAGTAGAGGAGATAGTTTCAGATGGCGTCTGTTCTGCAAATTATTTGGGTAAGGCGAGGATAGAGGCTGAGCCGTCTAAACGGCGGTTGGGAGCCGAGTGTCCGGCCCACTCCCAGAGGGGCGGCACTTGGAGCACAAGCTGCCGCACTCGCATCATTGCTTGCAACAAAACGCAGTTTCTTTCCACTCACTTCAAGGCTCCACCTATATCTTGTTCGGTTCACGCCCTTCTATATTGTTGCGTTTCTTGCGAAGCGAAGATGCCGTTGTTGTTGCAATCCCAGTAGATTTGTTTTTCGGTCCTCTTAATTGATATCCTCCTCGAATTTGCTGCTACTTGCTAGTGAAAATGCATGACGGTACAGAAGGATTGCCTATAGTTTCTGATGATTTTTCTGTCTCATCAAACTATTCGACTGCAGCATCGCCGCCGTACTTGGCGTATTTCACTCAGCCACATACTTCTGTTTCAATTCCGCAGTCATCGTTAATTCCAGTCGATGGTTTGAGGTCAAATGCTGCAGCCTATGTGGACGAAGAAGAATTGCCAGAATGGTGTAATGTGTTGTCGTTGGAATGCGAATGTCATATCTCCTATCAGTTTTATGACTATGAAGAGGTACTACTATTGGGCCTCGTCACTTTACCGATCATTATTTTTGGTTTATGTGCAAATCTTACCTCGATTCGTATCTTTACGCATCGATTAATGATCAGCTCATCGATAAATTGGTACCTTGGTGTACTATCATGCTCCGACACATTTATACTATTTTCGGCATTTTTCGTCCTCTCACTGCCTAGAATCGGCGAATATACAGGTATTTGGATAGCAACTAGTTGCAGGTGAGCATTTCAAATTTTTTTAATACTTGCAAATAGATATGCTCTCATTTTATCATCTTTTTTAATTGGTGATAGCAGTATGCCAAAGAAGGATATGTGCTTTTGTTGTATAGTATTTCCACTAGAGGGAATTGTATGCTATCCTAACCTGGTTGCTTTCGATATTGCTCCATCGGAGCTTTCGTACAGCCACATCTGTTTCCTAGCTTGAAAGAATTTCAAGGCTTAATGGGCTGAAAATAGCGTTCATGAGAGCGTGCATCGTCTTCTATATGTTCGTGTCTGATGTCGTTTTTCGCTGTCTTACATCCATCCATTCTTTATGAGTAAAGTGTTCGATTTTTATCCATTTATCACATACAGCGCCATCAGCGTTTGCATTTGATAAAAGCGTATGAATCATGTTCATATATTCGTGTTAATAATGAAAACTTGAAATAGGCATTTGTGAAAGTCGACTGTTCTTCTCATTGGTCTTTTAATTTTATTCGCTTAATCTCTTCTTGCGTTAAACGCCGTCCACACTTGTAGGTATTGTTTTGGTGTTTAGACTGGCAAACGGATTTTCAGAGAGTCACTGATGGGCAATAATTAGCTGCTAACATAATACAGTAAGTGTTTGATTCATTTCATACGATCATTGCAATTAGAATACACGCATTCGTAGATTTAAGATCATCTCTTCGCGTATTGTGATTTAGTTTATTTCTTTACTATTTTTTTTAAAGCCTTAAGAAATAGAGAGCTTCATTATGAAAATTGGAACGTTGAAATTGTTCTGAGCGAAAGTTTGATCAATTCGAGTATTGCTTTGCATATATCGACAATAATTTTCAGCCGCAGTGGAAAGTGCTTGAAAGCACTAAATAAGCTTGCATCGATCGCTAATCAGTCTTTTCGTTGCACTTCGTTTTGCGTTGTTCCATTACGTAATCATTAACGGCTGTTGTTACTTCAAGATTTATATTGTTTATACTCGGAAAGCCGAATATCTCATCGATGATTTCGCAGTGATCAAAAATTCTATGCACGGTACGAGAATATAAGACCATAGGCGTTTTATAGACACGTCAGCATAGCGAAATTTACTACACAGCCGTGTAATTGCTACACTAAACGCTGGGTCATATTTCGTTTCGTTATAGTTATATCTTTAATTATATCTATTGTATTTTTGTTCGATGACGATGGAATATAGCAAGTGGCTTATATGCTGAAGGTGTTTGCTCAGTTTTCTCTCAAATTGCGTTCCTCACTCTTTCTCATCATCATTTCCATCAAGTAAATGTTGTCCCCGAAATAAATAACCCATCACATGTCATCTTTTCTTTTTTTCTATATTTCACGTTCACTTTCAAAAGTATAATAAGAATAAATTAAGTTATACAGTTTAGAAAGCATGAGAATTTAAGATTATATATGATGCTTAAATATATAACATTTGCGCCTAATGAAATAATGGCCGCGCGCGTTTAAGCTACGCTGTCAAATTGGATCTGCATATTTGAGCAATAAGGCTTTCATGAAGAACGCTGACTTATTACTAAGGTTAGCCAAAACATTTTCTTCTTCTTACAATATCGACCTAATGGATCTCACTTAGGATCGCACTCATCAATTTTAACGTATAGGGTTTGATAAGTGAATTTACTGCCCATAGCACCAAAATTCACAATAAATCGATAAATAACTCACAACGCGGAATGTTTAGATAATTTTAATAGAATTTGGAAACAGTCATTGCTATTTACATATATGGAACATTTTTTAAAGAATTTACTGCAAAATTCAAAGAAGATTTCTTGTTATTTCCACGACTGCCTGTTTCTTTCATTTTAAGCTAAATAAATGTGCATAAAAGAAATTCTCCTAGTTAGTTCGTTTAGATTGCTGCAATGGAGAAAGGGTTGGAGAGGCATTTTTTTAATTTTAGATAAATTATCTACGAAGAATACTTAAACACAAAAGGTCCTTATGACTGGCCAAAAAAACGTCGGCGAAACTAATTTTTTTTCGCCTCATATCACAATCTCTTATATTGAATGGGTCGTCATTTTTGATCGACTAGAAGCTGATGTTACTGCTGACAGTATTTTCCATATACTGATAAAGAGTCTTACGTAAAGTTCAACGCTAAATGATACAACATCGATTTAATTCATAGACGATCGGTGTCATTTTAGCGGAAATCACCTAAAATTTTATTGTTTCGATTTTTTCTTTGTTTTCCTTTGCTTCGCAGTTATCCTATTATCGTCGGTCTCCCTATAAAACGTACAAAAAAAAAAATGAAATCTATAAACTGATAGATAGTTTCTATTATTTAAGGAAGGTATGCGTGCCTGATATCGTTAATCTTTTATATCTTCATTATTACTGTAGTAGAATGTTCTCAACATTCACAACGAGAATAAATGCTCAATGGAATGCAAACAATACGGTTTTCTTTCGTATGAAGCCAAGTCGATAATCCGTAAACTGAATCCGTTAATCCGTAAGTTGTTCGTAAATTGAATGTTAATTACGGATTTTCCTTTTTTTTGTTATTCAGAAGATTCCTTAATAATAGAAAAAAGAGGATTTTATATGATTTCGTTTAGGATTATCAATAATTCATAAGTTGCAATTTTTCTAACTTAAGTTTTCACTCAATTAATCTAACTGAATTTGAGCTAAAATCACATCAATATTTTTCGCCACTTGTAAAACTTCTTTTCTTCAAAAAGGATCTCCTTGAAAATCTCAGTAAAAGCACTGCTTAATTCTTTAAAGTTATTTTAGAAAGTTAAATTCGTCCTCATATTTTCTGTCCCGTTGAAAGTTGTCGATTAAAGCAATTTTCCATTACACTATATCTTTTAATGGAATAGTTCTTTCAACCGCAGTATAGGAAATATTCCACTAAACTAAAGATTCATCATCAAAGAAGTGATTGCTATGATAAATTTCAATTTTTCTAATGGCTTCCCATCTGTCAATTAAATTTTTAAGACTGAAGAAATATATAAATTGATTATGATTATAGACGTTAATATTGGTTTACTGTAGTATGAAAAAAAGGACATATTTTTATCAAAGTAATTAATAGCCTAAAAGAATGCCTATTTTTTAAGATTTATCTCATAGAAGCGTCGTTTATCACGAAGCATATATAAAATATTTGCATATATTTTCTAAATGCAAGTTTTCAGCAAATGAACGATATCGCTTCGTACAGGCGAATTAGGGTTCGTGCATTAAGACAAGTTAAGAGATGGAAGTAGATGTAAGAATGTTATCTACTTAAGATTATCACCATCTACACAATGTTACTTTGAATGATATTTAGGTTGGAATTTTCCTGGAATCACTGTTATGGATTCTATTTCACCGTATTGAGACGAGGATTCTCTTTTTTTTGTTCATCGATGAGAGGAATGATGCATTTCAGAAGCGTTATTGAATAGTCAATTGATTGTAAAAAACGATATATAAACGTATGAATAATTTGTTTATTTATGGTGACTTTAATTTTCATAAGTTAATACAGATCAGTGATATCTCAGTTTGTAGGATGAAGGAATGATATTCTGGAAGAGGTGCATTCAATAAGTATTCTCTACATTGTTTTAATATATTATTATTTAGGGCAAGGGAGAAGGGGTTTAAATATTGTTTCCGAATTATTTTCGAACAGCATAAAATTTATTTAAATCTCTTTTTTTTCAGAGATAAATCTCCATATTTCCTCATAGATCAATGATTGTTTCTTTGAAAGATTTCGTCGAATGAATGGTAACATCTTCGATGATTGACCGCTTTTAGAGGCAATTAAGCCAGCCACCGACATCATAAATTTTTGAAGTCCATTTTCCAGGCAGAATTTTCCAGAAAATTGCTTTGTTATGTTTTGCTCAGTGCTGTTTAACTTAATTCTTAGACATTTTTTTTCGTAAAATCAGAGAATGTGTTATCGATTTACCATTACTGAAATACGCAAGAGTAAAGGGGCGATTCTCCCTTCCCCTCTCATTCCGAAATTTTATTGAGCAGTGTGCAAAGTAACTGAATGTTTCTGAGATGATTTGTCGCATATATTGAAGTTTTTTGCAACGAAGCATTAGGTGAACTACCACTCCCGTCTCTGCCAAGTCAATTGACGTAAACCTTATATATTTAGCAGCGAGCAAAATTGTTTTTATCCGTTTCCTATTATAGCGCGGACGTTTAGGGTGGGTAGCAGCCATCATTCCTATCCTTATCACTGGACATGCTCTCGCCTCCTACTTTCGATAGATTTATTTAAATGTGAAGATAGCACCAACAAATTTCGAATCTAATATGAGTTCAGTGTGCAAACATTCATTATTGTTGCAGAGTGTAAAGAGGTAGAGCTCAACAAAGACTTTTTTCTGCTGATAGGTGAGAGGTGCGAAAAAGTTGTTTAGAGCACCGGAAAAGCACCACCTTAAGTGAGCACCTCAAAATTTTCATCGCTAGATATCTGTCAGGAAGACAGCTAAGAATCTGTTCCTATCACTCGCCCCTCCTCTTTATTGGCCACTGAATAAAATGATGAAATCAGTGATGCAGTAAGAATGTGTACGTGAAAATATATAGGTTTCGGAAACATTTGTGAAATAGCTAAAATACTTATTGAACTCTTATATAAGTAGTTAGTTACCAATTGCGGCAGTCCAATAAAACATTTGGCAATAATATTCTCATCATATTGCTTAACTATTTATTATGATTTCACAAAAGGCAGTTAATATATGCTCTTTTTGTCCTTTCCACTTTTACACAATATCTGCTTCATAGAGAGTTTATTTGAACAATTTTTTTAATGAATCCTTAGTCTATACTGTCGATAAATTATATATATATATATATATATATATATATATATATATATATATGTATACATATAATATGCGAACGTATAAATTTTGTTTTAAATCACTTACTTAAAAAAAGAGTATAAATATTCTCATTGAAATGCTAACAAATGAGCAAACTGCTCAAATGAAATGCGGCAACTTCGTATATTGAGTTATAGACTTGTTTTTTTCGTTTTTTTCTTGGTGTGGCTCTCGTCAATGTTCATAGGCTTACAGCAGTGTTAAGACATCATTACTGCAAGAAGAAATACAGATAGGAAAAGAGTACAAGGTGCTGCTGAGACTTGGAAAAAAGTCTACGGATCAAATCCATCGACTGTCATTTGATTCCAGCAAACTCCTCTTGTTCCTGCCGATATGCTCGCTTATACCATCGAGAGACATTTCAAACATATATATATATATATGCTTATTTATTTATAAGATTCATATTTAGGTGGTCCCTCCTGGTAAGTGAAAAATATCGTAGCGGAAACGCAAACACAAATCCTTCGCTAAAAAAGGCACCAGATATGTCCGCAGTCAGTGAAGACAAACAATGTTGAGTCCGACGAGGATTTGGAGTTTAATTTGTCGTAATTTGCACTAGCCGAGGTCTTCGCCGATATAATGCAGCCTCTGAACCCATAGTTATGCACCACTGAAACCCAATGGAAATTTTACTTTTATTGATTTTACAAGTTTCATTTTTTATTCCCTACTTACTGTCCCCTCAAATAACGTTTCTTTTGTCTGCCTGAGCGCTTGAAGTTGCAACTGTTTCACTAATCCAGCGGCGAAGTGCAAGTACTAATTCCCTTGCTTACGCTTCGACAAGTGTTCGCCTCTGTTCAAAATCCCTCTGATAGTGACGGCGTTAGTTTGTCCTTATATCATCTACCTTTCCTTATATGTAGGACTGTACACTTCAACCATCAAAGTGAGCTTCGGTGTTTTAAGAGCTAAAACCCGCATATTCAGCAACACTTCGTCTAGCAATCCACTAAATTAAGTGAAAGGATGATTGTTTGCGTTGTAAGACTATACTCACCTCATAATCACAGTTCATTAGTTTTTTCGACTGCAATCAAAACTATTCAAAATTACTTCATTCGAATAACTTTCCCAACTAAACTTCTGCTAATTTTTGAGCTTATCATGTGCTTTATAGCAGTCTATTATGACATCGTTATCAGATATCACATCAGATATCTCTAAGGAGGCGATATGCGGAAAAATAGATCGATAAAGCGAATACAAACCGGTGATGCCGAAATCTCATAGGAGGTCATTGAACCTCCTTAGGGATAAATATTGTGCATTTCAGCGTATTATCATTTCAGACAAATTTTCAAAAACTCCATTTCAAAGGGTTTATATTCTCTTCGATGAACGCATCAACTCCTCTCTTCATTTCTTCACGCAGTTGCAAAAAAACGTAGCACACAGAGCCATTATTATTACATCGGTGGCACTCATCACTATCATCGTTTCTCAGCTGAGACTTGAAAATCAACCAATTTTTAAATAATTGTAGTATTTTCTGTTGATATTATGCCTTGGCGGAAGTTTTGAAAAGGGCGGCTTCCTCTACTTTTTTATTTGTAGTTCCGATGAAGAAAAAGGTGGACCATTTATAATAACATCTCTTTGAAAGCTATAGAAATTTTTGTTAAATTCATACCTTAAGTGCAGGTTACAAGTTATTTAATGGAGTTTCAAACTGTAAAAGATGGTAAAACAGCTCTTCTATGCAATCTTACGAGGCTATTATAGAAGTTGGACCTAAATCTGCAACACTGTCTACCTATTATGGATGAATGCAAAAGAAAACGTTCGTCATTTATGAGGAAAAGGTTATTTCCAACGTTTGTCTAGAAGTTTGATAATGGTCACCACTATGAAAAATCACCCAACATAGTTAATCGTATCGAAATAAGCGTAAAAGCACAAACAGATCAAAGTAGGAGCTAAGATGAAATTGGAGCTCATGTTGATGCTAAAGTAGGAGCCATCTATCAGTCTGTCTTGTACCTCATTTCACCAATATTCTTTTTTGCGGACATTTTAGGCTTTCATCCGAATCACTGGCACAGGTCTTAATGATTGTCAGGAAATTCTAAACATCTAAAATTCTAAACAGTTCTGAGTAGCCATCCGGAGGAGCTTAGTTTGTTAACTTATGTTATCAACAGAATCTGAGAAATAATATTTTGACTCGTGACCAGTAGAAAATTTTTATATTGCATAATTTTAACTTACTACTGCTTTCGTTTACTCGAGGCGTCAAAATTAAAGTTAAGGTAAAGTTAGAGCTAAAGTTGATGCTGAAGTTGAAGATGATTTATATCGCATCTCAAATCATTGACGTTAGCACCACCTATATGCGCCAATACAACAGCCAATGACCGAAGCAACTGTGAGCCAACGATATAGCTTCTTGCTGTTTGGCTGCATCTGCATTGTTTAAACATTTGCCGAATGTTTGCGCAGTTCGCCATTACACAACGAACCAATCATCATATGGTGTTACTGTTGCGTTGCGCGCTGATTTTATCGTATCAACCAACATTGCAACAGCGCTCAGCGAATTCATCATCGGCCCGCATACCGAAGTGATTTTCTATTACGTAATGATTATTTGATAACATTTTGCTAACAGTCATTTTCATTTGGTTCATCAAAGCCAAGCGGTAAAATTTGTCGACTATTTTAGTAGACTTGACGAACTTTTCTTGAGGTTTTATGAAAAGGATAGTGCAGAAATACCACTTTTTAATTTATATGTTGAGTATAGTCATCTGTATTACGAAAATTTCCAGTCTTAAGTCATAAAAATTAGGGCTATGCACTTTTGTGTATCGATGGTCGTTGCCATGGATCGCTCATTACCTCTAATTCCTCTACAATGTACACCTTCTTTGCCACCCACATTCCAGTGGTAAATAATAATGCTTATAGAGATTAAAATTTAGAGATTAATTTTAGTTTATAGCCGTTTTGTACTCAAAAGTAACTCTTGCATATTTCATCTATTCCTTGTGAAAATATACTATTTAGCGGTGATATTTTTCTTCTAGGATGCGTTTTTTTTAATCACATAGATGGTTTGCATTAATTGCAAGGATGTAGACTTCGCCAGTCTTATGCGCTCATCTAAATACTCATTCATATTCACGCCTACTTAACCATTCCTTATGTGTTGTTATAAATTTGTATTTGTAAAGCGCACAGTGATGATATCGATGTATCGCTGAAACAATTTCAATTTGCAAATGAATAAAACTACTGAAACTATGAAATTTGAAAATTTTGTATACAATATAGTACGTTATTTCATCAAATAATTATAAGTTACGTTCTAGAAACTTAACATTAACTAAAAATTTTCGAGCATTTTCCATTTGCATTTCAGATTCTCGATTTATGCTAATTGATTAGCGTAACGATAGGTGTTCTGTAGAAAATTTGCATAAGCATTTGGATTATTTTGCCATCTATTTTGTTCCATTCATGGAAGTTTTCCATTCGTGGAGTATGGCTGAAAGTTCACAAATCCCTTCATTCTCCATAAAATAATCCTTAATTTCTTCTAAAGTTCATTCAAGACCTTTTTTTCTATTTTCCGATATCATTTTTCCAAAGTATCGTTGGAATGCGTAGCCGTATTGTCCCCCACCCCAAGTCGTCAAATGAACTATCATTATTTGAATAGCGGAAAATTTAAACAAAAACAAAAAACAACGAGAACATCAAGACGAAAAAAACAAAAAACAAAAGAAAAACAAAAACAAAAAAAAGCAACAAGAAATTCTTCAATTAACTAGTTAGCGTAGTTGTTGGTTGGCGATAAATCGTCGTGCATAATGAATTCTGATATGATTTATATTTTATGGAATTTTTAAGCTGCAAATATGTTTATACTTATATTTCGTTGTTTGGTTGTTTTGCGTATTTTTCGCTCGACTATGTTAATTAATTGCATTTAATTATTCAATATTCTATGGAGAATATTCTTTGAGAATTTCGCACATATGAATTCGACTTTTTTGAGAGAGAGAGAAATTGAGAAATTCGGATTTCTTAGAGCGGAAATTAAAATTATTATAAATATTAGAAATATTAGAATCATATTTAGTAATTTTATTTTGAAAATTTTCTCTATTTTCTCTTTTTCATGGAGAAAAAAATGCTCTTATAAATTATTCCACAATTTTCAGTGATGATCCAAATTAAAATAAGTGATACTTTTCAATAAATTTCAACATTTTTCCTCGAAATCTCTATATTTCGCTCGTCAATTTTCATTAAAATGTATTCATTCTTTCTGTGATCCTATGAGGTTCCTTTTTCTAAATTTTGTTGCCATTAAACAATGTAAATTAATTTCGACGCACTAAGATTGCCTAAGGATAATTTTCCTTATCCAGTAACTAAAATAATTCAGTCTTATTACTTTATGAGCGATAATATAATCGTTACTTCCGCTTACTTATATTAGTAGCCTTTCGATTTACGCGAAATTAGTTTTCTAACCATTCAATTTACCGTTTATTCCGTAAAAATGATTCTGAAACTTCGAACGGAGTATTTGGAAATTAATTTTTAAATTTACTCATCGTTAAGCGTCGTATAAAAAGCTTAAATTCCTATAGGAATACGTATTTATGCCATAATTCAAATTCATCAAATATAAAAATAAATAAAAATCCCCAGAAATATTATTTATCACTAGAATTCAACTTTAGCTAATTTCCTTTTAAATGGTCGGTCATCTTATGTAATAATAGTTCCACTCATTTATATACGCTGTCAAATTCTCAAATCATTTTTACCCAGAAATATATGAAAAAAATTCTAGTTCATAGATTTATGTTGGTGCTCAGTTCGGTTGGACGCAATCTAGCGGCGATCTTTTCTATGAGCATTTTGAAGATTGGTAAGGCGGCTTAGTGTAAAAGCGGGTATTTTTAAAAATATATACGTTCACACGATATGTCTAGTTTATTAACTTTATCCACTTTAATCAATAAAACAATCTTCACGAATAATTGCCTCCTCAAATCGCTTCCATTTTGCTTAGGTTAAATTCGATGGTGAGGTGAAACGATAGGCATATGCTCGTCGCGTGCTGACGAGTTGTTTCATCGCTGTTTTGGTTACGAGCGGAGCGAGTCTTTGGCTTCATAACCCTCATCATGATCAGTATGCTAGGCGAAGTGGCTCGGTAGAATAGAGGCAAGTAGTCTCATCCAAACTCATCGACAAACGTATATATAAGCGAAAGACGTTTTGCATGCGCAATAACCAATAGGAAGTAATGAATACATTTGCCACGTATCGTTGCATAGTTACATCTGCACTAAGTAGAGATCATAACATATGTTAGCATTTATTGACTTATAATACATACTTCTTGGGAGCAACTCGGAAATCAGTAAAACTTAAGCTATAAAATTTCTTAGACTATAAATTAAACAGCAGCAATAAAAATTATGCCAAAGTTCAGTTGGAATAAAGCATTCTTTTTTTTTTTTATAGTGGCTCTAATAATAGTGGAATTTTCCAAGCACCTTTTCATTTTAAATCGTGATTTACTAAATTATATCATTCGCATATGGCTTCGTTTATTTTTGTTGTCAACTTATTCAGCTATCGAATTTACTATGTAAATTTGCAACAATCGATGTTATCGTTAGTTTTTATATTTGTGGCAAATGAATTGTTGAATGTTGGCTACATTTCTTACATACGCGCTACACTTCTTAAGTGTCTCAAATAACAGAAATTTTTTGCATTCTTCGCAAAGCTTAGACGTCAAACATGAGGCCGTTCATCGGAAATTTCAGCGACTGTTGTCGGATTACTACGCCGGGAAATTCGATCACCTTCACCTCTGCCTCATTGCGCTCATCGCTTTAAGTATCAATTAACGTCATAAGGGATTATTTTTGTTCGATTTCCTTCAACTATAGTCAGTATTTCAGGTCTCAAACTTTCATCGACCTATAAATAATCTCTCTATAATTTAACTGTTTTTCCCACCTAATTATTTCGGCAGCCATAAAAAATTAATGCTTATAATGTAATGTGCATACTAGCGACGCTAATGTTAGGAGACGAACGAACAATATGTGCACCCAAAAATGCTCAGAATTATTATTGAGCATTAAAATATGAAGCTTGTTCGACAATATCTAAATTGTAAGTCCGCATACGTCAAATCTTGAAAGATGCTCGTTGATCGATAAGCATGTTTAGCGCATTCTACACGAAAGCTAATGACGACAAGTTGTGACAGCTATGTGACTCAAGCATCATTCAGTGTCCACATACATCTTTCAAATAATGCACATCTCACAAACAAATACAACTGTGCTCGTTCATTCTAAAATGAGGGCAGTTCAAAGACTTACTTGTGAAAAGTACTCGGTCGCCGATTCATTAATATATATCGATGCCAATAATCGGAAATCTCTATTCATCCTAAAATCAACTTGCAAATGTTTCAATGAAAGCAATTTATTTCAGTAATACTGAGAATGAATTAAAATATCAATGAGGATTTAGAGCAAGCATTTGCACGGTGGCTTTTCTCGTAAATGAAAAATGAAAAATAAATTGCTTCATTAGAAGTTGCCTGCTTTTTTTGCGCTAAAATATGCGTCGTATATCTATGCTTTCGAGAATATTGGAGACAATTTATTAACGTTATTTACTTCAGTCAACAAAGCATCACGAATAAATGTCTCTTCATATGGTTTTCACTTCTGGTTGGGTGAAGTTATGTGGCAGTGTGAAGATTAGGGCTTAGGCTGGTATCCTGCCGTTCGGATATTGACAAGTCGATTTATCGCTATTTCGCTGACGAGAAGAGCTCTGACATTTGCACCACCCTCGTCCCGATGAGGCCCCTGATCAGAGTGACGCAGTTGGACAATGCCAGATTCTGCTGGGAGATCGCTTAAAACCTACTGCGCAGAAAGCGATATTAAGGACAATATAGGCATAAATGCGTACCATTGGTTTTTCGTTCGTCTTTAACTTAATTCAATAGAAATTATCTTGGAGACCGATATTTCGGCAACTGCTTTACCTTTTAATTTTTCATTGAGTACATCCGTTTATGCGCAAAATACTTTAAAGGCTCAATTACTTTCTCTTTTACAACATATTCCCATTGATATAGGATAGAGAGATAGAGGAAAAGTAACGAATTCATTTTTGAAAAAAAGAAATAGATTTGTGAATCGATGACGAGAAGACTGCAAGTCTTGTGCTGCAATTAGTAGTGATTTTCGTCTTTGTAGGGGATGAGCACGTCCATAAAGTGTGTTTACTTCGGGCTTCCATGTTTTCGTTGCATAACCTCAAGCCGGCTAATTGTTTATTGACAGCCTAAAGTTGCCAGCAAACTCGCTCGAGATAGTGAGGAAAGAACGCCTACCAAGTATCGTTTTAGAAAATGGAAGAGCAGTTAGATATACTATAGAAAAAATTATATGTAATTTGCCTCTGTTATATATACACACATATATATATATATATATATATATATATGTATCAACAAACACACTTTTTAAATACCACAATGTAGAACCTCTTAAACATACTAACTGCAGCTCTAAGTTACCACAATGACGCAAGTCAACATCATTGCAAAAAATGCTAATAGTACTCTGGAGTAGTCTCTTGAGTTTTGTGTCAGTAGCATTTTTCTTTCTCAATTAGTAGATGAAATTTTCAAACATTCATCTAATTTAACTCATCTGAGAATAATTTCCTTCATTTTGCTAATTTCTGTCTGCCGTTAATTCCACTATTTCGTAATAATAAAAATGGAAAAAAGAACCATGCTGTCGATAAATCCTCCCTCTTTAATCGCAATTCCTATATCCATTTATCTCCATATTTCCTTCACGTTACATTTAATTATTCTGCACAATTTCTGCTTTCATAATTCTAATGATTTATATATTATTAATAAATTGCTCTATAATTTTCCGGATAAAATTCATAAACATTTCTCTTCTGGATGAAATCAATCCGTACTCTTGAGGAAAATGTTTCCATAATAATGAAACACAAATTTCGACGGCAATAAAATCGTTTCTTTTCTTAGCTATAGCTTTTTTTGGTATTAAATGTTTATATGACGAGAAAATATCGTTAAATTTTGTTCGACGAAAGAGTTATTACGTTGACAGTCGACTGTCACATTCTTTTTTTAAGCGGTTTTTTCAAGGCGCGCATAAATGAATGCATTAAGATGTCATTCGATATCCGCTCATATTGTCGGCGCTTTGAAATGAGCGAAAAGTCAATTCGCTTAAGATGAAATTAGTATGAGAATTTATATCTGCAATATATATGCAACATAAAAAATAAGTCTCATTCATGAAATTAATTATTGCCTACATTCACAGCGCAATATTTTTCAACTCGAGTTGAGAATCTTTGAACAAAAGCACCCACATTTAATTTTAGTTAATATTCGACACTAAATATCTTCTCAAAGGGTACTACTCATTTAGCAAGGTATATAATCAATCAAATCTTATTCGAAATGACCAGTTCGAACAATTGTCGCTTCTAAAATTCAACTGATAAGCACTTTCGCAACTACCATTCAAGTACCATTCAAGTAGCAACTACCATTCGCAATTCCCAATCGCATAATTGAGAGAATTAAAATAATTTATTGCATATAAGTGATCGAAGTAGATAAAATCAGTAATTACGATATACCCATAATGCTCAATGATCCCGACTTGAATAACCACTTCGCTGTGAAGGTTTATTCAATAAGAATATAAATTTGAATTATACCTCAATTATAATCAATGTTTAGGCCACTTTATTGATGCGTTATTAGCATCAGAATGCTTAAAAGAACATATTCATGAATTTAAATGCCCTTAAGTTTCTCAAGCATATTTTAATTTATCATATAAGTACTAAGGTATAGACGAGCGATAAAAACTGAAAAAAAAGATGGCAGAGCTAATTGAGCTTTGCGAATTGCTTTGAGAATTCAGCTTAATGGTTTCGTTTAAATTTTTTATAGCATTTTATCGAATTCAGCAAAAAACGCAACGTTTCGGACGTTTTCCGACCATTTCTGAGAGTTCCACTAATCGAGCATTATTAAAACAAAAGAAGAGTTACTTCAAGATTTCCAAGGAATCCAACATTTATTTTGCACAGATATCTTAAAGCATACAAATTCCCCTGAAAATTTGGGAAAAAAACGTAAAATGCTTCCAGTGGATTATTCATTTCTCACAGAAGAAGTAAATTTTCCAGAGGTTTTATATGTAAAAAGGATTCAGTGTTGGATTTAAAGAAAGATCTATGCTGCATAGTTGTTTTATTTTGCTATCGCTGTTTAGGATTTTCACAACGCTTTCTTAAGATCCATGTGAGGGTCGAAGTTGGCAAGTGTAATTTTGTCGCAAAGATGTTTCAGATATGTGAGTGTACATTAAATCCGCCGATTTTTTTTGTCTAAAATTCATCCTGACTACATTCATCACCTCAGATGCCCTCAATTAAAGTGTTGTACTTCAATTCAACATTCAGAAATCCGCAGATCATCGCTCAAATAACCTTTCGTTAGCGAATATTGCATCCTTAAATATTTCTCCACAAGCCTAACGTTCAGGTTGGCAATAAGTTACAACGATCGAATTTGATAAATGAAGCATCGCAATAAAGCTACCTAAAAATAGTGTCTATAGATTAGAGTTTTATAGCAATCTTAAGTTTGCAGTGAGATTTTTTCGGCACCTAATGAGATGCGAGGCGCTTATGCGTTTCTCACTATCGAAGAGCGCCCTCTAGCCTCTTTAATAAGAAATACGTTTGCAACGCAAAAATTGTGCTGAGAATTCCAGTTGCACAAAATTCTTCTCTCAACAACTAATTAAATCCAAATTTTTAAACTGAACCCATCGTTTTTTGAAAATTTCCTAAAATGTTGCGAAGTAAGAGGCATTCTACTGTCCATTTGTTCGTCTAATATCTAGCCAATGCTTTGAAAGCGGAAGTCTGTTATCCATTACGTCTCTCTTTCGACGGTCTCATTTCCAAGATGGCATCTTTGTAAACCACCCGGTGGATTCGCAATGTTAAATAATCCACTACTGTGAGCCTCACAAAAAGCTTATCTGAATCTAAGTAATAACTGTAATATCGATTGGTTTCGTCATAAAGGATTTTATAGCATGTTTAAAAAAGTTTCATTGTTAAGGAATATAGTGATGAAACTACAATCGACTTCAAAGGTGATTTTATTGCAGACTAAACTGGGATCATCGTATCGAAGAGAGGTAACCTTTTCAGCTATCGAAATAGGATAGTATCACATGAATCGTATAATTTGGACATAGAGTTGAACAGTTTTTAGGGACTTCGAACAAATCTGTTCCTGTGATAATTCACACAATTAAATACGGCAGTACATTATCACATTGATGCTGTAAGAAAATGAGCCAAAAGCAACAAGTCGAATGAGGCAGCCAAACTTTGCAAAAAATTCCTCATAAATCAAGCTAAAAAACTTTCGAACTAAGAAGATCGTTCCGAATTAATCGAATTTTAAAATTCTCATCCTCACTACAACTATGGGAGAAAAATTCTGCTGAAGATCATAGAGTTATGAGGCAATTCTTCTAAGAACCGGAATTTCTCCTAAATACTAACTGTTGAAAATAAAGACACAAACATAAATCTAAAGCTTTAAGCGCATATGAATCGTAGAAATAGAAAGAATTTCACCATGTTGCGTTATTCGTTTTCAGATTTCCTTTCTGGAACTCGTAGAAATCCGAATTTTGTTTGGAAATTTATCAATCCATAAATTCTCCAGAATTAAAGCCAAGCCTTTTTTAATAAATATAAAATTATGAAAATTTTATTGCGCATTAGCAAATTCGTTCCTTTTTTTGCAAAAATTATTCAGCACTGAAATGCACTTAATTGAAAGAACCAAAATTTTTCGACATAAGTAGTTATAGTTTTCAGCTCGATGGTTATTTGTTGTTTAGCAGAGCTCTTACTCGAGGGCACAATTAGTGAGATGATTGCATTGCATCGAAACGTTTAATTGTGTTCGAGCGCATTTAAATATCACTAATTCTAATGAGGGCCCTTAGAGAGTTAGTTTTCTTCGAACTCATTGCATCTCCACCATTCTGCTTTTCATCGACTTGTTAGCATACATTCCACGATAATCTAATAAGTGCCACAGATATCCCAATATTCCTTCCCGAAAAATGACCACAAGTGCCAGTAATAGCGATATTATCCTAGTAGCAAGCAGCTAAATAATGAATTCACAACCAGTTCCAATATTCCAATAGATTGCCCAAAAATCCAAAAAAAAAAATCATAAAGTCTCTAAGATTATGTTTGAAAGAGGACTAAAAATTTCCTGCAAATCTTGAACTAAATATAACTGATGAGTAAGCCACATTCGTGGATCTAAGTGGCAAATGTTATCAGCAAATTCCACAAAACCGCCTTTAAGGGTATGTCAGTTGTGAACAATATGATGAAGTATAGGAAATCTGGAAGCGGAACATCAATGCCATTGCATATGAATGCTTCGTGAAATAGTTGCTCTTGTGCATATGCCGAAATTACAAGTTGGAGAAATCAAGATTGATGAAGAAACGTCTCGATATACCTTAGACGATATCGTTATAACGGGCCTTCGCGAACAAACAATAGAAAAAAATTGTGGAATTAAGTAAATGCCAAAATCTATCGCATATTTCGCTTACCTAACTTCTTTTCCCACTTAAAATTTTGTATATATTAATAAAGAATAGCTTTGAAATTTCGAAATCTAAAAAAATAGATAACTTGAAAAGTTTCCTTTTTTTGAAGAAAATGATGCGGTAAAAACTTCGTCACAAATGATGTAAATGAACGGAAAAATGTAAAGTTCAATTATGCTTGCTTTAATTAGCACAAATTAGCAATATCGATAGAATAGACACGTCTGAAGACTTAAAAAGAAATTGTCGTCGCGAGGATATAGAGGGGATATTTTTTTTTACCGTCTACTTGGGCAATTTTCTCATTTATTTGAAGTTCGCTTCGATAACAATAATAAATTATTGAACGATAATTTCACCCTTGATTGCATTGTTCGAATGACATTCCATTAGGTCGGAATAACCTCGATCTATATATAACATTTTAGGCAATAATGACTTTATGCTGCTATTTGCAAGGAAACAGCAGAGTTGGATAGGAAATGTCACATTGAAAAGAATATAAAAGGGCGTGAAAAAACGCCTAACGCCTAACCAGTCGACTATTAGTGCTGAACCTTGAGTGGATTTTCCTCTTTTTTACAATTCAATATGGAAATGTGGATTTGTTGAATTTTTTGGATCTTTATGGATTTTCGGATTCTTAAATATGGATTTTTACAAATCCATATTTAAGAGCGATTAGAGGAATGATTAAAAATCAACAACAAAGGTTTATGATAAGGGTGCAGTATTTAGTTACAATTACTTGATGACAAAAAAAACGATTGTGATTTATTTTATTTTATGTCTAAAGATGTTTCTTTTATTTTCTATTCGGCTATTGACAGGAAACAACGTTGTTTACTACATGCGCTATTTGAAAATGGTACTTATCAACTTCGGAGAAATTGATAGCCATGATGTGGCGATGAAAATTTAACAGCTAACATATAGAGCTCAACATCATTAATATATAAATCAATTCAAACAATACAACTTACCCATAAATTTACCCATAAGTGTAAGCGACTCGCATTTTCCTCAGAACTCATCTTGTTCGCTAATCCATTCAGCGATAACTTAAAAGATGAAATCCATCAAATAGTCATTAGATCTCTTAAATCCTCTTTTTTTTCATAATTTTTTATAGTGTATCTATCACATCGAGATGAGTTTTAATTCATGTGGGATGCGCTGTGACAGCGCAAGAAATACTCGAAAAAAAGGCCACTTTTATTTGTCACTTAGGGAAAACTTCATGAATTCTCGCATCTCGTCTATCTATCGATTTTGTTGCACAAAAACGATGTGCTGAAAAGAGAGCTGAAATATTCTTTCCATAGAGAGAAAATGGTTGGCATTTGTTGTCACTGCAATATTATTCACTATGGATGAAGAAGCTTCATATGTAACGATGCAAAAGGGAATTGTGATGTTAGAAAAACGAAAGAGGAAAAATTCACGAATAATAATTCTAGGAGGAAAACTTTCGCTTTGTAGATTTATATTTAAGGGAAATAAAGGGAAAATGAAATACTGAAATTAGAAATTCATAATTTGCTGAATAGTACTAAAAGTTATAGGGGGGGGGGGGGGGGGGGGGGAGGGAGGGGTATTTATCGCTCTCATTGCATACAAGAAGCATCAGTGTTAAGTCGGTCGCACTGATAAGATAGACATCGTCAGAAATACCAAACATGTAGTTGGCGTTTTTAAATGCGCTTCTTGTTCAGGCATAGCAAAATTCGCACACAGATTTTCTTTAGAATAGTCGATGAGAAGGAAATACAGAAGTCGACTCCCCTTTCAGAAGGCTTTGAAACGACAATTTCGCAGTTCGGATTAGCTGTCAGCTGCAGTGATCTATATAGCACATCGTTAAGTGTTTATAAAGTCATGCGAAATAAGCACAAATATAAAATAATTTATACTGAATTATGCTTATAAAGTGAATGCGATAAAGTTATCAGAGAATGTCTTCAAAGCTGACAACACTGCGTCTCCGTTCATCAAATTCAAAATCTCGTTGACTTCGACTTTAAATTGCCAATTCAAAAATCACATTGCGTGAGGGTTATTTTTCTTGGCGAGTTGTGTTAACAACCAAGTGAATCTATTTGCTTTTTATTCAAATTGACTATTTTTTTCTTTTTCTTTGGCTTATATCTTCTATAGAATTTTTCGAAGACGAAAGTCAAAATAAAATACATCAAATTATCAACTCAATTTTCAATATATGGAAATCTTAGCCACCTGAAATGGGCAAATTATGTGAGAGTAAGTGAATCGTTATTTAATTTTGTAATAATAAATATTGCATTCAGAGTGCATTTGAGTCATCTCAATGATGAAAAAAGACGCCCAATGAAAACGTGTAAATCTTGAATAATTAAATTAAGTCTATTTCAGGAAATTCTTCCTGAAAACATTCCTGAAATCTACTGCAGTACAATTATATCTGTTACTGTAACCGTGGGACGGAAACTTCATCAATGAGTAGTTTAGAGCAGCTGAAACTTTGCAAAAACAAAATTCGCATTCGATATGAATCGCTTTTTTTTAGAGTCGAGGCACTATGCTTTCGATTACATCAACCTAGAATGTTCGAAAATGAAACGCCAAAAGAAGCTGAAAAATGCTCGAGCGATAATAGCAGTTTATTTATTTATTTTTTTTGTTCTCGAATATTGCTGCATTTCTCGTCTACAAAAAATTGCCATCTACATATGCTCAATTTGTCCTCTTATGCATGGAAATCTCATTTGCGCAATATTCATACGTCCATTTGAAAACATTTAGGTCGATCAATATCTCTCTTTAAACAAAGTTTTCATGCTTTTTGAAGTTAGAGCATGAAAAATGAGAATCCCCTCACTATACGATTCTTTCCTAAGAAGAGATAGATGATGTTCATATGCAAATGACTTAACCTTTCACACTGCGCGAATTTATGCATAGTATAAATGATTTGTTATCACTTACATTCACACATTCTATTATCTTTTTCTAGTAATTCATAAACAAAATATAGCGATTTATAGATGCTGAAGTGGAGCTATTATGAAGAAATGTTTTATTACTTCAATCGTCAGCGAATTTTGGCGTTTTCATCCACCGTTAACGCATTCATGTACCACTTAGTATTCCAACTCCAACGTCACTCACCCTCTACAGAATGCGGAGAAAGGAAATCATTCATTGATTTTCGACCAAGGGAGCTTTCCGTTCGCAAAAGTTTCCGTTATATTAAGCTACCCTTCGCACCGGAGCCCGGAGAGGATTTCAGTAGATTTCCTCACCTCTGTGCAGCAAGCTGAAAATACAGGTCTTTCTTCGACATTTGACTCAGAATTCTCCATAAAGTGTAAAAAAATATGGGAAAACTCTGCCTTGCGGAGAAAATGTGACAATTTCAGTGCTTTTGCAGTTATACTCTAATCGTCCATTTTGCTGTTTTGTGAGGGAATGAAGCTTAATTATAAGCAAATTTTAATGAACTTACTGTTCGCTTTTTATGAGGATCTGAAACATCGTTGAGTACGACAAGAAGTTCCTTTGCTCTGCAATTATGTTGTCGTTATTGAATCTTCGGCAGTGTTGAATCCATATTGGGGTTTACGTGGATAATTACCAATTCGAACACTAGGAGGATTTCATGTTGAATCGACCGTATATCAACAGTGAAGTATGAAAGTTTTTAGACGAATTGTTCGTTCTCGTTGAATATTTCTGCACTTACGTTCATGATGTCATATATGCGTGCATTTCTCTCAACAATAACCATTAATAAAATACATGCGAAACGATCGAACCTACTGCGTAAATGGTTGCATATCTGTGCGTATCTTTAATTCAATTGTGCCAATAAATACCGCTTTATTCAAGACAGCATCTTTGAAACATATATGATCAGCTGAAGCCTTCTCTTCCTTTTCTTGATTCTTTTTCGTTGATCAATTTGTTTTCATTTCTTTGCGACATAAAAGTTGGGGTGCAGAAAGAAAAAGCTTTTTTTGAAGCAAATGAACTTGACCATATAATAGCCATCAAGTGCACTCATATAAAGCCGATGTCATAGACGCCTAAGTGAACACCTAAAGTTTATTTTAATTGATGCTCAGCAGAATTGTCTTTAGTTTACAATTTGGTTTATTTATAGCAATGTTCAATCTCTGTGTTCCACCGTGTACGGTTGGTAATTTTTCTGCCATGTATCGGGCCGGTTTAAGTAGATTGCAACCAAATTGACACATATGAAAACCGATGTTCATTCATATAAGATATTGCATCATCAAGACTTTTCTTCCTATTTTTTAATTTGGAGATCCATTGGTTCACGATTTGACCCACAAAATTGGAATTCGTTATCAACAAATTATGACCAGAATGCTATCAAATTAATTTCGTCAGAATGCTATCAGAAATCATAGACGTTCATTTATCTCGATAGATAGAATGAGAGATTTAGGTCTTTCAATGTTTAGCTCGAACTCTAGCGTAGCGATGATGAGTGCAAGTAAGATTTTCAATTTTCTATTGTTTCGAATTTTTATAAATACAACAAACGGTGTTTTTGCAGCTATTGGGTGGCTCCATATATGTACGGATTAATGACATTGTCGCAGACGATCAGGTGAGTGACTTCATTTTCTTTCTTTTTCTGCCTTCTACGAATTGGCCAATATTTTCTAGTAATTTCTATCATTTTAATGGTTGGAAAGCATCATCAACATATGTTATTGAAAGATCAGAATTCAGCGAAATTTAACTATCAATTTCAAGTGAGATTTTATCCTAGGAACGAAATTTATTCATCAGAATAACGGTGGATAATGCACATAGACAGCAAGCTGATGGGACAGAGAAGAGTGAAAGAGAAAAAGAAATGAGTCAAGAAAACTGTAGAACATTAATCAATCTTAAAGGCATCTCGTCTAATTCTTTCGTCTAAATTAAGCATAATCTGTATGAGATGAAGGTGAGCGGTGGAGGAGGAGATGGAGGGGATGTGGAAACTTATATCCTGGTCTGATGGTTTCCATTTTTGTAGTTAAACATTTCACAAACTGATTACTATCCCACATAGTAATTTCGTTCGAGTGAGGTTATAGCTTCCTGGCAATTTTGTTTGGAAATATGATATAATTTCGTATATAATATAAATAAGAGATAGAGATTTGCTTGAACTAGAAATAAAGAGTATTAGTAAATTTTTACTGAATTGCGGCATGCCGTTTCTATTGCCACAATTCAAATTTATTAGCCTTATTTTACTATAAGATAGTTTATTTTTTTTCAAACGTCTAAGTGTATTATATAATATGTGTTATATAATATGCGTGTTATATATATGGTCTATAAAAATATATCCAAATATAGCAAATATCATGTTTTTTTAATCTCTCGGCCATCTCATTTCCACACAATGGATGTTATAAACGCATTTGCGGCATCATTAGAGTTCTATTCTTAGCCTTAAACATGATAGCTTATGCATTTGAAAAAAGCCATTCACAATGCACTCGAAATCAATCTACGCAAGAGCTCAATCATTTCGGGATGAGTGATTATAACCTTACATGGACTGACCTTTTTCGTGGATTCTCAAGGAAATAGTCGTTGTTATTTGGTATGAAAATATAGATAACAACCGATGCAGAATCCTCTTCTGCATCATACAAACTGAGACTTATTAGCAGCCAAGTCTAAAAAATATATCGCATTACAATTATTGGATTATTGCTGGATGAATATGAAAATCATTTTCGTATAGTAAACTCTCAAGGCTTCGAATTATTTCACTATCGTAATAGATCCCCATCTAAGTGGTGCAGATATACAAATAGGCAAGTAAAGTGGCATTTTCCCACGGGATTGATGCCAAAAGTCTATCTAGTGAATGTTTCGTCAACGTATGCGTATTTCGTATTAAAAGCAATCCTGCATTGACGTACATCTTTTTACATGATTTTTAATAATTATATGTTGGGCTTTTTTGCATATTCCAAAACGATATAGTTTATGCATTGGGTATCATCAGTAGAAGGTACTATTATGTCAGGATTATTCCGTCGTAAGTTCAGCCATATCAAGTCTTCCAGAATTCTCTAGGACTCATATTACACTATGCGGCTTATTTACTGATCTCGAGATATAGCAACATATTCCGGTATGTCAGACGCTCACTAACAATGAGCCATATCTTCGATCATCTTAAAAATCCTCGTGTAATTTCTGGCAGGAATATCTTGAACTTTATCATTGTTTTGATCTCATCCACCAAAATCATACTTCGACGTTTCTTTTCATCTTCGCTGCTTGTCCAGCACCCCGATTTTGTGTCTTTGCTTCATTGCGGTAAGTATGAATAGATAATTTTCCTGATCTTAACGTAAAGTGTGCTGCAACGATTGTCCATGAAAACGTAAGTTAAGAAAGACTGCATCTAGTAACATAAGTGTAGAATAATTTCGGCAAGAAAAGAATATGTACTCTAAATATATTTTAAAATCCTAAATTACTGATAACATCTGAAAGGGGAAATCAGGTATAGTACGAAAGCAATACGCTTCAAACGTATAGAATATAAAGTGCTATCAATTATATCTAAAACCTAAATGATTTTGAAGGTGTCTGTAGCAATAATGGAAATTTGTCGAAAATGAGCGGATTCATCTAATTGTTTCCCAGTGGTGGAATGTGAAGAATATTTTATGAGTGCAAATTTATGAGTGAAAGCTATTTAAATGAATGCACTTCAATTGTGGGAAAGCGAAGGGTGGAAATTGCACACGTCGCTCGGATAGCAATTAATAGTGAAGTATATACATTTGCACACATTATCGTCGTTGACTTTACTGAATGTGGAATTTGTGTATAACATAGGGATTCATGGATATCATTTCATGGATAATCCATATCAATAAGGATATCATCCATTAATGATGATGACATCTAATATTAGCAATTAAGCAATGGAGCGTTTAGTAATTGGTGTTTTTTCTTTGAAAATTTGATAGCATTCTATGGCGATAGCGTCACCTCTTTGCAAATATTTATAACGGGGATTCAATTTCGTGAAGCCAAGAGGCATGAGGCGCGGATAGAGGGGACATAGGACGAAATGAAAAACCAAAGGAAATAAATTTTGATTTCATATGCACATTTACGAGAATAAATTATGAGCTTTCCGCCTCAAGATATCACTGATTCCTTTATTAACGAACGAATTTTATCACATTGATATTAATTTCTAGCCATAAAATTCATATCCTCGTTTTTGCAAATAACTTCTCCCTTATTCCGGACAAGAAATCCATTAAAATGCTTTCTATTTTCTAAACGATCCCTATTGCAACATGGTGTAATTTTCAACGAGTTAGATTGAAATATGAAACAATAGATAAAGTGTAATTCGCTCATTAGCATAATTAATGATATGAATCAACAATATGAAGCTAAGTCTATTAAATTCGCGAGTATTTCATTTAATGAACTCTAAATTTGAAATAAAAAACAGTTGAATTTTTCTTGTTTTCATCATTCGATAGCATTCATGTGGCAAAACAGTGGGGGCATTTTTTTAGAGTTGTTGATGGATCCTGGAACATATCCACAAAAGTATCCAGTAAAATGCTATCCACTATTAGCGCTCACTTTAACGAATAGAGCGATTGAAAATCGTTGAAATTCTTTTCTTTGCATTGATATTTTATTCAAAGAATTATTGTTTAGTAGTAGCAGAATTCCATCAATATTTATTATTTATCTAAATATATTTGCTGCTGTGATAAGAGTTCGCATGATTTTCTCCCACTATATCACAGCATTACGATAATTTGTCACATCATAGACTGAAAAGCTATAAAATTTCGAAGTAAGCGCAAATTAGTGGTGAGAATTTTGCCACACTTCAAATGTTACCATGAGGTGTTTTATTGAAAGTGACATTCCGTTGCATTATAGGAACCCGTAAGATTTCTTGCCGGGGTTTGAGCTTGTGAATTTGAGGAGACAGAAGAGAAGGAGTAATATATTATTAAAAATTCATTAAAAAAATAAAATATAATGGTTTTCACTTACAACATATAACCGTGGAGGAGTTATTCATCGTTGCTCTAGTCGAAGAAGCAAGCAGTAGAATTCTCTGATGAATAGAGTAAAGAAATTACGAATGCGGAGTGATTTATAAATTTCTGGAAGTGATGAGAGTGTTCACAAGTCGCCATCCTAGTTCAAAGAAACGTAATCAACGAGCATTAGCATTCAAATCCAAAGTTGCATCACGCTGCCAGATTACTAGAAAAGTTGAGAAGAACGAGAAGTTTTTGATGATGTTCCGAAAAGAGGGCTGAGGTTTGAATTTTCTCTATGAAAATATCCCGCCTATAAGATTTGACTTTGCTCATAGAATTCTACGATATCCCATTAAGAAAACGCTATCAGCATGAATTTTTGGAAATGTTTGTTAAAAGAGTTGATTTTCTACTCGATTAATTCGACTGAGAAAATTGCTGAATTTCTTTACTTATCATCTGTAAATCTAAAGAGAAAAATCACTGTGGAGTAGATTTGTTAAATAAATTTTAGACGAATTAGAATAAAATAAAATTTATTAAATTCGTCGCTTAAACCTAACAAAGTCAGCGCAACATAAGTGCAGTTGTTATGCACATATGATGAGCATCACTTTGAATATCTATGTTAATATTCACAAAGGTGATAAAATCACATCAAAATCATTGAATGTATCCTGATGAGCTGGGAAACTACGAATCACTTAATGAAATTATTTGTGTATTTCTATAAATTCCATGAATCATTCGGAGAATGTTTTCAAAAGCGGACAGTTCATTTGAAATATCGATCTGTGGGTTCAATTATTGAGTGGGTTCAATTATTGATTGATTATTTTCCCGAAGGGTTGATCTGTGATCATAACCCGCAAAATGCATATTTGATCTCAGTCATATGTACATTCATTATAACTTTCAACTTTCAACTTTAGTTTTCAGCTCTGTGAATACGAAAGTGAATTGAACGGACTATTGAGAGGTAATTTTTTGCTGAAGTTCAATATTCCCCCTTTTAATTTGATAGCGTCTACAAGTGAATCTATCGAAAATCATTGCAAAGTGTACAAAAAAACAATAAAGAACAAAAATAAAGTAATATAAGAACGCCTTATTGAAATCTAAATTCATCACTGCAATTCTTGGCGTCATCACCAATTTTCGTTAGCGGACGAGTAATTTTAATTGCAGTGTTTGGATGACAACAGGAATGTCGGTGCATCGTTATATTGGCGTGTGCCTTCCATTCAAGGCGGCCTCTCTACTCGAACAGAATCGTGTTCGAATCTTCATTTTATCACTGCTTGCATTTTCGGTTCTCTTCAATACAACACGGTTTTTTGAGGTTCGCTAGTGAACTCTACACCTTTTTTTTATTGCTTATATTATCCACATAATGGATATTGTATCCACTAACCTAAGTAACCATTTTATATGTTCTAATGTACTAATATATGATTTCAAAAATCGGTCTACTGTTTAATTTACCTAAGCACTTTCAATAATGAATTTTCCGAAATAGTTTCGTAAAACTTTTGCAAACCGCATATTCACAAAGTACCACAACTTGGGCAATTTATTAGATGCAACTGAATTGCGTTTCGTTCACATGCAACTTTGTCACATTCGTAGAAAGAGTCTATGCTAATAAAATTTGCATTGTTCGTTGAAAACATCGTCGAATTTGTCGTCTGCTCACATCGTATGATTTAATAAAACGTCACTGCGATAAAAAAAATGATGATTGCAAAATTCCCTCAAAAATGAACGTTCCAAAGTGATCAGAAAATAAAGCTATCATATTGTAAATGGTGCGCTTTGATGAGATAAATTTCGGAAAATGAAAGTGTCTAAAAATACTCTCAAAAAAAAGAGCCGTTACTATGATCAAATATTTTATTTCAGGTGCGTGTTGTCAATAATTGCTTTAGATCGAATATTAATGAATTTATTCCGGTGCTAAATCCATCAGATTTACGGCTTAATGCCACTTATAGATTAATCTTTTTCGGTTGGGCCTATACAATCCTTATGTTTGTGGTACCATTTTCGATATTAATCGTCCTTAATTCACAGGTGCATTTACTAAGGTTTTTTTCCACTCCTTATTCTCTTCTTCATTAAGAATTTCTTATTTTTACCGATAATATCTCTTAAGAAAACAACAAAATTTGATAGAAAAGAGAAATTTTACAGGTGTTCCAACAACAGAGAGTTTATGTTTTCATCGGCATTCCTCTTCCGCTTATGGCAATAAAAATCTCAACATAGTTAAACTTGTTGATGGATTCATTTGCCTCACTTATTTAATTGTTAAATTAGCCGTTAATTTAAATAAAATAAATTCAAAGAAATTTCAAGCATTTTCGCTATGAATAACTAATAGAATTCAATATAATACAATGATTACTGATAGAGAATTCTAAGTGAATATTCGAAGTTTTCGTATTCTAAAGGAAATCTTTTTCCGCTAAGTTAATGTAAAATGAGAAGCGCACCTACAAAGAAGGCGATATGTCATCGACCAATGAAAGTTTAAATCGAAGTTTAACCTTGAATTTAAATTTAACCTAACCTAGCAATCTCGCTTAGAGTATAACATTGCTAGAGGATCATAATTAGTTGATGATGCTCCCTTCCACTAAAAGTGTTCATCTATTTTCTCAAGCTATATGGATACGTTTCACTCCAAGAAATTTAGAAAAAGGATATAGGAAATACTGATATTGCTTACTGAGCAATTTTTAACGGATATTATCATAAACGATTTTACTTTAGAAATGGTGTTTTATTCGTTTCTATTGGATAGTCAAGGAAAAAACAAATGGTCGATCTGCTCTATAATATTGCACCATATTAATGCCCACTAGAAGAAAACTATAGAGCGCCGGAAATTTATCTCTTTTTTTGAATTTGACTATATGAGAACAATCTGTACATATAATAGTAATTTTTTAGTAATTTAGTAAGTAATTTATAGCACCTCATAGTAATTTTATTCAATAGAACTGATATTTGTAATGGAGCAGAGAAATATTCGCATATTAGCGCATTAAACAAAAAATATATAATTGCAATTTTGAGACTGCAAATAAGTTTTGCCCCGCAATGAAAGATAGAAGATAGCGACTCAGCATTATTCCCTCCCTATTCGTATAGAGAATTTCGACAATGCATTATGATAGCGCTGTTAATGCAACTAATTCTCTGGGGGAGAATAATGTCGTCAGTGGGAAATTTCAGTGAAAATTTTAATTTAAATTAATGCGAAGTTATTTATATTCTAGCGTTATTTAATCAGTTCATTTGAAATGCTAAGATGAATTAAGAATTCGTCGACAATTTCTACAAGGGAGTCACATCTAAAAGGTCATAACGACAAACGGTCCGTCGTAGCGTCTGAGAATTAACTGTCTTCTTCATGGAGGATTATATGATGCTCCACATATCGATTCTCACATAGAGCACTCTAATGATATTCTACACTTATCAACTAATAAAATTTAAGGTGCTATTCGCTGTACGTCGTTCAAATCGTCTCCATCATAGAGGTGCACAAGATGAAGCGGCGAAACGAGCCGAGCGAAAAGAACGACAAACATCGATCATGCTTGTGGCGATCGTACTTGTCTTTCTCTCGTGCAATACGCTTGCGTTTGTTGTCAATATCCTTGAAAATGTCGGATATGATAATGAACTTTACGTATCGCTTGTCACTTATAACAATTTCCTTGTAAGTCGTTCTCTTTCTTTCTCTATGTAATAATAAGCAAATAAGATTGCCGTTGATTTGTTGCCACCGATAACTGGAGAATTCTGCGATCATTTAGAGGCTCTATGGAAATGATAAAATTATCTGCTAAGCGTATGAGAAATGCGAATGCACGTTTTCAGTAATTTCACACACAACGTAGACTTGGACAACTTCACCGATTACGTCGAGGATCTCGGAGGATCCAATTGCTTCTGCTGATATTTGATCTCATTCCCAGTCTGAACATCACAAAATTTCCACTTCTCATTACTCGATAAGCAGTTTCTATGTTGCAACCCGGTGTACAATTTATGCTCTTTCAACATGGAGATTTTTCATGAACAAAACACTTCCACACGCGTTCCTATCATCTAACAACAGATGAGAAGGCTTCAGGAATAAGAAAATGAACAAATAGCATCGAACAGTGGTAACTCCATCTTGCATAAGACCACTCACTACTACCCCTCCAAAATATCAATTTTTATTTCTTCCTTCTATTTAAGAAGTTTTCTGAATGGGCGATTAATATGTAGTCAACTTTGAATTTGAAAATTCTTCCAGCACTTTGAAAATACTTCCAACGAATCCATGGAATTTTTCCATACAATTCCATCTTTTCCATACAATTTCATCCATATTACCTCCATATTTTTATAGGCAATATGTTCTTCATTTTGAAGAAAAAAAGAAGGAACTTCCTCCATATTTTCAATCATATATAAATCATTCAAGTTAAAATTCAGTGCGCGTGAACTTCTCCAAATGATCATGAAATGCTGAGTATAAATGGAGAATTTATCTTTGATCTATAAAATTCACTTGCAATCAATTAATTCAAGAGAAGGCAAATCGTGAAGCCACATAGCAAATTCATATTACTATATAAATGATATATTTAAAAATTATTTGAGTCAACTTCTTTTATAAAATGTTTCATATCAATTGTATTTCATATATATTTTTTCTTTAACTATATTAGTAGAATGTTGACTAATTTAGACAGGTTTCCTATCGTATGAAAGATATTGCCCTATTATATCCTGGCGAGATCTGTTTAACATTTCTCAAAAATCCGTTACCATTGTCTTCGTTGAGAATCTATGATTTGCTTCACTTTACATTTTTACTTCGAATTTGAAAGTTAGTGTTCATCTCTCACAACGTATATCTCTTTATGCATTAAAAATACCAGAAATAGGTATTTTTTGTGGAGAAGGTAAAAAGGAGGTGGGGAGGGGAAGGTCATGAGTAGAGCGATAACAAGAAACGGACGATGTCGTCTTCTCATTTCGACCACATTTTACGCTGAAGTAGTCAAGTTTGCCTCCGATTTCCGAGCTTAGCATCATTTCTTCGACATATAGCTAGCAGAAAAATAAATTCATCCTCTCGTTATCAGGTCTTCTATATTCTCGACGTTAACTGCAATACTCTGAATTTCATCGATACATATTCACTAATGAAACCGATGATCACTGTAATTAATATATTTTAGTGAACTTTCATTTACAAAAGCATTACAACAACGTCATCTTTTTATGCATATGTGTCCATGTCTATCTGTGTCTATGTGTTTGCCCACCGTAGAATCATGAAATGAGCGTTATTAAATTTATCAACGGACCCGCCTTCATCTCTGGCAGTAACCCATAAATGTCGATAGAAATTATCGATATTTAACATGTGGAAAAACTCACATGAATTTTATGAGAGTTCTATTTGCACTTCTTTAGCAATCATCTAAACTTTTCCGCCAAACTTCAACGATCTCTGGATATTTTTGAAATACGCAGTTTTCTTCCTTACCTAAGAGGGAATTTACGTTCCGAATATCTCCACGAAGAGATAAATGAGAGGAGATGGAAAAGCAGGGAGATGAAGACTTTCATCTGGCCTTGTAATTGAAATATGTGAATAATAACAGAAACGAATTTCAGGTGATTGTTAATGCATCATGCAATATAGCGATCTATATGCTATTCTCGGATAAATATCGTCTATTATTAAGACACTATCTGCTATGCGACTGGTCCCGTGAAGGTGAAATGCTTCTGAGTACCACCTATGCATAATGTATTCGATCATTTAACCTCCTCTCTATAAACGTTGAGCGCGACTCGATTATACGCGGGTCAATTTCACTCTAAAAGTGCTCATTCATTGTATATATAAAACTAAAACTTTCCACATACTGGTGCATTCAGTGATAAATAAAGAAAAAAAAAATGCCGGATGAAGTGTATATACAATCGTATCGCATATCAATGCAATCTATAGAACACAACGTTTCTATACATCCGTTTATTTGCTAGTGTTACTCGAAGAGAGAATATCGATATTTGGGGAAATTTCAAAGCTGAAGGATTCGTATCTCTATCGTTCAACTACTTTCGGAAGTCTTACCTCTTTATGAAATTACTGAATTTGTCATGAAGAATGTTCTCAATAAATTATCTCGTATAAATTTATTTCGAGCTAATTACTCGAGTAAACAAGTATTGAATAAATTTTTTGCTTAATATAAATAGCAGTAGTTCAAATATCATAGAAATAAACAAAAATATTAATTTCTAGTTTAATTCAACTCATCTAGTTGATATTTTTAGAGTGTTTGATAGTGAAATGCAAAATAAGATAAGTGAGTGATTCAAAAATAGAAACTGTTGCTCTCATTGATTCTTTGAAAATTAAACAGTTGAAAAGTAAGCTTTCATATTCTTTTAGTAGTATATTTTAGTAATCTATTCGCACGTCAACAGTGAGCAGTAATTGTAATGAATTTTTTGTAAACGACTTATTATTAAATAATCTCACCGAATAAGACAGCCGATAAAAAATGGCCAAAAAAAGGACGAACTTCAATTACAACGACACACAAAGTTCAATTAAATTGTCACGATTTGCTTAGAGACTATTTGCTGATCGAATTATGCGGAGGGCAATCGATTCAGGTGGCAACAACTTTAAAAGAAACACGCAAGTTGCTTAGTGAAATTTAAAATACCCGAAGAGAAAAACTTTGATTGCCTATAGAATTTCCAGACGTTCACTTCTTCCGTATATTATTCGCATATAGTTGGCTTCTATTTAGTTGACAATAAACTACGTTTGGCGATTAGCGCCAACTTTCGGATAAATTCTGAATAAGGTTGACATCACCGTTTTCAGCTAAGTAAGATGAAGAATTTAATTATTTCCCTCACCTATCTCAGAAGATTTCCGAGTGTTTATCGCCTAGACGATCTCACTTCCTCCTTTTGTTCGCTTCGAACATCTAAAGCTCGATCAAAAATAACGGTTATTGCTGAGGGATAAGATATTTGCAATATCTGATCAAATATCCTATTATGCGAATTTAATACTCTTTGGTTGGATTTTCAAATTTCTAAGCGGAAATATTATCAAAATTTGTCTCAAATAAAACTTCAGAATGAGGAACGATGCACATTTTCTATAAAATTCATTTTATTTATTCGTTCATTACATTAGATATTACAATTGAATTAACTAGACAACTGAGTATAAGAAATTGAATATAGCACTTTTCTTAAGGAATATGAAATAAAATGAAATGAATAGTCGTTTAACGATTTCAAATATGATTTCCACCACAAAATTAGCATTTCATTTATGAATTTATATTGTAATCGCTATTTAAACGTATGAAAATCACATAGGAATTTAGTGTCATCAATTCTTCTACAACTAAGTGGTCGAAATCTTCGTGAAGATTTATCGTCGGTGAGCGTAGAGAAGAGGTATTTGAAAGTGGAGTTCTATCGTCGAGTTAATTATGTCGGAAGGATCATCCACTCGTAGATATGAGTGTGGTGGATTTTTAACGGCATCATCTTTTGCATCGCTTATTTCCATGCAACGTATGGCTACCGATGCGCTTATCACTGAAACGATCACACTATTGCGAAAATTAATTTCACATATAGATGAACGATGGAATGAAATTGATATAAATGAAGATTATCGAATTGCATGGATTAATATATTGCGTGAATTAATTCGACAAACCGTTGAGGAATTAATTGAGGATGAATGGAATATGATGGAATCTATAAGAGTTGAAATCAACGAATGTTTAGTGGAGATAAATTCACTACGAAAATTGTTGGATCTTCCGCTATTTAATTTTTGTGATTGTTCGAGGAATTCATTTCAAATACTCGATGAACTTCAACAAGAAATCGCTCATCTTAATTTACTAAAGATGAAATATGAGGAAAATAGAGGAAAGAAAAGACTTATCGATATAATTGCAACAACTCAACAAGAATCGAAAATATCATCGAAAGAGAAGAATAAAATTTGGATTCCATCTAATGATTTTTCATTGAAATCAACCGTCAACTGCATAAATGATACTCAGTTAACAAATTTTGACTATCCATCGATGATGATCGTCAATCAATCAATGACAATTATGCGGAAACAACCACCGGATAGACAGATATCCACGTACAGCACTGATTTCTATGAGAAGAAGCAATATGATCATAATCACTACGAATGAATTATTGAATAGATTTATCGTTTTCATGCCACTTAGAACGTGCGAAATAACACTTGCGTTTTTGTTTCGCTGACAATTGACTAAATATCCATACTTCCGATGAATATTCAATTAAATTCGCTTGATTGTTCCCTATCATTTCTGGTCGCTAAAATCCTTCATATTCTACTCTTCTCATTAAGATTAGCAATTGTGTTCAAATGCTTTAATATACTCATATAATAAATCTTTTGTTTTCTTCAACGTTTCAAAGCTGTTTATATCTGCAGATGTATAGCTTTGAAGCTGAGGGGATTTAATTTGCTAGTTGATATCACAATAAATAAGCTTTAAAGCGTTCAGATGGAAAGAATTTCAACAGTTGATATAAACCACGTAGCTAATATCATTTAAAGTGTTGATACTAATGGGTACATCCAACTAGGTGTTATGATCCATTTTGGAACGATACAAATGAGCATATCGACGAGTCAATTGCATAAGTAAGCGTAACTTTGCACTCATAAAAACATGTCTTAATGAGAAATTGTGCAATTTTCAAGCCACAAATTGCGAGTAAGATAGTTTTCCGGATAAAAGAATCCCGATCATAGTGAAGTGGATCTTTGCAAAAACATCACATTCGTACAAATTTTTCAACAGAAACTAATGCCAAAATCATGGATATACGAATAAAGTCGATCCATAAATCCACAATGGGAGGGGTGACACGAGATTTTCTAATCATCCTGGAGGGATGTAATAAAAAAAACTCAAAAATATCATTAACTTCCTGTAATTGTTCCCTCAACTGCAAGATCTTATTAAATAATTTTGAATTTCATATCGTTTATAGTTAATTTTTCTATTTTTTTTTCATATTTTCATGGCATATTTCCACTCTTCCCATGCGGGGAATTTCGTCAACTGCTTAAAATATTTCCCATATTATTGGTGCTTAGAAAAATATGCATTTTGAGCACCTATAAAGAGAAATTAAAATACAACTGCGTTGCTTCGTAAATGAATTCGCCGAAAATACTCATTCTCGTCTATGTTCTATAATAAATGAGAATGTTGAGAAATGTAAGGAATTTAATGAAATCGATATAGAGAAAAAGATAACTGATAGCGGTACAATATATCGAAATTACTCGTAACTATTTCGAGTAAAGTAATAAGAGAAGTATTTGGTGAAAATTAAACCACTTATATAATATCGAGAGGGAAATTTGGAAATAAATAAAGAATAAATTGATCAGAAAACTCCTCTCTTCAGATAAACGTTTTCTTTTACTATTGAAGAGTTAAGTGGATGAAATAAAATGTATCGAATAAATTAATGAATTAATTAGCTGAAATGATGCAATCAAAGAAAAACGAGAAGATAGAAGAGATCTCGACGATGGAATCAATGAACGCAAAGCGAAGCGATAAAAAAGACCACTAAAACGGATTACGACAAATGAAGATGTGATCACTTCAATATTGTTGTCTCTTATCATTCTACTTTAGCTGATATCAAATTCCAATAAAAGAATCCTTTCAGTTATCTTTAGTTATAAATGGAACTATCAACGAAACAACGAAAATAAAGCAATAATTTCTATCACAACTATTATCCTCTTCAATTTTTGCTATAATTTTATATAAGCAGTGAAAAAAAAGCAAAGGAATTTCTTCCTCTCACTAGTCGCATCACTATATATTGTGATATTTGTGATTCCGGATCGTTTAGAGTACCTCAATAATCTTATATTACTCGACAATATACTACAACTTAAGCGCTATTCGTAAATCTATACTATACATGTGCTAAACGAACTTCATACTAACAATATATGTTAAATTTAACGTTTAACAAGCGCTATGTTATTAAATTGAGGCAATAATTAATTAATTAAGAATTAATTTATCCATAAAAAGGAAATCATTTGTGAAAGAAAATTATCGGATAGAAATGAAAAATTCGAATCACACATGAGTGAGATGAGAATTTTAATTATTCAACAATTGGAGTGTAAAAATTTCAAATTTCTCGAACATCGACGGATTCGTCGAATGTCCTATCGGCCGCTATCGGCAATCGTATCACTCACGTATCCGATGAAGCTTGAATCTTCAACAGACCGACTTATTCATTGAGTATTGTCGAAATCATTTTTTCGCTATATATGGCTACGTTAAGCTTTGAAATAGGCAAATAAAATTTCCGAGGCCAAAAATCGGGAGGCTAGTAATCGATAATGTTTTTAATGCATTAAACGATAGTGCTTAGATTAATTTCTACGACGATTTTCAGCAATAATAGTAAACGATTCTAATTAGGTTAGAAGATTCAGGATAGCGAATCCTGAGGTTGAAACGATCCAGAAATTCGCCCGAGATGTTTATCCTCCTAGCATCTCAAGTTTTCTAACACATATATAGAGGAGAATTTGAAATTATAAGATATGAATGGCGCTTAAACAGATCGAAAAAACCTCATTAATGCTCGTATAGTTCAGCGAGGAAAAATTTATCGTATAACAACGAATTGTAATGGGGTCCATTTAATGATGAATAGGAATTTTTCGTATAAAATCTTTTACTTTTTTCCCACTTAGAAATATATTTTTTGCATGTTTCAAGTTCGCTAAATTGATTCGTCGAAGTTAAACGGTGACGATTGCGAAATAGCGTTGTTATTTTCGTGGACGATCGAAGTTTTCGTTGTTTTAGTATTTGCAATTATGATGAACGAGGAGGGAAGGGAGGAGGTGTGAAAGGGAATAGACGAATGCTATAGATATTTTATATTAGAGGCATTTAGATGTTTTGATCGTTATGAGGATTGCGAATTATTCTGTTTTATTCCGGTTTAATCTGGTTTATTCCGTTTTATTCCGGTTTAATCTGGTTTTTTTCGGTTCATTCTTTTTTTCTGGTTTATTTCGCTTTATTTTGGTTTATTGATATTCTGCTTTGTTTCGGTTTGTTCTGGTTTATTCTGTTTTATTCCGGTTTGATCTGGTTTATTCTGTTTTATTCCGGTTTAATCTGGTTTATTCTGGTTTATTCGGTTTAATCTGGTTTTCCGTTTTATTCCGTTTAATCTGGTTTATTCCGTTTTATTCCGGTTTAATCTGGTTCATTTATGATGGGGAGGGACGAGGCATGAACGAAAATGCAAAAATGCTTCGATGTATATCTCACATTAGAGGCATGTAGATGTTTTGACAATTATTAGGAATGCGAACTAGTCTTTTTATTTTAGTAGATGAGGGAATTTTTGTTGTTTTAGTATTTGCAAATACGATAGGGGGGGGGGGGTGGGGAGGACCGGGGGAGGCATGAATGAAAATGAAAAGATGACTCGATCAATATTTTATATTAGAGGCATTTAGATGTTATGATCGTTATGTAATTAGGTGTTTATCACGACTTTATTATATAACTTCGATATGTGACTGAACTTAAATTAACGAATCGAAGAGTGCTCAATTAATTAACTTTTATTTCGGTGCTCAATTAATTAACCTTTTATTTCGGTGCTCAATTAATTAACCTTTTATTTCGGTGCTCAATTAATTAACCTTTTATTTCGGTGCTCAATTAATTAACCTTTTATTTCGGTGCTCAATTAATTAACCTTTTATTTCGGTGCTCAATTAATTAACCTTTTATTTCGGTGCTCAATTAATATTGCTTCAACTTCTAGGTGATTATTTGAAAAACGAAATGCAAAATTCACTTAACGATTCGTTAGAAAAATTTCACAAATTTATTTTCACTCTTACTCAATAAAGGGGATAAAAAGCCATAAGTAATAATTGAATTATAGAGAAAACCCCTTTTGGAACGATGTAAAATACTCAAGAGATATGCATTCTCAACTATAGTCGTTTATACGAAACAATAAGCAAATTGTCGTGTTCGTCACCTTCTCGATAGACAATTAAATTAGTATATTTACAATTAAATTCATTAATTTATTATATTTGAAATTAATTTAAGTGATATTTTATCAATGATAAGGATTTTATCGATTATTTCGAAGTTTCTTGATATATGATCGTTCTTCTTATGGCAACGAATCGATCGATTATTCTCTATTAAAGAGAATTTTTTTCCACTTTCATAATTCTTCTAGAGGAAAATTTTTCTCTTCAGCTCTTACAAGATCGCTAAATTGAATCGAATAATGGAGAGTATCGATCGTAGTCTCTTGAAAATTCTACAAAAAAAAGCCTCCGCAACGATAGCAATATTTGAGCGAAATGTTAGTCGATCGATTGATTTCTCACAAAGAAGAAATTTTTCTATTTCTTCATTAATTTTTAATTATAATTAATTAATTATTTAAAATATTAACATTCATTTCGCTGTCTTCGCGAAATATTTTATTGAATAAAGAAGAAGATTTAGTGGAAATCATTCGAGATGAGCGCAATTAATTGCTAAAATACGAAATGCTAGCAAGATTTAAGCTTATATTTTCGATGATGATATAGAATTTAATATCGACAGATTAGTCTAAATTTTACGAGAATTTACCTCTGAGAGGGTATTCGGAGATTGCACTCTATTCGTCTATTCAATTTTTGGGAATAATGCCGTGCCGATATTTGGAAAATTCATAGTGGTAGTTTCCTGAATGAGAATAAACATGAATGGATGAATCCTTAGAATTTTTTAACTGTTTTTATAGGTTCTTTTTTTTCCCGATAACTCCATCTAAATTTATTTTATGCTAAAAATGCTGGATTTTAGTTAATTAGTAGTTGGAACGTTGATTAGTTGGAATTTTCTGGTAATTTTGATCCGGATCACAGGTTTCAACGTTGATTAGTTGGAATTTTCTGGTAATTTTGATCCGGATCATAGGTTTCAACGTTGATTAGTTGGAATTTTCTGGTAATTTTGATCCGGATCACAGGTTTCAACGTTGATTAGTTGGAATTTTCTGGTAATTTTGATCCGGATCACAGGTTTCAACGTTGATTAGTTGGAATTTTCTGGTAATTTTGATCCGGATCACAGGTTTCAACGTTGATTAGTTGGAATTTTCTGGTAATTTTGATCCGGATCACAGGTTTCAACGTTGATTAGTTGGAATTTTCTGGTAATTTTGATCCGGATCACAGGTTTCAACGTTGATTAGTTGGAATTTTCTGGTAATTTTGATCCGGATCACAGGTTTCAACGTTGATTAGTTGGAATTTTCTGGTAATTTTGATCCGGATCACAGGTTTCAACGTTGATTAGTTGGAATTTTCTGGTAATTTTGATCCGGATCACAGGTTTCAACGTTGATTAGTTGGAATTTTCTGGTAATTTTGATCCGGATCACAGGTTTCAACGTTGATTAGTTGGAATTTTCTGGTAATTTTGATCCGGATCACAGGTTTCAACGTTGATTAGTTGGAATTTTCTGGTAATTTTGATCCGGATCACAGGTTTCAACGTTGATTAGTTGGAATTTTCTGGTAATTTTGATCCGGATCACAGGTTTCAACGTTGATTAGTTGGAATTTTCTGGTAATTTTGATCCGGATCACAGGTTTCAACGTTGATTAGTTGGAATTTTCTGGTAATTTTGATCCGGATCACAGGTTTCAACGTTGATTAGTTGGAATTTTCTGGTAATTTTGATCCGGATCACAGGTTTCAACGTTGATTAGTTGGAATTTTCTGGTAATTTTGATCCGGATCACAGGTTTCAACGTTGATTAGTTGGAATTTTCTGGTAATTTTGATCCGGATCACAGGTTTCAACGTTGATTAGTTGGAATTTTCTGGTAATTTTGATCCGGATCACAGGTTTCAACGTTGATTAGTTGGAATTTTCTGGTAATTTTGATCCGGATCACAGGTTTCAACGTTGATTAGTTGGAATTTTCTGGTAATTTTGATCCGGATCACAGGTTTCAACGTTGATTAGTTGGAATTTTCTGGTAATTTTGATCCGGATCACAGGTTTCAACGTTGATTAGTTGGAATTTTCTGGTAATTTTGATCCGGATCACAGGTTTCAACGTTGATTAGTTGGAATTTTCTGGTAATTTTGATCCGGATCACAGGTTTCAACGTTGATTAGTTGGAATTTTCTGGTAATTTTGATCCGGATCACAGGTTTCAACGTTGATTAGTTGGAATTTTCTGGTAATTTTGATCCGGATCACAGGTTTCAACGTTGATTAGTTGGAATTTTCTGGTAATTTTGATCCGGATCACAGGTTTCAACGTTGATTAGTTGGAATTTTCTGGTAATTTTGATCCGGATCACAGGTTTCAACGTTGATTAGTTGGAATTTTCTGGTAATTTTGATCCGGATCACAGGTTTCAACGTTGATTAGTTGGAATTTTCTGGTAATTTTGATCCGGATCACAGGTTTCAACGTTGATTAGTTGGAATTTTCTGGTAATTTTGATCCGGATCACAGGTTTCAACGTTGATTAGTTGGAATTTTCTGGTAATTTTGATCCGGATCACAGGTTTCAACGTTGATTAGTTGGAATTTTCTGGTAATTTTGATCCGGATCACAGGTTTCAACGTTGATTAGTTGGAATTTTCTGGTAATTTTGATCCGGATCACAGGTTTCAACGTTGATTAGTTGGAATTTTCTGGTAATTTTGATCCGGATCACAGGTTTCAACGTTGATTAGTTGGAATTTTCTGGTAATTTTGATCCGGATCACAGGTTTCAACGTTGATTAGTTGGAATTTTCTGGTAATTTTGATCCGGATCACAGGTTTCAACGTTGATTAGTTGGAATTTTCTGGTAATTTTGATCCGGATCACAGGTTTCAACGTTGATTAGTTGGAATTTTCTGGTAATTTTGATCCGGATCACAGGTTTCAACGTTGATTAGTTGGAATTTTCTGGTAATTTTGATCCGGATCACAGGTTTCAACGTTGATTAGTTGGAATTTTCTGGTAATTTTGATCCGGATCACAGGTTTCAACGTTGATTAGTTGGAATTTTCTGGTAATTTTGATCCGGATCACAGGTTTCAACGTTGATTAGTTGGAATTTTCTGGTAATTTTGATCCGGATCACAGGTTTCAACGTTGATTAGTTGGAATTTTCTGGTAATTTTGATCCGGATCACAGGTTTCAACGTTGATTAGTTGGAATTTTCTGGTAATTTTGATCCGGATCACAGGTTTCAACGTTGATTAGTTGGAATTTTCTGGTAATTTTGATCCGGATCACAGGTTTCAACGTTGATTAGTTGGAATTTTCTGGTAATTTTGATCCGGATCACAGGTTTCAACGTTGATTAGTTGGAATTTTCTGGTAATTTTGATCCGGATCACAGGTTTCAACGTTGATTAGTTGGAATTTTCTGGTAATTTTGATCCGGATCACAGGTTTCAACGTTGATTAGTTGGAATTTTCTGGTAATTTTGATCCGGATCACAGGTTTCAACGTTGATTAGTTGGAATTTTCTGGTAATTTTGATCCGGATCACAGGTTTCAACGTTGATTAGTTGGAATTTTCTGGTAATTTTGATCCGGATCACAGGTTTCAACGTTGATTAGTTGGAATTTTCTGGTAATTTTGATCCGGATCACAGGTTTCAACGTTGATTAGTTGGAATTTTCTGGTAATTTTGATCCGGATCACAGGTTTCAACGTTGATTAGTTGGAATTTTCTGGTAATTTTGATCCGGATCACAGGTTTCAACGTTGATTAGTTGGAATTTTCTGGTAATTTTGATCCGGATCACAGGTTTCAACGTTGATTAGTTGGAATTTTCTGGTAATTTTGATCCGGATCACAGGTTTCAACGTTGATTAGTTGGAATTTTCTGGTAATTTTGATCCGGATCACAGGTTTCAACGTTGATTAGTTGGAATTTTCTGGTAATTTTGATCCGGATCACAGGTTTCAACGTTGATTAGTTGGAATTTTCTGGTAATTTTGATCCGGATCACAGGTTTCAACGTTGATTAGTTGGAATTTTCTGGTAATTTTGATCCGGATCACAGGTTTCAACGTTGATTAGTTGGAATTTTCTGGTAATTTTGATCCGGATCACAGGTTTCAACGTTGATTAGTTGGAATTTTCTGGTAATTTTGATCCGGATCACAGGTTTCAACGTTGATTAGTTGGAATTTTCTGGTAATTTTGATCCGGATCACAGGTTTCAACGTTGATTAGTTGGAATTTTCTGGTAATTTTGATCCGGATCACAGGTTTCAACGTTGATTAGTTGGAATTTTCTGGTAATTTTGATCCGGATCACAGGTTTCAACGTTGATTAGTTGGAATTTTCTGGTAATTTTGATCCGGATCACAGGTTTCAACGTTGATTAGTTGGAATTTTCTGGTAATTTTGATCCGGATCACAGGTTTCAACGTTGATTAGTTGGAATTTTCTGGTAATTTTGATTCGGATCACAGGTTTCAACGTTGATTAGTTGGAATTTTCTGGTAATTTTGATCCGGATCACAGGTTTCAACGTTGATTAGTTGGAATTTTCTGGTAATTTTGATCCGGATCACAGGTTTCAACGTTGATTAGTTGGAATTTTCTGGTAATTTTGATTCGGATCACAGGTTTCAACGTTGATTAGTTGGAATTTTCTGGTAATTTTGATCCGGATCACAGGTTTCAACGTTGATTAGTTGGAATTTTCTGGTAATTTTGATCCGGATCACAGGTTTCAACGTTGATTAGTTGGAATTTTCTGGTAATTTTGATCCGGATCATAGGTTTCAACGTTGATTAGTTGGAATTTTCTGGTAATTTTGATCCGGATCACAGGTTTCAACGTTGATTAGTTGGAATTTTCTGGTAATTTTGATCCGGATCACAGGTTTCAACGTTGATTAGTTGGAATTTTCTGGTAATTTTGATCCGGATCACAGGTTTCAACGTTGATTAGTTGGAATTTTCTGGTAATTTTGATCCGGATCACAGGTTTCAACGTTGATTAGTTGGAATTTTCTGGTAATTTTGATCCGGATCACAGGTTTCAACGTTGATTAGTTGGAATTTTCTGGTAATTTTGATCCGGATCACAGGTTTCAACGTTGATTAGTTGGAATTTTCTGGTAATTTTGATCCGGATCACAGGTTTCAACGTTGATTAGTTGGAATTTTCTGGTAATTTTGATCCGGATCACAGGTTTCAACGTTGATTAGTTGGAATTTTCTGGTAATTTTGATTCGGATCATAGGTTTCAACGTTGATTAGTTGGAATTTTCTGGTAATTTTGATCCGGATCACAGGTTTCAACGTTGATTAGTTGGAATTTTCTGGTAATTTTGATCCGGATCACAGGTTTCAACGTTGATTAGTTGGAATTTTCTGGTAATTTTGATCCGGATCACAGGTTTCAACGTTGATTAGTTGGAATTTTCTGGTAATTTTGATCCGGATCACAGGTTTCAACGTTGATTAGTTGGAATTTTCTGGTAATTTTGATCCGGATCATAGGTTTCAACGTTGATTAGTTGGAATTTTCTGGTAATTTTGATCCGGATCACAGGTTTCAACGTTGATTAGTTGGAATTTTCTGGTAATTTTGATCCGGATCACAGGTTTCAACGTTGATTAGTTGGAATTTTCTGGTAATTTTGATCCGGATCACAGGTTTCAACGTTGATTAGTTGGAATTTTCTGGTAATTTTGATCCGGATCACAGGTTTCAACGTTGATTAGTTGGAATTTTCTGGTAATTTTGATCCGGATCACAGGTTTCAACGTTGATTAGTTGGAATTTTCTGGTAATTTTGATCCGGATCACAGGTTTCAACGTTGATTAGTTGGAATTTTCTGGTAATTTTGATCCGGATCACAGGTTTCAACGTTGATTAGTTGGAATTTTCTGGTAATTTTGATCCGGATCACAGGTTTCAACGTTGATTAGTTGGAATTTTCTGGTAATTTTGATCCGGATCACAGGTTTCAACGTTGATTAGTTGGAATTTTCTGGTAATTTTGATCCGGATCACAGGTTTCAACGTTGATTAGTTGGAATTTTCTGGTAATTTTGATCCGGATCACAGGTTTCAACGTTGATTAGTTGGAATTTTCTGGTAATTTTGATCCGGATCACAGGTTTCAACGTTGATTAGTTGGAATTTTCTGGTAATTTTGATCCGGATCACAGGTTTCAACGTTGATTAGTTGGAATTTTCTGGTAATTTTGATCCGGATCACAGGTTTCAACGTTGATTAGTTGGAATTTTCTGGTAATTTTGATCCGGATCACAGGTTTCAACGTTGATTAGTTGGAATTTTCTGGTAATTTTGATCCGGATCACAGGTTTCAACGTTGATTAGTTGGAATTTTCTGGTAATTTTGATCCGGATCACAGGTTTCAACGTTGATTAGTTGGAATTTTCTGGTAATTTTGATCCGGATCACAGGTTTCAACGTTGATTAGTTGGAATTTTCTGGTAATTTTGATCCGGATCACAGGTTTCAACGTTGATTAGTTGGAATTTTCTGGTAATTTTGATCCGGATCACAGGTTTCAACGTTGATTAGTTGGAATTTTCTGGTAATTTTGATCCGGATCACAGGTTTCAACGTTGATTAGTTGGAATTTTCTGGTAATTTTGATCCGGATCACAGGTTTCAACGTTGATTAGTTGGAATTTTCTGGTAATTTTGATCCGGATCATAGGTTTCAACGTTGATTAGTTGGAATTTTCTGGTAATTTTGATTCGGATCATAGGTTTCAACGTTGATTAGTTGGAATTTTCTGGTAATTTTGATCCGGATCACAGGTTTCAACGTTGATTAGTTGGAATTTTCTGGTAATTTTGATCCGGATCACAGGTTTCAACGTTGATTAGTTGGAATTTTCTGGTAATTTTGATCCGGATCACAGGTTTCAACGTTGATTAGTTGGAATTTTCTGGTAATTTTGATCCGGATCACAGGTTTCAACGTTGATTAGTTGGAATTTTCTGGTAATTTTGATCCGGATCATAGGTTTCAACGTTGATTAGTTGGAATTTTCTGGTAATTTTGATCCGGATCATAGGTTTCAACGTTGATTAGTTGGAATTTTCTGGTAATTTTGATTCGGATCATAGGTTTCAACGTTGATTAGTTGGAATTTTCTGGTAATTTTGATCCGGATCACAGGTTTCAACGTTGATTAGTTGGAATTTTCTGGTAATTTTGATCCGGATCACAGGTTTCAACGTTGATTAGTTGGAATTTTCTGGTAATTTTGATCCGGATCACAGGTTTCAACGTTGATTAGTTGGAATTTTCTGGTAATTTTGATCCGGATCACAGGTTTCAACGTTGATTAGTTGGAATTTTCTGGTAATTTTGATCCGGATCACAGGTTTCAACGTTGATTAGTTGGAATTTTCTGGTAATTTTGATCCGGATCACAGGTTTCAACGTTGATTAGTTGGAATTTTCTGGTAATTTTGATCCGGATCACAGGTTTCAACGTTGATTAGTTGGAATTTTCTGGTAATTTTGATCCGGATCACAGGTTTCAACGTTGATTAGTTGGAATTTTCTGGTAATTTTGATCCGGATCACAGGTTTCAACGTTGATTAGTTGGAATTTTCTGGTAATTTTGATCCGGATCACAGGTTTCAACGTTGATTAGTTGGAATTTTCTGGTAATTTTGATCCGGATCACAGGTTTCAACGTTGATTAGTTGGAATTTTCTGGTAATTTTGATCCGGATCACAGGTTTCAACGTTGATTAGTTGGAATTTTCTGGTAATTTTGATCCGGATCACAGGTTTCAACGTTGATTAGTTGGAATTTTCTGGTAATTTTGATCCGGATCACAGGTTTCAACGTTGATTAGTTGGAATTTTCTGGTAATTTTGATCCGGATCACAGGTTTCAACGTTGATTAGTTGGAATTTTCTGGTAATTTTGATCCGGATCACAGGTTTCAACGTTGATTAGTTGGAATTTTCTGGTAATTTTGATCCGGATCACAGGTTTCAACGTTGATTAGTTGGAATTTTCTGGTAATTTTGATCCGGATCACAGGTTTCAACGTTGATTAGTTGGAATTTTCTGGTAATTTTGATTCGGATCACAGGTTTCAACGTTGATTAGTTGGAATTTTCTGGTAATTTTGATCCGGATCACAGGTTTCAACGTTGATTAGTTGGAATTTTCTGGTAATTTTGATCCGGATCACAGGTTTCAACGTTGATTAGTTGGAATTTTCTGGTAATTTTGATTCGGATCACAGGTTTCAACGTTGATTAGTTGGAATTTTCTGGTAATTTTGATCCGGATCACAGGTTTCAACGTTGATTAGTTGGAATTTTCTGGTAATTTTGATCCGGATCACAGGTTTCAACGTTGATTAGTTGGAATTTTCTGGTAATTTTGATCCGGATCACAGGTTTCAACGTTGATTAGTTGGAATTTTCTGGTAATTTTGATCCGGATCACAGGTTTCAACGTTGATTAGTTGGAATTTTCTGGTAATTTTGATCCGGATCACAGGTTTCAACGTTGATTAGTTGGAATTTTCTGGTAATTTTGATCCGGATCATAGGTTTCAACGTTGATTAGTTGGAATTTTCTGGTAATTTTGATCCGGATCACAGGTTTCAACGTTGATTAGTTGGAATTTTCTGGTAATTTTGATCCGGATCACAGGTTTCAACGTTGATTAGTTGGAATTTTCTGGTAATTTTGATCCGGATCACAGGTTTCAACGTTGATTAGTTGGAATTTTCTGGTAATTTTGATCCGGATCACAGGTTTCAACGTTGATTAGTTGGAATTTTCTGGTAATTTTGATCCGGATCACAGGTTTCAACGTTGATTAGTTGGAATTTTCTGGTAATTTTGATCCGGATCACAGGTTTCAACGTTGATTAGTTGGAATTTTCTGGTAATTTTGATCCGGATCACAGGTTTCAACGTTGATTAGTTGGAATTTTCTGGTAATTTTGATCCGGATCACAGGTTTCAACGTTGATTAGTTGGAATTTTCTGGTAATTTTGATCCGGATCACAGGTTTCAACGTTGATTAGTTGGAATTTTCTGGTAATTTTGATCCGGATCACAGGTTTCAACGTTGATTAGTTGGAATTTTCTGGTAATTTTGATCCGGATCACAGGTTTCAACGTTGATTAGTTGGAATTTTCTGGTAATTTTGATCCGGATCACAGGTTTCAACGTTGATTAGTTGGAATTTTCTGGTAATTTTGATCCGGATCACAGGTTTCAACGTTGATTAGTTGGAATTTTCTGGTAATTTTGATCCGGATCACAGGTTTCAACGTTGATTAGTTGGAATTTTCTGGTAATTTTGATCCGGATCACAGGTTTCAACGTTGATTAGTTGGAATTTTCTGGTAATTTTGATCCGGATCACAGGTTTCAACGTTGATTAGTTGGAATTTTCTGGTAATTTTGATCCGGATCATAGGTTTCAACGTTGATTAGTTGGAATTTTCTGGTAATTTTGATCCGGATCACAGGTTTCAACGTTGATTAGTTGGAATTTTCTGGTAATTTTGATCCGGATCACAGGTTTCAACGTTGATTAGTTGGAATTTTCTGGTAATTTTGATCCGGATCACAGGTTTCAACGTTGATTAGTTGGAATTTTCTGGTAATTTTGATCCGGATCACAGGTTTCAACGTTGATTAGTTGGAATTTTCTGGTAATTTTGATCCGGATCATAGGTTTCAACGTTGATTAGTTGGAATTTTCTGGTAATTTTGATCCGGATCACAGGTTTCAACGTTGATTAGTTGGAATTTTCTGGTAATTTTGATCCGGATCACAGGTTTCAACGTTGATTAGTTGGAATTTTCTGGTAATTTTGATCCGGATCACAGGTTTCAACGTTGATTAGTTGGAATTTTCTGGTAATTTTGATCCGGATCACAGGTTTCAACGTTGATTAGTTGGAATTTTCTGGTAATTTTGATCCGGATCACAGGTTTCAACGTTGATTAGTTGGAATTTTCTGGTAATTTTGATCCGGATCACAGGTTTCAACGTTGATTAGTTGGAATTTTCTGGTAATTTTGATCCGGATCATAGGTTTCAACGTTGATTAGTTGGAATTTTCTGGTAATTTTGATTCGGATCATAGGTTTCAACGTTGATTAGTTGGAATTTTCTGGTAATTTTGATCCGGATCACAGGTTTCAACGTTGATTAGTTGGAATTTTCTGGTAATTTTGATCCGGATCACAGGTTTCAACGTTGATTAGTTGGAATTTTCTGGTAATTTTGATCCGGATCACAGGTTTCAACGTTGATTAGTTGGAATTTTCTGGTAATTTTGATCCGGATCACAGGTTTCAACGTTGATTAGTTGGAATTTTCTGGTAATTTTGATCCGGATCAGAGGTTTAGATCTGTGATTTTTGCTCTCTCAGCAGAGTTCCATCGAAATGATAGACTTTTATTTTTTTTACTACTTTTATCTTTCTCTTATGACAAATATACAGATATCGTTTCATTAATTAATGAAAATTCTCTTGAAGGAATTCTATTCGTGCTATGAGGATGACGCTTTTCTTATCGCGAATGAAATCTTCCTTAGTGAAGTTGGTTTACGACGTGTGCAAATTGGTAAGTGCATATTTTTTTGACTGAAGATTATTCCAGATTGTTCGCCTATTGTAATGAAAATTTTGAAAGGATATTTCCATCCTCACGTAAAATACATTTTTCCCGTTTTTATTTTTTCGATCCCTCTTTATCCCTCCTCTCTTCTTGCTCTAGCTTCTCCAATTCATGTATTTGGTCGTATTCCTGAGATCAGCATTCTTAGTGGTTAATGTTTACGAAGAGAAACTTAATAGCGGACTTTGCTTTGTATTGCAGTTCGGTGAAAAATTGGTCTTTGAAATTGTAACAGTTTGTCTTTTGTCTTCTTCATTGTACTAATAGGATTTGATGAACGAAATGCAAGTTTCGGAAAATCTATCAACTGTTTTTTTTTTCGCCTTTTTTCCTATTTTGTGTTTAAAAAATCCACATTTTTCAGGAAACCGATTATTGTTGTTCGCAATTCTTTTCCATGTTTTACCGTATATCCATCCACCTGAATATTTGCACTTTTCAGCACTTATATCGATCATTTTATTTAATTAATTAATTAATTAATTTCTTTTTAATCTTATAATATGTTTCCTTCTTTGTTATTTGCACGGTTGTGCTTTTTTAGTCTACGAGATCTGCCAGTAATGCATTTTTTCTGGTTCATTTGCTTAATACTCAGCATTTCATGATCTTTGGAATTTGCTAATGAATTCTTGGAAATTTGAATTTGAATTTTTGTGGTCTCTCAAGTTGTTTCCAAACTCACAAGAAGATAAGATATGAGAAGAGAATTTTTAGCTGAGAATCTCAGAAATTATATCTATTCCACTTATTTGAGTGATATATTTGAGGAGCAAATGAGAATTTATTCTATGAGAATAATAAATAGCAGTCAATTTAGGTCTAACAGAGCTTACCTATCACAACTTAAACAGCGGTCAATATACGCGTGTTGTTCGTGATGTAATCCTTAGACTACATTATCGATTGGAGGTTTATGTTGCTTCCGATAATGAGTGGATATTAAAAGCGAAGGTAAGTGGTTTCTAATCAAAAAACCACTCATAGGATTTTTCTTTTGATTGGGGACGGGGGGTGGAAGGAGAACTTTGGCAGAGTAAATAGTCACAAATTGTTTGTATCGCATATACGATGATTTCTTAGCAGTTGGCAACGATAGACATTGATAAGCCGAAATTATTGTTCTTTTATTCAATGGGTACTATTATGTTGTGTTTAGAAATCTCGATTGTTGATTATCTTTTCATAATATTAGTGAGTTTTCTTTTCATTTTTGTAGAGTGCGATCGCATAGATCGATGATAATTTAAGATATTGGTGTTATGATGATATTAAACGATGAATGAATTCAGATTGGGCGTCCATCTTTCAGGGTTCGTTAGGATGTCTTGGTGATTTCGAGGATATTATCGGTGATAGTGTCGAATTGAGTGAACTCTCCACTGTTATGGCGCTCTCGTATGTTGTGGACTACGGATCGATTGAGGTTTCTTATAATATAAATTTTTGTTAATAATGATTCATCCATATTTTAGCTATTTAAAGGTGATATTATGCGTTCAGATTCAGAAAATAGAAAAAGAAATGGATTGAGTTCATTTATTAACGACCAAATTTTTGTGAGTCTTCAGTAAAGTAAATCATCCGTGAGATAAATAATATCTGAGACATTGCTAATTATTGTCGCATCTTTAATATGATGGTTTCATATACGCTGATCGGTTGTAGTATGAGCGCTGAGTACCCCTTTATCGTTTCATTTTAATTTCAACTGGTCTATTTATTTTGTAGTTGGATGATGGTACTTTTCTTGTTCACTTATTAACTTTACAAGTATCTCACAGATCAATCAGCTTTCTTAAGAACACTTTGGTGAAGATGGATGAGGATGGGAATGAGTGAGGGAGGATAGGTGGTATTCGCAGGCATTCCGTCTTCAGTGTTTAATCATCGGCTCACTTTTATTTCCCATGAAATAGAAAGTTCGAATTTATAAGCTCATTGCAATGTTTGATAAATTTTCTCGTTGGTGAAGAAAAAATTCCGGTTTCATCTTAGATTTTGTGTACTGTTCACTTCTCAGATATCTTAGGGAATATCTCTCGGATAGTCTGAAATGAAACTTTCATCGCCTTAATTTTAGAATCATCTTTCGATCGCTTTCTGTAATCTTCGAGATATGCGGATGACTATTGCCGAATTCGCCGATACGGAACATTTCTCGAATTTAGAGGTTCTAACTTGAATTTAGAGGTTTTAACGGGTTTTGCGAAGAAATTTATCCCATGTTTTGTTCCCTTTTTAACCTTATTTTGTGGTTCGTTAATATTATTATTGTTGTTGATATCTCATCATTGTTAGTATTTGAATTTTTGATTGTTGTCCTAATATAATATTGTAGGAACTATCTGTATATAATGGAATTGAGTAAATCCTTCGAAAACTAGTACTATGAAAGCGCAGTTTGTGTTTTATAGTCATTTAATGTACGGAAATTGTAGGTTTCACTTCGAAATTAATGACGTTATCGTTGTCTTTATGAACTATTACTGAAGTATATAAAACTGACGATATTTTATAGAATTTTTTTTATTGCTTATAAACATGGAATTATTTCGGTAGCATAGCGTATCAATGATTTCATCGAATCTTTTATTTCGCTCAACGAGATTAGACCTTCTTTAACCTGAAATTCCCTCTATGATATTGCAGAAATGTATAGTATCGATGGTACCTCGTGAGTGCATCATTTTACCGTCGTCATCGAAATCATTCGACGATTCATCGCATACCGGGAAACGAATGAATAGTCTTGAGACAGCGTTGAAACGAGCGGATATCACATTTACCGAATTTAGCGATTTAAATTCAATTGATACGGAAGTCGTTGAGAGATTATTAAACATCAAATATAAAGGTTCCCCATATGAGATTTGTTTTCTTTGCAATAATTAGTGATAATTAACATGTAGATGAGCGGTCATTGAGTGATGATCTTCAATTCTTTGCGATTTGAAATTCTTCGCCGATTGATTTCTCGATAGACAAGAAAAATAGAAATTCTTGCAAAGCATTTATAAGAATTTGTTTTGCAAGAATTTATATTCTTATTGGCTACTGATTTTCGATATGTTCTCTTCAAGTGGGGTGATTTCGAATCGATGACCCGTATCTCATCGAATCGTAATTCACGATTTTAGATCGGCGGTTTGAGTTAATCGGCGTATTTTGCTCGTTTTATGGCCACGATACTCATTTATTCGATTCAATGAAACAATTCTGTGAGATGAACGTCATATTTAACATAAGAGTATAACACTAAAGAATATATACAACTAAATTAATGCAAAAATAATTTATTGAAATATTTGAGAAGTTTTTAATTAAGTGGTAAATCAGAGATAAAACAATAAAAAATTGATCATATTATTAGGCAATTGCTCGATGATAGGGAAATTTTCTTTAAGGGATGCATATAAGTGAGAAACAGAGGAAATGTTTGGGTGCGTTAGCATTGTATCTGCATATCGTCGACGATATACAGATGTATGAGGATCATTTCGAATTGCTCGACTATAAATCAGTTGGCTATATGTATTTGGATATGGCAGCGGTTAAAGCTCTCGAATTATTCTCGTTAAGTTATGATGAAGGTTTGTAATTTTATACGTATATTTTTCGTGTCTATTTGCTCTATCTTAGAAATAATATGGGAACATATAATTGAATTATGGAATGGAAATTCATAAATTGTTGAACACTTTATGGAGTTTCATTTATCTATTTCGTTTTTTTTTTTCCTTATTTATTTTCCCATCTGGAAGTTTTAATAAAATTGTTAATTATATGCTTTTTTTTTGCAAATTAGCCTCATACCTTTTTTGTATAAATTATGAAAATCTATGTGTTTAACTCGTTGGATGCTAAAAAAAAATCGCAATTTTAGAGATAATTAATTTAAAATATGATATGATCAGTTGATTCGAATATATTTTTATTTATTTATTGAAAGCTAAAGTTTTTTATTGAATAAGGGGGGTTTTTTTTAGAGCAATTAGAGAGGAAAGGGAAGCTTATAGCAATTTTAGATAGTAATGTTTCGAAGTTATCTTACTAGGCTCTATAAAATTGCTCTTTGATATTTTGTTAAGTTGTCTGGTCTCACCAAGCAAGAATAGATGCGATCCGTGCGGTTTTTTCTCCTTTGTTCTCTTGTCGTCGTGCGAGTTGAGAGTGGCACTTATGGTGACTCATTCCGGAATCTTTTAGATTCGGCAATCGGACAGTCCGGAACGTTGTTTGATCTAGTCAACAAGTGCCGAACGCATCAAGGACAGCGATTGTTACGTAAGCAGATTTTGTCCTCGAAGTTCTAGCAGATATTGAGCAAGGTAAAAGTGAAGGGGAGGAGGAGGTTCTCGTCTCGAGTAGTTTTACTTAATTCAGTGGTGGGCGAAAGTACCGAAAAAAGGAGAGAATTCGTGAAATCCTTCTCTCATTTCTTTCTTTCAGCTGAAACGAATGTCATTGAGGATGTCCAAATAAGGAGTCTATGTGGAGTCTTACTGCTTTCTATTCTATGAATGTTTAAGCAGTAGTCAGTGAACATGAGAAAATATTATTGACTTTTCTCTGATTTTTTCTTGGAAGAAACCAAAGATCGGAGCCGTCGGTCTCTTCCAAGAAATGTCATCATTTGGATAGTATGACTTTCTTTGGAGTCTTTCCTTGATAAAGCAGTTATAGTAATGACATTAGGCCACTGAATACTATGAACACTATGATAGTGCCAAATTAGATTATCCACTAAAGATTTTGGACGGAAGTGGAAGTGAGGCTGCTGTGGAAATTGTCTAACATGGTTGATATTAAATGTCGTGAGGGTTTTTATTGTGAATGAATGTGTGAAATATTTTGTGTTTATTTAAAGGTGATTGGATGAGACGCCCATTATTCGACCTTCGACGAATCAATGAAAGATTGGATGTAGTGGAAGCGTTATGTGTGATGGATTCGTGTCGAGATGTCCTCTATGAGGATCTTTTGCGAAGGGTTCCGGATGTAGCATCACTTTCAAGGAAATTACTTCATAAAAAAGCTACACTTCAGGTTGAGGGATATTTAATTCGATGCCAACTTGAACCTAATTTTAATCTCACTCTATCTTGATTGAACTTGTCTTTTATTTGCTCCATTAATTTCCTTTCGATACAAAAATCGGGCATGCTTGAAATTTATCCAAAATTGTCACATGCACTTATACGGGTTTGCTTTACCTTTTGCGTCATCACCTATGCATATAATAGTTTCTATCTCTTTTGTTTGTTCATCCATTGGTTTTAATATGAAAATAATCGAAGTTGTAGTCACCAATTTCGGTGGGTATAGCGCAAACCTAGGAATGATCTCCTATCTCATATCACATGTTGATCTCTCAATTTTAGAGGCAGCCTTAGATGTTTGGAAGTGAAAGAAACATAGCATTTAGCATCTGATCTCACATAGATCTCGAATCGTAAATGAGCGAACATTTCTTGAAAACACATATAGATAGGCTAAACCGGATAAAATGAGTAGGTGTTTTGCATACTATTTTTTCCCTAATAAACTGCGGAACTGCTTACTGAGGTAAGCAAGAAACAGAAGCGTGTAGCGTATCAGGTTATTTGGAAGGGGGCATGATGTTTTAGTAGAAATGCTAAGGAATTACATTATCGTCGATCATTGAGGCTGATAGTTGCAAGTTACTGCTGGATTTCGAGTTGAGACCGAAAGCAGATAGAAAAGGTAATATAAAGAGAGAAAAAAGTAGACGAAATCTACAAGGAAATGATCGATTGTTTGTCGATCTCCTCGTATCTTTTTCTTGAATTCAGGTTGTTCGGCGATAATTTTCGACGGCATTGATTCTAATAAATCGAAATTAGCAGCATTAATTTAATGTTTCTCACGTTTTGTGTTGATGCAGCATTTATAAAATTAGATTAGCGTTCCGTAAAATTCCGTCTAATTGGCCAGCCTGATTTTCACTGCTCCGGGCACCTGCTTCTCTCTCTCCCATAAGTCGATTTTGAGCTGAAAGAAATTTCTTTTGGTTGTATCTATTATTGAACTATTTATCTTCATTTAGAATAGTTTTACCGCATTTAGTTATATGTTGGGAAAATATTTAAGCATTGTTATCGTCTCTATCAGTTGGTTCGTCTACTAAAACGATTTGAAGAAGCGATGAGTGAAGTACATTCTTCATGCGATTCTTTTGCTCCTTCGGTCAACGACCTCTGTTTGGTCTGTTCTTTTTCTTTTAGTTATTTATTTCTTTTCACTGTTCTTTTCTTATTATAATTGTTATCATAATTTATTATTTATTATTCATTGTTATTCACAAAACAATTCTATTTTATCGAACACAGATTAATCATTGACATATATTTTTTCTGATCACTCTGTCATTCAAGTCTTTTACCTTAAGCTTAGTGATAGCACTTGTTTGAAGGAAAAAATTAATTGTTCATTTCAAGCGTCCAAAGTATCTCATTCGTTATCCTATCAGTCAACCTATTCAATCCCCTGCCTTGTTCCTCGGATTTACCCACTTCGGATACTTATTTCATCTTTGATGAAATCTTGCGTAGCATAATGCGGTAAATTATAGGAAGAGAGATGTTTTTTTCCCCTTTAAGAAGCGCATAATCTTAACTGAAATAGTAATGACAAGAAAGCAGCCGAGGTGAAGGTGTTCTCGTATGGCGAATGTCTCTATATATGCGGCTAATGACATAGTGCATTGATGCGACCAATTTTTGCCTTTTCTCGATGTCTCCATCAGTCTGTCAGTCACTTTGCTAGTTGCATTGTTATATTATTGTTAATTCATTTTGAAAAAGAAAGAAAAATGTTATAACGATCGTGTTAAATGAATTGACATGGATGTTTAGAGAGTTTTTTCAGGAACCAATTCGTTTAGCAATCCTTCAGTTCGATAAATTCGCAGCGCTTATCGAGACAACAGTTGACGTGGCATATTTTGAAGAGAACGGAGTTTATAGAATTCGGCCAAGTATTGATGATCGCTTACTTGAAACATTTGAATCAATGCAAAATATCGAGCAACAATGTCAGAAGGAATTCACTAAGGTTGGTGCATTTTACCAGTGGGATTAATCTTGGAGCTTTCTTCACCTCGTCAGTTTGTTGAGATCTTTTCATATTTTGCTGCATAAGAGACTTTGAGAAGAGGCTTGAAACATAATAAGTGAGCCTATAATATGCGCACTAGGGTTAAATGCTGAATTTAATTTAAATAAGGCATTGAAAATTGTTTTTTTCATTTTTCTTCACTTTCTAGTATTTCTGTTATGTCTGTTGTCGCCAGTTGTTTGCACTCTAGCAGTGGCGACGTTGAAGAGTGAGGCCCAATGTGGAAAGTAAATACACGGAGAGATAGCAGAAATGGGGAGCATCGCAGTTCCGAAAACGAGTAGAACAGGGACGCGTAAAAACGTGACGAATGAATACTGCCGACGGGGGAACTGAAGAGTGAAGACTGGCTCTGACAGGCTGAAACCGGACTTATATAGGCGTCAGATATGGCCAGGGGCAACACTAGAGCATTTAATTCGGTCAGTGGCATTATCTGAAGAACAGTGAACGAGAACTGACTCTGCGAGTAAAAATGATCATTGCAATGTTCGAGCGCAAGTAGATATGTTCGGTTGGCTCATCAGTGCGATATACAAGCATTTCATCTGTATTTTTTGCAGATTTTCGCTCACAAGTTACTTCATAAGTAGCGTGGTGGTTTTAGGTGTATCTGTGATGTCTCTGTCTCTACATATTTGTTAGGTTTCTTCAGCTCAACAACCTAGATTTGAGCGAAATATGCGCTTGTGCAGTAAATTCAACAACGCTTTTATTCTGCAAATGATTTGATCAGTTAAAATATGAAGGCATTATTTCGTTAAGTATATTTCTCTCCTCTTCATTCATGTAACGGGCTGGTCAGTGAGAAAGAAATGAATATATCGAGAAGTCACATGTAATGATTTCTGTTGCACCGCTGCCCTGTGGTTGAGAAGAGGCGAGTGGAAGAGAAGTTTAATGAGTGAGCATGGGTAGGTGAACATGACAGAAGATAAAAATCACTGGTATAACTGAGTATGCACTCAGAATGACTGATGTTTGAAATATGGTCGTATAGAAGTGGAGAAATAGCGAGATGTGGTGGAGCAGAGAGGAATAGATATCACCAAGGTCATTCTTTGTAAAATTAAATTGTAACGCTGTAAAATAGTATATCACCACAATTTCTTTCAAGAGAATAAGTTCAGTCGTATTGAAATATGAATTATCCTTGTGTGAGTTATTTGAAAGGCATTTTTGCCTTATTTAAGGTATCAGAGTTTTCCTAGAAAATCTCCGCCAAATTGCATGCTTGAAAATGTGGATAAACTTCTTTAATGATCCGATCCCTCGTCGATTTTTCGCCTTTGAATTATTTTGTTGTAATAAGGAGAAATTGTTTAGCATCGTGTGTAAAAGGTTTGTTTATCTTATCATGATCGAAGAAGTTGAGCAATTGAAGAGAGCCATCGTTATTGGAATTCTGGGTGGTCCATCTCTTCAATAATATCCTTGGTGGCGGACGAGGGACGTCATTGGAGGGGATAGGTTATGAATTGAAATTGCTTTTAAATTTCTTAGGTTTAAATATCTTTGGTGGCTGACGAGAGACGTCACTGAAAGGGAAAGGTTGTATATTGAAGCCGCTTTTAAATTTCTTAGGTTTTTGATGGGAAGTATGCAAGAGGAATTTGTTATAAACTCTCAGTATTTTATTGATATCGAATTGAAGCTATCGATGTGGAATTACCCAGGTATAGACAAGGCGATGGTATTCTGTACTCGTAATTTGGCTATAAAATTTGCGAGTCATTTGAGATTGCTCTGTAATCTCGTTAAAGAACTTTACAGATTAATCCTGACAGTCCTGTGAATATGGAGGTTTCTTTAATCCTAAAAAAGAAGTCACGGCGGTACTTGATCGGATTAAGTTAGTAGAAGTCGCAGAGAAGTGCTCTCACTTTCCATGTGAGTTGCATGAAAAGCTCTAAAGATGATGAAAGCCTTGTGAAATAGGCCTTTTTTGATTCTTCCAAAGGTGAGGGATAAGGCACCTCTGTTTCCGCACTTGTGACGGTGGGACGCATCGCGGAAACTGGCGCTAATCAAATAGACCCTTTAGTATGCTTATTTGAAGGAGTATGGCTGATCACACAATTTAGTACTCGCATAGATATTATATTACTGAAATATTTCCTCACTCACGCCTTTTCAGTCCACAGATAAAACCACTATCCGCGTAGAAAATTCCCATCCTCGCTAAAAAATAACAAAGACAGGAAGTAGCATTTAAAGTTAACGTTGAAATCTTGTACTATAGTGGCTATTCCTTACATTTACGCCAAAAACTGTATAAATTGCGAAGAAACTATGGACATGGTCAAGGAAGGTTGCAAAAGGTTTGCAGTTTTGAAAATTCCCTTGGGAAATCATTAAATTGTCTTCAAGATTTGTTTCCTTTCTTTTATTTGCAATTAAAGCCTTTAAAGAATGTTAAATTGGAAATATTTATTTGTTTGGCCTGAATTTTGCAGAGTTGATTAATCTAACTTCCGTTTCCTTTTTCTTATCGATCAACGTTTTTGCTATTCTATTTGGGCATAGAAAATGAATCCGAGTGAGTAGTTCATCAATTGTTTGCTTGAAAAAAAAAAAGAAGAAGAAATTCGTATTACCTTCAAATTTGAGTTTTTTATCCTCACTTGAAAGGTTGAATGTTCTTAAAATTTGAATTTTTAGATCAGTGGAAAGTTCACAGATTCAGCGAAACTCGACTCAAATCCACAATATGGATTTTTCTTCCGTGTAACTTTAAAGGTTTTTTTTTGAATGACTTTCGGCCAATTTTATTATTCCTTTCAGGAATAGTATATTTTTCCTAGGATCCAGTGCTCGATTACGGAAAGGAAATTGAAATTATATGTGTTTTGATACGAATTATGATTGTCGATAGCACTGATAGTTGCTAGAACATTATTCGTTTAGGTATTGGAGCATTGTCTTTGTAATTGCGAAAATATTTCTGTATAAATTTTTGTCATTTACTTGAATAATATTGAGAAATGCTCTCGATGGAAATGAACGGCTGAAATTCCCATTAGGTGATTAGGATCGAATAAGGTGATACAGTGGGTTGGAGTAAATTTATTTTAAGTTTCGCGATCTTATATTTAATAATTGGGTGATAAAATTTCTATTCTACGATTTATCACTACTTGATATATTGAAAGTATTGATATTGCCAGAATTTCTTAGCTTGCATCCATTGAAAATATCCACGATTTAAGCGCATTAGATATTTGATGCAGTCTTATAATCTTGTATTGGCTTTAGCAGTTTTAGCATGTATCCATCGTTAGAGGTAAGTAGCTAAGAAGTCAACGTTCGTTTTATATGGTGACTCAAATTTCTCATATGTTTTTATTATCAATAAAGTAAATAGTCGCATTTGATCGTGTAAGCCTTCTAAGTGTGTAATGCTCGATATTCCCTTAATATCGTATAGGATTTTAATTAATCGTCTTTAATTATCACTTCATCAGATTTTTTATATGAGGCAATTGAAGGTTTCAATTGTGTGAAGCATGTTGATGGTTTCATGATGTGTTTATCTTTGCTCTAAATATAACTCATAGGCAGAAAAGTCGATTCGTCAAGCGGGTCTGAAGATTTTGGAGACAACGAAAGGTTCAGGTGTGCGATTCACCTCAAAAACATTAGAGGCATTGAATTCTGAGTACAAAGACCTGCAGAAACAATATGATTCGGCACAGTCGGAGCTTATCAAAATGGTCGTCGAAACGTGTGGTGCGTTTGTTTTTCATTTTCTATTTCTGAGTAGATAAATCGAATAGTGCAAATAGGTGGACATTAGATGAGGGGATATCGCTGTTCTCTGTTTATCAGTTCTCTAGGCTCTGTGCGTTAATTATGAGTAAAAATTCGCAGTAGGATATAAATACCTTTAAACGTTGGATTTAAGTCATTATTATATGGAATGGATGAGTTGGGAATTGAGTATAATTTCAGAAGCTAATAATTTTAAAAAAAATGTCATCCGTAGACAGTCTGTTCATATTTTCAACTATGAATTGCAGCCAGTGAGGTTGTGTATCATTAAAGTAATGCCTTGTAGTATGATTTTTGTCCCATTGTTAGCGCTGAGAATTTTTGCGATGATATACATGCGAAATGCAGAATAATAGTTTGTCCGTGATGCGTTCATTACTATGAGTTCAAGGTGCGGCTGATTTCTGAATGACTGAGGTATAGCATGACCTCAGCTACATTCTGCTGCTACCTTCGTAGATTAAACTGCATCGTATAATTGTTTGGTAGAACTAGAAGTACCAACTTTTTTCTCACGTTTAGGCCACAGGTTTAATAGTAATCCAGTTAGGAAGCGTTTGTTTTCGCAACTAGAGGATGCTTTTTTCGTTGGTAGCCCGGTTGAAAATGGTCCTTTATACGTTTGCCGGTATATTTTGTGAAGTAATTGTTCCTTTCCTCGCTCACCTGCTTCGTTCATACCGTCCTTTAAAAAAAAAAACATCGGAGGGAGACCGGCATTTCTGAGAGTTACCATAATATTTGGCCCTCGGCAGGAAAATTTTGTGAACAAGAATATATGTTACCACATTAAAATCCACCTGAATATCTTGGGCAGTTGGCACTTGGCCGTTTTTTAATCGTGGTTTGGTATGTTACAGAAGTAGATTGTTAGTTGCGTTGGAGTTTACAGTAGATACCACTGGCTTGGCAAAAATCTTCAATTCTGAAATGTCAAAAAGGGAACGCGATGGTTCGTTTGTTTATTTGTAGAGCTTTTCTTTGCTTTAGGAGTTTTTATTGTGATCTTATACAGGAGGTTTCATATTTCTCAATTCCTTTGGGAAAAGGTAAAGCTAATGCTGAAGGATTTTGGAATAATAAAAAACGCATTTGAGAGGCTAATTTAAATGTGGAATTTATGCTTTGTTAAGCGCAATATTTACAGCCGGTTATGCACCAGCACTTCAACAGTTATCCGAATGTTTGGCGGTAATAGATGTGCTAGTTGCATTCGCGACACTCGCTACTCTCTCACCGTTTCCCTATTCGCGACCACAGCTGGTTGACAAAGGTTGGCTTATCTGTGTTCGTTTATACGTCAACATGACTGACTCTTTATTTGATCACGTTCGATTATATCCTCACTCTTTATCGCTGCAGTGTTATAATGGCGGTTACTTATTCGGGTCTAAGGAGTGAAAAAATCTCATTAACTATAGTTTAACTTTTCCTTTTATCACCTTTTGCAATATTGGAAATCGATAAGTCATAAGCACTGTAAGTTTCGCGTTTTAGGTCAGTGATGCACTGATTATGTGGATTTCTTGGCTTACATTACTTTGCAGTTTTATTAGGAGGTTGGTTTTCCTTGCTATATATGCAGTGTTTTAAGCAATTTTTTGCGTATATGGAACTGAAATGATGCAAATATTTCGTATTCCAGAATCGCGAGTGCTTGTGCTAAAGAGTTGCCGCCATCCAGTTCTGGAAGCACTTCCTGAAGCCCCACCTTTTATTCCGAACGACGTGCTTATGGGTGAAAATCCAGGAGGTAAAGTTGTTGTGACGAATAACCGATTAACCAGTAGGACCATGATGAGAGTGGAAGTTGCTCAGAGAAACAAATAAAAGTATTTTAAAGTTGTATCAGCAATCGTTATACGATCATGGCTTATAAAACATTGTGACTTTTGTATCTTATGTTGAGTCTTCTTGCTGTGTGGTGTAAGAATTGAGCTCTCGTTTGAGTTTCATACAAGATCTCATTGACTTTCTGCTAACGAATTTCACTATTTAACCATACCTTGTTCGCTCATATTTAAGCTGTTTTGTTTTGAAGTTTCGAGAAATTGTCCGTTATTGGAGGGGCGGTAAATGAAATGTTCTCACTAATTTAAGTTTTTTCTCATACATTAATAGTCATCGTATTTCCATCTAAATTCATGACTAAATTTCCCCGTTTCTCTTTCTTTTTTTTAGAGCCTATCATTATACAACCATTTGTGGATAGAGAGAGAGAGCGTCTCGTGAATTTTGCATGGAAAATGATGTTAGTTGAGTGCAATTGTATATGGGGATTCATTTCATCATTGAATGCGATAAATATTGCAATTGCAGATAGTACTCGTTTCCTATTGCTAACAGGTGCAAATATGGGCGGTAAGAGTACGTATTTACGATCTTGTGCACTTGCCGTTCTAATGGGTCAAATGGGTTGTTTTGTTGCTTGCGAATATGCAAAGTTTTCACTTATCGATGGCATTCATACAAGGTTCATTTTTTGATATTCATTCCTGCTTTAATTAATCTAGTGAGTTATGACGTTTAAAAGCGAAAGCATATAGCGTGTTATATTGAAGGGCACTAGCTGAATTTAGATGAATATACTTTTTGAGTGCCAACACTTTCTATCAATCAGTGGTGAACTATTACTGCGAAAGTAAATTTTGCATGGTGATAATCAGAAGCATTTATTGTCAGGTTGGTTACATGTATTGTTCGCCTTAGCTTCATAGTTCTACATGCCTTAGCAGTTCCAAAACATTTTTCATCGTTACCCAGTCGAAGATAAACGATCACGAGCTGATGATACCTCATTGCCTCAGGCGTTTCACCCTTTCTTCTCCTTCCTTACTCTCTTCCATTCTCTTCACTCATCTAGCAGATTCGTCTTGAAATTTTATATTTTCATTGAAGATATCGAGTAACGAGTTGTTTTCTTATTTTTCAAGCTTTATGATGCGAAATAGTTAAGTCGATACACCAAATTGGTAGATTCAGTCGGCTATTCAAATCCTCTCAGAAAACGTTGTTTTATTTCGACGCAAATAATTCTACTATAATTTCTTCCATTAATGATAAAGCTATTTGAGGATTGGAAGCTGCGACTATCAGTGTAAAGGTGTTTCAACTTTTATGGCCGAAATGATTGATAGTGCTTCGATCCTTGAGGTAACATAGTTGTTTGTTGTTGTTTTTTGTTGCTTTTTTTGCATTTGTTGAATTTCATCAAAGGGACTTGCATTTATGAGGGGCTAGCCGAAATGAACGTTCGCTCTTTTGTCTAATAATAAATCATTTTTATTTGCAACAGTTGTTTTCATCTTTATGAGTCTGTGGTGATAACAGATTTTAGCGATAAAGGTATATCGAGCTATCTTTACCAGTATGGGTATGGTATTGTTTTTTTTGCTTGAGGCGGTAATATCACCAAGCGGAACGACGATTGTTGCGCTGATTATGGGTTGACCGGTTTGGAATTAACGTTTACGGGGTTCGCTAGACTTCTCAATAAAATAAGTGTTATCGTATTCCTTACTTATTAGTTCTTTGCAGTATACAGTAATTAGTGAATAATGTTTATCTACTATAATTTCAGCTCTTATAGTTTGGTTTATTTGCGGAAAAAAGAACTGGAAGTTCTTGACTTAATGCTAACTCATCGGATCTTCCTCAATATCCCTATCTTAATCTGTAGTAAACTTCTTTTGCCGAATTTTACTGCTTGATAGTATCTATAGTCTTAATTTCTTAATATTATTTTTTGGAGTATAGAAGAGTTCAATGTAAATGCGAGTGATGCTGCATAATTGAAGTTACTACGCTAATTTAGTGTCCTTGATGTAATCAGTGACGTAACCGTTTTTATAATTTTAAGAAACACATTTGCTTCATTTCACCAGTTTATATGCCTAAAAATGTCGTTAAAATATGAAATAATTAAGGCGGCGACAAGCAAATCACTTGTCGTAGTGGATGAGCTTGGTAGAGGCACCTCAACATATGATGGTTTCGGACTTGCTTGGGCGATTGCCGAGTAAGTTGTTGGTCCTTTTGGTTACCAATTTCTTTCTTTTTTCGTACTAATTTCCTTTATAGGTTATGATTTTATCTCGTTTATAATGCAACAAAGGTTTTGCGATAGTTTGAATCTTGTTTTCTAGCTTATACTTTCATTTGATACAGTTAGAGGATTCTATGTTATACTTCGATGCAGATAGGTAAATGTGTATATTACAGTATCAGACGGAAAAAGTAGGGGTTGACCGTCCGCTGAATAGTACGCACGAACAGTATATAAGAGAATATTACATTCGGGTAGTACGGGTACGGGTAGTATAATATATGGTAATGCTTGATTTAATCGGATAGCCTAGTCCATTTTTGAGTTTGATAATATCAGGTGAAATAGCGGTCAGAGAATGTTCTTTTACGGTATTGTCATTGCTGCTTTGTGTCATCCTATATGCATTATTGCTTAGAGTAGGTGAATTATTATTTGAAAATTGCCATATTGAGTGCAAATTTATATTTAATATTTTTTACCTCGTAGATGCTCTTTTTCTAAGGGCTCAGCAGATGAATTTCTATATAATTAATAAGAATAATTGCACTTCTACAGCAGTTTGGCTGAATATTGTTTCTGAAATATGGAAAAACAAGTGCGGTCATATGGATTTGTTCGTTCGTTTTTGTTTTTCAAAGAGATTAAGGAGAGTTTTTTTTAAGCTTATACAAATGCTAGAATTTCTTCTTTCGAACCCTCAGTTTTCCGTTTTTCTTTGTACACACACTTCCTGCTTGTGTTGAAGGGAATTTGGGAGGAGTGAAGTGCGAGGAATATGCTGGTAGGTAGATTTCTTTGCGTCTTGAGAAGATTCGAATAAGTTTGAGTTGTTTAAGTAGGGAATGCGGGTACAATACCATTTTACGCGAATAGTAAATGGTTTAAAGTCGCATGCTCCGGGTTCATTTTATTTCTTCATTATATCGATATAACATCATTAATTTAAAAGAATTCTATTGTTTTATTTCATATCTTCATGTTATTTTCTTTGTAGCGATATTCTTGCGCGTATCAAATGTTTTTGTATATTCGCAACGCATTTCCATGAGATGAGTGCACTTCATGAACGATATCCGGATGCGTTGCGCAATGTTCGTGTCGAAACTCGGAATCGACGAAAATGGCGGACTTATTTTACTCTATAAGGTTGTGCCTGGAATCGCAGAACGCTCATTTGGCATTAATATCGCAAAAATTGTTGGAATTTCCGATGATATAATTAAGGTTTGTATTATTGTTAAGTTACGTGGTGTTTTGAGATCGCCGAGAATTTCTATGTTTTTTTTTGGGCCTAAAAGTATAGGACTTTCCGCTATTTTTTATAGAATATTTTTTTGCCACTGATGCAAACATATAGGTTGAAACAATAACAACTGTATATGTGGATAACGTGCATTATCTTAAAATGCATCAGGGAAACGCCATAGAGATTGTAAGCTGAGGGGAATGAAGATATAACGGTCTAAACGTTCATTGATTAAAGGTGATACATAGGCCAGATCGCTTCATGCATCGCCTAATGTATATGTTGTCGATCAAGAATTATTGCCTTGTACATTCGTTCTCTACTCATTTCGACTCGTTTCACTTGTAACACTCAATTCTATGCATATAATATTTAACGCTCCAATTATAGTATTATCGAAGCATTTTCTTTTTTGTTTAGTCGAGTAATTTTCCTAAAATGAGTTTGTTTTAAGCGAATAATTCTTGGTTTTAAAAAAGAAGTATTTCTTTTTGCCAGTTCACGAATAGTTCATGAAGAATTCTATTAATTTATAGGATGCGGAAGGTATGTTGGAAAAATTGGAAAAGAATACAATCGTTGAAGATGATGAAGAGGAAAGGATAATCAAGAAACTGAAGACATTACAAGGTGAAGAGCTTCGAAAAGCGATTCTTGAGAGTATGAAATGAATGAATGTTTCTACTCACTATGAAGTTGCTAGCGTCAATAATGTTGAAAATATTGCGTGTGGGAATTTTGTCGATTTATATTCCGCTATAAGATAAGTCGTTACAACGTTTTACCTTCCTCAAGGCTTAGATCTCAACATCTTTTCAGCTATCCCCGTTTATTATTGCATTGTGCAGCTTGCATAACAACGACTATAGTTGTCGTATAGTCTACTGTGATCATTCGTAGAGTGAGAGATTTCTAAATTACTTGAATTATCCGCCTTTGGATTGGGCTATTTTATTGCCGGAAATTTATCTCGCTTTTTCGATTGATTTCCTTTTTTTTATTAGGGAGTTTTTGCAACTGTTTCGGATTTTCGAATTGTTTAACGGAAGTCTCATCAATTCAACCATTCCATTGCTCACAACTAAACCTGACAACCATAGTTATGAACTTCAGGATTCGGGGAAGCTGTCGACCTGTCGATCAATTTTCCCCACTTCCTGAGAGAATGGATTAAAAAGTTCATTGAAACCGTCAAGCACATTTTCAGTTGAAATGTGCATGACGGTTTTTTGCAAGTCTTACATTCAATCCCATTTAATATTTAATGGGGAGCTGAGGGATTCGTTTTTGATGTTTTAGACCTCTGGGTCAGTCATACAGACGATTTGATCTGCGATCTTTGCTTAACCTGACCATTGTTTTGTAACTTTTTCAAAACAGTTCAGGAAATTCCCTTTAATAACGATGTTGTGGCCTGAAAAATAACGTAAGGGAATAATTTATGTGTCGCCCGGCTGATTCTGATAGATAAGTGATGTTTTTTTCAGCGTCTATGAATTCAGATCAGTAGTCACCAAAAGAACGGTATTAAATGAATCCTCTTGTGGGAAGACTTCCCTAAAATCATAATGGTGTTGTCGGAAATAGCCGTTTCGGAGTTTTACGGTTAAGAAAGCTGTCTTTAGGCTTATTAAACGAATCCATATTGTGTGGACGTCTTCTTGGCTTTATTTTGATGCTCATTTTATTGTTTTGTTTTTTATTGTTTATTCTTCTAATAGAGAGAGAATTCGTGTATTTTTGAGGTCGCCTTCTCTACTAATTGTGATCTCTCTTCATTGAACATCTCTTGCATGATCGTTTTTCTTGAAAGGATTTATACTACCTGTTATGAACGTATCAATTTATGCTTTATTTCCGATGATGATGGTCACTTATATCGTAATTTATATTCGCATCGATTTATGTCATAATTGTACTTGAAGTTTATTGATGCCTTCCTCCTAATAGCAACTCTTGCCATTAATATGGAAGGAATTTGTCGGTCGTGAATGAAATGAGATGGTACTTGATCGTAAAGGTCGAATCTGTGGCCTAGATTGTCGGTTAAGATTGTACAGGATGTTCTTTGATAGAGCGACATTGTCGAAAAAGTCGACGTCTTTCTGTCGCCGTCTACGAGCTAGAGAAGAATGAACTCTAAAGGAAAATAGAAGTCTTCGTTTTACTTATTAAAAGTTTTCCAACGAAGAGAAGAAAATCCAAAGTGAGATTTTTGTTTAAATCGACAAAAAATATCCTTCAAAATGTTATGCTAGCTTGGTGTCGTGCCTAAAGGAAACCAAATTTTTTGGAACTCAAGAGGGGGATACGGAAAGCCTGTGGATAAAGTCGATGACGGTAATAAAGAACCATCGTTGTTTCGAATGGCTCCTTGTTATGCCTTTTTCTTTTACCGTGAAGTACTGTGGGCACCAGCTTTTGATTTATTTCGCTACCGTCCATTAGATGTAGGCCAAATTTTCTACGTCAAGACATGTCCCCCGACATATGTCGGCGCAGATAGCAATAAAATGGATGGTCTTACGTCTCTCTCTCTTTAGACCACTCGTTTCACTTGCTTCTTCTCTTCTAAGGACCGACATTTCATTGTTTTATGTGAAAAACTTCAGGAAATTGTTTCTCGTCATTAGGGCTTAAAATTCCACATTTGCAGCTCTGATCGACTCCTTTATTCGTTACCCGAGCAAATGATACTCTACTTTTCATGTTTCTACTATTTTTTCGGAGAAAACCTTTCGCTTCAATTGTTTTATTATACAAACTTTGTTCTCTAATAAATTATTGTGATATTTCTGATTTTATACGATGTATTGTATGGCTAGACAGTCAGTAGCTTTCATCGACCTGGACTTATATACAACTAAAGGAAGGCGGCATCTGACAGATACAACTTTGCACGTTAAACATCATTACCCACCAGCAAAGATAACCGCAGTGACAAAGCGAAATATAACATCAAAATTGAATGAAATGAAGTGGACAATTTCCCCTGCTGTTTTGACCACATCATAAAGTGCTTTCAAGCTAAAGCCTTTTTGAATTTGTTGCGAAATATTGCTCCATGACCGGGTATGATCCAATCGGCTATCGCCAATATTCGATTTCGACTTCTTTCTTGCTCCGATACGTATCGACTATTCGGCTCCCATCTGTCCGGGTTTTCGTCTTCGAATATATCTCCTATAAAACAATTTACATATTTTAAACCCACAACAGTGAAAAACACTATCAGTTTACCTGTTGCGGTGTTAGAACGATAGCACGTAACTCTTCCTTCGTCTGAGATGACGTACTTCCTCACAGTCGCATCAAATTAGCTCCTCTCTCACATCGCCCATCCCTCGCCCACTTTTATCGAATGTCTTAGCCACTTTTAAGGAATTTTCGAGAATATGAACGTTGTTTTATGATCCAATAAAATTTTCAACCTATCGAAATACTTCGATTCGGAGAAATTTCAAACAGAGTGTTCTTAAACTGAAGATTAATGAGTTCTTCAGAGTACTACTGACTATAAACCTATGAGGAAGAACTTGCAAGAGGTGATAATCAATCTTTCGAAGATTGACGAAGAAAAGACAAACAAGATAAGAAACAAACCAGTAATTGCAACGCAACCACGTTTTGTGTTAGAAACGATAACACTAAGGTCGTTATCGGTATGTCCAGGTGTTCGTAATATTTGCACATTTTGTGTTACTTTAAAGCCATCCTATAGATTTAAAAAAATAATAGTTTCAGTGATAATGTAACGGAATTAAATTCTTAAAGGGAAAATGAGCAACTTCGACTCGAAAGCTAAAAGTTTTAAAAATTTATGATCGATGAATTCGTACAAATATCACCCTATCAAATAAGCAACTAAAATAAATATTAATTGGAGAAATTCGAAACAAATCGACGAGTGAAAACACAATTCTTGCCTAAAATCTCATTGAGACGAAGAAGGTAAATATCAATGAAATACGATCATAAAGATCATCTCCTAAGCTATCTGAATATCAATGAAATACGATCACAAAGATCATCTCCGAAGCTATCGGAATATCAATGAAATACGATCATAAAGATCATCTCCCAAGCTATCTGAATGTTCCAAAAGAAAGACCAAATAATTTAGCCGAATGAGTTGATTTTGAAAAACGCACAAGTAATTTACTTCAAATGTGGTATATTCTGAATGTGATCTTGCTAAATCACGATCCATGTAGATGTTGGCAGTTGTGAATAAACACATATTACCGCAATGATCGATATGACCATGTGTTATGATTAAATCCGTGATTTCACTCGTCGATAACGCATTATCTCGTAGCGCTGAAAAACTCTATTGTAAACTCATTGATTCTCTTTAAAAGAGGTCAGTGCACTTTTTGACCTAATCGTTGATGACCTTTGACCTTTTAGTGGATTTATAGCACTGCATTTATTTATTTCTTTTAGGTGAAATAAATAAAATGATATTCACATATAATGCTGAAATCGTTTTGAAACTAAATTGCATTATAATTTTCAATGAGAAGGTAATTTTTGAAATTACTTAGGTGGCCATGAAAGTTTCATATAAAACTGAGAAAAAAAAATGAAAAAATCGAATATTTTCATAAAAAATCGAATATTTTTTAAGGCGATCGCTTCCATTCGTTAATGTCAATCATAGATTAACTCCTTACCGCTCAACAGTGCCTCTCCATTCCACGGATCACCGCAATCAACGAGTATTTTCCGGGCGCCATCAATAATAAGCGTAACCGAACCGGATGCCGCAGAATAGCCTTCGTTTATTGCTGATTCATTTGCATAACCCACTAGTAGTTGCTCAACGAATATTTCCTCCATTTCAACATATTTAATTATGCCAGCTATAAGACCATACTTCGCTAGGACTGTTGCTAGAAGAGGAAAACCTCAATAACAGCGCATTTAGTGTACGAAAGTATTTATCAAGGTAGTCTTTGCTAATAATTTGAGAGTGTTTTCGTGAATGGATTGTACCTAAAATGATGGTGCTATAGAAATTAATGCATTCGAGGAAACGTGCTAACTGATCAACGATTCTCGATGAAAGCTCCTGGATAACCTCACACTATAAGGTAGAAGCGACTTCGAAACTATGAGAAAAAAAACTGCTCAATAGTTGTTTTGTTTTCAATTTGTGAACATTAGTTCTCAAACTAAACTAGAAAACATTTACAGGCGTATTTTTCATATATTTCTAAAAATTAAATTTTATAGATTTGTAAAGTTTAGATTTTTCTTATTCGGAACTCTGCTATATTCCGATACTATACTCGCACATCTCAAGTTAGTTTGCATTTCTCTTTTTACTATATTAATAATTAAAATTGCCTAATGTGTTACACTATAAATGAAAGTAGATCTCATATCTTATCGATAATCATTAAAAGAAAATAAATCTTGCTTTAGGAAATTAGCGTTTGCGATAGCTAACGGATACACTACAAGTTAACATAGGCATGAGTTAATCAACTTATGAAAATTAGCAAAACGAACACTGCAAAAGTGACCCGTATAGACCTACTTGATGTGCCAATATCGGGAAGAACATTGCCGATACCTCCACTAGTGGAATTCAGCTATGCATGGGAAAATGTGGTCAGGTAA